>JADWQD010000011.1:81798-681798 GCA_016110215.1 Capronia americana
GACAGCAGACAGCAGACAGCAGACAGCAGACAGCAGACAGCAGACAGCAGACAGCAGACAGCAGACAGCAGACAGCAGACAGCATATATACAGTAGCTATGTGAGAAGAACCCATGTACAGTACTCCATACCTCCTCCATACCTGCTCCGTATGAAACAGAGAAGTCCGCCGATCAAAATATTGCATACTGTCCAAAAGTACTAGGGAGACAGACCCCTGACGGATCTAAGATGTGGATGTCCGGGACATTAGAGGCCATGAATTATATAGCAGCATTGAGGCCGTTCGTAAAAGAATCATATATTTTTAAATGAAATCGTACGGCCATACCAGACGACCGGCGCGATCACGGGGATCACGGAGTAGCGTTCAATTCTGTGCGCTGGACCTGTGTCGTGCCGGAGCTGTGCGTCATCGAGGGGCCCCTCTGGTATGTATGTTAGCAGGGGATGCTGGGGCATGAGAGACGAGTAAGAGGGGGAATGATAAGGTTGTGCCAGATTGGCAACCTACCGTCGCACTCGTATGCCCGCTGACCTCGCTCCCTCTCCACTCGGTAGGGCTAAGTTCCGAGGAAGGCATTTCTTGAGGCTCCCGTGCTGGCGTGTAGGGTTGGTAGACGGGCTGGTCGAACTTAGGGTATTGATACTGCGTCATGACCGGGTAGGTTGCCGGTGGGGACGGTTGGTCTGGATAGCTGCCCAGGTGCGGTTGCTGGGGATAAGCGTACGTTCCCGGTGGGGAGTAGGAGGGTTGCTGGCCCATGGGAGCAACAGGTTGGTATGTCTGGGTGGCTGTGATCGAGGCGGGCATGTTGGGCTGGCCTGCAGCAGCCTGTTCGCGGCGTGTCCTGTTGCGGCGACGGCGGCGGCGAAAGCACAAGAAAATCGCAAGGATGATGATAGCTAGCCCGGCGACTCCACCGACGACTTCACCAACGAGGGCGCCGACGTTGAGTTTCGGTTCCGGGCCTGGCGGTGGAGGAGTAGGAGAAGGTGGTGGAGGTGAGGGTGTTGGTGATGTGGCGGGACATAGCGTCTTGGGTAAGACGCCGCCTTCGTTGCCCCAGTCTTGACGGGTCGCTTCGGAGAGGCGGAACTGCTTCTGCGCGACATCCACGACGAGATAGTTCATGGTCAGGAACGGGGTGCCCCATGAGGGTGGGATATTTGTGGTCTCGTCTTCGTTCTCGAACTTCTCGACAAATCCAAGTTTGTAGGTGTCGTTGGTGACGACCAAGCTTCCGTCGGTGGCGTATCCGCGCTGATAGAAGAAGAGTTCCTCGGCCGGAATTGAGGAGCTATAGCCGTTCTTGATCGTGAAGTTGAGACTGCCGGAAGGAACGGACGAGGCTGGGTAAGTCCAAAGTTCGCGTTCTGGATCGTAGTCGCCAGCGGTGGCATCCCCGAAGGCGGCAAAGACCGACGAAGGGACTTGAATCGAGTCCAACCGCGGGTCAATGGAGATTTGAAATTCGGTGGTCTCCTCGTCTAGCAGGGAGAACGATCCAGCGTCGGACACCCAGGTCAACTCTTGCAAAATGATGCACGCAGGACATACATCTCTGCTGTCAAAGGTATGGAATTCGTTGGCGCGGGCTTCATCATAGCCACCGATCATGAGGAGGCCGCTCCGGGGCTCCTCGTCGTTTCGCCGCGTACCGGCCCACATGCCGTAGGATGCAGATGGTGCAGCACCACTATCGACCGCGACTTGCAGGAATGTCGAGTTCAGGCCGAGACCAAGCCAGCCGCCAGTGCTGTAGGCTGTTTCGGCTAAGCTTGCGAACATAGAAAGCGTGTTTGGGAGTCTAACTCACCCCATCCGTCTTCATCGTCGGTTACGAATGGAAAGCCCAGCACAGTGGTATCGTTCGAGCCAAATCTGAGGACGTCATTGTACAAGATATAATCCGATGGGTCCTGGTCCCTCAGGGTCCCGTTCCAGGTTGGCTCGGTCTGCGTGACCTCGGTCCTCGAGAGGCTTGGGTCATAGGTACCTCCTACCTTTGCCAGGCAGGCGTAATCGGTCGAAGACTCGCAATCGTCAAAGTTTGCGACGAGAATTCGCTCCGACATGCTAGGCCGCAGAGAAAAGACCTGAGCTGGGTCGCCGATTTCAACCCTGACACCCCATGCCGGTGCGACCGACCCAATCCCGACCTCATTGTAAGTGATGGGAAGGTAGAGGGGTCCGGGAAGATCTAGACAAGTAGTTGTAGTCATGCCGACGGCTTTAATGCCAGTTACTGGTTGAGGAGGGGCGAAAAGGAGTCTCCTTGCCGGCCAATAGGCCGCTCTCGTGGAATATGTTCACTTGGAGTTCAGACACAGAGGCCAGTCTTCGTGATCGAAAAGCAAGGAATGCAAAAAGAAGAGGCTGAAACGTCAGGGCAGAGAGACTCTCCCAGTATTTTAAGAGGGGCCGACAACGGCTGGCTGCGTGCTGGATTGTCCCAGTCTCTCGATTCTAGTGTGACTCTTCAACATGGTCGGAAGAATGGACAGAGAGCCATGATCCGCGTCCAAGCCGAGCGCCCATATCTCAAGCTCGAGGCTTGCAGTGCCATGGAGAACTAGCCCCAACAAGACTCCTAGCAGCTGCAGTAACACGAGGCTCAAACCCGATCTTGGCGAAGTCACCCAAATGCGGCCCTTGTGTGAGCTGTTTGTCCAGATGTGTGTAGACCAGTGATGAAATTAAGACGCGACCACGATGGCCTCCCCTTCTTATCGTCTTATGAGGTGGTCCTTTTTGACAAGCCTGAGTCTAAGTGTCATGATTAGGCTAAGGATAGGTGAAGCAACAGTATAAGAGAGCCAAGGTAGGCAGTGCATTGCAGCTGAAGCCTTGGGATGTGCCATAGACTTGGCCATGTGGAACAAACAAGGGCAACCGTGGTGCAGTGGGCCCCGGTACTCCGTAAACGGTGAGAGCGAAGCCATCCGGATTGTCGTCGGGATGAAATGTTCAGCGGGAGGACCAAGTCAGGCTGCTTCAGTCCGCTTGACTGGGAGACGCCGCAGCTGCTTGATGCACGACCGTCGAAAACACGACAAAGAATCTTGGAGGTCTTGGTAGGGCTTGGCGGCCCCCTCCCCCCGGGCTCGACTGCTGGTGTTTGATTGCCGCGGATACGAATTCAGTGCGCCTTGTCAGGCCCTTTCTGCCCGCGGCCGGACCGTGGGATCGATGAGAAGGGAGAAATTTGGAATTGACAGCCAAGGTGTCGAGACGATTGAGGAAGCTTGGAGTGTCCCTCAAGCGTGATTTGATCCTCCGTATAAAGTGCGCAACATGGCCTTGTCTCCAGCCGAACTTTCCCCTCAGCTTCGCCTCAGTTTCCTCGTCGAGAAGCAACTTTCGTTGGAGAGGAAAAATTATGTTTTCAAGAGAAACTCAATTAGGAAGACGTTCAGAACCGGGACTGCTCTCCTCTACCTAGGTCTTCCCACCGACTGGCGCGTCCCGAAGACGTCGGCTCCGCCCTTTCAAGATGGGGTCCAAGACAGAACTCCCACAAGCTCCCCCGGAGCCGTCGTCGCAGGTCGTCTCGTTGGTGTCCGCCTTCCTCAGCGAACACGGCTTCGAGTCCACGAGTAAAGCTTTCAGAAAAGAGCTGAAGCGAAAGAAGCAAACGGCCGACCTTGAAGCCTTACAAAGTGGCGTCAATCTTGAGAGCATCGTCGAAATCTGGAACAAACAAGCGCGGCAATCTACATCAGAAGACGATACCTCGGTGGAAAGCGACGCTGCCTCGTCTGAATCAGAGTCGGAATCTAGCAGTGACGCTAGCGATAAGAGCGCCAGCAGCGAGACTACATCAGAGTCCGAGACTGAGTCGGAGTCTGAAGAAGGAGATGCCACCCGGACACCACTCTCAAATTTGAAGAGAACAAAATCCAATAAGCGGGAAGCGTCGCCTTCGGCATCGTCCTCCTCTTCCTCGGATAGCGACGCTGATGACGAAAATGAAGATGGTCCAAGAGTCAAACTTACAAGAAAAAAACCTTCAGCCGTTACCAAGACGGCCGAACCTGTTCGCAGTCTTAAGCGAAAGGCAGCATCTAGCTCACCAGATCCCTCTTCCTCTTCCTCCTCCTCCTCCTCCTCCTCCTCCCTCCGACCAGCTAAACGGACAAAGGTGGCCAAAGGCAGTGAAGCGTCCTCCAGCGACAGCTCTTCGGAGGCTGGGCAAGAGTCCAGCGCCTCTGAGGCCTCTTCTGACAGCTCTGGGGAGGAGACTTCGAGTAACGCGGAAACGTCATCGCATGAAGAGGAGCAGGACGACGATGAGGAGAGCAACCCCAATCAGCCCAAGACCCTGGCGAACCTGATGACCGCAGCCGCTGAAGCTCCGTCGGATTCGTCGTCCAACACTGTTATGGGAGATGTTGTGGAGCCGCCAGAGGAAAGTTCTCACTTAACACATGGCAGGGGTGAAAAACAGCCTGTGACGAGGAAGCACCATGTGGGCGCGCGACCAACTCCACTGGCACAGCTCTCCGCGCAGTCAACCGCAGCTGACCAAATCAGCAACGCCTACATAAGCTACGAGTACGCTGATCGAGCGTACAATGACTTGTCTGTGACTCGAGGCAAAGGATTCACAAAGGAGAAGAACAAGAAAAAGCGTGGGAGCTATCGCGGAGGCGCTATTGACATTAGTGGTGGCAAGAGCTTCAAATTCGAGGATCGAGCTACCTCGAGATACAGCCAGCATGGTGCTCCGGGTGACGATGAGCGTCAGCACTTACTACCGAAGCATCTTGGACGGCAACTGACCGCGACTGGTTTCAGTTATTCAAGCATGGAGTCTGGCGAGGATTGGAAACAGGTGATAGAAGGAACAGAAAAGCATTGATAGACGGACAGCATAGAGCAAGACAACAGTGATCTGACCTATAAGGATGTCATTACGCCTACAAGTCTAGATCATGCAGTTGCAGAGGGGGTACATACTAGTATCTAGGTGCGGCCTTTGTGCATAACTTACGGAGTATTCCTGCTGCGCACGCGGTGTAACGTGATGTGGCCTGGCCAGGTGCAGACAAGCGCGCCCGAAGGATTGCCTGCCCGCTCGAGCCAAGGGAAGCCATGAATTTAGTCGACCAGCGACCTTGCCGTTGTCACCAATTGATCTCGACATCTCTGTCACGTTGCACCGACTCATGAGATCACGCAGCGCTGTTCCTGCATCTTCTGCCACCTGTCAGCAGTAACAAGCAGCAGCAAGGTTACGCAGCGCCAAATGCTTTTGGAAGCTTGACGAGCTTGACAAGCTTGGGTTCTTGCATCCTCCCCTCCCACCATGACGACTGCCCAGGGTCCCTAGGTTCGAGCTGCCTGTTGAGTTCGGTGGGTGGCATTGTCTTGCAACCAGTTGAGCCTGAGATATCCAGGCGAACAGCCCATGACCCAGCTTTCCTTCTTCCGATTTGCCTGATCTCGAGCATCGAGTTGCAGGAGCTATGGATCGTCCTCATGCACGCGCAAGGGCACCGTCATGGGGAATCTGTAGCTCTTTACCGCTGTAGGCAGCTTGCTCCAAAGGTCAGTTGCAGCTGCAGCCGCTTGAGCTGGGAGAGAAAAAAAGATGCGCAGCTACAAATACTGGAGGCTGTTCCACCCAACGCTGCGTTCTCGGGTGGCTGCTGCCATCCGTCCAGTATTCCTCATTGTGACTGCTACCTTTTCTTGGCCATAATGGTGAGCTCCAAGTTGCTCCTCCTCTCGGGCGGTTTGACCAGTGCTGCCGTTCTGGACCTGAGGCGGGCGACCACGGCCTCTGGCCTGGCCACAGCTTCTGCTACCGAGCCATGGTATTACCAAACCACGCCTGAGCTCTTCGCTGGTCCTACGCCTACTGGACTGATCGCGCCATTTCTTGCTCAAACGAATCCTGCTCCATGGGGCGCAGAGGCATCATTTGTCCCCAACGCGCCTCTGGAGACCAATCTGCCCATCCAGGGAAACTCCAACAATCAGAGTATTTTCCAGTTGCACGGACAATTGAGCTCGTATTTCCCCAATCCCGTGGGCTTCGGGTCGAACGAATATCCCTTACCGCCGGGGGCGAACATCTCGACCGTCCATGTATTGCACCGTCACGGAGCTCGTTACCCGACCGGAACTTCCTCAGTTGCGAACTTCGGTAGCAAGATTCAGAACATCACAGCAAATGGCACGGCTAAGTGGACAGGTGATCTCAGCTTCTTGAACAGCTGGAGGTACAACCTTGGCGCTGAGATTCTGGTGGCCCGTGGCCGGCAAGAGCTCTTCGATGCCGGCGTCTTGTTTTATTACAACTATGGTATGAGAACTCCAAGAGCGACCTGGACAACGCTGATGACCTATAGGCGCGCTTTACAACACATCCACCAAGATCGTCGCGAGAACGACAACCCAAGACCGAATGCTGAAATCGGCCGAGTACTTCATGGCTGGGTTCTTCGGTCTCGAGTGGACTCAGAATGCCAGCCTGGTGCCCATCATTGAGCAGAACCTCTTCAACATTACCCTTGCAGGCTACATGAACTGCAACAACAGCAATAACTATCTCTCTACTGGCGGCAACAATGCTTCTGTCATCTGGGAGAATATTTACCTTGCTGATGCCACCAAGAGACTCAAGGCTCTGGCTGGTGGCTACGACTGGACAGTCGCGGACAGTTATAACGCGCAGACCCTCTGTCCGTACGAGCACGTCGCATTTGTAAGTTCAATCGCTCTTTACAACTGCCCCAGCCGATACTAACGGATTCTGCTCGTAGGGCTATTCTCAATGGTGTGACCTCTTCACATACGAGGAATGGCAAGGCTTCGAGTATAGCATCGACCTACAATTCAACGGCAACAACGGTTTCGGCTCCCCAACCGGACGGGCTGTTGGGATAGGATATGTTGAGGAGTTGTACGCACGCCTGCAAGGCCATCTGCCCGACGTGCCACCCGGGACGACTCAAATCAACACGACGATGGTGGCAAGCACCGCGACATTCCCACTGAATCAAACACTATACTTTGACTTCTCCCATGATACAAACATCATGTCTATCCTGACAGCTTTTAGCCTAAAGCAGTTTGCTCAGCCACTGAGTCCGACTGGCCCCCCTGCGAACCAGCAGTTGATTGTGTCGCACACCACACCCTTCGGTGCTCGAATGGCAAGTATCCAACCGCGGTCCGGCGACGCCTATACTAACTGGCATGCCAGGTCTGGGAGATAATCCACACCCCACAACCGCTCAAGGCGATCCGTCCAACCAGCCCCAACGCCACCGCGTCAGACTATTATACCAACGGCAAGGCAACAACCTATATCCACCTCACGATCTCCCAACGCACCGTGCCGCTGCATAAATCCTACCCACAATGCGAAGAACGAGACGATGGATGGTGCGAGCTCAGCACGATCCTCCAGATCTGGGGCGGCCTGCTTGATCAAGCCGAGTATGATTATAGCTGCAACGGAAAGTATCCTGCTGTTGCACCTGGCAACATCACCGACGGGGTGCCGATATCCAAGAGGGATCTCGGCAGAAGATTTGGCTCCGGCCTCGAGTTTTACGAAAGCAGTGATCGCTGGGTTTTGTAGAGACAACGCCGAGTAATCAAACAGTGATGGTATCAGGCGGCTGCAGGTTGCACCAGTTGTAGCCGTTCAAGGCCAAAGCCTGAAGCTCAATGGCTCAGTTGACCAACTACTCGAATGCTTTCGTTGTTGCCTGTATACAGTAGTGTGGCGTATTTCGTATAGAGTAGCCTGCCTCCTTGCTGCCTGCTCCGTAATAAGCCTGATCATGTACCTCGGCTCGCCTCTAACTGGGCCAGCGGCGAGACGGGCCCCTTGGTGGCCTTGCCTTTTGGCTCTAGGCTGCCCCAAGCGTGCGGGTAGCGGCTCTTCAGGTCCATCCGGAGGCCAACTGTGTGCCACAGAGCGGCCGTCATCTGGAATTTTCTGGGGAAGCGGCTTCTCCATCCTCAAGTTTGTTGGGAGATCTCACTTACCGTCCCAACCAAACTTGATGCATTTTTGCCAGCTGGCCAATCAATGCACGCAAGGCACGACGCGAAGTGCCTCAATGATCGAGGAATGCCTTTTTCTATCCCCCATTTCAGGTTTGTACATAGCCTCAGCACCTCCAGCTTCGTCACCGACTCTTCCTCCTGTACGCCCTCTGATTTGTTCTCGCCGTTCATTGTTCCTTCGTCCCAAATCACGCGCCACGGCTAGGAGACGGTCATTCACCAAGCTTGAGCCGGAATCCCGCCATCACCCCATATTGGCACCAGGCATTACTCAGGGTCCAGTCAAGTCCCGGGTTGGTGTTACGCGGGCGTCATATCATGAACGGAGAAGGAAGAAGCGAGATCGTGGACCAGTCTTGAACCCAAGTTTTTAGCGTCAGCGCCGGCGCAAATTACAACCGCCTGACGCGACGTGGTCACAAATTTCCAAGCAGGGCAGGGAAAGTACAAATTCCTCCGCCTATCCGCCACATCCGCCTCCGCAGTCCAACAATTTTCCGATCTCTCGTGAATTGGCCTTTTCTTACGAGCTTTTGGGGGGAAGTTCGTGAAGCTTCATTTGGTCTGCAAGGCAGTCTCACGTGTGCGCGGGCTTGGATCTCACCTCTTTGGAGACACGTTGCGGCAGCGAAGGCTGAGTCAGACAGAAAATTGGTTGTTGGGGAAACCTTTTCAATCCCGAGAGGCAGTTCCTCAATTCATTGAGTATTGAAGGTTCACTCATTTTCCCCTGAGCAAGTCGGCGCACGAGTTGTCACCTTCCACAACATCCCTGGTGCGATCAAATTACATGACAAGCCGAATGATCATCCTGGCGGGCGCCCCGGAGCCGGCGGAGCTCGATTGGAGCGAGAAGTCGTTGCTGCCAGACACTGCGCACATTGAATCTCTTCCGAATAAAGAGAACATCAGTACCGACTCTTCGATATCGCCGAAATCGCCTTCGTCCAAAGCTTTTGGCGCTCAATGGCGCCAGATCACGACGCAGAGACTCCAGATGCGACCAATTCTGCCGAAGCTCAACATTGAGCCGCGGCCACTGGCGGGCGGCACCGCGACAACGCAGCAGGACGGCAAACTGGACGATGTTGACAAGGGCGGTGCTGAGTTCTTCTCCTTCTCGGAACTGCTCGGTGCTTCGACTCCCGGTAGCGACATCAGTGAGCCTCAGTCGAGGCCCTCACTATCGGAGGGGTCATTCTCTATCCCAGACACCACTTCGTCCGGTAACAGCGCCTTCAATACATCCGAGGGAGGACCACTGTCGGAGTACTACGACCATTCATTCTCAATCTACGAAGCCATCCCGTCCTCACAGCTCTCATATTTCTCCGACTCGATGACGCCTGGCACACCGATCTTCGAGTCCAACGAGGACATGTTCTCGCCTTCGCAGGGGACAACGGCCGGCACCCCCGGCGGAATTATCCGGACCCCGTCACAGCGACGACTAAGCCAGGCCCCACGACCAAAGACGCTCTCCGAACTCCAGGACATCCCGAACGCGCACTATCTCGAAACCATCTCACCACAAACCATGACCGTAAATCTCATCGTCGGAATCGTCTCGATCGCACCGCCTCGAACTGTCATCACAGGCGCCAAGTACGGCAAACCCCGCGAAGTCGATCTGGTGGAAATGATTGTCGGCGACGACACGAAATCCAACTTCACGGTGTCAATGTGGCTTCCGCGAGAAATGCGGGTGAATTGGAAAGACGGCGGGAACCCCAACCCGGAGGGCATCCGCTCGGTGCTCCGTCGCAATCTCAAATTTATGAAACCGCGCGATGTGGTGTTGCTTCAGAATGTCGCCCTCTCCTCTTTCCGGGGTAAAGTCCATGGACAGTCGTTGAAGGGCGACGTTACGAAGATCGATCTTCTGTTCCGCAAGAAAGTCGACGACGATGATCTGAGCGGGGTCTACAGCGTGAGTAATCTGCGGACCGCAAACGTGGGGAAAGACCCGCAGGTTGTCAAGGTGAAGAAGGTGAGGGATTGGTTAAATGAGTTTGTAGGGGAGCGGGATGGGTTAGCACCTGTGATGGCGGGGAGGAAAGGGAGGAGGCACAAGGGAGGATATGGGGGCTACGGGTTTTTGCCTGAAGACACCCAGTAGACGGGCTGAAGGATTGCTCATTGGCCGTGCAAAGGGAAAGGGAGACCAGCAAGACTTTTTTGACCAGCCGGATAGATCTACTTGTGGAAAGATCTGGGGCCGCATTTGAGCTTGGACGATGTAATAACACCACAATGACGGGCGCATGAGGGAAGGAGGAGTACAGCGCACCACCTTGTATTGTAGTATAGTCACGAGCCACGACAGCCTTGGATACTAATCATTCATCGTTCTTGCCTATAGCAGACTCGTTCCAACCGTGAGCATTGTTAAACGAGTGAGTGTCCCGCAGCTGACGCTGTCTTTTCGATGTGAGCATGGTCAGAGGCATCTGGAACATTGGCAATCGCAGAGTGACGTTAAAGACACGGTGACATGATTCTCGAACGATGTGGCTAATTTGGGCACCAAGTCGCATCGAGAAAATTCTGCGTGTCAGGAAGGGGAATGGGATGCGTTACGCAGAGTTGTGGCTGTGTCGTGGACTCGCAAAGGGTTGGTGAGGGGGTGTCGCCTCGTGACCATGCCGTTGTCGTGAGTGGTCAGTCACGCTGACCGAGTGAGGATTCTGGCCGTCGAGCTTTGTGCGACGCGCATGGAGTTGCGTATTGTGTACACAGTAGACACTGGACAGACAATCCAAGGATATAGCAAAAGTCTTTGCTGTTCACGTGAGGTCCCGAACGCAGTCTAGAAGAACGCCTCATTGGCATCTAATCACAGACAGAAGACGAGATACGGAAGGCCCGTAGAAGTGCGCACCCAATAATAAAAGCACGTTAGTCGGCGTGTGCTCTATATGCCCTCCGTACGCTGATGGGGTGATGGCGACAGAAAGGGGGAAATCTCATCCCTTTGAGCGAAATTGCACCATGGCAAGCCAGCGCTGGCGGCGGTGGCTTCAGGGGAAGGAAACAAGAGGGTCGAGGAGGGTCCGACGAAATTCACCTAGTGTTATCGATAAAATTAAGCTCAAGCTTCACCCACGCGCGGCGCGACTTCCGCAAAGAAAAAAAGGTTGCCGTTCACACTCAGCTGGGCCCCCTTGCGACCCTTGTTTAGCCGCACCGAACAGAGTGGCTGCTGCAGATTCAGACTTGGGTGACACGCCGCGCGACTTTCAGTCGAGCCTCATATAACACCACATTCCCCTGCTCGCCTGCTGTGTCGACCTTCCTTTTTGCTCTTTGAACCAGTTGAACTCAATCTCTCCGAGACTCATCGTCGACAGCCCGTAGTCCTTGAGCTACATTTCATTCGTTCTTACCCTTGCCTGCTTGCACTCCTTGACAACCATATCCTCACTTTCCGCTCTCCCAATTCAAGATGAAGGGTAAGCCAAAATGTCCACCGCATGGCTCGGTGACGTGTCCTGAACAATGCTAACTTGTCGTCTCCAGCCCTCATTCTGTATGGACGAACCACGAGCCCGTTTCTCTTCTCTTCCACTGACCCTCCTTTCACAGCGTTGGTGGCTTCGGCACCAGACTGCGGCCTCTCACCCTCACCCTTCCCAAGCCCTTGGTCGAGTTTGCCAACCGACCCATGATCGAACATCAAGTCGAGGCTCTTGCTGCTGCCGGTGTCACAGACATTGTCCTGGCCGTAAACTACAGACCAGATGTCATGATCAGTGCTCTGAAAAAGTACGAGGAGATGTACGACGTCAAGATCTCATTCTCTGTCGAGGCCGAACCCCTAGGCACCGCTGGTCCCTTGAAGCTGGCGGAGAAGATCTTGGGCAAGGACGAGTCGAACTTCTTTGTGCTGAACTCCGATGTCATCTGCAATTACCCCTTCAAGGAGTTGGCTGCTTTCCATGAAAAGCACGGTAACGAAGGCACAATCGTCGTCACCAAGGTTGAGGAGCCCAGTAAATATGGTGTCATTGTCCACACGCCTAACCATCCCTCCCGCATCGACCGCTTCGTCGAGAAACCCGTCGAGTTCGTGGGCAACCGCATCAACGCAGGTATCTACATCTTCAAGCCCTCCATCCTCAAGAGAATCGAACTCCGACCCACCTCGATCGAACAGGAGACTTTCCCTGCCATGACAAAGGACGGTGAATTGCACTCATTCGACCTTGACGGCTTCTGGATGGATGTCGGGCAGCCCAAGGATTTCTTGAGCGGCACCTGCTTGTACCTGTCTTCGCTGGCGAAGAACCAACCCAAGAAGCTCGCCTCCAATTCTGAATCATACGTTTACGGTGGCAATGTCATGGTCGATTCCACAGCCAAGATCGGCAAGAACTGCCGCATTGGTCCTAATGTGGTCATCGGGCCTGGCTGTGTGATCGGTGATGGTGTCCGGTTGCAGAGATGTGTGCTGCTGGAGGACAGCAAGGTCAAAGACCATGCGTGGGTCAAGTCAACCATCGTTGGTGAGTTAAAAGAGAATGCCAAGATATCAGATCTTTGGACTGACGGCATTTAGGCTGGAGATCAACTGTCGGCCGCTGGGCTCGTCTCGAAAACGTCACCGTCCTTGGCGACGATGTCTCGATAGGTGACGAAATCTACGTCAATGGTGGAAGCGTCCTACCTCACAAGAGCATCAAGGCCAACGTTGAGGGTGAGTTCTGACCATAGTTCTTCTATGGCCAAAAGTTTTGCTAACAGCACCTCTAGTGCCGTCGATCATCATGTAAATGGCTACCGGTTGTCGACCATACATGTCATCTGACTTCGACTCTTCACTCTATTATTATGCGAACTCAAACATTTCTGCCCTTCTCAGTGACATGTTTTACTATCGAACCGGATTCCAGGGCATGGCGACCATTGAACCAGCTAAAAGCGAGCTGGGGCGTTTATGGAATGAGCGACTCTTCTGCTTGATGCATATCAGTTCACAAAGAGGTCAATGAGACGATAGAATTTTAGAGGACTCGGGAATTCAGCTCAAGGTCATTGCTATATCCTACGGATCGCATGATATCAGATTCACTTTGCGCTTGACAGTAAACAGGGCGGTGGACGGCTTTACTATCACGCAAGGGCAAATATCCATTGTAATAGCATGGTTCCAAGGATCGTGCGGACCATCACGAAATGAAAAGATGATGGTGATGACAAAGATTTCGAGCGAGTTTCCGTGCCATTGCTACCTATGCTATGCCATTGTTCTAAAGGTTATTTGCTCCTACAGGTGCAAGAACGTTATGGAATCTGGGGCGCGTCTCCGAGAGAGAGAGAGAAAAAGAACAACGTAAATCCATTCAACCTTTCTCGATGCTGGATTAGATTGGGCCAAAGAAAGGAAAAGCAAGGAGAAGGGAAGAAGGTTACGGACCTTTTCTCAATTCCGTAACATAAGTACCTCACCCTGACTCACTGACTGCCATACATGTCTGGTCCAATGACTCCGTACTCGTACCTCGTACCGCGAGGAAAGATTAGCTACCAAGATCAGCTACCAAGGGACTGTACAGTAAGTGTGGATGCATACTCCGTACTCCTACCGACCGAGCGTACGGCGATGACCAATCCGACCTAACACTCCGGACACCTACATATGTAACCTACTTGATACTCTTACTCCCGCGCGGAACCCTACCTACTAGTACTCGTATCGCTGATGATTGCTGCTATCCTGTCCATATCCCTATCCCTATCCCTCAGCTCCAACTCGGAACGTCCACACAGCCGTCAGTGCCGCCCGTGTGATCGCCAAAGTTGAGCATGAAACCATAAGCGACGTCCCCGCCACCGATCTGTTCGGTCATGCTCGTGGTTATATCGTGGAACTCGTCGTCTGATGCTCCGCCAGAGCCGGAGCCGGCGCCCGAGTCCGAGTCAGACGACGGGGGTGTCGTGCGTCCCAGCATTTCCACGACCTCTTGTCGGCGCAGGCTCACCCGGGCGATGCGTCGGCTCGAAGCCTCAAAGTACATCCGTGCCCTGGATTCCGCGGACGAGAAATAATGGAGCGCGGACTTGAGGTGTTGCGTCCTGGGGCTCTCGGTCGGCGCCGGATGGAACCGTGCAGATCGCGGCGGCAGGGTGGACGGCGTTGACGTCGTTGTCGAATCCGCAGTGGTTCGCGAGGACATCGAGGTCGAGGAGGTCGCTGACGTCGAGTGGTCGTGGCATTGGCATGAGCAGCAGGTAGGAGGTTGTTGTTGTCCCGAGACCGATTGCAGCGCGTCTTGCAACACGTATGCCTGATCCTGGCCCTGCCAACGCGGTAGACGCTCTTCGACCTGAACTCTTTCGGCTTTTGCGACATAACATCGCCCCAGACCCTCTAGGGCGGCGAAGCTCGTCTTTTCTCGTCCGTAGACATCCTCCAGCGTCTTGGCACGCCTCAGAGTCTCGTCGAAATGCTCGATCGCGGCGTCGATGTCGCCGCTTGCGAGACAGTCGTCCGCGACGTTGGTCAATGTCCAGAGGACATTCCTGGCGTTGGGCCCAGATTTGGCCTCCTGGTCGCGGAGCAGTAATTTGCGCATGCTCGCGCGCGGAAGCTGAAAGCTTGAGCCAGAGTGGTAAAGAGCATCGCAGAGGCGTTCCCGGAGGTAGAGAGCCCTCCAATCCGACGGCGCTGCGTCCTCGCCAGCCGCGCCATGGAGATGACTGGAAGACAGCTGCAGCTGGGTGATGGCCATGTCCAAGCTCTTAAGAATAGAGTCTGCGAGAGGTGGTGATCCCGGGGTAGTGCTTGCGGTGGGGCGTTGATACTCTTGCAGTAGGAGCCCGAAGAATGTCGTCAACGGGTATTCTGGCCCATGGAGAGTCCCAGACATGTCGTGGATATACGAAAGTAATTGGCTGAGAAGAACGGGCACTCCCATAGCCCGCAGTGTAGGATTGGCCGTGTGGCTCGCTAATTCGCAGATAACACCCAGTACTAAGGCTAGAGACATGGGATTGTGGCTGAGCAAGATTTCTTCAAGCAGATAGAAGCCATTTCTAAAGCTCGTAAAGGCTCTCGTTGCTGCTGGATCTCGCTTCTTGTTTCTTGACTCGGCCTTCCTCGATGTTTCGGTCAAGGAAAGGTTGGCTAAGGCTGAGATGCCGTCCTGCATCTTGGATGCAAAGATTGCATGGGTGGTATGGGCGTGGATAAGCGGTTCCGGTTGGGATTCCAGGCTTGATGTGGTGAGGTAAGAACTCATGTACCCCATGATGCTGTAATCCAGGTGCTCGGAAAAGGAAGACGCATGCGATCTGATGAAGATTGGCACGGAGACCGGTGCAAGGCTGTTGCTGTTGCAAACCAGGGCTGATGCGGCGAGAAGGCCAGGTTCCTCTGAGGAAGACCTGTCCGATAGCAGTTGAAAACCCTCGTCACTGTTGTAACAGTCACCTAAACTCCACTGGTAAACTTCGCCATGGTCGTCGAAGTCTGCATACAGCAGCTGCTCATGGTGCTGCTGTGGAACTGTGGCAGTGTGATGAGGTCCAAATACATCGACAGGGTCCTCGTCGCATGAGCTTGAGTCTTTTGAAGCGAGGTCGGCGGCAGTGACCAGCCTGACATCGTCGCTCAGAGTGAACTTGTCGTCCTTGTGTTCCTTGACCCATGCGATAGGGTCATTGATCTTCTTTCGCCGAAAGTACCGCAGGAACTCTTTGTAGCTGACGGAATCCCCTCGGATGTTGAAGCTGGGCATGACGGGTTTCTTGCCAGCGATGTCGACCGCAGCATGAGCCGATTGACAAACAGCTGGCTCTTGTCGGTCTTGATGTTCTGCCAGAAGTTCGGCAGCAGTCCGCATTTCCTTAAACTTGTGATTGCGGCCGATTTTCCACTTTTTGATACGGGTGTGTAGCATGCGTTCACTATAGTGAGACGAGGTAAGAAAGAGAACTGTGCGAGGCGATGGAAAGAGAACTTGCGTGACGGAAGAATGCATGGGCTGGGGGAGAAGATGCCGCAATACAAATTTATCTTAGAGAACGGACTATCATCACGAGATTGCGGCTCAACATCGAGATCGAGCCGCGGCGTACTTTTGATTGCAAGGTCCGAATCCCAAAGGCAGAGACTAAGAAGAAGGATTTCACGTACTTGACTCCAAACCCCTCCGAGTGCAAGTGGCGAATGAGTTCCGCAACAGTCAGTTTCTCTTCACAGTAGAGTCGTGTAATGATCCCTCGCTTAGTCTTCCATTCTGCAGCGCTGTGTTGTTTGGCAGTGACTCGCGATCGCGGCAGGCTTTTGGAGTGCCTCCTGTCTTTGTCGGCCGGAAGGGCCATGGGACACTCCTGCAGTGCTTCAACTTGCGGCCACAGTGATGCCTCTGAAGCCATTGTGATAACGTCGGATTCCTTAGCTCCCCAAGCAGTGTTAGAATCGTCGGAATGCGGATCTCTTGTATCCTAGTACTGGAAGGAGAAAAAGTTGATTGTAGCACGATTGGGCGAGGCTGAGTTCTGGTCCATGGATACTAACCGAAAAGAGTAGAGATTGAAGTGAACAACAGATCCATCGCTGCGGCTGAATCCACGATCCATAATATAGGAATCAGATGTGAAAGGTGACACAAGGACAACAGTCTTGCATCGAGCCTTGGTCGAGTTTGTGGGGTTGGCGTGGCGCAGGGCCATCGACGGAGCCGGCGTGGAGGCGCAGCCACTCGCACGCGCACCTGCAAGGTGGTTTTGTTTGCTGTGCATGAACTGCCAGCTGGTCGCATTTGCATCGAAACGGCTTAGCTCAACGTTCAGCCACTCGCTCTGGTTGAGCTCATTGGTGCCCGTGGCCTGTTCACAGCCGGGCATCTAGCCGCCGAACAAAACTACCACGGGTCTCGGAAAACGCGCCCAGGCCAGGGCGTGTCGCGGCTCAAAAGGTCTCGTCTTCAATGTTCATAGCTCTGCGGACTACACTAGGGCTGGTCGGGTCTGCACCAAGGTCAAGTTCAGAACGGTCGGTCTCGATTGATTGACTGAAGTCGAGTTCTTCTTCACCATAGTCGATGCCTGCGTTGCTGAGAATGTCTTCCACAATCCGCTTCGATGCTTCCTTTGCGGGAGTTTTCAGCAGCCGATTCTGAGGAATGTGGAATTGCATGGTCTTAGGCGGACTCTGACCAAAAGGAATGTCGTCGTCGAGATCATCATCATCACTATCCCATGCCCCCAGGGTGCGGGTGGCTTCTCTCGGCGGTTGCGCGTTTGACCGCGCTCGTGCCGGTGTCAAGACACTGACACCGGGGATGGGTCGTTTGCGTTCCGGAGAAGAGAAGATTTCGTGATTCAGTTCTGGCGGGGCAACCTCAGGGCTGGAGTCTATAGTTGACTCATAGAAATCTGGCTTCCCAGTACGTTTGGCATATGATGGTGTCGCTGCTGGTCCGAGCTGAATGTCTGAGAAGCGCTGAGTCGTAAGGGGTGTAGCCTGAACACGGTAGTTTCGGTCGAGTACGCGGTGAAGCAGAGGATCGGTCTTTTTGCGGGTGGTGGATGGTCTCGGAATTGAGGTAGGTCGCGGAGGCAGAAAGGGCGACGACTGCGGTGTTGCTGCCACGGTATCAACAGGGAACACCAGCCGGCCGCCAGGTGTCTCAGGTTCTGTGGCTCGTGTGAGCGATGTAGTGTCGGCTATGGTATTGTTCACCTCCTGCCGCAATGTCTCGTAAGGTGACGGGTAGTGTGCGAAACTGGCGTGCTGCTGCTGTGCCTTTTGTGTTCGGAAGGGCCGTGGTGTGCTGCTCTTGGAGGGGGATATCGTCATGTTGGAGAGGTCAAGGTCCTGGATCGAGTCGGTCGAGATGTGCTGAGCCGAGGGGGTCTCGTATGATTCCGAGGTCTCTAATGTTGTATGTGTTGTTGCATCGGAATCTTCTGTGATGGTCGTGTCGGTGCCATCTGTAGTTTCAACGCGCGACGCCTGTTCCTCGTAGCCCGACAGAGACACGTTGGCGCTGGATTCGAAGAATTGCTTCCAGAACTGAGACGCGTGTCAGTAAAAGACCGACCGATTCTTCTGGCGGTCTCCATACTCGCGAAGCCTCCCATACATCCTTTGAGTGGGTGGCATACTGTTCGACAATGGGCAAGATGCTAGATGTGACTATTCGATGTGCCCGACTGAAGTTGTGGTCGATCTCTGCAATGATGAGTCAAGTAGAATATTACGGGCGTGCGCTCTCACCCTGCAAAGTCAGTGTTATCGACTGTTCAAGCTTCTCCAACTCTTCGGTCAAGGTCAATGCTCTCGGCTGAGCGGTTGAGCTGGCTCGTGACATGGCGGGCTATTGCTGGTGATGCGCAAGAGACCTTTCCAACTGCGACGCGTGTGCGGAAAAGCGAACGCGCAGGAAGGTTCTTCCGAAGTTCAGCCTGGTGCGGGGAAGCAACCGCCACTTCGCGTGTGGCGCAGCGGTTCCCATCCTCGTACCCTGCCTGCTTCGGATTCAATTGATCCTTCTATCCCGGAGCACCAGGCTGACGCCTTGAAAGGGAGTCCGGGCTGTTTTTAACCACGGTCTCCTGCCGTCAAGACTCTCCTCCTCTCTCAAGTCAGACTCCGTCGGAAAAGTGCCATCAGTGCTCTTTCCAAAATGCCAGCGCCGCTCGCCAGAGGTCAGTTGCTGCCCCGTGCCTCCTCACACGCCACCACTTCTTCCCCTTACATCATCGCTCCCAAGTGGTGCCGTCCACGGGTGCCCGTGTCAAAACCCATGGTCCCTTGAGCGCTGACACCTTCGCGACTGGCGACTGACATAAAATGCCTCCTCCCCTAGGCATCATAATCACCGTCACCGTGTTGGTGGCGGCAAGCATAGCCGCATACGAGAACCCTCAGGTGCGAGCATGGATAGACCGAACGAGGCACAAGATTGCCATGGGCTTGCACTCCCTCGGCGACGAGATCGGACCCAGACCCCGTCCGCCACTCCGGCGCACTTCCACCGACATTTCCATGCGCGAGGACAAGGGAGAGCAGGCCGAGGAGCGAAGGCGGCAAGCCATCGCCGACATCATGGAGCGGGGACGGATCCTGGAGGAGAGGAGGAAGAGGAGGAAGCTGTCCGGGCAGGAGAACAACCAGCCACAATCGCCTACTTTTGATAACCTGGTGGACAAGAACGGGATACTGCTGCAAGACAATGAATCACAGGCTGGCGGCCAGTCGTCGGGAGTCCAGACCCTGCCGACATCAACCACTTTAAGTCGAAGACCTGGGCCATCGGGTCTTGAAGACGCACCGCCCAGTCCGCCTCTGTCCCTACGGCAACTAGACGAGAATCCGCAAAATGCCTTCGAATCAAGATATGAGCAGGAAATGCGCGAGGCGTGGAATCTCCCCTTGTCGGAAAGGAGGATTGAGATTCCCCCCAGTCATGCCTCCGAAAGCTTGATCGAACTCACACCAACCACAGAAAGTGCTCCTGATCCAGACTTCTCCATCCCTTCAGCAGAGTACCTACATCGGCCGCTGAACCGATCAGAGTACTTTTCTGCCGCTGCCTCGAACTCGACGGGCACCTTGTCAGACCACGAATCGCAGGCCTCGCTTTCGGTGCACAGCTCACATCATCTTCTTCCTCCGAGTTACAATGCTAATGGACGCGCCGACAATCAACTCCCAGCCTCGCTAACGCCCAGCGTTGCTGGAAGTGTAAGCAACATTCATGCGAGCGAAGCGGAGGAAAGTTCAGACGACGTTCTCAGCGAAATTGGAGATGGTATTCGCACTCCTGCCAGTGCATGGACTGACGTTGACAGCACTGTTAGTGGCGAGTTTCACTTGTAGATATGTGTCTACGGGAGAAATCGTAGCGGGTAATGCCTTTGTGACGATGTAAAGAGAGCCAGGAGTTGATGCATTCAAGTTTGGGATATAGTCTCTGGCCATGAAGAGCACATGGCCTAGTAACGGCGAGTTATCATCTCTTTTCCGTTGTTCCAAGTAAGTTCCATGTTTGCACTTGTCTGCGTGTCATGGTGATCTGGGCCGGTATTTGAATTGGCCTTCTTCTCTCCATGTGTACGGCGGGAAGCTGCAGGTGTCACTCTTGCGTACGCCATTCGTTCAGGACCAGACTGCCTGTGTTGCGCCCGCCCACTTGCCTCACCGACAACATGGGCAATCCCGAGATCGCAACTCTTGGTCGAGGGAGGTATCTGGGATGCGACTGCTCTACGACACTTCGGTGTGCGTGCTATCCTGACCCAACGCTTCCAAGTCCACTGCTCTGTTACTTCCTGGTGACAGTCTTCACTGCGCAGTTCGAAGGGCCATCACACTATTATCATTCACTGATTCCATCTACATGACCCATTCTCTTTTTAATACAAGAAAGTCAACCCTTTTCTCCCACTTTCCCAGGTTGCTTGAACGCTTGTCACTGCCTTCCCGGAGCGCGCACTTCGGTCGCTCAATTTCTTTGGCCCACGGTTGATCACGAGTCATTCTCCAGCAGGCAACATAGCCATTCCCAACGTCATGGCGAAGGCTGAACAAACATACCAGACCGGAGCTTGGTCTACTTCTGACGTGAGTGACTGCGGTTCTGCAATTTGGGGTCCATGCTAATGCGACAAGATAATTTCAACCGCCCTCGTTGGACCTGTGGTGGTCGCGGCCTTCCTCGAGTCGTTTTTGTGGGTGGCGGCTTTCCTGTATTGTTTCGGCAAGGCATTCAAGAAGTCGGATCACTGGACGCAGAAGTTGCTGGCGGTCTGGTTCTCCATCTTGTTCATTATCCTCAGGCAAGAGTTCTGGCAGCGTTTCTACCATCTCCCGCTGACGAGTGACTTCCAGGGGCATATTCTTGCCGGTCATGATCACAACATTGCCGCTACCAAGACGCCTCACGCAATACCTGCCGAGGGTGTTTGTTGATATTCTCCAACAGTTCGCATTCTACTCCTTCGCGGCCATGCTTGTTGTACCATGGCTCCTCTGCGTCTACCGCATGGTCGTTGTACCGTTGGGACGCACAAAGCGGGTCAAGTACATCCTTAACGAACGCACCGCTCCAAAGATAGTTGTAGTCATGCCAGTGTACAAGGAGCCACCAGAAACACTGTGGACAGCGTTGAACTCGGTGGTCACTTGCGACTATCCAGCTGCTTGCATTCACGCATTTGTGTCCTTCGATGGAGACAACATCGACGAGCTCTACCTGAAGACCATCGAGAGACTCGGTGTCCCCATTACGTTGAAGAGCTTCCCAAAGTCGATTGACGTGGCCTACAATGGTGCAAGAGTGACGGTCTCCCGATTTCCGCATGGCGGCAAGCGACACTGCCAGAAAGCCACCTTTCTCCTGATCGACAAGAT
The DNA here is from genome assembly GCA_016110215.1 of Capronia americana. Lineage (NCBI taxonomy): Eukaryota > Fungi > Ascomycota > Eurotiomycetes > Chaetothyriales > Herpotrichiellaceae > Capronia > Capronia americana. The sequence goes on from JADWQD010000011.1 coordinate 103,194, forward strand.
CTACAAGCGATATCTTCAACAGAAAGACGACCTGTTCATTTTGTTTATGGATTCCGACTGCATTCTGGATCCGGTGTGCATTCAAAACTTCATGTACGATATGGAGCTCAGGCCGGGCAGTAAACACAACATGCTGGCCATGACAGGGATCATCACATGCCGCACAGAAAAGCACTCGCTGATCACGTTGCTGCAAGACATGGAGTACCTCCATGGGCAGCTGTTCGAACGGTCCGTCGAGTCCGGTTGCGGCGCCGTGACTTGTTTGCCCGGAGCCTTGACGGTGCTGCGATTTTCGGCATTCCGCAACATGGCCAGGTTCTACTTCTCGGACAAGGCGGAAGAATGCGAGGATTTGTTTGACTATGCTAAGACCCATCTCGGTGAAGACCGGTGGTTGACGCATTTGTTCATGCTCGGCGCCAAACAGCGGTACCAGATCCAACTGAGCACCAGCGCCTTTTGCAAGACCGAAGCGGTCCAGACGTTTCGCTCGCTGCTCAAGCAGAGGCGTCGTTGGTTCCTCGGGTTCATCACGAATGAAGTCTGCATGCTGACCGATGGCCGCTTGTGGTGCAAGTATCCCCTGCTCCTGCTGCTCCGCTTCGCCACACTCACCATCAGGACCACGGCATTGCTCCTCTTGATCACCCTCATCGCCGTGTCAAGCACCTCGACTCGGATTGATTCATTGCCTTGGGAATTCATGCTAATATCTTGCGGCCTGAATTGGCTGCTCATGTTTTACTTTGCGTGCAAGCTGCACCGCTGGAAGTCGCTCCTATACCCACTGATGTGGCTGCTGAATCCATTGCTGAATTGGATTTTCATGGTATACGGTATCTTCACCGCTGGACAAAGAACTTGGGGTGGGCCGAGAGCAGACGCGGGTGCAGCAGATACGAAGGTGACACCACAACAAGCCATCGAACATGCATTAGCAACTGGGGACGAATTGAATATTGTTCCCGAAACATTCAAGCCAGCAGTGGAATTCCGAAAACGCCGCACCCGACCATCGCACCTTCAGCCGTCGTCCAGTGTCGAGGGCCGCTTCTTTTCGGCGGAGCATGAGCCTATTGCTTCTGCAGTACTGGAGAAGGATATTGCGTCCCCAACTCCTTCTCAGGGCGCCTTCAGCGCTCACCCACGCCGCTTCGAGCACGATTCTCTCGACATGAGTGACTCGGATAGTGTATCCGTGCACACCCCCAAATTCATCAACAGTCTCAGCGAGGACGAAGAGGGTCCAAGCGGTCATGGTAGTCGCGACACCGAACGGAGGCCGCAGAGCACGGTCCGCTTCTCTCAACCTCTGACGCGGGACGGCCGTCTGTCCACGCGAAGTGCGGGACCGGCCTTGCCGGGCCAAAGAGACGGCGCAAGTGAGGCTTTCGGTGGCAGAGAGTCACCAATGGTTCCTGTTCATACACGACGGTGGGCAACTGAGAGCCACCATGTCGACACTCGAAGTCCTCTGGGTCGGAACAGCCCCCTGACAGCCATGTCGGCGGAAGACGTCACCATGCTGCAGGATCAAGAGAGGCGGGAAAGCCCCAGCGAGAGTGACGGCGGAGACGGCAACGACAGAAGGAGCAGTAAGACATTGCAGCGGAAAAGACTACGGAAACGAAGTCTGAGTCCCGGCAGAATGGTGTAGGGCCGGGGCAGATCACACCCAGACCCACACTAAGAAACATGATTATCATTAGCACGGATAGAATTGGGGAAGCCTTGTACAGGCAGACCTCAAGATAGAAAAGGTGTTCTGTGTTGCCCTCCCAAATTGGAAGGCTGAGGCTGAGGCGCTGTTACTGCGCATCTTGTCGTGTTGGCGAGTGATTGATGAAGCGGGTTGAGCGCCGTGACACTCGTGGTGGTTAAGCTCCTGGCTGACGTGCTACTTGATACCGTCTTTATCCACGCCACGCGGCCAGTTGACCGAATTGACGTGGCCACTTCGAAATACAACGATTTCAGATCGTGCCCCTGGAGCCGACACACCAAACTCTCCTGCCGCCAGGCAACCTGGTAATATTGCACACCAGTTATCGAGTTCAGACGCCTCGAATGGCCCACTAACCATGAGGTTACAGCTTAGAGGACCAACAGCGGGAGTCCACATCAGAAGAAGAGACACCAGTGCTTCTCTCTGTCTCCTTTGCACGTGTCTGTTGACATCGTGACTTGAAGTATGACAAGGGCTCGTTCTCAATTACCGCATAGAGCCAGTCAGTTTAGTCTCATTTGGAATCATCTGCCCTTGAAACTCGCTTCGCGGGGGGAAATTCGGTACCGTTTCACTCATCACCACCGCTACACTCTGGAAAGATCCATCGCAACACCGGGTGTCTGACGGAATCAATATGTAGAGAACTAAGTCATCCCTCCTGGCCATACAACAACGCGAAGGCGGCCCTGACCGCGTCTCCATGCCTACCCCGAGGTCCAAGCACTTCAATCTCAGTTACTCCGGACCCCAGAAAGTGATTTGCCAGCTGGTACCTCAGGGCCGAAATTCCCGCGACCAGGGGATCTACACAGAGCGATACGCTTCAGACTTACCCGGTCAAGACCCATGAGGTGGCAGAACGTGGACAGAGAGCTACGGATGAGTGAAACAGACTTGGATGACCCAGCGTGACGGATTCAAGCATCAATTCTGACGAGATAACAAAGATTTGGTGGCAAGCCTCTTGTTCTCTAACCCAGCCTTAGGAAATGCAAGGATTGCCGGATTCGAGAAAGACATGTCGATCTGGACGTACCTCCTATTCGACGCCCCCAGCTTCTACTGGGGCAACCGCATCGGCCTCGCCACCGCGAGCTTGATGTTCCTAGTCTCTGCTACGCTGTATGTCTTCATGGTGGTGGGTAACCGTGGCCGCGAAAAGAAGGGCATCCTCGCCAAGTTGGCCGGGCTGGGCGAACAGGAGATTCAAGATCTCGAATAGAAGCATCCTGCGTTCAGGTGGAGACCTTAATGCGAGAAAATTCTCTCATCACCTGGGGCGGCAAGATGCAGTCCCACACGGTCTATGTGTATTGCTGCCGCTTGCGCGACATACTGAATGGGTGTTTCCTTTCACATCAAGTTCGTCTTGCTACGGTGTTCCGATTCTTTCTCTTCCCTTCCTGCTTCTCTACAACAGCATTCATCGCTTGACAAGTCACTGTAATCGTGTCACGTTCGGATGAATGACTTCCCCTCTAGATGTTAAAGGATTCTTGGGAACGGCATCACCAAATACATGGTATTGGAGGCGCTGGAACACTCAAAGAAGCATCTTCTTCGGCGGTTTCGCACCTCGGCGGGAAACCAACAAGGGCCATACAAGTATTCTATCTAACGCCTCATGGATCTCTAGCTGGCTGAGGTCGCCTTACCGTCACACCCAACAGCTTGCGCCTTTTGTACCCTAACCAGCACCGGGCTTAGTGGCTTGGTGACGAGATATCGACGGCACTGTAGATCTGCGCCCGGCTCCATAAGAGACAGATCGTACCGGCGGAAAAAGGAATACAGCAACAACTTCATCTCCAGAAGTGCAATGTTCTTGCCAATGCACGAGCGGGGGCCGGTGCTAAACTGTTACACACAGAGAGTGTCAATATGAGATTCGAGATGACAACTGCCACCAAGGCATACTGGAGTTTCTTTTACTCACTCCGAGGAAGTACTTGTCCGACTCCTTGCCACGGTCGCTGTCGAGCCACCGTTCCGGTTTGAAGGCCTCGGGATCGTGGAAGATGCGCCCATCCTTGTGTATTTGGCACTGCATGACGTTGACAACCGTGCCCGGCGGAATGTGTGTGCCTCCGATGTCGAGTCCAGTCGGGGGCGAGAGCCGCGGTAAGGGTCCGGCAAAGGGCGTGGTGAGACGCATACCTTCCCTGATGCAGGCGTCCAGGTATGGGAGTCTCTGAATATCTCTATACAAAGGAGCGTCGCCTAGTGGACTGCCTCGAACCTCCGCAGTCAGCATAGCAGCACGGTCGGGGTTACTGAGTAGATGGTAAATAATGGCGGTAAGCGAGATCGTGACCGTGTCGGAGCCGGCAATGCTGTTTCCATTAGCACGTTTGCCCTTTGCTGGCCACCGGCTGCTCACATGTTGGTCGACGCATTCGTGGCCAGCTCTGCGAACTCTAGCCGTTCGCCGGTGGCCGGATCTCTGGCTTCCATGAGCGCGCCCAAGATGTCACCGCGCTGAGCATCGCTGTCTCTTTTGATCCATCTGTCTTGGACCAGTGTAGTTGTTTCCTTTCAACATCATCAGTAATTTGGCCGGTGTGCGCCTCTTGACGAACCAGGATCCTTGCCTTTTTCACGTATGCAAACCCGCTTTTCAGCTCCTTGAACAACGAGTACGGCAGATAATCCACAAGAAGCTGGCACAGCGGTCTCACAAATGACGGTAATAGAAACCTCTGGAGAAGGACTCAGCACCTTAGGGAGTATTAGAAGAGGGGAGGGGCATGCCAGTGAGCCTCACCACGAACGTAAACTCCACCCCGTCAGAGATGTGCGTGACGAAGTCGTCGATCACACCTCGCTGCATCATTCCGAAGCTCCTGCCAAACGCGAGATCGCCAATGACATCGAATGCGTAGAACTTGAACCACATCGCGGCATCCATGGGGGATCTGCCCAGGGCACGCGCATCCATCTGGCGGAGGAACACGTCTAGGTTCGCCGCGACGACATCTTCCATCTTGGTCAAGCTTTGCATGCTGTAGGCATGAGCGGCGATCCGACGTTTTCGTGCATGAGCCGCCCTGTCTGTCTCGCTGAAGATGGACGGCGTGTGGACCACGAGCGCGTTGTAATCGGCCGATTTGTCCAGATAGTTCTCGCCGTACCCGAAGACCTTCCGCACCGCTTCGGCGCTGCCTGCCAGCACGGTGCGTGGGCCGATGCGCACGACGTCCCCATACTTGCTGTGCGCGTGGAGGACGGCAGCTTCAGTTTGTCCTCTGAAGGCGTGCAGGGCCAGCCAGCCGGGAAGGTGTCGGCCAAGTAGCGGGCCTGGAATATGGCGAAGAGGGTCGACTAGGACGCAATATACGGCATAGGTGATCTGGTGTGGTCCACGGTCAGTTCTCTGAAGCATCCGGGCAGCATGAGTTCACCGGTGACGGCGACGGCGACGACTCACCAGCAGAGCGACGAGTAATGTTAGCGGGAGATGGCCCAGGCAAGAGTCGATCACAGTCTGGGTGACTGACTCTGACCCCATGGATGCAGATTTGACGATGGGCTGATTCCCTGATTCCCATGTCTCGCCGGTCGAGGAGAGAATGCCCATGAGTGCCAGTGGTTTAAGTATATCCTCTCGTTGGAGTGTTTCCTGGCTCTGACTCGTCGATCCGTCAGCCTGAACGATCTCGCTTCTCGCTCTTTCGCCTCTTTTGAGTATTATCGGAGGTCTGGTCCCTCGGGTTACAGCGAAGTAGCCGACGTACACCCCCCAGATACCAGTCGATGTGTAGAGTCGGCCACTCCACAAATCCGGCTACTTTTACTTCCTGTTATAGAGGGCAGTACTCCGTATCAACCCCGCTTCGCGAGGCATGATTCAGCATGAGAATATGACACGACGTGAGTTCTCTCGCTTCGGTGGTCCGATTTTCCCCCGGATATGCATCTGCTGACAGGAATGTGCGATAGATTCTCCAAGCTCGCGCTCTTGGAAGACCGAAGTATGCAGTCCAAGTCAAGGGTGTGAGAGCCGAGGCACAGCCAAGCGATGAGCTTCCATGTCTGGAAGCCGTCGTTGACTTCTTCATGTATATTGACACTTCGCCAGGGGATATATTATTGCTGGAGGCTACGGGGGAGCGCCTTTATTTCTCAAATACCCAACCTTCGAAGCGTGAGCTGATCAGGAAATGGAGGAACCATACAAGCTGTTCTACAATGACTACTCGATCTGCTCCGTGATGGTCCGGTATACCATTGCTCTGTCGAGACGTCTTCAAGGCGAACAGCTGAAAATTGAGGAAATACCGGTCAACATCCAACATGGAGGACAGTTGACTGAACACTATCTTTGCGAAGTCAACCCGCGAGGAACGGTACGTTCAAGCGACTGCAACTGATGGCCACGCTCACCAGCCGCTTCCAGGTTCCGGTCCTGTCATCCCCAGTCCTGAAGACGCCCATCAGCGAGAGTGTCGACATTACATATTTCCTCGCCGAACGGGTTCCTGCCCTCTGTCCACCGCATCTATCACGGCAGATCCGCCAGCTCCTCGCCGAACTGCACGACATCAACTACTTTTCCCTCACCTACACCCACAAGCCTCAACGCGCGTCAGACATGGAGAATTCCGTACTGACCCTCCTTTCTGACCCGGCCATCTCAGATCGATGGCGCGAGGCCCTGAAATTCAAGCTCGACGTGTACGTTTCTAGCAAGCCCAAACTGATCTCCCTCTCCGAAGGGAGCCACCTTTTCATCCCACACACCCACCCACACCATGGACGGCGAGACGAGACTGACATTTTCTCTCTTCCGCTGCAGGGTTCGCGAGACACGAGCACCGGCGCTTGCGAAGGAAGCCGTCGCCGTGCAGGAATCCAAAGCATCGTCGTTCCTGGCACAGATCGAGACCCTTTTAGCAGCGTCCGAGGGGGATGATGATCATGATGATGATGATCGATCGCCCTGGATTTTTGGCACCGCGGAGCCGACTGCTCTCGACGCCCACGTCGTGCCGTTCATCGCGCGTCTTCTTGATGTTGGACGAAATGGGATGCTGCAGCACAGAGTCCGCGCGTATGCTGAGCGCGCATTTGAGGCCGAGCCGTGGAAGGAGGTCATGCAGGGTCGGAGGACTGTTTATGGCACTTATCTATGACACGTTGCAAAAAAAAGGGATAGGACTACCCTGATCTATTGAGAGAATCTCCAGTTGCTACCTACCGGCTGTGAGGAGTTCCTTGTCCGAGTGCTTCTTAAGCCCCCCAACCATGGTCTTCCGATCTTCCTTCACAGTCTGCGATTCTGGCTGCGCCATGGCTTGATCCGCATAGTTGCTGATTGCCTTCTGAATGATAAATATTGTCTCAATTGCTGCGGAACAATACCCGTATTCTCCATACGCCGTCAATAAGTCCTGCCCGCGTTTACCCATCATTTGGCAACGAACCGGCTCCTGGCCCGTAGCTTATGTCCATAGTAATACATAATGTAGACGCCACCGATACAAACGACATTCAAACCCCCCAAAAGGCTCACTCCACCAGGCACACCAAGATGGATAAACATAGGTCGAGAGATGAGAACGGCCCCTGCGGCGAGCGCACTTCGAGAGAAATCATTCGCTGCCATCAAAGACGCAGCATATCGAGGGTATGTCATTGTGAGGTACATGAACACCGGCTGGAGAATGAAAAACTGCCCTGCGTTATTTATGCCAACGCCGACAATACTTGGCATCCAATGTACACCGCGCCGCGCCGTCCATGCTGCGAAGATGAACTTAGCCAGATGCTAGCTGAGACACGATACACTCTCGAACGGAAAAAAAGGAGGTTTCTTACCGAATATGAACACCCCGATCGGGATCATGTAAGCTCCGAGGATAGCAGGTTTCAAACGGTCTTCAGGCTCGCCCCAACCATGTTTCTTAACCCAAGGTTCAACCCAAAGGTAGTAGTATATGCAGTATCCTGGTATTGAAACAGCCAGGCCGACAATGACAGACATAAAGGCAAGTCCGGTCTGCCCGAGGTTGAAGCCGTAGATCACTGGGTATACCAACGGGAACGACTCGAAGAAGGAGTAAAAGGTGGCGTACACCAGTGAAATGTACACCGTCGTGAAGAGCACTGAGGGGTCGAGGATGTTGATTTCCCACGGCTTGATCAGGGCGTAGTAGAGGATCTCTCGGGGTGACATATGTGACTGGTCAATTTCAGATTGAGATTTGATGTCCTTTCGGCCAGTGATGCGGCGAAGGCGCCGAGCCCGATTCATCAGAATGTTGTCGGGGTTTGTCTCTGGGAGGAAGAAGAACAGGCAGAGAAAAATGGGCGCAGAGAACCACAACATCTCCCACTGTGACCAGCGCCAATCTTTGGCTGATACGCCGAAACCGGCAATGACAGGTCCTATGGCTGGGCCAAGGGTAGCTGAGCTTGCTTGTTAGAGAGACGGGGTTGAGAGAGTGTCTTGATTCAACGCACCAGAGCCACCCCAGAGAGCGAGAAGGTATGGCATTTTTATGGCTGGGAACTGAATATCGTCAGCACATGGCAGTCGACCCAAGTTGCAAGGAAGATAGGAATACCATGTCTTGAAATGTTGCAGCTCCGGTTGTCAGTGCCGGTGAGCCTTTTCGTCGGAATTAGTCTCTTGTGATGGTGGTGGACGTGACGCCATACCGAAGAAACCCATCAAAAACCGTACGAAGCAGAAACTTACAAAGTTGTCCGTCAGAGAAGCTGGCACGCAGAGGATCACAAAGATGGCAAATGTCATCACGTATGGTGGACTGCGGCCGACGGAAGGGATTCTGGTCGATATGTGAGTTTTCTAAAGGTCGCCGAAATATAATGGACGAGACTGACTCGCTTAATGGAGACCATACTAGTGGGCCGGTCCCATCTGTATCCATTAGCCACTCTTTCAAGGCGCGGATCTCTCATTCGGAGTGCTTTGGGAAGGTCCATACATCCCAAAATATACAGTGCCAGACCAAGCGTGGCGGGTACATAGCCGATATGGAAATCTCGCATGACTCCATCCGTACTAGGAGTGTATATCGAGGAGCCCAGGTAGACGCAGAATGTGTACACACTAAACTGATATGAGTAGAGGAAGTAAGAGTTGCCCGAGAGCGGAGGTACCAAATCAAAGAATAAATCCAGAGTTTCTTCGCCAAAGACCAGCCCTGAGGATTCTGGGGATCGTCTGTTCCCCCCGTATTAGTGACCTTTTCAGAACGCTTTCCAAGGGAAGTTACTGACCGGCACCATACCATTGCACCAGGAATACATCCGGGTTGAGGCGTGAGGCTGGAGTTGTACCAGCAGCGGCAGTAACTGGATTGCGACTACCAATCTCATCGCCTGCTTCTCCTGCAAACTCGCTTCGCGGTGAGGCATTGTCGACCGTCTCCTCCTCGTTGACGACGGCTGTCGCGATGGGTCGAAGATATTTCTGGTACTCAAACCCAGGCATTTCCTCCGGATAGCAGAAAAAGCATCGACTGCGGAAAGTGAAGCGAACGATGTGACCGAACAGAGAGTCGCGGAGCAGGTCCATTATCACAAGCGAGTTATTAGATTTGACACACTCTCGGGTTGTCCATTATTCCACGCCTTTGCCTCATTTATACGGCGCCGTTGAACGCAGCAGACGGCCATCCGATATTGTTTACCTCGTGGTTTGGATGTACCCAGTACGAGGAGACTCGCGCGCGCGCAGGCGGAGGTGGATCTCCGCTGGCCCAAAATGTCACCAACCATTGCTTCAAGTGGATGCAGCGGAGGCCCACCTCCGCTAGTACGAGCACTACGAGGTACCCAGTACCGAATACACTTGCAAGGGACCAATCATTGATATCGAGTTGCTGGATCCAAGTGGGCCCAATTGCCATATCCGGTGTCTGCGTTTCGAGACGCTTACTCTGTCGACGTCCGTCGTACGAAGGGCAGCCGGGTTCCGACTCCATTCCAGTCATTCGTGATTATAAATCCATGCCACTCGACAAACCGATATCTTTCTCAGAGATGTCTATCCACTCAAATTACGGAGAGCAGATACTGATGGTTTGTAGGGACTGCTGGAGGCCATCACCCGACTATCGCCATGTTGACGAGCAAACAGATGAACTTCGCGAAAACTGGCATTCCCTTCGCTGAGGTTACTCCGAGTCGACTTTCGAGCCTCCGTGGCCGAATGGTTACAATTATACGTTGACTGTTATGGACTTAACAAGCTCCAATCCACGGGCACTGCTGGCTACTAAGGTACGTGCTGCCTCGGCCCCGAATTCTCTCCGATTGCGTCTGGCAGATCATACGGTCCATGAATATCTGGCCTTGACTGACCTTCCCCCGCTTCGACAAGGCCTGCGAGACCTGTCGTGCTCGAAAGAGAAAATGCGACGAAGCTCGACCAACATGCTCGCTTTGTATGCGACTCCAGGTAGCTTGCCACTACCGAGATCGGAACAATGATTCGTTAGTCTGTCCATTTCGACCAGATGCTGTCTTGTGGCTGAGAATTGCATGCGTGCAGAAAGATGGACATCCTCTCCGATATTCTGGCAATTCTGCAACAGGTCAATGGAAGCGTGCAGCAACTGCTCCTGACCAATGCAGGCATTCGACAAAACCAACAGCCACCGACGCAACCGAATTATATCGGCCATGGATTTGGTGACATCCACACCTCTTTCAGCAGAAATGTTGAGCTTCAGCCTTGTACGTCTTCTTCGGACGACATAACGCTTGCCGTGCCATACCGTCATTCCACAGCAGCCCATCAGCTTGTCCAGTGGCCTTTTATGCGTCGAACACTTGAGAGACTGCCCTTTTCGCCAAATATCACCGCCACCTTTCGAAGTGGAATTGACTGGTTTCTTTACCAACATCGCGGCCGCAGTCATAATGAGTTATGTTGCACAGTCTCTTTGCCTGCTGCGTCGACGGGACAGCCAGGCACAGTCCTAGGTATTCCATATACGAGTGTGTTTATGTGGGCAAATTTGTATTTTGACACGTTCAATTTCATGCACCCTCTCCTTGATCGGACGATCTTTTTCCAAAATGTACTACCACATCTGGAAGCTCCCAATGGCAAATCAACTTCTGCAACAGACGAGAAAAATATCGCCTTGGCGATGATTGTCATTGCCCTGGGTCAATTAGCACTCGAGGAAACCATCGGCGACAAGGTGTCTTTAGACGCTGATCGTGGTCAGCAATACGACCACCCTCCAGGACTAACCTGTTTCAATGAAGCCCGGAAAAGACTCGGCTTGGTGGATATTGGATGTTCATTGGAGGTGGTACAACTTCAGGCATTGATCTCGTCCGTCTTTGTGCCTGCTCGAAAGGGTTGACGTCAAACTAACTTCACATGTGATAGACTTTATTACTCTGCTACCTACCACCATTTGGTATGCTTTTCCTTGGCAATGAATGGGAATCTTGTCTGGAGGTGCTCTAAAACATCTTTCTCAGGAATCTTGGAAGACGAGTATGCAGGCATCAGGGACGTGCTACCTGCTTGTGAAAAGGTAGTTATCTTGCAGATACGATCTAGGGACAGAAATCAAGCTGACAAAGGTCGTTCAGCCAATGTCATGACTGGAATTCACCGGAAGGTGATCTTTTGAAGCGAGCCTACTGGCATTGTGTGGCAATAGAAGTGTGAGACAACAATCTGACCTCCGTTTCCCCAATGGATTGGCATGTCTGATGGCAATTGGCATTTCTAGTGGTCATCACCTCGAGCTTGACCTCCCATGCTCCGCGATCATGGACCTTCAACACCTGGTCCCGCTCCCTTCGTTTCTCGGCCCATATTGTGAGCAAGACCACCGGGCAAATGAAATCTCACACTTTCAATATCACTATGCGGCCCTCATCACCTTGCGACGAATTTGCCAAGCATTTCACAGCGCTGTCAACGGTGGTATGTACTTTGGTGATTCTCTGCTGCGACCGGGCGGTGAAAAGCTAATGGCTTCTGCAAATGGCAGCTCTACAAACAAGAGACCACTACCCAGTCGACTTTCTCAGTACTGTGGTACACGAGCACGCTCGTCAGTTGCAACAATGGAGAGCCATGCTCCCCAAAGCATTAAGGTGGGAGGACGAAGCGCGAGCTGTGGTTGAGGACAGGAAGATGCAGCTAGCGGATCAAGAGCCCCATGAAGCCGACGTATTCAGATACGCTCGTAACATCCAGGTTGCTTTGCTCCGAACTCGATATTATTACGCGCAGTACATGATTTATCGCCCGTTGGTGTACAAGGCACTGCATTACCCGACACATATGACTGCACAGGATGTCCACAGTGTCGTCGTCTGTCTGCAGGTAGGGAACAAACACCCTTGTCCACAACACAGCCAAACCTAAGCTGACACCGTACTCGTACTCGTCAAAGTCCTGTCTGAATTGGCCTCTGCTTGTCGCGCCCTCGAAGAACCAGAAACCACTGATTCCGTACATATTCTGCTGGAGCCAGAACTTTCTCGGTATCTTGCTGGTCTTCCACTGCACGCAAGAGTCTCCGCTCCTGAGATCGATTCGGGAAGAATACCTTGACAAGGACGACGTCGAGCATACACTTGGGTTGATGCGGGAATGGATTCGCGAATTAAAGGAGGTGGATTGTTTGGCCAAGTGGTCCTGGCACGTCATCGACGCCCTGTCGCGGTACGAGTACTATTGACCAGATGTCTCGGTGCTTGTGCTGTGAAAAGGGTTCTGATTTCCAGTATCTTCCAGATAGTCACCATCTTGGACTTACTTCTGACACAACTCCCTTGTTGCTTTGAAGTGGCTCGGAGTACTAGCAATTGCTTGTGCCCATTAGGCGGCTTAAGTACGGAACAATGACCAACACCGCATGATAAAACCGTGGAGTGAGGAGTTGAGATGCATGGATGCCAGAGGCCCGGCAGATACCAAATTTCGCGTAACCTTGAGGGCTTCTGCTAATAATTGGCCCTACGTATCGAGGAATAGGGCGGCATCACGCTCGTCCTAAAGTGGGGTGAGCTGGGGGTGCGGTACGTAGATTTCTCGACCCTTGGCACTGATCGAACCTGCGCGAAAGTGCTGGTTGCTGCCGCCGCCGAAATTTTTGGTTGGGCCACGACTGATCCGGCGACCTGATCTTGGGAGTTCCTGTCACTCATGTTTGCATGTGCTGAACATCTCACGCCTTTAGACTGATCTTAACTCGCAAGCAACTTTGTTCCACCACTCTACATCCCTCCCACACAACTTCACACCACCGTTAGACCCCGCCAGAGTTTCTTCCACTGCATTGACCATGAGCGTCGTTGGGATAGATTTCGGTGCGCAAAGCACCAAGATTGGTGTTGCGCGCAACAAGGGGATTGACATTGTAAGTTTGTGTCGGCCTGCGCGATCGATTTCATCACACTGACCATGTCCAGATCACAAATGAGACGTCAAACCGATCTACACCGTAAGTAGTTCCCGCGCAGCCTCATCTTCCCGTCACTCACACGTCGATAGGTCCATGGTGGGATTTGGTCCCAAGAGCCGCTACATTGGTGAAGCCGCAAAGACGCAGGAGATCTCAAACCTCAAGAACACAATCTCGTCGCTGAAGCGCCTCGCCGGCCGAACCATCAATGACCCCGAGGTCGCCATCGAGCAACAATTCATCACTGCCCCTCTTGTGGATGTCAATGGCCAAGTCGGAGCTGAAGTTACATACCGTGGCGAGAAGCAGAAGTTCAGCGCTGTCCAGTTGATTGCCATGTACTTTGGCAAAATCAGAGACACTGCCAGCAAAGAACTGAGACTCCCCGTCTCGGACGTAGTCATTGGCTGCCCCCCTTGGTTCACAGACTCGCAGAGAAGGGCCATCCTGGATGCCGCCGAGATTGCCAATCTGAAGCTCCTCCGGCTCATCAACGATAACACGGCCATCGCACTCGGCTACGGTATCACGAAATCCGACCTGCCCGAAGGCGATGCGAAGCCCCGCCGCGTCTGCTTTGTCGACGTTGGGTACAGTGACTACACTGTTTCCATTGTCGAGTTCCGCAAGGGTGAACTGGCCGTCAAGGCTACGACCTTCGACCGTCACTTCGGTGGGCGCAACTTCGACAAAGCCCTGGTTGACCACTTCGCAGCCGAGTTCAAGGAGAAGTTCAAGATTGACATCTACACAAACCCAAAGGCGACCACTCGGGTTGCTGCTGCGGCTGAGAAAGTAAAGAAAATTCTGTCCGCCAATGCTCAGGCTCCTCTCAGCATCGAATCTCTGATGGAAGACAAGGACGTGCGCGCCATGTTGAAGCGGGAGGAATTTGAAGAGATGGTCAAGCCTCTACTCGATCGCGTCACTGTTCCACTGGAACAGGCTCTCGCCGAGGCTAAGCTGAAGGTCGAGGACATTGACGCCATTGAGATGGTCGGAGGTTGTACTCGTGTTCCCGCCATCAAGGAGAGGATCGCCAAGTTCTTCAACGGCAAGTCTCTGTCATACACCCTCAACCAGGACGAAGCCATTGCTCGGGGCTGTGCATTCAGCTGCGCCGTGCTCTCGCCAGTCTTCCGAGTCCGCGACTTCTCTGTCCATGACATCGTCACATACCCCATTGAATTCACCTGGGAGCAATCACCGGACATCCCGGATGAGGACACCAGCTTAACAGTCTTCAACAAGGGCAATGTCATGCCGTCGACAAAGATCCTCACCTTCTACCGAAAACAGCCGTTCGACCTCGAGGCCCGATATGCCAAGCCGGAACTCCTCCCTGGAAAGGTCAACCCCTGGATTGGACGCTTCTCAGTCAAGGGTGTCAAGGCCGACGAGAAGGATGATTTCATGGTGTGCAAGCTTAAGGCGCGGCTCAATCTCCACGGAATTCTGAACCTCGAGAGCGGCTACTACGTCGAGGATGTCGAGGTCGAGGAGCCGGAGCCGGAGCCAAAGAAGGATGGCGACGCCATGGACACCGACCAAGCCAATGGCTCTGCAGAGCAGCCCAAGCCCAAGATGCGCAAGGTCAAGAAGCAGGTGCGCAAAGGAGAGTTGCAGCTTGTTGCTGGCACCTCGTCCTTGGACGACGCTACCAAGGCCCAAGCAGCCGAGGCCGAGAATGCCATGTTCATGGAGGACAAGCTCGTCACCGATACCGAAGACAAGAAGAACGAACTAGAGGCGTACATCTATGAAATCCGAGGCAAGATCGACGATCTCTACGCTGAATTTGCCAGCGAAGAGGAGAAGGTTAGGATCAAGGACAAGCTTGAGAAGACCGAGGTAAGCAATATGCAACTGTCTCCTGCTCTGAGCCCTATACTAACCCATAGCAGGATTGGTTGTACGACGAAGGTGAGGATGCCACCAAAGCACAATACCAAGCGAAATTGGACGAGATCAAGTTCCTCTCCGGCCCCGTCGCTCAGAGATATCAAGACAAGGTCGAAGAAGAACGACAAGCAGTCCTCAAAGTCCAGGAAGAAGAAGCCGCCAAGAAGCGAGCTGAGGCCGAGGCCAAGAAGAAGGCTGAGGACGAAGCTAAGAAGGCAGCAGAACCTGAGCCCAAGGATACTGAGATGAAGGATGCCCCGGACGGAGAGTCGATCAAACCAGACAGTGTGGAGGAGAAGTAGGTTTGAACCTTCCGCGCCAGTACCGGGATGGCGTCAATCATGGCGTCAATCTCAACTCTATGCTGGATTGCAGAGAATGCGGACTTCGAACCCTCGATGACTTACTTTGCTCTGCAGGCAAGACGGAACGAGGATGCATAGATGGAAGGCGCGTGCGGAGCGTCTATGGCACCATGACCGACCGTGACGGATAGGTTTACGATGGATGGAACGTGGAATGTGTCATGCATAGCGAATGGAAAACGATTGTCTCTTTTCGGGCGTTGGAAGACGGGCGAGGCGGAGCAAGGATAGATAGTCTTAGGAACTGAAGATGCCCTGTTCTAGCTTGGCAAGCGTGGTTTTGCTTGGACGAGGTGTGAACCTCTGCGTTCAGCGCCGGACTAGACGGAAGCAATCTCATCGAGCCAAGATTAACGAGAAAAGATACCATATCTCAGCAAGAAACATGGTAGCAGTACTCCGTATTCCGAAGAGATCGAGGGACCAGCAAAGTTACCGAGCGGTTGCCAGCAAATCCCGATTTCTGACGGTGTTACTTTTTAGGACACCGTCCCCGCCGTTTTGCGGGCGTCCTGTGATCAAAGGCACTCGGCCCATGGATGGGAAGAGTTACGCACGAAGACACCGAGGAAGGCCTTCCCGAGCCCGTAATACCGAGTAATTTGTGATCACTTCCACCGGATGGAAGCCAGGGAGGTAAAGCGGCAACGACGAGATCTCGTCCACCGGTGTCTGGGCCAATCGAGCGTCTCGTCGCCAGCCGTCTCAGCCAATGGCGTGAGACGCTGTCCGCCCCGCCTCACCCGCAACGCAAGATGCCGAGGTAAATCTGGAGTCGGCGATAATTTAGCGGACTTGAATATGAAGGAGACGATCAGCTGCGGCCGCCATTTCAATTGCTCTGCTCTGCTCTACTCCTCACTTCACTTTCCCTCACTGACATACGTTGCTCCATCTTGTTCTTGTTGAATAGCACCGTCACAGGAGGACTGAGCATATACACACCGACAAAATGGCCACACAAAGACTAGCCTCCGTCTTCTCGCACCTCTCGTCATCGAAGACCGGTGTCTCTGCCATGTAAGCCAGCTCTGAACCAGTCGCTCCACGACAAGCTCTGCCATGGCAGTCACATTTTACTGACACTCGACCCGCAACAGCACCCAAAAGAACCCAGATGACATTGTCATTACCCTCGCCATCCGAACACCTCTGGCAAAGGGCAAGAAAGGCGGCTTCAAAGACACCAGCCTCGACTATATCATCTGGGCACTCCTAAAGGAAGTTGTCAAGAAGAGCAAGCTCGACCCCTCGCTCGTCGAGGATATCTGTCTGGGAAATGTAGGTCTTACATAGCTTTCTCTTCCAATGTTCCATGGCTGACGGATCATTAAGGTCGGCGATACCCGAGCAGCATACAAAGTCCGGGCCGCCTCACTCGCAGCCGGCTTTCCCCACACGACAGGCGGCAGCTCCGTCAACCGATTCTGCTCCTCCGGCCTCAAAGCCGTTCAGGACATTGCGAACCAGATTTCCAACGGCAGCATTGACATCGGGCTCGCGCTCGGCGGCGAATCAATGAGCAGCGCCGGCGATCGCGAGCTTCCTTTTAGCCCTGAAGTGATGGCGAATCAAGAGGCGGCAGACTGCCAGCAACCCATGATCCAGACGAGCGAGAATGTCGGGAATGATTTCAACATCACCAGACGCATGCAAGACGAGTATGCGTGCGAGAGCTTTCGACGAGCCGAGGTGGCACAGAAGGCCGGCTGGTTCGACGATGAGATCGTCCCGATTACGACAAAGGTTAAGGATGCGGAGGGGAATTTGAAAGAAGTGACACTCACCAAGGATGAAGGGCCACGATATGGCACTACCTTGGAGAGCCTGTTGAAGATCCGACCTGCCCTGCCACAGTTTGGCGACAAGACAACCGGCGGTAACGCCAGCCAAGTCACCGATGGCGGTAAGTCCACTTTCCCCGCTTTCTCGCTTTCATTCTCTTCCAATCCTGCAGCTACTAATCTCGATTGTGCAGCCGCCGCCATCCTCCTCATGAAACGCTCCAAAGCTCTCGAGCTCGGCCAACCGATCCTCGCGAAGTTCGTCGGCGCCACCGTCGCCGGTGTGCCGCCTCGGATAATGGGCATTGGCCCCACCGCCGCAATCCCCAAGCTCTTGTCAAAGTACTCACTGACGAAGGACGACATTGATATCTTCGAGATCAACGAGGCGTTTGCCTCCATGGCCGTCTACTGCCTGAATACCCTTGGCCTGGAGCACGAGAAGATGAACCCCCGTGGTGGTGCGATCGCGCTGGGCCATCCTTTGGGAGCCACCGGCGCGAGACAGATCTGTACGATCCTGAGCGAGGCGCGACGCACGAAGAAGAAGGTCCTCGTGACAAGTATGTGTATCGGCACAGGGCAGGGCATGGCCGGCTTGTTTGTCAATGAGCAGCTGTAGGTAGGGCCGGTGGGATATGGTCCGTCCTTGAATGTGAATATGATGCATTATTTTCGGGCTGGGCGTCTCTCTGCCTGTCACTTCTACTGTAAAAGCATGTAGCTGGCATAGAATGAACGTCCCAAAATGGATTTTGATCGCGGCTTTCCTTCGACTTGGCGACCAAAGCAAGACAAGTAGAATCTACGTGGGGCTGCACGGAGTATGTTTGAATCATTCGTACCGAGTATACCGTGAGGCTTAGTACTAGCTAATGTACAGTATATGGGTCAAGGCCACGCACACTGTTGGTCATACTACATCCTAAACCATCTCCACGTCTCCCGGCCAGTCGGGGACGGGGACGGGGGCGGGGACGTACGTGGATGCAGGCCGGGGAGGAAGCCAGCACCTTCGCCCATCATCTGCCGTGCTTGAGGTTAGCGGAATGCCATTTGAGCCTCCTGGCAGGATGTGCTCTTTGCCAAGTGTCTCTCTACCTATGTACCCTAGTCGAGCCTCTTTACAACTATCAATAGGTGAACTTTTTACTAGGTATTCACCCCCCATTCAAGCCTTCAACAGTTATCAAGACGTGAACTTTCTATGTACCCCAGTCAAGCCTTTCACAGTTATCAAAACGTCAACGAAGGATGCTCTCTTCTCGAGTCTAAGGGTTATCAAAACGTGAACAAAGGATAACCTCTACTCGAGTCTAAGATCCTATCAGCTGTACTCTATTCTCCCCTTTCGACTTCCACGTCCGTCGCCTTTCTCGGCAATCATTTATTTGTTCCGTTTCCACAATGGCTCCCATCAAATGCAACTTTGCCTCGGCACTTTACGACCGCATGGTGCCTCTTGCCGTAGGCGAAGTCCAGCCAGCGGGCCTTGACGTGAATTTCATCGACGTCCACCATCCCCGAGACATCTTCGACCGCATGATCGCGAACCAGGAGTTCGACGCCTCGGAGCTTTCCAGCTCGGAATACATCACCCGTCACGTGGCAGGCGACCGATCCTTCGTCGCACTGCCTGTGTTCCCATCCCGAGTCTTCCGTCACGGCTTTATCGTCGTGAACAAGGAGCGGATAAAGGAGCCGAAGGACCTCAATGGCAAGCGGATAGGCGTGCAGCTGTACACCATGACTGCTGCTGTCTGGATCCGAGGCGTACTCCAGCATGAATACGGCATTGACTTGTCGTCAATCGAGTGGGTTGAAGGAAAGATGGAAGGGCCAGGCTCGCATGGCAAACCGTCGGCTCTGAAGCCCTTGAAACCGATCAAAATCACGCAGAACACCAACCCCACGAAATCGCTGTCCGATCTCCTCGAGTCGGGCGACATCGACGCAACGCTTGGGGCTGATATTCCAGCCTGCCTGGGTAAAGCGGCCCACATTGACCGACTTTTCCCGGACTTCAAGAGCGTGGAGATGGATTATTACAGGCGCACGGGTATCTTTCCCATCATGCACCTGGTGTCCATGCGGCGTGAGTATTACGAGCAGAACAGGTTCGCGGCATCGGCCTTGTTTCAGGGGCTGAACGACAGTAAAGAACTGGCGAGGAAAAGGATGGAGAGTACCGGTGCGTTGAGGTACATGCTGCCGTGGCTGCCTCGGGAGCTTGACGAGATACGCGAGGTGTTTGGGGAAGATTGCTGGCCGTATGGGGTCGAGGAAAATCGCAAGACTCTGGAGGCCCTGGTGCAGTATCTGTACGATCAGGCCATGATCGAGAGGATTGTGCCCATTGAGGAGTTGTTTGCGCCGGTGAGAAAGATTAATTTCAGGATAGGGTGAGGAGAAACATACCGAAAGTGCGATTCAATATAGGCGCAGTTGAAAATCATTTCGCTCGCGCGGCTAGTAATTATCTAGGTGGTTGGTTCACATCGTTATGGAGGCCGCAAGAAGTGCCAACCAGGTAGCTTTATATACGGTGGAGTGGTGGTGCGTGCGCCCCTTTCCCTACTACGGGGGAGTACTTTCTCGGACGGAGTCGTGTCTCCGAAGCTGAAGCTCGATCTCGCCCAACATGTCTCCGGATTCTGCACCCCGGACCACGTGCCGTATGACCCATGATGGATGCGCAAGTCGCCAGCGGGGCAACAGTATCTGATAAGCCGGGGAAGTTGTGGACTTTCGCTCGAGACCCTCACCGTCCTTGCTCCCCGCGACGACCGGGCGAACTCCGACAACCCGGCAACCCACGAGGGTATGGCTCGAGTTGACCGAGACATTATCCCGTCTGGAATGGCTGGCTCTTGATCTTCGCTTCTCTAGCTCGTGTGTCCAGCAAGCATCATCGTCAGGCTAACCTGCTGACAAGCTGCTATTAGAGCTCGACCACCCCCATGTCCTGGTGGCAAGGGAATCCCTTGATAAATGACACCAAGGGCTCCTTTTGCCAGTGGCTCCTGGACCCTCCGTGTCTGGCACGTTGAAGTGCTTCCTCCACCTGGACATCATCTCCCCATTTATCTCTCAACAACGGCGTTCGCTCGCAACTGTGTTTGATCGTGTCCACCATAATGGCCACAGGGTTTGTTGAGTTCGGGAAGGCTGGGTATGTCTCCTCGCATCTCGAGGACGGCGCCGACATCGAGATCAAGAACGAACAACCTCAGCTGAAGCTTGATGAGCACGGCCTTCCCCTTGTGCCACAACCCAGCGACCACAAAGATGATCCTCTTGTACGTCTGAATATGTGTGTTTCTTCGAATCGAAGTCTGGTTTCTGACAGAGTGCTATGCCAATTCCAGAACTGGCCAAAGTGGTACAAATACTATGTCCTGACGCTGCTGTGTCTGCTCGCTTTCTGCGTCCAATGTGGGTATCTCTTGGAAGTCTGCTGCCTATAGTAGATTCTGACGATTGACAGTTGGCGCCGGCATGGTTCCTGCGGCATTCGGTGTCATCGCGAAGGAGTTTGGGGTTACGCACCAGCAGGCGAGCTATTTGACAACCTCATATACCCTTCTTGGTGGCGTCACTCCGCTACTGTTGACGCCCTACGTCAACTTGTACGGCCGGAGACCAGCATATCTGGTGAGAAGCACTCTGAGTCCTCACGTATCGACCGGTGTCTCTGACGGACGTTGCAGATCTTCACCTTGATCGCGATTGGCGCGAATGTTGGCTCTGGATATGCGTCTACCTATGCTCGAGAAATCGTTACTCGCTGCTTTGTTGGCGTCGGGGCTAGTGTCGCACTGGCTATTGGAGGTGCCACTGCAAGTCTCCCATATTTGCAGTGTTGCTTATTTCGGTGCTGACACGGTCCAGATCTGCGATATGTTCTTCCAAGGTGAACGTGGGAAATACATAGGCTTCTATGCTCTCGCTATTACCAATGGGGTATGTGAATTGTTTCCAACGAAGCCAGAAGTGTCTCCTTCCGCTGACAGGATCATTAGCCGCACTTTGGTCCAATTGCAGGTGGTTATATCGCCTTGAATCTAGGATGGAGGTGGATCTTCTTCGTACGATCTTTGAGCCCGTTTCCTTATCTTATGTCGAACACTAACCCTTCTCAGATCAATGCCATAATCTTCGGCGGTGTTCTTGCGATCTTCATCGTCTCATTCCCAGAGACACTCTTCTCCCGGGAGGACTTCAGCAAACTCGAAAACCAAACATACTGGCACAAAATGGCATTCCGTGGAAAGGTCCTGGACCGCAAGCTGACCCTTTCGGACTTTTCCAACAACTTCAAGATGCTTCAATATGTAGCGGTCACCCTTCCCTGCATCTACTACATGACGACCAACACTTACGGCTCGATTGTCTTCGTGTTGACTGCATCGTCGATCACTGAGCGTCTGTACGATTTCAATACCGCGCAGAATGGCCTTCTCCTCGGCATTCCTCTAACGCTCGGCTGCTTGATCGGAGAGGCATGCACTGGATGGATCTCCGACGTTTTGATCAACCGCTACGCCCAACGACATGACGGGTACAGAAAGCCCGAGGCTCGCCTGTACCTTTGTTTTCTTGGCCTGTTGCTGCCTGCTGGACTGATAATCCACGGCGTCTGCGTGTCCAACGAAACACCGTGGATCGGCCTTGCTGTCGGCATGACGGTTGCCAGTGTCGGGGTGCAGGCCGGCACAACGCTAACATACGCCTACTGCACTGATTGCTATAAACCCCAAGCTGCAGAGGTGTCGACGATCATCAACCTATTCCGTCAGATCTTTGCATTCACGATTGGCTTCTACGCCTTACCGTTCGGCGAGGGTGCAGGATTCGATGCCGCCTGGGGGACTTTTGCGGCCATCAACGTCGTCACCTGGTCTTCGCTGCTCTTGCTGATCTGGAAGGGTGAAAAGATTCGGAAATGGCAAGGTATTCCCAATCTGCACAAGGACTTGTGAGATATGAGCTTCGTTGCGAGCTACCGGTAGTTCAATGTCTCTTGATGGGGTGTTGGTATGAACGGCCTGATTAACATTGCGTGTCTTTAAAGTGAGGGAGAGCGGAGGAGTACACGCAGTAAATACAGCACTGCAAAGTACAGAACAGAGAAAAGTGGTCAGGTACGTAGTCGGAAACAGAAGTATTTGTATCTCGACAGGACCAGACCAGACCAGACTAATGGTGTTCCAAATGGATGGTACTCGCAATGGTTTCTATTCCCTGCCCTCTCACCTCACTCACCTGATGCAACCACAGCCCCCATTCACCGAACAGGATCGTCCGTCATTTCACCTGATCATTGTGGCTTGCCAGAGTGGATGTGCTATAGGTGTGCCTGAGATTGCATTCGGGGAAGGAGCCTATCCCATCGCCTGTCTATCTATCTGTCTATCTCCGTGTGTGTATGTCTGTATCTATGCATGCCTGTGACGTGACATGCCCCTTTCCACACGCCGCTAGGTACCTATTGCAACTGGCCGGCGATGATGATCCTAGGCATGCTACCAGCGGCAGTTCGGTACCTCTTAAGTTATTACTCTTACCAACACCGACGCCAACACCAACGCGTCAACCAAGGTGTTTCTTTCCGTCATCATCATCAGAAACAGAGTCATCCGCAGTGTGAAATTCCGGCCGGAAGTGGGAATGAATGTCAACGATGTTAGGCCATTTGCAACCACGACCAGTATTACGGAATTTATTCGACAGTTAGAATTTCTGCACTCTTTTCCTCATAACACATCATTAACCAATTCAGACGATATGTCAGTGTCAACAACGATCCGCTCGCAGCTGGTTCGGTGACTCTGGTTCCTTGGTCCGGGGAATAAGGTAAAAGAGTGGAGGCAGGGTTCTGTTTTCTCCCCGGGCCGATACCGCTGTGGGTTTAGCTTCAGGGGTGGAGAGAGTGACCCCGGCATCGTCCTCCGGAATATGGGTTATCGTTCCCTGACATCTTCGCGGCTGTTCTCCGCGTAGGACGGCACATTGGACTTGTGATGGCTGGCCACTCCCGAAAGCACACTCACTGCATGGCGTGTCGTGTTGTTTGTCTTCTGGCGGCACCTGATGGAGGCAATTGTTGTACGGTAGCTGTGGCGACACATCCACTTGCGACATGCTCGTCCTCTCATTACAACCTACAACTCAATTTCTCGAGATCCCGCCAAGAAAACGTATATCAACACGAGATGGGCGCACGGCTGATGAAAGCTTGACTCTTTGTCGAAGTAGACGAGTGAGAGTTGTTTGGATGCTTCCCTGAGGGCCTCTAGTGAATATACACATTACTTCTCTCCCCCCCTGCACGCCATTCTTTTGTCAAGCCCAGCAAGCAGTCATGCCTTCAGCAATTCTGCCCGAGGACACCGCCCCCGCTACCACTACCACCGACCCTGCAACCTTCAAAGTCGCCATCATCGGCGGCGGGATAGGCGGCCTCACCACCGCGTTGAGCATTGCCTGCCAAAATCGAGACATCCAGCACATCACCGTCTACGAACAGGCTCCCGCGTACAAGGAGATCGGTGCCGGGATAGGCATCGGCGTCAACGCCGCGCGCATCCTCAGGAAACTCGGCGTATATGACGCCGCGAACGCCATCTCCGGGGAGCGCAATGGCGTGCATCGGAGCTGTCGACGCTATGACACTGGCGAGGAAATCGTCGCCGTTGGGTCCATGGACGAGGACGGGCCTGAGGGCGTCAGGCAACTGAGCGTGCATCGCGCCGAGATCCTCGACGTGCTGTACCAGGAGTTGAGACGGAACTATGCCGGCCGTGTGACGCTCGAGACGGACATGAAGGCCGTTAAAGTTGAGGTATGTTATTGTGTTGCAGATCTTTTGTATCTGAGGTATATCTTGTTTTGGCTTACATCCCTTTTCCAGGACCACGGCGACGAAGTCACGATTCACTTCGCCCACGAGTCGAACGCGACCAACGCCGCGACCGAAAAACCTACCACCACAGCCACAGTCACAGCTAACCTAGTAATCGCATGCGACGGCATCCACAGCACCATCCGCAGCCAGTTCGCCCCAGACCAGCCGCGCTACAGTGGCCGCATCGCGTACCGCGGTCTAGTTCCCCTCACCGCCGCCCTGCGCGACAGCTGGCCCTACCCAAGCTACGCGGTCAGCTGGCTCGGGCGCGACAAGCACTTTCTCGTGTTCCCCATCTCGCGCAATCGGACGCTCAACGTGGTTGCCTTCGTCACCAAGTCCGAGGCGGAGGTCCAGCTGGGCGATCTGCGTGAAAGCTGGACAAGCCGCGCGCCCCGCGACGAGCTCGAGCGAGAGTACGAAGGCTGGGAACCCACCGTTGGGCGCGTGATTCGCGACATGGAGGCCCAGCCGGGGAAGTGGCGGATCAACGACCGCGACTTGCTGGAACGGTGGACCTTTTTCGACGGCAAGGTCGTGCTGGCGGGGGATGCCGCGCACGCGATGCTCCCACATCAAGGTACGGTAACTCGTGATCCAAGGACATTGATATTGATTTAAAACGTTGCAATTTTGCTAACGTCTTTTGGTTCCAGGCTCCGGCGCCGGCCACGCTATCGAAGACGCATACATCCTCGGACTGGTCTTGAGGGATTATTTTGCAGCTGCGGCGACAACTACGGCGGCGAACCCCCTAAAATCATACACGGCATTGTACCAGGCCGTACGACGCCCGCGGGCGCAAAAAGCCCAACTCACCAGCCGCGAGGCAGGCGACGTGTACGAGATGCAGGGGCCCGAGTTCGCGGGCATTGCACTCTACGAAGATTGTCTCCCCATTGTGCGCGAGAAGCTCAAATCTCGCATGAAGTGGGTTTGGGGCCATGATTTGGAGGCTGATTACGTTGAGGCTAGGAAGGAGGCGGGATTGGAGCCGTCGTTGACTGAGACAGCGAAGGAGTCATCGACCACTACGGCGATGAAGGGGGAGGTGGAGGAGGAAGAGGTTAAGGTAGACGAAGTAAACAAGGCGTGTGCTGTGGATGGGGTCGCGGTCCACCACTTCACGATGAGTGGGATGATGACGGATGGCGAGGTGAGTGGTACACTGAATGGTACGATCAAAGGCGAGGTCAAACATGCCCGCGGCCACGGTCACGGGCAAGGAATTAGTGTCATGGAGGTGGAGGCGTAACATGGTCGAATACCGGCTGTAGGTGTCAACCACTAAATACAACGGGTGTGTTGAGTCAGAGGTGATATTGATATTTCGGATATAGTATAGGAGCCATTGGACTGGATAGGGGAGATGGCACACGAGGTACAGATACAGAGGGAGATACAGATACAGATAATACAGATACCGGTATAAATGGTTATGGTAGGATATGATATGCCATCATACGGTGCATTAGTCTGGATATGACCAACACTATAATCCTCTTGTATATCAGAATGGACGTCCCTTTGCACGAAACGCACACTCGATCACAACGAAGTATATCCTCCACCAGCAGGGGGTCATGTCCTCAACCCGTACGGCACACATCAGCGTGCAGCATCCGATTGAGCCGGCGGTATTTATTTCTTCTGGCGCGCGATACCTGCCTGCCGCACTGTTGTCCTCGCCGACTAATTATGAGTGGTTTTTAGTAGATGAGTCCGTCAGGCCAATTGCTCGATGTTGATGCTCGATCAAGGTGTAAACCTATCGCATGGTTCCTCGACTACGACGACGAGGTCGTGGACTGCCCGAGCATTAAACACAAAGACACTGCTCCGACCGTCGACGGCTCTATAGTGAGGAGGTTCAAGCGAATCCATTGTACGTGAATCTTGCGTAAGCCTGAATCGGGAGAAAAAAATCGTCAGTGACAATCACGAAGATGGAAAACCGCGCATGCGTGGGTAATATATACCGGGTTGTCACTCCAATCGTCCATCAGCCCGGTCCAGCCTGTGCTGTCCATAAGCATGCTCTCGATGTTTGAGAACTCGTCCTCGAAGCCTGTCCAATGCGATACTTCGCCCAGCGTCGACTGAATTGGATATATACCCTGTGTAGCGCCCGAATGCAGCGAGGCCTGTTGATTCTGGGCTTGTGCTGGAAACGGAGTCGATGTCGCCAACAATGACGCCGGAATGGTTGAGGCAGTGGGTGCTAGATGGGAGCTCCGCTTTGGTGCACGATGAGCTTCTTGCGCTGCCGGGTTGTTTTTCGAAGTTGCGAGCGTGTTTAGTCTCGCTTGTAACTGTTGGATTGATTGCACGTATCGCGAGGCGAGTGGATGCATCTGACCGCCTACTCGGGAGAGGAGCTCGAGGCCCTGACGGATGGTCTGATCGATGTCCAGGTTCGGAGGTAACCCGATGTCGGTTTTGGAGCGGGGCTCAACTGTCTCGTAGACCAAGAGCACGCCGAGAGCAGCGAAGACATCTACATACGTTCAGCGAAAGCTTTGCGAAAGGAACATCGAGGCTGCACTTACAATGTGAATTGTGCCAAAATGACGACAATTTGTTCTGGTGGTGCAAGGTTCTTACCTGATTGATCGAGTCGTAGGCGGCTGTAATACAGCGCTTGACACAGGTGCGCATGATTTCTTGTTGGAAGGCGTCGGTTACCCGATGTGTAATGTACAAGAGCAGAGTCTGGCGATGGATGAGATGTCGCGCATGGAGGAATCTACTGCTGGTCAGCGAGCCTGACAGGAGCACCATGAAGCAACTGGCATTTACCTCATCATCAGAACATTTCGCTGTCTCTCGAAATGCCACTCTAGAGCCTGTGCTTCTGGTTTCAGGTGACTGGGGAGATTCTCTTGCCAGGCAACCAGTTCTCCGTCAAGTTGGATCGATAACGCCAACAACCGTGGCGGATCAATCACCGCTCTGGCTTTTTGCCTGTTTTCGCCTGAGCCGTGACCTCCGTAGAGAGTTCCCAGGATCTTTTCCATCAACCGACATTGTGGAATGACCTGGTTGAAGTATTCCAATTTGGAAGGGATACCTGAAGGTTGACCGGCTTGTCTCTCGTTGGACAGAAACTCGTCGTCCACCGCCAGTGGCATATCAACCTCGACTCCTGGGCCATCAGGCATCGTGGGTCGTCCAACCTTCATGCCGAGGACTCTGTCGATAACAAAGCAACCCCACCACACACGCTTTCGCACCTCCTGCTCTATTCTGTCGGTTGTAACTCTGGTTGGGTCAAGGTGTAGCCCTAGGCCTTGCGCTGTTCGTATGGCAAGACCGACAACTGTCCAGCAATTGTTGAGTTCAAGAGAACCATGGAGGTACTGGCCCATCAGCAGTAGCGCTTGAACCAGTTCGATTGTGCCCATTTGCAGGAGACCTGAGAAAATTAGGCACTTCGATCTTTTGAAATACCGCGTCCGATCGGAAGCAGATCGTCCGGTGACGTTGGCGTGGTCGCTTCCAAATGCGAAGACCAAATTGACTAGGCCGAACCATGCCAGCGACTGCTGTGTGACCTCCTCCCCACCAACATCTTGACTGAGCCATATGCTCCGGTATCGCTGTCGAAAAGTTCCTTCGTGGAGGTAGGGATTAAGCGGATGACGATATTTGAAATAGGCATCGACCAGGCGATCGGCCACGAATCTGGATGGTAGTCCAAAAGGATCGTCGCAGTCGCCGCTCAAAAGCTCAAACACTGGCGCCGACGGGGACGATGCCGCGAGGGAAGCATTGCGTTCTCCGGGACCTGGTCGGTTGGGCTGTGTGGCGGAGAGATGGTCCTGTCTTCCCTCATTGGGAGAGCCAACGTTGGCTACAAAATTGAAGGTCGAGGACTCGCCAAAGTACTCGGTCGGCGTGCCTTTAGTAGCATCACTTAAGTCTGTTGTCCGATCAGATCCTGCCGTCGGGGGTTCCCTAAGGCGCTGCGAGGCTTGAATTTGATCGATGGAGGGTTGCTGAAATTGTGAAGACTGGTACCTGGTCGTCGTGTCGTGTGTACTATTACCATCGGCCAGGAGCACAACCGAACTACCAATGCCTCCAGTTGACGTAGACTCGCTGAGTCTTTGTGAGTCATTGACATAGCAGGAAGGTGCATTTCACTCACTAGTTCTGGGTGTTTGACCTTCGTGCCGCCTCGAGTTGCCGCTCGAGCATTTCATTTTGCATTTTGAGATCGTCGACATATCTTCAGGATTTCAAGTCTCAATATCAGGCTCACAAAGAGGCACTCTGTTAGGTTGTGCCAGGCTGGAGAAGGAAACGGATCCCGGCCAAGGTGATGGAAGTTACGTACTCCTGCGTTACACTCACTCTCGCTCTCTGAGGTGAGTAGACACATTCCTGTCGCCGGTCTCTGCACTGCCCACACGACGGACGCTCGCCATCACATCTATTCTTCTTGATTCTACGCAGTCAGCCTTGTAGGATCGCACAGTGGAGTCCATGGTCCCACCTGCACAGATCGCATGCATATGTAATTCGGCGCCTCTTGGGTGCCTGCTTCAAGCTTCCTGGATAGTCGGCCGGCGGAGAAACAGTGCCAGGCTCAGATGTCATCCTGCATCAGGTGTTCTGTGTAACAAGATAATTCTCACAGCTCCCCAGGTGGAGGCGCGGAGTTGTTATGAGATCTGAGGGGAAGACGCCGGACTTTCGGCTGCTGATGCCGGAAAGTGGGAACGCATCCGGACAAGGTGTCATGCGGCACGGGATCTTGCGTTGGGACATCGTTGAGGTTGGCAATGACTGACGCAAGGAATATTCGAGCCAGAAAAGAAACCAAGATTGATAGAGGCGTGGATGGTACAGTGGCCAAGGCGACTGGATCCGATGGGACTGCCAGTTCATTTAGATTCTCGGGGTGCAGATCATTCGACGCCATTGCTAGGTCGAACCGTTGTGACCAGCATCGCAACGATCGGTCGCAGAGATCAAGTTACGATATATGGAGCTGTTCGATACCTCAGCTTCCCACAATGGCCACGGTTTGACAGCTCCCATCCCAGTCGTAGTCCCAGTATCATGTGCTTCTCTGGCACTGAAGTATCTGACACTGCCGCCCAAACTGCTCGCGCTCATCTGGACTTTCGCATTTTGCTGGGTGTAGATGCTGTTGAAGATGCACATCTCCAGACTCTCTGCCGCCACAACCATTCCATGGCCTCTCATCAGCACAACAGGATGCTTGACCTGCCCTTGCTCTCCTAGAGCTCGCGCCAGGGAGGACGCAAGCTTTATGTTCTTGACAAGCATGTCCTGATTGTCAGACGGATCGTGTTGGTAGACTGAAGCCGCGTCCCATACTGGCACTGCGGTGCCGAGAAATCCGGCCATGTGAAAACAGGCCGACAGGGGAACTGAAGATATTGAAAATGGCACGACTTCGAGACTGTGTGAGTGTACCACTGATTGGACAGCTGGATACGCTTTGTATACCTCTGAATGAATGAAGCGCTCTGAGAACCCTGCTCAAAGTCAACACGACCCAGTATGCAAAGAATAAGCTGCACACAGCGGAACAGTGTCTGTGATAGCTGATAGCATACCTCTCGGAGCGTCAGGGCTCACTGGTTGCCCGTCTTCAATTCTGTAAATGACGAGGTCTTCCATGCTTGCAACCAAGGCCGGTGCGAGGTATCTGGACATCAAGAATGTCGAGTTGGAGAGGCGCACCGAGAGATGTCCGTATGCGTCCACAAGATTGTGCTGGTGAAGCATATGACAACCGTCCACGTATCTTTTCAGCAGAGCAGGCGAAACCTTGCACAGTTCTATTACGGCATCGGTCTCGTCCATGACGATTCTTTCTCGGTGATTGTCGAGGCAATAGTCAACCAATTTTACTGTCGCTGGTGTCGATATGCCTCTATACTGTGGGGCCTGGGAGAACGTCAAGTGTTGTGGCCACACTGTGCCTTACTCGGGTCCGGGGACATGAGCCGAACATTGACGATTTCTCGGCTGCGTGTTCCGCGGATTCGGGGGACATCAGCCAGGCAACTGTTAGAGGAGGTGGTGAATTTCCGGGCACCGTGTTGTAGCATCTGTGAGGTAGCAGGATCTCAGATCGGTGCACAGCATGTAGAAAGTTAAAATGGAGCATCTGCAGTTGCAACAATGAAATTTCATGCAGAAAAGAGAGTGGCCGCAGCGGGTGTCTCGGTCTGGGCAATTGCTTCTCCCTAAGCGCTGCGCGAGCGGCAGCTGTGCTCAACCAGAAAAACAGCCTAAGTTAGGCAGGTCAGGCCAAACCATGACGCCCATCAACCCCGCAAAACTCAAGCTGCCCGCAGTCTCTAAGCACCGACTCAGGCACCTATGGGTACCTATGGCCGCTTAATCATCATGTGCAACTTTCTCCGAGATTTGGTGGCTGACCAATCCTCTGCGATTCCACCACGCCACCGACACGCGGACTGGGGTAAGTAATTCCACGAGAACACTCTATGCCGGCATTTGAACATTGCACCAGAGAACAATCACGGCGCATCATGAACTCAGGCTAAGCCCCTACCGAATCAAGCCTGTAATAAGAATCCAGCAGTCTCTACGATTTGAAGGATGAGCAGGATCTCGCCATGGGAATAAAGGGATGTTGGACTTGCAGAGGTAAACACATCAAGAGAGCCAGCTGACACTCTGCTGATTTCTGCCTAGAGCGCAAAGTTCGATGTGACTCGCATTGGCCGAGATGTGGCAACTGCACGAAGGCGCGGCGTGTTTGTCAAGGCTATGGCATCCAGCTGTCCTGGCCGCGAGATGGCGACAGGAAAAGAGCAAAAATCTCACGAGACACGCGCCGCGCAGTGAATACTATTCAATCAAACGTCAAGAGGTTCTTGAATTCATCTTCCTGGGACGTATCCCTATCGGAGGAGCTAGAGCACGGAAGGGTTTCCGGTGAAGACTACCTTTGGCAACCCCCTGTCACAAGCTTGCTTGATCCTAACGCTAGTTACCTGTAGCTCGTTACCTTCGTACCATGAAAGTCCCTCGGCCGACCTATCTATCGCCCACCGTTTTAAACGGAGAAGAATTGCATTTGCTAGGGTTCTGTATGTAGGGTGACTCTCCAGACCCAATCACCCTTCTGACCAAAACATCTCAGTCAACGAATCAAGATCACTGATACTAGGACCAACCGATGAGGAGGCTTTGGCACAATTTATCTTGAGAATTGCCTTCTCAGATCCATCCGATACGACCAATCCCGTCCTACAAGGCGTGTTTGCTCTAGCATCACTACAGCTTCACGGCAGCGTGAGGAGCTTTCGCTACAAGAATCTTGTCATATCATCAGTTAAAGAGTCAAACAATTGGCTCGACGAGAAGACGCTGCTTCAGAACTTGATGGCAACGATGCTTTTGTATCATCATGAGGTAATGTCATCCCGGCCCGTACAGGCTGGCCATGGTCGGCTAATGATCACAGCTCTCGCTCGAATCAAATTCTAAAGGGAGTTGGGTCATATACCTATGCGCAGTGAAAAGGATCATCAACACATCACCGGCAATCCACAAGCTAGTTCGGCAAGAATATTCAGTCTTCCTTGACTGGATCTACTATCACGATGCCCTCTCAGAGTTCACTGTCAGGCATTGGATCGTACCTTATGAAGGTTGCGACTTTGCTCCGACGGCAAAATCACCCAGAGCCCTCGAGGGAAGCGGTTCAACGGTAAATGGAAGCCTTGTGCACGTTCTTCGGCATCGTCTTCTAATACTGCGGCCAGGTAGTGGACAACATCGGCTGTCCAACTGACGTGCTCGAGCTCGTTGTCCATACATGTAGACGAGCTATAGCCACGAAACCCTCCGAGACCAATGCTGGAATGGAGCGCACGGAGGTGCTGGAACAAAACATTTCCCGCGCACTGGGCGATTATGGCCCCATTCACGTACCATCTGCGACACCGATGGACCGGAACACCATGGTCTCGGATCTTCATCGACTCGCGTGCTTGATATATGTCAATCGGGCGGTCCATTGCGTTTCCGGGACAGAATTCCGTCATAGACGGCTTGTGCGGGAGGGAATATTGCTGTTGACCAAGATGAGGACATGCCAGAACGCGTGGCCATTGTTCATTATTGCGTGCGAAGCAGTCGACGACAGTCAGCGCCTTGCCATCCTGGACGTCTTTGAACAAAGTCGGCAAGATCGAAGACGGAGATCGAGCCACATTCATTTTATTCAGCATATGGTTGAGGCTGTGTGGAACCAGCGTGATCTGGATGCGGAGAACAAAGTCGAATATCTGACTATTTTCGATGCGGTTGTCGGTGGAGTTCCATTCATGCCACCATTTGCCTGAGTCCAGTCTGATATTCTAATCAACATAGACCCATTCACCGTCCAGCCTAGCTAGAACCAATCGGTGTTTCCGTGATGTGAGACGAATTTCCCACTGTCTGCTTCCGTCAAGCCCTGAATCACCTGGAGCTGATCGGTGACTGAGTCATCGACCGAGATCGGTCCATCGACGCTTGGGTCGACCTTATGAAACGCACTTAGGATGAGTTTCCGTATAGCCGGGTCGCCTGTGACTGTTCGAGCTGTTCCTGAGTCAGTTATCTGTGCCCGACACGATTCGCGTTGCAGTGGTGACTGACCAGCATCTGTGTCTACCCACCCGGGACTCAGAGACAGTGTCTTGATGCCCTCCTGGGCCAATTCCGCCCCGAACTTGGTGGTGACGATGTTCATTCCAGCCTTGCTGACCGAATAGCCCAGCATGTTGGTAACTCCCGTGACACGATTGAACTCGATGTCTCCACTCGGACTGGAAATGAATATGATTTTCTTCTCTTTGCCGTGACGGACGAGATCGAGGAAGGAGTTGACGACGAAAATATTGTTGATCAGGTTGGCTTGAACGTTCTCATTGATCTCCATCTTCAGCGCTTCCTCCTTGCCGTGACTGCACTGTGTCAGCACTCTGAATGCTCAAGCGCATCGAGCCCGTTCACTCACAAAGCACTTGGCGGAAGCGCGCTGGTCTCGGGCGACGCGGAACCAGCGTTGAGAATCAAGACATCAAGCGAACCGGCTGTGACTTTGGAGACTTCTGCGGCAGCCTGGTCCAATTTCCTCGGGTCGGAGATATCGGTCACTACAATATGGATGTTTTTGCGTTTTGCAGCAAGCTCCTCTAGCGGACCGGCAGTTCCTCGACTACGGATGATGGCGAACACTTGGTTCTCCGGATCGGCAGACTTGGACGGCGCAGTCAGTGGCATGCATGCCTTTGCCATGAAGGCAATTGTAGCGGTAGACTCACAAGATTATCGACGAAGCCGAGCTGCAGAGATTGTCTTGTTAGCATTTGAGGGAGGGATGTTGATCTGGGGATGCTTACGCCGATGCCTCGTGTTGCGCCGGTGATAGCCCAGGACACCATTTTCAGTGTCGTCGATATTAGGCAGGGACAAGTGACCAGTATAGAATGTTGAACAGAGTTGGGATAATATGGATCGTTTTATTCAGTTCGTTTGGTTGTGGTGATACACCGAGAGCAGGGGAGGCTGTCGCATCCTCTTATACTCATCGCGGGACTCATCGAAATGAGAGGTATCCGGTCGAGTATGCTGTAATCACTGGAAAGTATTTGCGAAGAAATATCATCATTCATGCTTAGAATGTTCGCTGATACTGAGTGTCAATCGTATATGGCGGTGGAATTATGTAAAGCGAGGCAACTATTTCCGACGTTTGGGCAAACATCGAAGTCTGCCGACCGAACCTCAGTTTCTACAACAAACTCTTTACGCATGACAGCATGAATTACAACGAGGATCGCAAGAAGCCCTCAGTATTAAGCTGGGTCATCTTGCTGAATGTAAGGCAACAGATGTGGCTCTCTGACGAAGCTGATGCTCGTACAGTAGCTGGATTCAATGAAGTACACTACCTGTGATCGTCCCGTCTCGTACATAAGTACGGTAGGCCTGATTAATAGTAAACCCATTCGTCCAGTGAATTCTATGAATGACAGGGTTCACATGGTTACACCAACGCGAGACCACAAACCTGCTTTTTCAGCGCTTGGCAGTCCCTGCAGCGACCCTGCTGGCGCCTGTGATCTGGCGATTGGGGCACCCATGCATTGCCCGGAAGTACCGTACAGCCTTACGGTCATGTTGCATTTCGTTGCAAGAAGATGTTGCAGCCACGCTTGCTGTGCGCACAGTCCAAATCTGCCTCGCCGACGCCCTGCTTAGGCGGCAGGCAGCCATTTCAAGGCTGAAAGGATGCTCCGTCTCGCTGGAAGGCCAACTACATGAGTCTTGCCTACGTTTCAATCTGGATTCTTGCCCTTGATGCTGAACAGTGAGTGATTAATTACCAGCCCGTGACTGTCGCGTTTGGCAGGTCCAGATATCAGACACAGAATTGGAAGCCTCTGATGTCCAGTCACATCATGTCTTCGTCATATCAAGACAATCAACCATCGTCTCATTCTCTCTCTCCGAACGTTACAGCATGCACAGAAAGCACAGCCGTAGAAGAAGATGATGCGGGCCGACCCCGCCAACTCGGCGTCAAACATGGCACGATTGTGGATATCGACTTGTCGAATCCCGTCCGACTCACTTCTAAACGGCCATCTATCGACGAGTTGACCTGCAGTGGACCTGGTCAAATAATGAAATCCACTTCCGCAGACAGAACTGACCTGCGATGGGTTCACCTCCCCGCCAACTGCATGTCATGGGTGGAAGACTTGATGACCGCTGTCTGCACAGAAAAAGGTCTTACCGTCCCCCGAAATGCGGACGGCACTGGTCAAAACCCTCTCCTCCGCAAAGATCTCTGGGCTCACCTGTTTCACGGCAAAGCATCCAAGCAGATCCACGCCCGTTTCATGGGGCCCGTATGCACTCCTTTCTCTCTCTCGCTCGACGACGAAGAGTCCGGCTCTGACGGCGGCGACGCGACGCGCGGGACGCTGGGTAACCTTGTCCTGTACATGCCCTTCTTGCACTGGGAGTCCTTGGATGCGTGGTCGGAAAGGCAAGACTTGATTCGTGAGATCAGAGAAGGGAAGCCAGGGAAGGGCCAGGTCGACAGGGACTTCGTCTCGAAATATCTGCCTCATAAAACGGCACCACTGCATGATCGGCGGTCTCTCCATCAGGCGTTCTACCATTTCTCTGGCCTCACGAGGTCCGTGCCGAGGGTGGATCAGGTCATGGAGGAATTCACCTCCGCCAGAGCTGGCCAGGAGGGATGTGCGAAACTGATGGTTGTGGATCAATTATGGCTCTGGTTGATTAGAGGCACACGGCCAACTACTGAACAAGACGGCAATGGCAATGGCGTGCCAGCGGGCCCAGATCTTATCATCACTGCCTTTCCCGATCGGTTCAACGACCGCTATGATTCCGCCAACGTCCACCGCTGCATTGTCGAACACCTCGAACGGGGGCTGCAGCCTCCCCTCAAGAAAGTGGAAGATCTCGTGGCTTTAATAGTGGAGCACTGTACAGGAGTCTTCTTCCAGCGCCAGCTCGAGAACGACAAATGGTTTCTCGAGTTTTTCGCCGCGGCCATTGGGGAAGTGGTAAGCTCTCCGTCCTCCTCGTTTAACTGATCTCTCCCTCTTCCCTAACTATAACGCAGCGAGAATCACAAAAAGCCGCCTTCAATGCCTTCTGCGCTGCCTCCCGTTGTCTCCAGGCCCGCCAGTCGCATCCCGCCGTCTCCTCTGCACTGTCCGACCCATCTTTGAGCATCACCGAAGAAACGTCCCTCGTGTGCCGCATCAAGGCCATCGTCGACGAGCTCACCTGCATCGACTACATCTTGTCGCGACAAGAAGGCGTTCTCCACTCGCTGACGCGCGCCCAACCTAGATCACGCATGCTCCGCACCGTTGCCGAGATGGTGAAAGAGCGCCGCGCGGCATGGGCGTCTGTCGCCTCCACCGCCGAGGTCTGCCACGCTGAAATCCAGGCGCAGATGGACCTCAAGCAGAAGCAGGCCAATCTGTCCGAGAGTAGGATGTCGAGGTTCCAAGCTCAGGCCTCGGCTTCACATTCGCGCATCATGCTCCTGTTCACCGTCGTCACCATCATCTTCTTGCCCCTGTCCTTCCTGGCGACGTGGTTCGGCATGAACATCGAGGATCCCAAGGCCGGGAGTCTGAAACTGTACCAGATCGCGGCCATCATATTTCCGATCTCAATGGTCCTGGTCATGGTGGCGCTGGCGTTTGCGTTCAATGAAAGGCTTCGGCGCGTCGTCGTGAGAGTGGTCGAGTCCTGTTGGACTGTGTTTTCTGGGACGGGACCCGATACAGACGATGATGAAAGGCCTTGGAGGAATCACGACGATGAAAGTATGGACATGGTGTAGTTTTCATGTTCATTTTGTTAAACATACTATGTCGTCTTCATGTGTTATTAGGAGTAGTTATGGTTGTTGATGATAGCCATGCATGCGCTGCTTCAAGTGTCCGCCGGCCCGGAAGAATCGGACCGAGCCTACTATCCTAATGTCCCGGAATGTTACAACGCTTGGCTATTAACTACAGTACCTATAAAAGCAGCACAATTATTTTGGAGCCTGAAGAAGACGTCACAAAGGTTCGTGGCCGACCAGCACAGCCACAGCAATGCCACTCCGCTTAAGCAGAGCCGTCAGCCTTTGCCTGTTCTTTGTCCTGCACAGCCTGGTATTAGCCCACTGTAAGGCTGTAATTCCACCCGGGTCAGACCAGAGAGTCCTTTCGAATATCTCAAAATCAAGCCACAAACGAGGAAAACCATATTTCGAAACCATCCTGTCGGATCGACTGTGTCTATTCCTCCAACATGGCATCTTCAAAGGTCTTGTCCACTCATCCGTCTTCTGCTGCATGGGAATCGCTCGTACTTCGCAGTCTAGAGGCATCAGAAATGCTCAGCAGGAATTTTGCGCAAGGGAACCTCAAGCGGTTCAAAGAACTCTTACAAAAATGTAGCTGTCTGGATGATTTTTTGTCCGAAGCAGCGGGTTTCATGATGGTCTGGTTCTTCCAACGACGAGAAGCCTTTCTGTCACAGGAAACAATGACAAAATGGAGCCGCAACGCTCTGGACGACTATGTTCTTCTGCCTGCTACTGATGGTTTCGTCAGTCGCAAGGAATGTTTCTTCGTGAGCCATTTTTGGCGTTCGCAAGAACACCCTGATCCCGACGGCGAATGTTTACGCCTTCTCCAAGCAGAACTTCGATCACAGCATTGGCTATATATCTGGGTGGACTGGACCTGCATTCCCCAGAGTCCGCGCAGCCAGGTAGAAGAGGCATATTTTCTACGATCACTAGCAACAATGTCGGCCATCATTCGGAACTGTGGATTGGTTTGGTTTTACCCGCCGTTTGAACCACGCTTATGGATTCTGTATGAAATTGCCGAATTCACTCTTACATCCTACGGGGAAATTGCGGTAACCCCGGATATCAGGGAGTTCATGGAGCACGTTCGGCAAATGGAGCAGACGAGCGTGCGTTCTGTGTTGGATAAGCACAACTACAGGTGCACGTACGACCGCGACAAAGCATTTATCGTCTCATGGCTCGAATTGCTCGTTCTTTTAAGAAGGCTACCCATTGGACTCATCGAGATTAGGCGGGTAATGGATTACATGACCTGGTTGCCAACGGCGAAGGAGTTACATGTTGGCATAGGCGACGGCCATTTCCACCTCAGCAAGTTTCAAGGCACCCTGAATTACAAAGGAGAGCGCTATACGTTCACCCCATTTCCCGAATGGGTAAGCTGACCTATATTCATACGTGCCATTTGTTAATAGTATCGACAGGACGATGGGAAATATTCTGTCAAGTGCCACTCTCAAAAATAATGTATCGAGGTCTTGTTATTATACTGTACGGTAAGTAATCTGCTTGGGTTTCTCCCACCATAATAATCTAGAATAGCCAAAACTATCTTAGCTGCGAATCACGACCGAGTGTATTTCATCACCCCGGAACATCGCACACCATTCAAACCAGCCATTCTTTCGATGTCCCTTGTCCTCCTTGAGACTTGCGAGATCTCTCTCAATCTCTAGGGTCCACAGTTTCTCCGCTTCCCAAATAACATCATTTTCCTGATTCCCAACCCGAAGCTGCTTGAGATTCCGCCTTAGTATTTTGTTTTGACTTCGAAGGGCATTGCTTCGATCCCCTGGTCCTGGTCATTCGTAGTCCCGTGGTTGGAGTGCCTGGGCCTCTGATTCGATTGACTCACAATCTGCCCTGTTGGACACAAGACAGTTTCATGTGGGATGTAGGTTGGTTCGCTCTCGTCTCGACCAGTCCGGGTATTGGAGCTGTATAGTGTCAGATCTTCAGCATCGTTATGATGGTTCCCGAAGAGTAACCTCAGGCTAGATGACGCAACCCGCGCTTTCCGTATCAGACTTCCTAATAAAGCCTGAACACACTTATTGAATGCGGCTAGAATGAGGCTGAAGGCGAGAGCATTAAATGCCAGGCCGAACAAGAAAACTTGGAGAATTTGTAGTCTCATCATTGAGATTGCTAGTTGGGACGTGGTGATACTGACGTTGCTGCTGGGGCTCCTTTGTATGACCTTAGTTAACTGATCAATGGCTCTCTGGCTTCTGTCGATGGCTTTTCGAAACGAGGCATTTACCTCTTCTAGTCCCCTGCACGGAGATATGTCAAAAATCCTCCCAAAATATCGTAGATAACTTACTGGTAATTGAGAAGGGTCAAAACCATGTTTATCCTGTCCTTCAGTGATGTTCAGACTTAGGATAGCCATTCCTCCAAAATGATCTTCGTGAAACCGGCAGACATGGCAGCCGCATATTCCTGCCGATCTTTGTTTCTTGTGGCTTGCCATATCGAATACATCTATCGAACACGGATCGCACATTTTCAGCTTCCAGCGGCAAGGCGCATATGACTCCCACCTTGAACCCTTGGCGAAGTCATGGTGGAGTGCGTGTCAACATGATCAGTTAGAAAACTCCAGGATCGCGACGCGCTGTCAAAAGAAAGGGAGCGGGTCACATCGGCGTTAACAAAGGGCAAACCAATTCACGGTGATACAGTGACAAATTCGAAAGAGAGGTACAGTATTCTGTTCAGGAGTCAAGATATTAGGCTGCGACGAGGTTGAAAAGCATCAATTAGGCCGAGGCTGAATATAAGCGAGCGTGTATCCTATGGCGTCTTCAGAATCCGGCCTTGACCAACCCTCTTCAGCCTGGAAGCGCAACCGGGGGCGCTGGGGGCGCGACAGTCTCAGTCTGTCACTGGCCTGTAGAAACCTGGCGGACTGGACCCTCCTCAGTTTATAAATTAATTACCTATCGCATACAGACACGAACCGACCTCATTTCACTTTGGTGAAAATAAGGTCGCACTTCGCAGCCTTGGGCATGAGCAAGAAATGATCTACCATGTCCATACTCTCCGGAGTCGTCCCCGGCGCCAGGTGGACGTGATAGTGCTTCACCAGGGCGGCGGTGATGACCTTCAACTCCATCCACGCCAGGTTGATTCCGAGGCAGGCTCTCGTGCCGGCCGAGAATGGCATGAACATGGTATTCATGTCGCTGTTGTTGCCGGCATCTCCAAGCCATCTCTCCGGCCGGAAGCTCTCCGGGTGTGGGAATACGCGAGGGTCGCGCTGGGTCGTGTAGCACTGCATTGAGACGACAGTCTAGGAAACAACCGGTGTCAGCGGTCGCCATCTTCTACTTCCTGATGTGGAAAGTGACAGATAGATAGATCTGAATACTTACCTTTTCCGGGATGAAAATGCCGTTGAGCACCTTGCCACCTGCTGGTGTCTCCCTCATCAAACTAGATGGCGCGGCAGGATACAACCGGAGGGCTTCGCTGATCACCGCTCCCAATAAAGGAAGATTTGCGATGGCCGCGTGCTTGGGAATGCCATCGTTCCACGAAGCCTGATCCACTGTGGCCAGTTCGTCGCGCAATCGTGTCTGCCACTCAGGAAGCTCCGCCAGGGTCCAAAACAGGTATGTGAGGGTCGTGCTTGTGGTGTCTGAAAGAGCAATCATAAGCCTGTTAGCAGCTAGTTATGGGGAGCAACATATTGATCTGGATCTTACCGGTGCCTGCAAAGACCAGGTTGGAGATCTCGGTGTATATTTGGACATCAGTCAAGGGAGGGCCGTCGTCGCTTTTGGAGGTGAGCACCTTGGTGAGCAGGTCCCGTCGACCAGAGTTGCGTCCATACTGGCGGATGTACGCATTGAAGGCATCCTCTCCGTACTGTGAGAGACGTGTTAGAGACGACGCGGCCGTGGGGCGTCACAGTCCATTCTTACCTTGATGAGCCTTTTGCGGGCGTTGAAATAGGATCGCAGAGACGAGATCGGGAGGACGGAGAGGAAATAGTACAAGGGCGCAAAGTTGTGCTGAAGGCCGCCGAGGATGAAATGAGCATCCATGTCCGCTAGAAACTGAGGTGGCGACGCTGCCGTGAGCCCGTGAAATTTCTGGCCGAGAAACAGTTCGCCTGGATAGAATGATTGGGGTTAAATGATAGTGTCTCGAAGAAGGCCGCAAGCGAGGATCCCATGGTACTCACCAACGATGTCGAACGACAATGTGCGGAAAGTGGTGAACACGTCGACCGGCACACCCAGTTTCTGGTCCATGAGGTCCACAAAGCATTTGATATGCTCTCTGATGAGGGGTTCCGTGTGAGAGATATTGGCCTGGGAAAATGCGTGGCTCAACAGGCGTCGTCGCTGGCTATGCTGTTGCTTGTTGCGGAAGCTGAAGATTCCACCAGGAGGAACAGTCATGCTGTCGTAGACAGGAGCTTTCATGAATGTGGTCTGCTGGCCATAGATTTCCTTGACGACTTCCTGGTTGCTGAAAGATATCTCGTTTGTTCCTACGCGGATCGTCGGTCCGTATTGCTCATGCAGACGATGGAGTCGAGACGTTCGATTCCCAGCCAAGTCAATAAAGATCAGCCAGTACGGTGTGATCTTTGCTAACAGTGGCCCGGGGATCTCGCGCAAGGGCGAGAAGAACAAGTTGTAGATGATCTGCCATGACAGGTTAATAGCTAGCCTTCATGAAGCCTTTCGGCGTGTATCAATAGGACGAGCAGACCTGTGTTGCAAGTACAGCAGCTCCAACTCCAACCACGACGAGGCAGATGATGAGTGCGCCCAGCGTGTTTGAACCCAGCATGCTTGAGTCCACCATATTTGTGGCCACCATGTTTTCACTCTGCACAGAAGGTGGAGGAGCAGACAGGTCACTTAGACGACGGAGCAGTGCCGGAGGGGCATTTCAACGTGATAAGAGTTTCCCTCCTAGCGTCCATTTAAAAAAGCAGAGCAGTCAGCGCTGCAGGGGAATCTCGACATGTTAAGATTGGCCTTGCTCGGGGATATTGTCTCCATGGCACCCCCACAGAAGTACCGACTCCATACTATTCGCACCAAGATCTGGGGTACAAATTCCGAGGAACCGGTTGCCGGGAATGACGGGGTACGATCCACTACCCCGGAACCTCATATCTGATTATTACCTGGCTGGAGAGGCATGTACTCGAGAGGGCTTAACCGAGAGACTGACATCTGTAAGCAGTCTTGACGCAGGATGGATATTGATTAGATCACAGGGAGGAGCAATTCGGCTTGAATCCTAGATTCCCGCCTGAGTTGCTGAACTCGACTGGGCACGCAAGTACGAGCTCGTACTTACATGGTAATGACTTTGACGTGTGTATCTGTGGTCCAGACAATATGCGCTGCTGCGACCAAATGAGATTATGATGTGCTCCGGGGCGGGGGCGCTCCGGGGTGGGGGCGGCTTAGGCCATGCCTGGCGAGGCTACCCCCCGCTGCCCCGGGTGCCCCCGCCAACCCCGCCCCCGTCGCGGAGAAACCCTAGACAAAGTTGTCTTGCTGGAATCTTGCTATTCAATGTGCAGACGTCACTAGCAAGTACCAGTATCCTCATCCTCCTTGGAGCCCTCACATCTTCACCAGGCGATGACGGGTTTAATTACCTAGACATCTATGTTAATTGACACACCACCGAAGGTCACTTAGGGGTCCACACACCTTGCCCGACTTCATGTCCTGAATCGCTTCGTCAAATTTCTCGGCTGGATATGTTTTGGATAGTTCCTTGATCGGGAACGATCCATCCTGGTACATTTTGACCAGACGTGGAATGAACTGTGCGGTCGATCAGCGTTATCTCCTCCCCAGCTGTCGCTGTCCCTATGGGCACCCACCTCTTGGGGATCAGCGTAACCTCCTGTGACCCCCATGATGTTCTTACAGTGGCCCAACAGGTCCAGACCGTCGATTAACACATTCTCATGCTGCGGTGTTCCCACGATCGCCAGGATCCCCGAATGCACAAGGGCTTTCACAGCCCCATCCAGCATCTTCACCAATCCGGTCGTGTCGACGATGTAATCCACGCCGTTGGGGAACTTTTCATGGACCGCCTGGTCGATGCTTAGGTTCCGCCCGTCATTTCCGAGAATGGTGTGCGTTGCTCCAAGGGACTTGGCCAACTCGAGTCTCCAGTCGATGATATCGACGGCCACGATGGTCGTCACCCCCTCCGCTTTGGCTGTCATGAGCGCAGAGAAGCCCACGGCACCCAGGCCAAGAATTGCGATGCTGCTTGTCGGTCTGGGCTTCAGGACGTTCAGGACCGTGGCAGCCCCCGTGAGGTAGCCGCAGCTGAGAGGCGCGAGGAAGGACAAGTCCTCCGCTGGACCTGCGTATTTGACCAAGGACCTCGAGTCACAGATCGCCAGCTTGCTGAACGAGGACTGGCCGAAGAAACCAGCGCGGATCGGCGTGCCATCCAGAAGACGGGCACACGAGGGAGCATCTCCTCGAGTGCCCACGAAATTGAGCATGGCAATATTGTTGCACGCTCCCTTTCGCCCCTCGGTGCAATTGAGGCATTTCAGACACGACGAGAAGCTGAGGAGCACGCGATCACCGGGTTCGTATCCTAACTTCGCTGACTCGCTACCCGATCTCAGGATGATGCCAGCCCCTTCATGACCGAGGATAGCTGGGTACGACCCCATTGGCATGCCGCCCTGTTGAACTACGAGGTCCTAGAATTCTGTCATGTCAGTATGGGATACCAAGACCCGTTGAGACGGGGGATGGGTGTTCTACATTGTGACACACTCCGGCGTATTTCATATCGACCAGGACCTCATTTGGTTGCAATCCATCCAAGATTATGTCTTGTAACACGAACGGTGCGCCTGGCTTCTCCACCACCAGAGCTTTGGTCGGGATGTTCTGTTCGGGTGGTGAACTCATGTCGAAGGATGATTGTCTTGCTTTGCGTAACAGTGAGGGTTCATTACAGAGACACAAAGGAAGATTCTTGAGGATCAACGAACAAGAGCATTTCCCGGGTAGCGATACAAGCTGCGTGGGTAGTCGCCTGTATTCGTCCAGGTAACACAGCCAGAACGCTCTCCAAAGCTCACTATGAAGGCCGGGTCTCTGATATGTGGTTAGGCACGTACCATTCTCTTGGGGAATCCTGGGGTCCGTACCTCCTATCATCGCGCCACGACCCAGTCCACCACCCCCGCACCCACCCCCCTAACAGGGTGTATGGCGCTCTTGTACTGACTCAGCACCCTCCCACATCAGTCATAACGCAACTCCACAGTGCTTCGTTCATGGTTGTCGTCCCTCGTATCCAACAAGGCTCCCGCCTGAGACGCAGGACCCCGTAAATCCGACCACGAACTCCGTGAAGTTGTACGCTTGGACCTCTGTGGGCCTAGCCAAATCGTTTCCCTGGAGCGCCCCCAGCGTCTGGAGTTGCCGGATACCCACTAAGAGACACAAGCCTCGAAAGAATCTTCACAATCCGGGAGTTCGGAATGAGGACCGGAACAAGGCAGAGTCGGCGCCGACGATGGGAGCCGGCGTGTCCTTGCTGAAACACGTCGTCAGACGACATCAACACTGTCAGCGACTTGGATTCCCGTCACCAGAAGGGCTAGTCCGGCTTTTATTACAGCTTTTATATGTCTTCTCCGTCGCGTTCGGCCGCACACCTGAATTTCTTTGGAGCATTTAACAATGACGACCTCGAATCTTCACGTCGCCATCGTCGGAGCCGGGATCGGCGGATTGGCGTGCGCCATTGCATGTCGACGGCAAAGCCCGCCCATTGACGTGACTCTGATCGAACGAGCGCCCGAGATCCTCACCATCGGGGCAGGAATTCACATTCCCCCCAACGCGTGCCGGGTCGTCACATATCTGGGCGTGCTGGACAAGCTTCGAGCCGCCGGAGGCTATTTCCTCCAGGGATTCACCCTGAGAAGATATTCGACAGGTGCCGAACTAGCAACAAAGCCGATGGGTGAGAGGATGGTGAGAGAGTACGGCGCCGGGTGGATGTAAGTATGTGTAGCG
Source organism: Capronia americana (assembly GCA_016110215.1). NCBI lineage: Eukaryota > Fungi > Ascomycota > Eurotiomycetes > Chaetothyriales > Herpotrichiellaceae > Capronia > Capronia americana. The sequence goes on from JADWQD010000011.1 coordinate 147,779, forward strand.
TGTGAACCTTGGATGAAGTGCCCAGATGATCTATTTCATCCTTTGGCATACCGTGTGTCATATGTGCCCAACAACAGGCATGGTCGACCGCTGATTACTTCGCTTCTTAGGGCCATCCATCGAGGAGACTATCAGACCGTCCTGGTGGAGGAGGCCAAAGCCAGCGGCGTCAAAATCATGCTCGATGCCGAAGTCACCAAAGTCGACATTGGCACAGGAGACCTGGCTGGATCTCAAGTGGTATCATTAAAGGATGGGCGGACGGTGACCGCGGACATCGTCGTAGGCGCAGATGGTAAACAGCTACACCTCCCTCCGCTGGATGACCCTTGTTTTTGATTCCAACCCTCTGGAACGGAGGTCTAATATCCGCTTGCCTAGGTCTCTGGTCCATCCTGCGAGAATACGTCTTGGGCCATGAACACCCACCCGAGGAGACGGGCGCATTGGCCTACCGGGGCATTTTCAGTTTAGAGGAGCTGAAGGCCCTCAAAGATCCCCAGGTCGACGACTTGCTCAAAGCCGACAAAGTCCAGAATTGGCTGGGCCCAGGCAAACATTGCGTCTTCTATCCGTTGCGAAACCATACCGAATATAATATTGTCCTGATGTCAGTAATTATCTCCCCCCGAGATCCAGGGAGCCTGTCTCTTTCTGCGGAGTTGCATTCAGCTCGTCGTACTCACGTTCTGATTAATTATTCGCAGAGTCCATGACGACCTCCCCGAGGGTGTCCGTACCGCACCAGGCAGCATCGAAGAGATGGCCGCCAACTTCGACGAGTTTGACCCTGTGTAAGTGGACCATCGTCACCGAATCTGCTGGACTAATTTTATTCTGACTGTGTTCGATTTAATCACGATAGGATGAAAAAGATGATTTCATGTCTCAAATCCGCCCTCAAATGGAAACTCTTACACTTCAAAGAACTCGACAAGTGGACCCGTGGCACCGTCGCCCTCCTCGGCGACGCGTCCCACCCGACCCTCCCTCACCAGGGCCAGGGAGCAGCTATGGCTGTCGAGGACGGTGCCGTCATTGGCCTCCTCTTGGGTAAACTGCAAGCGACGGGCAAGCTGGCCCCAGGTCCCTCGGAAGCCCGAGCTGCGCAGCTCACGAGCCTGCTCCGTCTCTACGAGAAACTACGCAAGGAACGCACCGAGACGAACGTGAAGGGCGCCGTTCTGACCAAAAATTTCTACCACATGCCCGACGGGCCGGAGCAGGAGGCTCGGGATGCCGAGTTGGCCAACTTGAACCGTTCGAACTGGCAAAGCCCTTCACACTATAACTGGGCAGATGCACCGTATCAGAAGAGTCTGTTGGGCTTCGATGTGTTGAGCGAGGCGAGCGAAAGGTTTGATGAGTGGTTCCGGGAGGAGACGCAGCCGTAGGCGCCATTTTTGGTCACATCTAGCTGTTTGATACCCAGACGAGGACAGGAATATGGTGAACTCGACTATAAATAATCCGGTCTCGAAGTAGACGCATACACACCGGCTGCTCGGAGTACAGCCCAAGAAGAGACCTCTGAGTGCTGAGCATATAAATGAAAAGAGGGCTATTGAATTGACTAGAGGGACGATAAACGACATCGAAAGGAACAGAATCAATATACGTATCGGACCCATTTACTTCTCAATTAAATTTTTTTGTTTTCCTTTTCCCTGGAGATTATTGGGATGGAGATACTTGAACAGCTTGAACGACGTGGACCATAATCCGCTGTCCGTTTTTCGAGGCTCCCAGCATTACGAAAAGCTTGAAATGCGTTCTTGAGCGGGAGCAGACCTGGTTGAGGCGTTCAACGGACTTTCTAGACCCGTGCGGAAATTGGCTCGTTCCGGGAGAAGAGGCCCCCCATATTTCAAATCCGACGAAACAAAAAAGTCAGGCGGGCTAGCCTACCGAGAGAAGGGTTCCGGACTGCTTACTTCGTATTCCGGTCCGGATATAACTGTCGATTGACATTCAGTATATCTACAGGACTCCACGGACCTGGACCCGGAACTGGACCACCATCAGACCGGCCCCTTGAACCACCACCCTAGGACTAGTCGTGTACTGCTTATTCATCCCTCTTTATCAATCTCCCCGGTCCTCTCCTCCTACAACATGTATCTCCAGACGATCGACGGCGAATCCGTCGTCCCTTGCGTGATTGACGGCAAACCAGTGGTCCTCCCTTCGACGCAGAACTTCCCTGTCATACAGTCGTCGACTGGGTCGACAGTCCATTACGCACAATCCGCCACGGTTGAAGTCGCACTCCAAGCTGCCGAAAGCGCGTGGCATGCATTCCAGTCATGGAAACGCAGCACGGTCGACACACGGCGGGATATCCTCCTCCGCGCCGCCGATATCTTGGAGCGACGCACCGAAGAAGCCCAGAAACGCAACATCTCGGAGACCAGCGCCCCGACCACGTTCACTCCTTGGGATGTGGTGTACGCCGCGAAACAGATCCGGGAGGCCGCGTCGTGCGTCACCACCGCTGTCCATGGGAGCATCCCCATGCACTCCAATCCGGAAATCACCTCGCTCGTGTTCAAGGAGGCGATTGGGCCTGTGTTGATGATCCCGCCGTGGAATGCGGCCTTGATCCTGTCGTTCCGTAGCATCGCCCACATCATCGCTGCTGGCTGTACCGTCGTGCTGAAGGCCTCCGAGGCCTGTCCCTTCACGCACCAGATTATCCTCGAGGTGCTGGCAGAGGCAGGCCTGCCTACCGGCGTGATCAATCAGATCCAGTGTGCGAGAAAGGACGCCGGACCCGTCACAGAGGCGCTGATCGCGCACCAGGGAATCCGAAAGGTCGAATTCATTGGCAGTGCCGCCGTCGGGAAGATCATTGGTGGTCTATGCGCCAAATATCTCAAGCCCATCCTGATGGAGCTGGGCGACCAGAGCCCCTGCATCATTTTGGAAGATGCCGACCTGAAAGCCGCCGCTGCAGTTGCAGCAGAAGGAGGTGAGTTTGTCTCAAATCCACTGAACATCCAGCCTCAAATCACCATTTAGCACCACTGACCAACCAAAATACTCCCACAAATTCATCTCTTCCGTAATCATCGTCTTCGTTCAGGCTAACAGTGCTTGCAATTATGCAGTCCTGACGCATCACGGCCAGCTCTGCTTCAGTACCGAGCGGATCATCGTGCACGAAAAGGTGAAGGAAGCCTTCTACACCGAGCTCGTCGAGGCCATGAAAGCTCGACCGAGCGCCGGCGTGGCCGTGTCATCCGCCGGCGCGAAAAATGGCTACCAACTCATCACCGAGGCCGTGGATGAAGGCGCCGAGTTCCTGTTCGGCAAGGCCGAATTGACCGGTCCGACCTCGTCGTCGTTGACGCCCTCGATCTTGATCAACGTCAATCCCAAATCTCGCATCAATCACGTGGAATCCTTCTCTCCTTCGGCAACGGTCTGTGTGGTCAAAGACGACCAAGAAGCCATTCGCCGCGCAAATGACACCGAGTTTGGCCTTGCCGCAGCCCTCTGGACCCGGGATTACAAAAAGGCCATTCAGTACGCGAGGGAGCTAGAGTTTGGACAAGTGTCCATCAACGGCTCGACGGTGAATGCAGATGGTATGCCCAGTCCCAAAGTTGCAAATGCCCCGTGTGCAGAACGCTGACATGATATGATTTACAGTTCACGCTCCTGCGACAGGATATAAATCCAGTGGTTGGGGGACTAACAACGGGAAACATGGCATCGAGGAATTTCTGTTCAACAAATGGGTGTCGATTGCATAGTCGCGGTCTGCGAGTCGTTGTAACCGCAAAGGGCCCGAATTGCTCGTCGGAAAGGACCTCGTCGTCGTGGTCAATTCTTGCCACTGCTTCGAAAAACGTTATGTTCACCCGATCTCCGAGGGTCGAGACTCGGGTCCCAGCTTCGCGGGCTTTTCAGCCGCTGCAAAGAATGGAGTAGAGATGGACACTCTGAGACTGGAGACGGTGTTCTACCCCAGTGGAGCGGAGGTCGAGAGTCGAAGGACGAGGCTCTGCGTGGAGAGCCAGTCGAGTTCCGAGAGTCTGTCAAGTTCCGAAAGTCAGTCAGGTTCCGGCGCCGTGCTCATGCTAAGGCGACAAAGTCTGGCCGAAGTGTAATTTTACCTCGGCTACCCCCCCGGGCCGCTGTACAGCAAACAAGTTGTGTTGTAATGTAATTACAAGTGTTCCTGGGTCATCTACGTTCTCATATTATAGAAAGAATTTTCTTCGCAGCCTCTATCCTACACTAGCCCTAATCGGGAAGGCTGTCATTTCCCCTTTTACTGTGGTAGGACCGTGGAGTATGGAGCGAATAGCTTCAGAAGATGGGGGGTCGGAAGACACACGGAAGGAGGCAGATAAATCGGGGGAGACAGGTGATACTTTAATTAAACGTTCTCTATCAAGGCTCCAGCATGCCCTTCATTCTTGACCCCGGGCATCATCGTTTCTTTGTTGATTGATCACCTAGAGCCAACCCGGTGATTAGGTAGACATCATGGCGACTCTCACGGGCCTGGCGAGCCTGACGCGCCTCCAGATCCAGACCCCCAATTTGGTCTACACACTCTGGGCACTCCCGGTGTTGTCCTTGCTTGCACTCATCGTTTACCGCGTCTTCTTCCATCCCTTGGCCAAGTACCCGGGCCCGTTGCTGGGGAAGTTCACGCCGTTCCTCCCGATCTGGAACATGGTCCGGAGGACACGGCTCACCTGGCAATACGAGATGGTGCAGAAGTACGGCAGCCCCGTGCGCATCGCCCACAACGAGCTGCTCTTCGGCGGCGCCAAGGCCTGGAGTGACATCTACGGCCAGAGCTCGAACCCGTGTCTCAAGGAGAAGAAGTTCTACGACGCCTTCACCGTCACCGGGACAGTGAGCATCCTGAACGAGCGGAATCGCACGGCGCATGCGCGCATTCGGAGACTCGTCTCGCACAGCTTCGCCGTGAACAATCTCCTCAAACAGGAAGACATCATTCTCAAGAAGGTCAGACAGCTCGATCAGTACGTTTTCGCGCCCGGGGCGGACAATGAGAATGGCGGAGTCGTGGACATCTTCGGCAAGATGAACGAACACTACCTGGACATCACCAGTTACCTCGTGTTTGGCGAGTCCTTCGACATCGTCCCCGGGCGGGGCCAGATCACCCAGCACGACATGGATCAATTGTACGTATACTCTGGAAAGCGCTTGGAAGTTTGATATCCTATGCACTTGGCGGTGGCGCGGTTCGTGACGCTAATTGCTGCGACAGTATGATCGTGGTGCCGACGCAGTCCTTCCTGCCACAGCTGCGCTATTTCCCCATCAAACCGATCCAAGACGCGTATCGGGGCCTGGCCAAATTGATCACCTTCGCGCAAGTCCGGGTGAGTAAGTTCATGAAGGACTGCGAGAGTGACCCGGTCTTCGCCAAGGGAACCTTTCTGCGGAACCTGCTGGATGCCGTGGACGAAGAGACCGGGACGAAACTCTCGGTCGAGGAATTGGTTGAGAACACCATCATCTTCTTGATCGCTGGGAGCGACACCACGGCCATCACGAGCATGTACACCCTCTGGGCGGTGGCCCGGAATCCCCGGATATACCACAGACTCACCGAGGCGATTCGGACCGCATTCCCTGATCCGAACGTCCAGCCCACGTTCGAGCAGACGTCCAAGATTGTACGTGGAACACACATCAAGATAAGACAGTTTTCCCCGTGAAACGCTAACGTCTTGCAGCCTTATCTCCAAGCGTGCATCGACGAGACACTCCGCCTGTACGGGCCTCTGAGCTCGGGCTTCCCCCGCGTGTCGCCGGGCCGCCATATCAGTGGCGAGTACGTTCCCGAGGGCACCATCGTCTCGACATCGGCGTACATCACCGCTCGCGACCCCACAGTCTTCGCCGATCCTCTCGAGTATATCCCCGAGCGGTGGTTGGAGGCCACTCCGGAGATGAGGAATTCGTGGCGACCATTCAGCTACGGCCCACGAAACTGTATCGGCAAACACCTCGCCGAAATCGGTTTGAACCTGACTCTCGCGCGACTCTACCAGCTGTACGACATCAAGATCGACCCGAGCATGACGGATGATATGATGAGGCCATGTGACCGAGGAGTGACCTCTCCATGGGGGAAGAAATTGCTGGTTATCCCGACCCGGGTCAAGCGATAGCGAATGCGGCGTTCGAGCACTCTGGCCATATTATTCCCGCTGGAGACTGCACAATGTGCCTTGGTACCTGAATTATGCACGACTCCAAGCCAATTATCAATGCCTCCACGTTTCATGGGAGAGACAATCGTGTTATAGAGTCGAATCGAGGAGATTTTCATGTATTCGTCTGAATTGTCGTAGTCGAAAAACAGAACAACCGAAAGCGTGGACCGAGTCGCCGAGTTTTGGGAAACATCTGATAACGGGGTCGCGTCAAACGTCATGAGCGTCAGGTGATAAGCCGAGAGCGAGTTGAGCAGTGTAAGGAGGCGGAAGAGGGTAAGGGGTGAACAGCGACGGGGAGGTGCCGCGCGTTCGCTTGAGATACACCTTCAACTTACAACCTCCACCTCGTTGGCGGTTCTAGAGCTCTAGATGCAAATCCAGTTGGGCTCAAATTGCTCTTGCAAGCCCAACAGTGTCATTTTCGAGGTCGAAAATTGAATACCAGCTCCTCAAGAAAGCATTACCAAGGATGAAAAGGGGGCCGGTTCTCTCGCCTGCATCAAACCCCTGGAGGCAAGAAATGCAGCTCCCATTTTCCAGTTCGAGGATGTAGTCGTGGGCGGAAATACTAAAATTCGAGCCAGAGAGTGTAAACGTGAGGTCTGGGAGCTGGTCCCTCTTGTGACAGTCAACCTCGTAGAGCCCACTGGAGACCTGCGTGGCGCCGATGTAGCGATTAAAGAGTGCGGCAAAATCACTGGGCATAGCGATGAGAGAGGTTCCAGTATCGAGAATGGCCCCGAGATTCAGACCCAGAACAACCGCTTCGCCAAGTGACACGGCATTCAAGTCGACCTCCCAGTAAATCTTCCTCCGAAGAGGAAGCATCAGGACGGGACCTTCGTAAGCGGCATCATCGAGGCCACCTAGAGTGCAAAAGGACTCTGTACCCCTTGTCGTGTCTCCGAAGTAAAAAGAGAAGACGGGCTTGTCAATTAGTTTTTGATCTAGCATGTGGTAGAGGGGAGGCCTGATACCATTGATGGCGACCGCGTCGTGGCCTAGGCCAAATATTCCGTCAAAGCTGCCACTTGCAATAAGCAAATCTTCGTGTGTGACTTCGGCGAAAAGTTGGCGCTCGATCTGCAAATCGCCGACCCAAACCGTATCTCGAGAAACATGGCCCGAGACACCTCCTGTGCCATATTGAGTACTGAACTGAGAGCCGTTCTTTTCGAACGTCGACGACATTGTCGCGTTGTACCTGGCATGGCTTCGGCAGACGGTCGGGCGACATTGGCCCGGCACCCAAAGATTGGAGCTTCCAGTGTCCATCACCAGTTTGAATAGCTGTGGTGGAATGCCGATACCGATTGTGCTGAAATATTGCCCGTTGAATAGGTTGTCAATGGGAAGATTGACCTCATCAGGGAGCACGCGCTGGCTATATTTGGTTGACAGGGCTCGTGCCTTGCGGAGGAGACTTGCTTGATCCGGCTTGCTCGGCGAGCGCTCGAGCTTTAAGCGAATATGAGCAAACACAGAGCCATACAGCATGCTCAGTAGCACCAGGAGTATATTCATGGTGGACAACGTGACTGCTTGTCACGTACAATGGAATGGGCCGTCTGAAGAGAGTTAATGACAGTCTCTTTCAAACCAGCCAAACATGAATCGAAAACATGGTCCCGTGATGCCAGCGTGGTATCACTATCCCGTTAGCCTGCATATGATCTGCAAGCGATGTAATGCCTGCCTAATTAAGAGTAGTAAACGAGTTCGCGTCGCGAAATGGTTGCAAGGTTGAGGAAGAGCTGTGAGACACTCGGGTCTGCATCATTTTGGTGGGTTCAAAGCAACAAAACTTCAGGAGATCGTCATCCTTTTTGGCCCAACCCAGGGCTCCAAAGGCCAAATAGTCAAGAAAATTAACACGTATAACCCAAATCGTGTACGAGTTAAACCACGCGGACTTTAGTTTTGATCGCCCTGGAGTTGATGAGGAGGAGCTTTGAATGAGACTGCTCAATAGTGCACCAAGCAATGCCCAGACGGTTCATATCATTCGCTTCTAGGTTTGTGGACTGCGTATGTCCTTCTCGGCGCGGCGTTGGGTGTTCTTTTCGTCTAAGCCGAGAGTCCAGCTCTCGACCCTCTGGTAGGTGGCTTTGCGGACGACGCCAAAGGCTGGCTATGGACAATACGGGTCCTCATGTAGATTGCCAGGCTACACCCTCCCTTCTCGTGTATTTTTCTGAAATGTCTTCGAAATCCATCCTATATCGCCGAGCTCGACGACGGAGGAGATTGACCAGCCACGAAAAGCTCAAAAATAAGGCCTTTATAGGCCTGCTCATCGGCGGTTTAGCATCGGTGCTGTGATTTGTGTGGTATTGCTGTTCCATCCAGCGGAAACAGTTGAACGAAAACGACCAAATAATGAGCCCCGAGCGCAGGCTCTCGCCATTGATGTGGAGAGCCGTGGGCTTGCTGGTTCTGTTTTGGTCCGAATGGAGTGCCAGGCCGGACATTCACTGGAGTCTGTGCATATCCGCGGTGGGCACATTGCTTGTTGTTGTAAGTTGCTCGCAGAGCAATTTTCCAGACTGTTGACAAGTGCGAAGATACTTTCCCGACGCCTACCCAAGTGAAATTGCATCGGCGACGGCAGGAACTGCATTCAGCTGGCTCTCTTCAGGAGCCGCATTCCCGGTGTTTGCACCGGCAATGTTTCACAGATTAGGCATAGACTGGGCGAGCACTTGGTTTCCATTGTTGACAACGTTATTTGTGCCAATACCCTTTCGCATTATACTTTGTCACTGACCTTGGCCCGATGCAGATAGCGATGATATCATCAAACAAAGACTGACTGGTTCACTCTAGCAAGGTGAAAAGCTGTGAAAATGGAGGAAATGAGCTCGGAAGGACTGATTGTAGCAGTTATCTTGTGATTTTGCGGAGGAGCTATTCAATGCGGCTGTAGGAATGTGGACACCGAAGTCTCCCGGCTTGCGGACCGGAAGATACTGAACGTGAGATAGGTCACGCGTTCACACTACTGCAAGTGTCATCATGGCGTTAGTGTAACGAAGGTCTTACTTGTTTGTATCGTGACGGCAATGGCCTGAAATGATCTCAGTAAGGCAGAGAATGAGTTTAGGGTGAGGGACAGTGAACTTGTGCGCTTACGACGAGGCTGAACGAAGCCTAGCGAGGCTGGTGCTTGGCGTTCCCCGCAGAAATTTTGAGCTGCCTGTGAACTTTTCGAAGCTGTGAAGTAAAACTGGTCAATTGCGCGCACTGCCTGTGTCTGTCACATTAATTGGAATCTGGCCTGCATGAATCTTGATTCCTAACACTCGGGCAGTTTATCTTTTCTCTTGACTCATTGACATCCTTCCTACCATTGAGTCATCTTCCACCATTTATTTATCCCCGCACTCCGAGTCCATATCTCATCCGCACCGCATCCTCATCCAACCTCCCAATAGGTGCAGCCATCGACTTCCTTCACAATGTCCGTTGAAGACGCGGTCACCGAGGGCCTTGCAGATCCCATGGACCACAATGCCTCCGCCGCTGAGGATGCTAAGCGAATGCTGGCCGAGCTCGAAGGTGAGACAGCCTCTACAGACAAGCCTCAAGGAACAAATGGCGTAGAAAAGGAGGACAACGTCTCAAAGGTTGCGCCACAGGAAACAGAAACTGGCGCGAAGGAAGATGGCCAAGCCAAGAAGGCAGGCTACGATGACGCCGAAGATGAAAAGCGGGAGCGCCGTCAAGATCGTGGCGATCGTGGCGATCGTGGCCGCCGTGACTACAACGATCGAGGTCATCGCGGAGGTCGGGGCGATCGCAAGAACTACCATGACCGGGGTCGGGATCGAGGCGATCATGATGGCAATAGGCCTCGCAACCATCGAGAGAACAACAAGTTTGATCCTACCACGAAAGGAGTCACTGACGATCCGTCAGAAATCCGCAAACAGGTACAGGCCCATCCACCATTGTGGTTGAAGAAAGCTCACGCATCTTGCACAGGTTCATTTCTACTTTTCCGATTCCAACCTCCCCAGAGACAAATTTCTGTTTGGGTTGGTCGGAGGCATTGAGAACAAGCCTGTTCCACTCACAGAACTTTGTAAGTTCAAACGCATGCAACGCTTCCAACCCTTCGAGGCAGTCGTGGAAGCTCTCAAAGAATCCGATCAGGTCGAGCTTACGGACGACGATACGGCTGTGCGACGCAAAAAGCCACTGGAAGAAGACTTTTTCAAGGTGATTCCAGGAAAGTCCGATCCACGTACTGTGTATGTCAAGGGCTTCGGCGAGGAAACTCCCAGCTCCCAGTTCGATATCGAAGCATTCTTTGACCCATACGGCCCGACCAAAGCAGTGCGACTGCGGCGCAATGACGAGAAGACGTTCAAGGGCAGCGTCTTCGTCGAGTTTGAGACCGAAGCACTGGCAGAGGCCTTCCTAGCACTGGATCCCAAGCCCAAATACAAAGATCGAAACCTGCAGATCATGAGCAAGACAGAATATACGGCCAAGAAGGAGGAGGACCTGAAGGCAGGCAGGATCACTTCCAATCAAGATGATCGTCGCGGTGCAAAGCAGGGCAATCGGGAGCAGCAGGGCAGCTGGGATCACGGCAAGCGCAACCGAGACAGAGACGATGACAGAGACTGGAGGACCCGTCGGGATGAAGACCAGAAGCGTGGTTTCCGAGACGACAAGAGACGAGGCGACCGTGATCGGGGCGGTCGCGGTGGCCGTGGTGGCCGGCCTGAGTGGCGCGGGGGTGGCAGATCGAAGGCTCCAGAGACAGACGAGCGGTAAGTGTCATTCGATGGCGCGCGGCGGCCCAAGCTAACATTGACCAAGGGGTATCCCTACTATCAAATCCAGCGCACCCGAGAAGGATCCGGCTCGTGATGAAGCTCTTGCCAAGGCCAAGGCCGCGGTTGAAGCAGACATGAAGAAAGAGCAAGACGCACAGAACGCGGAAAACAACGTCGAGACAACAGATCAAGATCGTGGCACCGGTGCAGAGGCCACTGCTGGGAAAAAGCGCGGACGTGAGGACGATGAAGCTGAGGTCGAAGGGGACCGTGAGGTCAAGAAGGCCAATACCACGACGGAACCAAAGGTGGTGGAAGCCGAGTCATAGCATCAAGCATCCAACATGTACGTCGTTTCATATGGGAAGGGACCTGGAGAGGAGGGTGCAGTCACCGTTACTGCCAAAGTCCTCCTGGATACAGTGATATCTGGCATCATACCCACCTGGCGTTCTGAGCTCTGCGGAAAAAAGTGTGTTTTCGGGTAGGGCCACCAGCAAACTTCGGATATGGGAGGCATGCTTGCCTTTACGTGGGCATTACGAATTGAACATGCTAGCAATAGACGAATTATGGTCTTGCATTAAAAGCACAATTAGCTGTCTTGATAGACCACCTCCACCACAGCTTGTGGGCGCCAGCACGTTGGGGCGTCCAGCAGGCGGCGCGCAAACATCCCTATTTTGCTGTTTGGGAATTCACTGTTTGGTCGCACGCCCTACAAAGGTGCCTCTGTGATTTCTCTCACCAGAGATTCTGTTCTGCAGACAACCATCATCCCACAATGTCGTCACCCTCTCAAAAAGGCATGCGGCTCACAATGGGCGAGAGCGACGAGGCTGCCGGCACCGGAGAAACCTCGGTCCGAAGTTCAAGCCGTGAATCTTCAAACTCGCCTCTGTCATTGCCTTCAACCATCGACCAGCCAAGTGCAGCACCACCCACAGACAGTCTTCGTGAAACAAATTCACAGCGAACCGGAAGGAACTCAAACTTGGTGGTAAATTTTTCCTGCATCGGGAGAACTCTCTACGAGTTCGAGACATCCTCATTACCAGCACTACCTTACGACAGCGAGTGTGAATGTGGCGGCATCTCACCTCACTACCACAACCGCGGTCGTCTTCATGACGAGATGAATGGGACGCATCCGCCTATTGGCCCTCGTGGCGAGGTGAATAACACTGCTCCAGCGTCACCCGCCACAGCACCATCAGGTGGCTCGGCGCCGAAGCGACCGGGGGCACTAGCAAATTACGTTCAAGTCGCAAAGTCCTATGTCTTTGAGCAGGAGATCCAGAACCGTCTGAGAGAGAATGGGGTCAGTCAAGCGCGAGAGGATAACATCCGGCTGGCGGGCGTTCAGTGGATTGACAATGTGCGGAGGGCGTTGAAGTTGTGAGTCTCGCCACTACTTTGTCCTTGCTTTGTTTTTAGTTACTGCGCGGACTCGACTCGGAAAACATCGCAGCTCGGACGTTTTCTTCTCGAGTCTCGGCGCGCTTGATGTTCAAGGCATTCTCGAGTCACGAATCAACAAGGACATCGACTGACTTTACGAATGATCATCCAGACCAGTCCGAACATTCAACACCGCCGTGGTCTACTACCACAAATTTCGTCTCCAGCACTCCGACGGCGAGTACAGCTTCGTGGTAAGTTGCCTGCACATAGATGGCAATCATCCGCCACTTTATTCCTGGCTCTAGCATGCTGACACTTCCATGACAGGACGCCTCCGCGGCAGCTCTCTTTGCGGCCTGCAAGATCGAAGACACGCTCAAGAAATCTCGAGACATTCTCTGCGCAGCACACAACCTCAAAGCATCTCGGAATGAACAACTCTCACCAGACGACCAGGTAAGTCCTCGGGCTTGGCCCACATATGGTTGATTTGCGCTTTACTCCGCCCTCACCTGCATCTCTACCGTCATTTGTCTAACCGTGAATATCAGTTCTTCGAACATCACTCCCGCACCATCATCGGCCTCGAACGCCTCATGCTCGAAGCCTCTGGCTTTGACTTCCGCAATCGCCACCCGCAGGACTTCCTGATCAAACTACTCAAACACTATGGTTTCCAAAAGACCTCTTCCGTCGTAAAACTGGCATACACAATCTCTCTCGACCTCTACCGCACATGGGCTCCCGTCAAACAAACCACCGCCGTCATGGCGTTTGCGTGCCTCGAACTTGCAGGCCGTCTGCTGGACGAGGAATTCGAACCCGTGTGGAAAGGACAAGATTATGAAGAGTGGAGGGTCGAGCGCGGCATGGTCATGGAGACACTCCTCGATCTTCTGGAACTGTACACCCACCACCGTAACCAGAGCGTGATTGGGCCAGAATTTCCCGTCGATCGGTTCCTCGAGGTGCGCATCCCCCTTAACCAGGAGAGCTTGGAGAAGAAGATCCCGAGATTCACCGCTTGGGTTGAGACCGACGACGAGGACGAGGCGGCGGCAGCGATGGCAGCGAACGGCGTTAACGGCGTTAATGGCGCGAAAAAGAACTTTAACGTCAGTGCCAGCGTCAGTCCTAGGGACGTGCCCAGTCCGAGACGCGGGAGTACCAATCCGAATACGAACAGCAATGCCGGGACCAGTGCTGCTGGGTCTGGGCCTGTGGCTGGTGTCGCGACAGGAGACACCAGACCCGCTCCCAGTGCTGTCATTGGCGTCAGACAGCGCGTGGGCGAGAGAGGCAGGGAAGGCACCGTGCGGTTCATTCTCAACCCTGCTAGGGAGCGGGAGGAGCGGGAAATCGTGGACTTGTTCATGAATCCGTGAGTTCAGCTATGGAGGACTTTACTTACTACGTTGCTTGTTTCGGCGGCGGCGGCGGCGGCGGCGTTGGCTATCAACATGCTTGTTGGATCGGCTCGGTGTGTTTGAAATTGGCCGCACATGAGGGCCGGGTACGGGGTACGAGGTACGGCGGGTGTACTGTGGTACTGTGAACTGTGCGAGCCGCTGCTTCCTTCACACTTCGTTGGTTTATTGTGGGAGGGAGGCTGTCCATAGGTTCGATCATGTCTGCGTTCTCTGCATGCAAGCGGGGCAGGGCGGGAGGGCGCTCCGTCTCCAGGATCAGCTCGGCCCAGGCAAAGGCATTTGCGTTGCGTTGACATCAGGCTTAATCCAGGGCGGGATGTAATAATAGGGCAGCCCCGGAGCACGTGGATTCAATATGAATGGAATGAACTGTGTCCAACTCGAAGGCGTCCATGTCCAGCCGTCCTACGTGAGATCGATAGACTAAGTACCCAAAAACCACGGCATCCTATATTCCTATGCCTCCTGCCTACTTATATACCAGAGAGAGCATGTCTCCCCATTCCGCAAGAAACACACGCACCAACACTCCCTCGCGCGTGCGTATATAAGCACGCTTACGTTCCTGAGGCCACTGCACCCTCCTCACTGATCAGCCGGATCCCACCCTTGCCTCCCTCTGGGACTTCGATCCTCATCCTCAACGCCCCCGCCCATTCGGCCGGTCCCTTCTAGAGACTGGCCAACATGGCCGACAACGCCCCTTTGTCGTACCGCACGACTTTGCCCTTGCCCTTGTCGACCTCGTGGTACCGATCCCAGAAGCGCGCGTACAGCGGCTCGATCAGGCTTTGGATCTCCCGCGCCAGGCCCGCGCGCACTTCGCTCTCCATGTGCAGCGACTTGTGGCGCGAGACCAACTCGTCGAAGCTGGCGTTGAAGAGCCGGAACTTCTCCTTGATCTTGTCCTTGTCCTTGCTGCTCAGCGACTTGATGATGCTCGTCGAGTCGATGGCCGGGCCCTGGCCCGACGACAACGGCCGCGAGCCAGAGGTCTGGATCTGGTCGAACAGGTGGTTCGCCGGGTCGCGCCACGCCGTGAGGTACAGCGACGAGCCGGCCTTTCTGTAGGACTCGAGTTTGGCGTTGTGCGGAGAGATGCCCAGATAGCGGGCTAGATCTGGAGAGGATTGCACCGCCCGGGTGAGGACCGCAATATTGTTAAGCTGGAAGATCCCCTGGAGGGGCTTCTTCGGGTGGAGGGCCTGAGAGCGCGCGTTAAGGGTAGTGAGTAGCCCATCGACCAGGTCAACCAGGTAGTGGGAGAGGAGGGTCGGGTTTTCGGTCGAGGGCGTTAGTTCGAGGTTGAGAGTCGACTGGGAGGCCATTCCAGGGGCGGACTTCCAGTTCCCATCGCCGATGGAGGACAGGAGAGCGAGGACGGGGCGATCGAAGGTCGCGATGTTTTGGAGTCGGGTTGCGGTCTGGGACACGAGAGGGATCGTGTTGCCGTCGGGCGGCAGCGCCGAGATCCCCTCGGCTTGCCTCTTGGTTTGTGTGAGGATCTCACTCAGGGACGAGCGGGCGGTGTCGCGCAATGGGCGCAGGGCTTCGGCAAATTGTGGTCGGAGTTGACCAGTCCGTTGCTCGAGCCGATAGCTGAGTGGTGTCACGAGGTCCAGAATTTCATAGGCGAGGAAACAGTCGCTCAAGATGCGCGGCTTGATGACATTGTTCAGGTCGGACATTGTGCGCGAGAAGGTCGCCATGGTCTTGCCACAGGTCAAGCTCAAGACGCGGCCAGAGTCGTTGCGAAATATCCGCGACGTGTTCTCCGCTTCTGCAAGAAACATGCCTTCGACGGCTTTCGCGTAGGCCCCAACGCCGCTTGAACCTTCACGGTAGACGCCGGTGTCGTCGCCTCGTCGTTTCGACGTCATGATCGACGCTGTTGCCAGGTTCTGCAGACTGCCTTGAAGGTAGTCACCTCTGAGTTCTGCGTATATTCGGGCTGCGACATCATCGTCACGTTGACCCATTCGAGCAGATTGGGCCCCGGCTGAAGCGATTGCCACGGCTATCTGATTTAGGCTCTGCACCTTCTCGTTGGAGAATGTAGGGAACGGTATTTGTTTAGTGATATAATGTAGTGGTTCGACGGTCTGGGAATCCTCCTGTACCATTTGCCGATACATGTCACTCAATTGATTGACGCCCGTCGTCAGCAGACTGTGAAATTCGGATATAGCTTGCTGGTTAGATCGCATGTTTGTGGAATTCATGTCGGTGAGAGCCTTGTCCACGCGCTTCAAGGCGCCCAGATATTGTGGCAGTCCGGCACTCTTGGGACCTGCTCGGATGATGCCCTCCTCGCGACCTCGGGAATCCAGAGGCTGTTTAAGCTTTTCGATGGCTTCATTGACCTTCTCGATGTTTCGACTCGTGATCTGGAGCTGTTGCGTGTTGGCGTAGATGGGCCCGATGGCATCCTTGACGATCTTGCCGCTCGCATCGAGGCGTGACAGACTGGCGGCAATCCGCTTGGTGAGGTCCTTGGTCTTGCCCAAAGAGGCCAGCAGGACCTCAACCTCGGCGCTCTCTTCCGCAAAGGCGGCATTCTTGGGACCAGCCATCGTCAGGACGTGCTTGTTACCAAATAATCAGGTCTGAAGCACCCTTCAAAATGTCGTACTGCGCATCACCAACTGGACGTTCTAGGCGATCTTCGCGGCGCCATAACGGTTGAAACGAGAGACTACTGCCTAACAGGTGCTGGTTGACTGGTTCGAGGGTTTTGGATATATCTGATAGTGAAGGGGATGGAAACGAAGTAAGACCAATGAGCCATGCAGTCCGAGGGGCTGTAGTCTGTAGTTGGGCTGCCACGCTGCTTTGACCTAACGGCTGACCTTCCCGCGCTGGGGCTAGTCCAGGCACCGGGGCCGTCGCGTTGCCAAAGCTCGGCGTGGTCGGAAGCAAGATCCACTGCCTAAACGAAAACGTCATTACGATGCGCCCTCAACAAAATCCTGCATGCCACACTCCCACCGCAAGGTGAGCATGATTGCCAGGGGTGCGTGTTGACTTTTGGTCTTCCACGTGGCGCATAAAGCATGGATCTTGACATCCGATAGTATCTTCTTTGCAGCGCTCTCCCGACCATGGGCGCTGCAAGGCTTCTGAATGCCGCGTCCCGCCTGCGGTATCCGGCCATTGCAGTTGCTGCCGCTGCCACATGCGCCGGCATCCACAGCTCGACGCGGCGAAGCAATGTAGTCAGGCTCGACAGCCCTCCAAGCCCACACGTCCCTCAAGATGCCTCCCTCGTCGCGTACGGCCGTCGCCTACAGAGCCATTATGCTCAAGTCGAAGATCCTAAGCATGCTACCAAAAGAGGCGATGCTGCGCTCATCGACCAGAGCAATGACCCCGACCGATACGTCCCTCTCTTCGAAAGCGACGACGAGAACTCGTGGGCTCTATTCTCAAGAAACTTCGATAATGTCGCAGATGGCATTGCCAGGATAGAATGGGGCACCCTGGGCGACAAGATAGTCGACTGGGTTGTACCCAACTGGGCTAAGATTCTGCCCGATGGGTTCGCGAAGCTCCAATTCGAGCTGTCCATGGAGCCCGGGAGTCTGGCCGATGAAATATGGCAAGAGGCGCATGACCCGTCCATCAACCCTGAGATTACGTGGAACGCAACCGTCCGTGTCGGAGAATCGCTCGGCAAGGATGAGCTAGAATTTCGACGGAAACGGAGACAATATGTCGTCAGAGCATTAGCCAAATACCTCGGTATCGACGAAAACGATATTCACCCTGATGATGTGCCGACAATCGCCATGTGCGGCTCTGGCGGTGGTCTTCGAGCAATGGTGGCAGGGACCAGCAGCTACCTCTCTGCGCAAGAGGCTGGTCTCTTCGACTGCGTGACATACACCGCCGGCGTCAGCGGTAGTTGTTGGCTACAGACGTTATTCTACTCGTCGTTGGGGAAGCAGGATCACAGACAGCTGCTCAAGCACATCAAGTCGCGCATCGGGACACACATCGCGTTCCCTCCGCCAGCGTTGAAGCTCGTGACCTGTGCTCCAACCAACAAGTTCATCCTCAGTGGTTTCATCGAGAAGCTTAAGGGAGACCCGGGCGCCTCTTTTGGATTGGTCGACATCTACAGCCTGCTTCTTGCCGCGAGACTCCTGGTCCCCCATGGTGATCTGGCAGTGAATGATGCCGATCTAAAATTGTCCAACCAGCGCATGTACATCGAGAATGGCCAGTACCCCATGCCAATCTATACGGCCGTACGGCACGAGATACCGATTGATGCGGAGAAACAGGAGGCTGCCAAACACGATTTGGCACTCAAGCAGAAGGCCAAGGAGGTCGCAAGGAAAGAGGCATGGTTCCAATGGTTCGAGATGCATCCCTGGGAAGTCTGGTGCGAAGAATTTGGTGCTGGCATACCCACCTGGAGTCTGGGACGACCGTTCAAAAATGGACAGAATGTGATCCCCGAAACCGGTGTTACATTGCCAGAGATCCGACAGAGTCTCCTTCTTGGGATCTGGGGCTCAGCCTTTTGTGCCACGTTATCCCACTACTACAAGGAGATCAAGCCCGCGCTCCTAGGCATGGTCGGCTTCGATGGGATCAATATGCTCCTCGAAGGGAAGAACGAAGACCTCATCAAAATCCACCCCATCGACCCGGCCACGATTCCTAACTTCGTCCGTGGCATGGATGGGCAACTCCCGTCAACTTGCCCCGACTCCGTCTTCAAGACAGACCACCTTCAGCTGATGGACGCCGGAATGTCCAACAACCTCCCGATCTACCCTCTGCTCCGGCCCGGCCGTGATGTGGACATCCTTATCGCCTTCGACGCCTCGGCAGACATTCAAAAGGAGAATTGGCTCTCCGTGGTTGATGGCTACACTCGCCAACGCGGCATCAAAGGCTGGCCTGTCGGGGCAGGCTGGCCCAAAGCCTCTTCCAAGCCACAGGAGGACGCGAAAGCACTAGCAGAGGCAGAGGCGAGCTCACCCCAAGTAGCAGCCACGAAGCTGGCCGAAGCCAGAGAAGACGATCGCCAGCAAAAGGCAGTGGCGGCATCATCATCGGAAGGAAAGAGCAACGCCCCAGAAAGCCCGACTACAGGCTCTGCGCCCGATGCCGCCAGCGCCCTTGGACCGTGTACCGTCTGGGTCGGTAGCAAAGTTGAACGGTCCAGCGATGAAGAGCCGCCTCCATCTAAGACTCTCGATTGGGAAGTTCCCGACACCGACACGGAAGATCCAAGTTCACCGCAGTTTCAACTCATGAGCCCCGACGCCGGACTGGCAGTGATCTACTTTCCATTACTACCTCACCCCAAAGTTCCGGGCGTCGACCCGGACAAGTCGGATTTTCTGTCGACGTGGAATTTTATATACACTCCCGAGCAAGTCGACAAAGTGGTCGAACTGGCCAGAACCAATTTTAGCGAGGGCGAGGAAAAGGTCAGGCGGACCGTGCGGGCAGTTTATGAAAGAAAGAAGAAGCAGAGGAGGGACCGAGAGGAGAGAATGAAGGGCAAGGAGTGGAAGTGGAGGATGAGAAAGGCCGGGGATTGCTTTGCTTGATTCAAATCTGTGTTTCGCCTTCGAGGTGCCCGAGCACTTGTCATGCTTGTCGCATAGCTGATTCCGACACTGGGCAATGATGATACATTGCCTGACTTGCACGATGAATTGACGTGTCAGTCCAAGTCACATCATCGGTGGATATCAGCGCTGGCCCGTTGCCCTTGCGCTGGCCGCGGGAATCCGGCATCTACCCATCCACCCCACAAGTTGGTATCCTCCCCCCACAGTGATGTCTCATGCCCGGGAGTGAGAATCCGGTTCAGATCGAGCCTTGTCGGTACAGCGGCTAGCCAGCCAGCCACTGCCGCCAATATGACGTCCCGCGCTCACCAAATCTCACAATCCAGTAAACTGATATGATCTGAGCTGATCCAATCCACTCTGATTCGACCATCTCAGTACAACCCAATCGTGATATCGCCTCTCACCCGCGCCGTCAAGTGCACCTCAGCCTCCAAATCAAGCTTGATCCCGACCATCAACGCCGCAGGCTTGAGATTGCCATTCTCATCCGTCGCTCCCTTGAGCAAGCTTCCTATTGTGCTTGCTGCGTCAGCGTCGCTGTCCGGTGCAACGAACAAAGACGGAGCCCGAGATGGGAAGGGAAGGAAGGGGCAAGCACGTCAAGGACGAGAGGGAGTGATTGAAAGGTTAAACGAGCGCGCATACTTACCAGCCGGTTGTGCCAGCGAATCCGACGTCGGCGGAAGAGCTAATTGCGTGGGCCCGTTCATGGTCGTCAAGGCCTTACGCTTCCCAGTAGCTTGGCCGTCCTCGCTTCCACTTGCGCTGCCTGCATAATCTTTGTCCGTGGCGGTGATTCCGTAGGCGGCTCTAAAGATGACGGCGTCAGAACGTGGACTTGCAGAGAAGGTTGCATCGGATCCAGGTCAGAATGGGGCCGTTTGACTGGTACGGTTTACTTACGGAGCAGACATCGCAAGGATACGGATATGAGCGGGGTGGTGAGTGGTATGGTATGCCTGCTGGGTTTCTCTCGGTGGTTAAGATTCAAGTACTAGGAAGAGTACCTCTGAGGCGAAGCTTTTGCGGATGGACACGTGGACGGATAGATGAATCGATGCTAGAGTGCTAGAGGGGAAGACGAACGGATGGTAGACGGATAGATGAATCGATGCTAGATGAATAGATGAACAGATGCTAATGGAAGAAAGACCTATGTATGGAAGGCAAGAGAGCAACCGTCTGTCTTTATATATTTCCTCACTTCCAGTTTCTTCACTCCCCTATTTTCCCGACCATGCTACGCGAGGAAGATAGGATCCAGGAGGTAGAAGCAAAACAGAGCTTCAACTCACATGTCCCTTCCATCCCACCCATACTTGAAGAGTGTCATCTTTTCGGATCCATCAAGAGCACGCGAAGAGTTACAGACGAGTAGTGGCCTCCATACTCCGTACCGAGTGTAGTTTACCGAGTACCGTGCTTTGTGTACCGTAGAGGCTTGCCGACACGGTACAGCACAGGGTTAGGATCTCATGATATTGATAGTACTACATATGTGATACCACGTCGGGGGTACGGAGCACCAAATCCGCAGACAAGGCTGAGACTGAACCTGATGCTGAGGCTGCAACATGCAGGAGAGGAGTGCAAGAAGACCTCCTCCTCCAACTCCACTTCCACCTCACCTCACCTTGCCTCCTGTTTCATTTCAGCCGTGCATTCTCAGATCTGACCACCTCTGCGTAATGTAATATACTGTGTACATGGCTGTGTGGCCTGATCTGGATCTGAGCTCGTTTTTCAAGATGAATTCCACATTGCAAAGCAACCCAGCCATCGCACCGAGGAAATGCGCAGTATTGTGGTTTGTATGTATGCATGTACTCCGTACTTTATGGAGGCATTCCCGAGTCCTCCGATGTCGTATGTGGTCGGTTCAGTTCGGGCCAAGCTAGTCGTACATCTCATGCTACCCTATTACCCTACTTTCCTTTGCACACACGCACACAGAAACGGGGTACTCAATCAATCAATCAACCAAACCTCTCCCCGCCAAATCGTGACGAGCCTCCGCGTCCGCGCGATCTCAAACTATCGGACAAACCTGCTTAGCCCGTCTGTTTCCCGCTGGTTATTATTAGTTAACTACATGTCCTAAATGGATCGACGCATGTCACTACCTACCTTACGTTCAGGCTCACGCGCACGCTCGGCGACCTACCAGCGAGCCAGCAAAATATGGTCCTGTCCATGATCGTCGCGCTCATAACCTGCCCTGCCATGCTGGCTACCGCGGAAGCGATCCGCCAAGGACAGAGTAAAGACCGGAGGGAGGAACATCGGGCCCGCCGCTGCAATCTGGTTGTCAAATGCGTGAGAGCGTCGGGTCGAAATGCAGAGATCGAAAGCCGGCGGATTGTATTACGGGACGGGAAGGTGAGTACTAGTAGTAGTAGTAGACTGGACAAGACGGGTTGGTGGGGGCGACCTTTGTGAGCTGAGCTGAACTGAGCTGACCATGATGCCCATGTAATGTAGCTATTCGTCGACAGCGTGGCGGATGGACGCGACGACAGAGGGGACGATGACAGCGATGGTGGCGATGGTGGCGACAAAACAGGAGATGACTTCGATGGTGGTTGCGACGACAACGAAGAAGAAGTAGGAAAAGGAAGAGGAAGAGACAAAGCAGATCGAGACCGCGATCACCATCACCACCCTTTCGCAGGCTACTATCTCCCCTACCCGGACTCGAACTACGAAGGCCTCGTGTCGACCATCGCCGATGACCCGCCCGTCTTGAACTGGATCTACGTCGACAGAACCACCCACGAAGTCAAGTACGGTGTGCGTGTGGATGCGCAACCCCACGTTACAGGCCCGTTCGATTGTACGAGGCAAGATCGTCGAATGACGCTCGAAGGCTGGGAAGGGTTCGTGGTGGTTGAAGAACAGCCGGGGTCGTGGGCATTATATTTTGATAGGGATGACGATGGGCTGAAAGGAAAGGTCGATGGGGGAGTCAGAGTGTTGGAGGTGGAGCTGTGGAGGAGGGAGAAAAGGTGGGTTAGAGACTCGTCGGTCCGGGCGCAAGAACAGGCGAAGCAGAGGGCATAGCACTGTAGCTTTCTTACATAGATGGTGAAAAAGGATGTGAGGCGGGCAAGCATTCTTCGTAGCTGGTGAGAAGCATGTAGAATGGTTGGAAGTTCACGCACATGTCGCAGAGACGGAATAATAGGTCCGTGAAATGGTGTGCACATTTTTGACATGACATTGTTGCAGGCTGCAGGTTGAAGTCATCCAGATTCAAAAGATTCAAGTCTCTACCATGGCACACTTCGACCGCTTGAGTGAGCGTCGACACAACCGTTAGGTACGGGCGCTGCGACTCGGAATCAACCTGTGACAGGGAAAGGATGAAACGACATGCCGAGCAATTCGGGCGTTGAGACTGCTCGCGACATTCTGTGCTTCATACCGCGTCCACCGTACAGGAAAGTGACATGATCGTGATCACGAGTTGAGTGGCCTGATTGCGTGACGGTTGGAGGGTTTCCCAAACATGCATGGTAGAGGGTCTACTGTATACAGTAAGTAGCTACTGTAATCAATTCGAGACCCACAGCAAGCGATAGAACCGCGTGGCGATTGATTGTTGACGAGTGTTCCAATCCTCGATGCAATGTCAACATCGACCTCAAGACCGGTCATAGCTACTTACATACCTCGTTTGGACGCCGAAGTGAATTGGCATATGAATATCGGAGTATTCATGGCCTCTTCACCTCCCTCCTCACTTTCACTGTCACATTCACCTCATGAGAATATCCCTGATTCCTACCTCGACCAGTGAGTGAGTTTACACAGACCACATTGACCTCCCACTGACCGATCGCCCTCCGCAGGCTCACAAAGACGACACCCAGGCCAGTAAGCCTGGATGTCGGACCGATCGGCCTTCTAGGGGACTTGGAAACCCGGAACACGATCCTGGTGTACGCGTTCGGGGCCTTCGATCGGTATTATATTTGCTGGCAGGACAGGAATGGGGCCTATAGACAAGGTAAGCAAACAAACACCATACCCAGAACGCTGTGACCTTCAAGAAGAAACACGGAGGACGTGGGCATGGTATAGTACTGACATGAGGCTGTCCCGTAGAAAGACACGGACTCCCCCAAGCGCTTGATCGATGGTTGTTCCCTCCCGACGGGTCGAGCAGGGACCTCGCGACGCTCCAGGTCTCGCTGGGCCACAACGACGAGTTCTTCGCGTTCGACCAGTACGAGCGTATTTCGCATATCAACACCGAATTGCGAGGTAATGCCAGCGGCTCGAGATCGCAGTCCCCACCAGGGACCATGGCGAATATAAGTGCACGGATGGCGAGTCGGAGAAAGTCACATACCTTCTCGCATGCCGACGAAGCGCGAGACAACGAGCGACAACAACAGCGGCAGAGGATGAAGAAGAAGGTCCGGCCATGGAGTATTGCAATAGCCGGAGTGGTCCCTCTCAGACCTTCGCGCGAGAACAATAAAAGCCAGCAGGACCGACCGTCAGCGGTAGTACTACCCCAAGGGTCATCTGGAGTGAAGGCCCATGGACCCGTGCCGATGCCGGTCGTCCCCATGCCGGCACAGCGACCCATGTATTCAGACGCGGGAGTCCAGACCGATAGCGATATGGATATGGATATGGCGGACTCGGGGGATCAACATGATAACAACACCTTCCACGGCTGTGGTAGCGATCAAGATGGCGAGAACGCCTCCCTCTGCGCTCGCGATCGAATTGTCGAACAGACCTCCACGGAACGTCTTGATAGTACTTATTCACCACAACCAGGGAACCCGTCGAAACATCTCGAGGATCCTTATTCACCACAACAGGCGAGCAACTTCTCGAAACCTCTCGAACCCACTGATTCACCACACCCAAACAACCCCATCACCATGGGCCTCATGAGCCGGTATTTCAGACAGAGACACTACCGACTTGGAGACGCCCTGGTCAGAGCATCGACCATTGCCGTTGGCGTTGGCGTTGCTGTTTCCTGATTGTGATTGTGATTCTGATTCTGATTCTGATTCCTTGGGCATGCATGGCCTACAGGATGGGTTGTCTTATATCATCCGTGCGCCTCGCGTCCATGCATCTCATGGTAATTAATCATCTTCTTGTCAGCGGCGTCTTGTCAGAGAATGGCGAGTTCAGGCAAGTCATGCAAGCAACATGAAAGGAGCTGGCGTACGAATATTTAATTCAGGCTACTACTCCGTATCTCTCCTCTGTTCGGTCCTGGATAAACTGCTGTTCCACTCTAGACACATCAGGCACGGGCACCCTCGTGTTGATCGTCGTACTGTCCGCGCTCTGCGACGACCTCCCCCATGTCGGCGGCCACTATGCTCGGACACGCTCATCGAGGTCATTAAAAACCAGCATCTTTAGTGGCAGCTCGTCTCCGAGAAGCCCATCTACCGTCTTCGGACACGTTTTTGGCGACACAAGGGACAACCCGCTCCCGGACCAGCCAATTCGATTGGTGTTTCTCAGCAACGACGCCAACAAGAGCGTATTTAGCGTCGCCGTCGAGATGCACGATACCGGCACTGACTGGCTGGGTGCTATGCGTTCAGAATACCATGCTCTCACCTGCTACCAAAGAGTTCGCGGGTGAGACTGCCTTCCTCGCCAATGCCGGCAGCAAGGGCGTGCGCGTGCCACAGCCCTTCGAGTGCCCGCCGCCGAAAACTTTCATCGAGATGCCGCTGAGCAGCGACACGGACATCCACCATGTTTCCTGGTGCGCCATTTTCATACAGCACCTTGACATTGGCATGCGACTCATCGAGATGCGGAAGCTCGATAAGCCCGAGAACAATATGAAGAAATGCCTTGGCCAGAGGGACGGCGTCAGGCACGTGGTGACCACAATCGACGCCGTGAAAACGTCGGACTGTGTTTGACGCGAACCCGTGGCCGACTTCCAGGTGCTATACGACAAGGCCGACGACGAACTGATGGTATTTGAACCGTGGCCGGGCAAGGCCGGCGTCAAGCAGAGGGCGGTAGACGATCTGCTGGCTAGTGACTGCACGATCTGACCGATGCAGCCAAGGGGCATTGTAGGGAAGAGATTCATTTTCGGAGGCCAAGAACTGTCACAACTCTCGCCGGAGTGTGATTCGGCAGTGAGGCGGTCTTGGTTGAATGGCCGGATTGAAGCGATATTCCTGCGCCTTTCGCGGTGATTGCGCAAGTTGGGTACATCTTAGGAAGCATCGGCGATGCTCGCACCGAGAAATGGATATCTCTGTAGCGATACATTTTGCAGCAGCAGCCTGTCAACGGCCGCTGAGGTAGGGTTGTGGCATTTAAAAGTCATCCAAGAATGGGCTCGTTGAATGATCCTGAAACGGGTGCTCCTCGGTATCCAGATATCGACGACAAAAATGAACTGCTTCTCGACCTGGCTTCACACAGGTGGGTCACCTTCTCCTTCCTTGTTGCCTTTGATCGATTCCACAAACTCCTTGGCCCACTCTTTCGCTTTCTCAAGCTGTTCGTGGACAAAGCTCCACCAACTGCCGCTTGTCCTATGTTCCCCGTCGCCCTCATCGGCTGGAGCGTCATCCTCCTCTGCGGGAGGATCGGCTGAAGCACCTTCCTCCTGCGGAGGTGTCTCGGACGTATCGCCGCCATCTTCCGGAGGCGTATCAGCTGCAGAGTCATCTCCACCTTGGGGTGGATCAGTCGGTGATGTGTCTGAAGTATCCGAGTCGTCATCAGGAGCAGAAGTGTCCTCTTCTTTGGGTTTTTCATCTTCCACTGGATCTGCTACAATCTCGGAGCCCGGATTATCATTCTCGGAGTGTAAGCCTTGAGTTTTTAGCGGGAGACGCAGTGTTCCATTATTCGGGTGTGGTACAATTCCTAAAGAGTCGCACATGATGTTATACACCTCGACGTTTTGGAAAATAGGTACTTGGCTATTGGGCTCGTGAGGAAACGCCGGTCCTCTTGCCACAAAGATAGCTCGCATGAGGGGATGCTCATGATCATAGCCGTGGAGTCCCTTGGGGGCGTATTCTTTGCCAGTCGCCAGGGCGTCAGCTACGTCGAAGTTGGACTTTTCGACGACGGCCCAACCAGTTTTGGGGACGATCCATAGGGGAGCAATTCGGTCGTTCTTGGTGAAATGGTAGCGCTCTGGCATGGTTTCAAGAGTGTAGACGTCGAAGCTCCCTGATTTTGCCGCTTCTTGAGATAGCTCCTCGTATAGAATGGGGACGTCGCGGTCAGGGTTCTTCAGGCGCAGACCACGCAGGGGCCAGCCGTCGATGTGATCCACCAATGACATATCAATGAGATCATCGAGCTGGACCAGTCGACTTGTGGAGGTGGTCGCCATTCCGTGGTCCGAGACGATGACCATGTTGACGATTTCTGTGAGGTTGCGCGCAAGAAGACCCTCGACAAGCATAGTCAGCATGCTGTCCACATCGGCAATTGTGGCTCGGATCTCAGTGCTGTTCGGACCGTACAGATGTCCATCGGCATCAACGTTAGGAACGTAGGCAGCGATGAACTGTGGTCGAAGATCTTCATGCACGTCGGCTGCCGCATCATCATCACCAGGCATGTCGAGCCAACGGAGTATACTGTCGACCTTGCGTGGCAATGCTTCAGTTCCGTTGTATTTGTCCATGTACGTCGGCTCGACGTCAGGTATATGTGCTTCGGAGCCCGGCCACATGTGGATGGCAGACCGCACGCCCTGGTGCTCGGCAGTAACCCATAGCGGCTCTGCATTCCACCATTTCGGTTGCATCGACACGCTGACGTTGGTGTACCAGAACTCTTCCTGGAATTCAGGATCCCAGAACTGATTGCTGACCACGCCGTGACTCTCCGGATACAGACCAGTCACCAGCGTGAAATGGTTGGGAAACGTGACGGACGGAAATGACGGCAGCATATATTTCGGAGATACTCCGCTTGCGATGAAGGCATTCAATGCTGGAGTGATCTTCCGATTGAGAAAGTCGGCGCGAAAACCGTCAAGGGATATAAGGATAGTCGTCGGACGGAAGATGTGGGTTCCATTGTTGTACCTGGTCAGTCGGTGCTCCGTTGGAGCCAATTCGTGTTTCTTGGACGAAGCCTTATGTGCACCGAACAGCAGGGCAACGAAAAGGCCAACGATGGCAAGGTATATCAAAGCCAGACGTCCGCGATGGGACTTCCTCGAGGCTTGACTCTCCCACTTGCTGACCTGGATCTCGAAGGAGTCTTCTGAGTTGGTGTCTGTGAAGCCGCCCTCCATCTTGTCCGGAGTGCTCATCCCTCTTTTGTGGGATCTGTGGCTCCTGCTCTTCGTTGCCCGCTTACTACTACTTCCTCCGTCCTGCACGCCATCCCGCAGCCCAAATGCACCGCGTGCTCTTTCCAGGCGTGACGGCTTGTGTAGTAACTTCTCGTGCTCTTCAGTTTCGTCAAGGATCTCCCTGTCACCCTCTCGAACGTCCTCCTCCTCTTCCCGGAACTCATCTCCACTCCCCGATTCTGACTCGGAGGGAACAAGGGCGGCATCATCGTCGTAATGCTTCTCGGAGAGCAGGCCATCGCGGTCTCGAGCCATGTCAATCTGCAGAACACCGCTCAAAGAGGTTAATAATGATAAGTCTACGCGAAAACCAATACTTGAACACGCGAGAAAGGCATGTTTGGCATCTGATCTGGTCGCAGGAGGGATGCACAGACCGCTGGCCTGTGTGACTAGCCTCGATTGTTCTGTTGAAACCCCCCTGATACGCTTACGATGTACGGAGGATGAATTCCGGTTCGGAGCCGGAACAACAAATGATCCTATCAGCTCCGCTTTTACTGTGTGAAGTCGTTGCATGGCCTGACCCCCTGCGTGTCGCTCAGGCCCTCTAGCCTCTTCAAGGCGTCGCCTGCCGTGGGACGACCCATCGGTAGGTATTATATCCAGCATCTCGGTGAGAATTTTTGACAGCACGCTTATTTTTGCTTTTTGCCCGTCGAGCCACTGCCTCGGTCCACGCTTTATGATCTTGTCTGATCCTCATCTTCCTCAAATCCCGCGGGTTGAACCCGCAGCTGTACTGCAACCCGACCACGCCTACGGACCACACGTCCACAGCGTTGGTGTACACGCTGCCCACCAACCCATCTA
The DNA here is from genome assembly GCA_016110215.1 of Capronia americana. Taxonomy (NCBI): domain Eukaryota; kingdom Fungi; phylum Ascomycota; class Eurotiomycetes; order Chaetothyriales; family Herpotrichiellaceae; genus Capronia; species Capronia americana. The sequence continues at coordinate 176,363 of JADWQD010000011.1, forward strand.
TCTCGGGCGACAGGTATAGTAGTGTCCTGCAGAATGTGCCGGTCATATCGGTCTCCTTGGACTGGCCGAAGTCACCCAGCTTCCACTCAGCCCTTGGGAAATCGTGGGTAAGCAAGATGTTCATTGTACCAGACTCCCAGCCAAACGCTCAAACAGGACCTCCATGCCACCACACCAATTCCAGAGAAGGCGTCGCACTGCCGATGATTTTCAGAACTGTAGCCCTAGAACACCTCATCATTCGGCTAGGGTTCCTTGCTGTACAGTTTCAGAATCAAACGTACTTTGTGCCTTTAGAACATCTTCCGCCGTAGGACACTGAGGAGACACCCCTGTTGGGATAATCCATATCACCCCAATTTCGGTAGACTCGGCATTCTCACTTTGTCTCAACTCGGGCGATATCTTTGTGGAAGTCTTCAGTAGAACTATACCCTCCGTGCCAGCAATTTTCGATAATCTTCCCGAACTTGACATGTACCGTCGGCTTCAGGTCGTTCGAAGTGGGCCAGCGCCCTTTCTCGTCGAAATCGTAGTTGAAGACCTCCCAGGTAGAGATAGAATAGAGAACACAACCAATCCCAAGAAGATCCTTGTTTAATGCCTCTTTGGGGCAAACATCCCGCATCTTCTCAGTCAGGGGATATAGGATACCTTGGGTAAAGTCGCAGATCTTCGGCATTCCGTGGTGCATAAGCACGTTGTCGGTCTTAATGTCCTGTACAGCGACATTGCGTGAATAAATGTAGAGCAGAGTGTCGGATATGTGTCTCATCATTTTGGAACGAATCTTCTGGTCCGGCTTCGGGTTGTTGTTGATGAAATCTGTCAGGTCGCCGTCGCTGGCACATTCTAGCTGGATCGATCCGCTGTCCTCATCGTATCCATGATATCCAATGACTCCATCGTGGACGCCTAGGCGCTCATAGATCTTCCTCTCATTATCAACAAGCCCACGGAAGATATTCCAGCTATCGTCGTACCCGACAAAAACCTTTGGTCGCTTTATCACGAATTCGCAATCGAGTGTTACGTAAAGGTGGGCAGCAAACCCATGACTTAGGTATCTTGTCCCTGGAGGTGGGCTCGCAATAACACCTTGAGAATCGACAGAATCCATTTCAGTATGGACCACACGTGCGAGAGAAGAGGTGATGGTAGAAAAAACATAGTTCGCTTTCTCAACGAAGGGGGCTAATGCCAAGATATCGAATTAGTTCTAGTTAGTCCCACACTAGTGGCTTAGTTATGTAAGCCGCGTATTTGTTACCAGGGTTACAATGTCATAACAGAGAGCTCTAACGGTCATTCCAAGGGCCACGTGGACCAAGGCCCAATCCTGTCCAGCCTGTTAAAGGCAAAGGGCAACAGCTTAAACATTTGGATGTTTCAATGTACTGTCACTAATAAACTGATTCGTGCAACTCCATGATTTCACCATGACATGCTCAGATCATCACGCACCAACTTTGACTGTAGGTCCGCTAGTGATACCGCCTGACGCACCGCCACCCGTGCCTTCATCATCCTTTCGACCCTGCGGTGGCTTCCTGCGACAATCAGGACAGTCAAACCTGCTAAAGTACCCACGGCTTTTTGCCTTGTCACTTCTCTTCTTCCCTTGGCACGTTCGACCTGCCAGAACATCGTCGCACGGATGGGAAATAGCTTTGGGTATGTCTTTCCCTTTGTGCCCACATTTGAAGGTCCCCTCGATTGGTTCTTCGACTGTACACATTTCTAGCTCGTATGGATTTCTCTAGTGAAATTAGCCGATCGACATTGGCGGTGTTCCTTACAGGTTTTACCTTACTCTATTTTGGATGCATAGAGTGGAGCTTTGACTGTCGCGAAGTGTTTGTTATAAGCAGTCAGCCTTCACTCGCCGGAGAGTGGACCTTTAAGTATAGTATCTGCAGAAACGAAAACACACGTATGTTGATTTCAATCAGTGGGAGGAAACAGGACATGAGTGCAGAACTTGCGGAATCACGTAGGCCATCCATGGACATGTAAGCAGTTGCATCTCATGCCGACTGTTCGCCTCTGAGAAGGAGAGCGTGATTGGCTAGGCAAAGGTAGACGTCTGCCCAAGATCCATTGCTCCGGTTGCGTGTAATGACGGAATTCTGACACCTTTCGGACAGAATTCTAGCACTTTTCGGACAGAGTTGACTTGTAGAGGCTTTCCTCCCTTGATGCTTAGACCGCTCCATAATTACTTCTCCGTCAAGCCCACCCGGGATGAAGGGAATCAGGGTGCCGAAAGAGCCAACATTGAACTGACATGCTATACAACTGGCTACCGACGCAAATTTTCGAGCGCGTTTAAAAGGTTCATGAGTGATCCTGCAGTGGATGAAACGACTGTGATCAACATATGATCGACCGACGAATCCCGTCTATTGCTGACAACAACAATATAGATGTTCGGATTCATGAGTTTCTCTTCCGACACAGAAAACCCGCCCTCTACCAATGTTAATACGAGAACGGCACCTTCATCCATTTCTTCGTCTTCTCCGGCAGTGGAGCAGCAGGGTAATCCACATTCTCCGGTTCGATGTAATACGACAGATCGCCTCCTTTGAGTTGGATGTCCGTCCAGCCATTGCCCAGCCAAGCGAGTCGGTTGAGGCCCTCGCCGCCGTCGTCCCCATCAGCATAAATATATTCGTAATCTTCCCACCTCGGGGATCTCAGCGTTTCAAGGGCATGCAAGGTACTGCCAGGCCAGAGCCCCACGACACGGTTGTTCTTGCGGTACCACGTTTTGCAATTGTCGAGGAAGACCGTCGTTGGGAAGTACGCGTCGACATAACGAAGCCAGTCCCGCGTGGCGCGAGGAGAGATGTGCATGGCGCCAATGTTCTCCTTCTGCACCTTCCGGATACATTTCGTGATGTAATCGCCCGTGGCCTCGATGATCTTGGATAGACTCCCGCTGGCGACGCCCGAGTTGGGACCTAGCATCGAGAAGAAATTCGGGAATCCGTCGACAGCGACCGACATGTACGCTTCGGGGTAGGGGTCAAATCGGTCCTTGAGCGTTTTGCCGTCCAGCCCGACGACAGGGAAGGGCGGGGCTCCGGCGAAATTGAAGCCGGTGGCGCAGACAATGGCGTCGAGTTCCACCACCCTTCCGTCTTCGAGAAGAACGCCGGAAGGCAAGACGGCGCGGATCGGAGAGCTGATCACCTCCACATTGTCCTCGGTCAAGGCCTCGAGGAAGCCGGGACCAGGCGTCAAGCGCCGGCAGCCGGGGGCAAAGTCGGGGACGAGCAGATCGACCAGTTCGGGCTTTTTGGCCAGGCGACTGCGCATCAGTTGACTGAAGGCCTCACGTGCGGCTTGGGACATCGCTGAGCCCTTGAGCGAGAAGGGATGCATAGCATTCCCATCGCTCTCGATGATTTTGCGGAAGTCATGATACTTGTCCTCATTGGACATGAATTTCTGGCGGTCTTCCTCGGTGACTGTAGGGGTGCTGGTCAGCTTTGCAACAACGGAATTGAAAAACACTACCCAAAAAGGCACATGAGGGAGGCGTTGGTCTTACACTCGTTGTGATCAATGTTTAGTTTCTGCATGGCAGACTCGCCAAACGTGGACGAAATCCAAGTCTTGCTTCGGATGAAACAACTCAGCTGGGTTCCTGGGAGTTTCTGTAACTGGGGCACAATCTGGATGGCACTGCTTCCAATGCCAATGACACCAACTTTCTTGTTGGAATAGTCATATCTGAGAGATCGTCGTTAGTCGTGCCGAGGTGGACAGACAAGAAGTTATTAACGCACGATTCATCCCACGCGGCTGAATGTACCACCTTTCCTTTGAAAGACCAGAGGCCTTCAATCTGTGGCCAGACATAGTCGTTCAGCCCACCGCGGGCACTGACCACGATGTCTGCTTCGTCGGTAATCTTTTCACCTGTGTTGACATTCTCAACGTCGACCGTCCTGTTCGTCCCGGTGTCAGTCGGTCCACAGCAAGAGCAACAGCAACAGTAGCAGCAGCAGCAGCACTGTCTTGCGTATTCCTCCCTACCATTTTAATTTCTGAGAGTCCCAGACGCAGCTGGTGACCTTGTGGCTGAGTTTGATGAAGCGACCGGCCGAGTACTTGTCCGCGACCTTCTGAAGGTACCCTTGGATCTCTGCAGAGCCCGCGTAGAACGACGACCACTCTGGGTTCGGCTCGAAAGTATACACGTACGAGTGTGCTGGCAGAACAGAACACCAGCCGTCAGCGACACACCCCCCGACGTTATCACCACCGCTGCCAGGATCTGGTGCACAAAACTTACCAGGAATGTCGCAAGCGCATCCGGGATATCGGTTCTCCCACCACGTCCCACCGACTCCGGGGTTCTTTTCATAAACCACGAACTCGACATTGCGAAGCAACTCTGGGAACCGGATGCTCAAATAGATGCCCGAGAATCCCGCGCCGATCACAATCACGCGGAGAGGGCGGAAATTCTCGACCGGCACGTCTCGCAAGGTAAAATGCGAAGTATCGGCGCCGACGGGCTGTTTGGGAGTACTCCCGACTCCATTTGTTGAGCCGGTGGGTATAGTATCAGACTGGGCAACGCCCGACGGAGGAGATGCGACCGATCCCATGTTGAGAATACAAGGATAGAATACAAGGATAGAACAAGGTGTTGAGCAGCGGTGGAAGAGGGAGGCATCCGAAGCAGGGGCCACCCTCCTGCTTTTATAAACGTTTGCCAGCGGGATGTACCTTTGCCTTGCCTTGTCAGGCTACAGAAAATCGTGTCCCGGTGCGTGCGATATATTGTATTGTTTTCTCAGCATGGGGTCAACGAGCGGCGCTGCGGAGCCCCGGGAAAGCAGCCTCTCTGCCAATCGGCACGGCAGCAATATTGGGGAAGACTGGGAGGGTTCGCAAATCTTCCATGGCCCGAGGCTGTTGCGTCCGCCCACTATGCACGTTTGTCACCTGGTGCTGTGTACTGTGTACTCTTGCCCGGTCTCGAGCCAGTCCGGATGCGTGCGAGACCTTTCCTTCCTGGGCTTCCGATGTGCTTCGGCCCCGCTTCGGATATGCATCGGGTGTGTGTCCGATGGGCTGACGATATGCACCATCTAACCTTCTCACTGGGCCACAGCGATGCCACAAGCGAGACCAGGGTTGACACGCAAGATACTCGGTACTAATGGGGGAGTCTCTGCCGTGATATGTATCCAAGACCTCACGCGATGTTATCCTATATCTTTCCGAAAAGGAGCCCCGCCGAGATATAAACAGTAGGTATGTATCTAAGACTTTCGCCATGGTATATTTTTCGCAAAGGGAGTGTTACCTGTACTGTATACCGAATCTCTAGGTGAAATTCTAGCACAATGTCTTCACCCATCATGCCAAAGGTAGCCGTAGTGACGGGCGCTTGCTCCGGCATCGGGCTCGCCTTGACCAAGCACCTCCTGTCGAAGTCCTGGAGCGTGGTCCTCGCCGACCTGAAGCCTCCCAACAAGGAAGAGGAGGACGACCTCCCCACTGACCGGACGCTTTACATCAAGACCAACGTTGCGTCCTTTGAAGACCAAGCACGCATGTTCGCCGAAGCATTCCAATGGCGCGGCAGCATCGACTTTGCCGCTCTCAACGCCGGCATCGACGACCGAGACGACATCTTTGCATCCGTCGACCCCTCGACCCCGCCCCGCAAACCCGACATGTCGACCTTCGAGGTAGACCTGCACAGTGTGTACTATGGAATCAAGCTCTTTGCGCACTACGCGGCCCGGAACCCCCTGCCCGGAGGGAAGATCGTGGCCACGGCCAGCGTGGCAGGCCTCTATCCAAACCCCGGGCTGGCACAATATGTGGCGGCCAAACACGGAGTCATCGGATTGGTTCGATCGCTGGCCCCCGTGGCAGGCCTGCACAACATCACCATCAACTCGATTGCCCCTTGGTTCGTGGCGACCAACCTCGATCCCAACCTGTCGAAGTTCTTCCCGGAAAGACTGATGGTGACCATGTCGACCGTCTTGCGCGCTTTTGACGAGTTGATGGATGAGAAACTCGGTCACAATGGGGCGACCGTCGAGATCTGCCCCGACGGGCTCTTTTATCGTGACCCCATTGAGCCAGTCTCACCTTGCATGAAGGAACTCGCAGCTTCCGAAGCCATGAAGGCGTGGGTGAATACATATATTCAAAAGAACGCAAAGCGCACTCGGGAGAGAGAGGCTGCGACCCAGTAGAATGACCTAGTCTCAACTCAGAGGACCATTGTCCAACTGCTGTTTCACTCTAGGAACAGTATATACTGAGAGTCCCTATCCTGATGGTTGTGTTCCATCTACCAATGGTTGGCTAAAGGAGGCATGTTTTCTGGCACACGGCATGCCCGAAGTACAGTCGGGAAGCAGTGGTGGGTGGGTCAACCCGGAGATTTTTGGTTTGGGCACGTATGCAACCGAAGCTTTCGGTCTTCAAAGCGAAGGTGGGCTGTGATATTGCCTGACCATTGTCCTTTCGCTCATCACTGAAAGCCGCCGAAAATGTACTGCACACTGCACGGTCGGCAAGTGTCTAATAGGCCAACTGCTTGTCAAAAGGGCGAACTCGCCAGATCTTAGCAAGTTACCCTATCATCGCAATTGTGTTCCTGGACCTAAACTGCCAAACCATGCACGGGCGAGAATGATCCCGCCCCGTCATGATATGGGTCGAGCCAACTCAATCCCGAAGGTGATGCTTCAAACGGCTCAGCCGCATCATATGAATCCAAGAAAGCCGACTCCATAAGCAACGCGTCAAACGGCTCGTCAATGTTGTTGGGAAGCACGGTCCTGCTGGGAGAATGGCCCGCAGACTGAAGAGCTCGGGGTGTCTGCTGCGCTACCGATATTGTACCGCCTGCCAAGTTCAGGGATGGGATGCTGTTTTGTTGAGGGCTAGGGGCTGGTTGCGCCGAGTCGTGACCGGGCAGTTGAGTTTTCCAAGAAAACTCTTCCGCGCCATTTCCTTTGACGGGGCCTCTCGCTTCTTGCCCGACGCGACATTGGGCCTTCTGATCCAGAATACCAAAAAGCTTTCCGGCCAGCGCTCTTCGCCTGCTTGCCATGCTCTCCGATCTCTTCTGGACATAAGTTCGGCACGCGGCCGCCAACTGCGCTGTTATCTCAGCATAGTGCCGTGCAAGCCAGTCATGCCGCTCAAAGATGCGCAGGAGTTTGGAGGCGGTGTCCAGGGTTTCTTCCAACGGGAAAACGAGGAAATGGTCTCCAAAAGTGGCCAAGCCCAGCACGAGAGCGGCACAGAATATTGAGTTGACGACGAATGGAAGCCGCCTCGGCACCTGGTCCGCAACCAGGAGTTCTCGGAAGAGCTCGACGGTACTAATGGCAGAGTCGATGCAAGCGTAGCTCATCATCAAGGGAGACAGCGGCCAGGCTGATGACTGTTCGAAATCAAGGCCTGGGTCGGTTCTGGGCGGACTGCTGGAGATATGGTCCAAGACGGTTCGAACCAAAAAGCTCTTTGTTAATAGCCAAGTTGCTGCGTAGAAGGCGAGCTTCATGTGGTAGAGACCAATATTAGGCAACTTTATCGTCCCACTCTCAATGTGCTCCGACGGCTGCACCCCGTCGGCTCTTAGGCCGTCGGCAAATTGCGCGGCGCACCGTCGACTATGGTCTAGGATATGCTCCAGTACGTCTTCACATGGGGTGCTTTTTACGCACAGTTCCGTGAGTACAGACTCAAAGATCTTGCACAAGTCAATGGTCGCAGAGTAATCGGAGGGAGCCATGGTATTGCGAGGCTCGCATGTTGCCATGGGCCTGCCGAGCGTGACACTGAAATATACGTCGTACACCCGAATGACTTTCCACAGGCGCTCCCGGGTCCGTCGTTCTAGAGCTGTCGGTGGCGTTGGCATGTCAGTTCGATGCAGGCCCAGCGCGTAAGCCGCGCGGACAGCCAGTCCGAATTGCACAAAGGCTGCCTCAACGCGCGACAGGCCCATCAGGTACATGGTGATCAGAGCATAGCACTGAATTCCGAGCATGCTGGAGCCTTCCAAAGTATCTGACGATGCCAAATATCGCCCGTAGTTGTAGTACTCCTCTGCAACGACGTCTTTGTCTTCGGGGCACGTTTGGGCTCCGATCGCGAGGATCAAATAGAACACTGCGCTATCCAGGTCGGGACTGGATTGATCTTCTGATACCCACACCGCAAGATCAGCCAGCAGAGCTTCTTTCTCGAATAGCCCAAGTACGCCAGAGGTGCTATACAGGGACCATTGTGTGAGATATTGAGCCTCACCTATGTCAGGTTTGAAAGGAGGATGTCGCAAGTCGAGCTCCGAGCGCGGCCGCCCCCTTTTGACCGGGGGGCCCTTAGTGGGGTCAAAATCATGGGTAACAAAAGGGCAGTCGCCAACGGAGATCCGGGCAAATTGGCGGACACTCCGTAGCAGGGCAGACGCAGAGGAATCTCCGAGAAAGCTGTAGGTCCCATGTTCGCACTCTATCAGCCTTGCGAGCAGATGAAAGGAACCCTCGTCCCGCGTTTGACTTGATGGCTCATCGGTAGTGGATGGAGGTGTAGGCGCACAACATTGGACGGGGCGACTGGGGCCACTTGAAGAATGGGATGTGGCAAAGGTCTTCGCACCCACGACACCGTAAGAAGACCGGCTGAGTCGAGAAGCAGCAGATGTGGAAAATTGGCATTCATCTGCGACGCCCCTGGTCCGGCACCGTTGGCATGGCTTCGAACCGTTGCAGCGTTCTTTGCGGCGCTTGCAGCTTCCACAAGCCCGTGCACAACGACGCCGCTCCTTGTAAGGGATTATTGTAGGAGACATGATGGAGGTTTTGTCCGACAGCAGGGGGTCGAGTTGTTGCTGTAAGTCAGGAACAGAGTCTCGAAGAGCCGCAGATCGGGTTCACTTCCTCTCCATGACAAACGTCGCGCGTATTGCACCCCAGGAAAATGCACCGGGGGGAAGCGGGGTACGTGCATCGGGTCCCTGACCTCCCCGGAACCTGCGCAAGTCGTGGGGGGGACGATCTCTTGAAGGTGCAGCCGCTTATCTGTCGCCAGCAGCCCGCTTCCGACTCTTGCAGCGATTGCCGTCCATAAGTCCCGGCGCCCGACTGCACAACTAGGGTTCTGGTATCATGGCGCACAGGATTCTGTATCGCCTCCAGCAAGCGGGTCGGAGAGAAGGTGAGCTGAGTATTCAAGCGCAACGCCTACTGGGTTGTGATGGTGCATAAAGGCAAGGGATCGACAGGGACAATATAAGCGACTTTCACAGTGTGGCCGTACAAGGTAATTCCGATAGAAGTCTCACACCATTCTAGAAGGACTCGTGATGGTGGTGGTGAGTCCGAGGTTTGGTAGCATCCATGGATCGGATGTAACTGCCGGAGAATCGAAATTATGGGAGAGTATTTGTGATACCATAACTCTTGACAAGTTTTGGTGATAGAACGTGTCTTTTCAGTGTAATGCACCTGAATACATAAAGTTATGTGGTCATTTGACTAAGGGTAACACCGATGGTAATGCCGAAGCACGTGATGACGCAATTTCGTACCATAATGCTATGCGGCCTTGCTATTAAGTATCTTGCTGCCGCTTCTCTACTGGGCTTGTGAAAGAGCTCTTCCCGTGCTGACATGCGGCCTATTTTTGTCCCATTTGCATATCCGAGAGATCAAACAACATTGTCAGAGTTCCAGGTTCAGCATCGCGACACTGATTTCTGCAAGTGGCCCCCAGCCGCGCTACTCAGCCATGGAGGTGTCGCATGTCTTGGGGGCCGAAGCACTAGGTGGTGGTTTGGAAACCGAGAACCCATATATACCTAGTGGCTAGGCCCTGCGCCATGGCACTACTCTCAGACTCGCCTATATCACGATGCCGACACGAAGTGCTCGATACGACGCGTTGCCGTCACAGTTCCGTGGACACCTACCACCCCGCGCACTGGTCTCCAGGTATAGCGCCGCGGCGAAAGGGGGAAACACCAAATTGTCTGTCTACACTCGACCCAGCGAAAACGGCAGTCATGACACCACGCTCGACGCCTCGTTCCTGCCTAACCGAGCACTCGATACCAACGATCCCTCTCCGCCAGCTGAAGCAAAGACTCTGACAAAACTACCATCTTACGTGCGGGGGTCGATGATGCAAGACTACAACAAGCACATCATCTGGGCTTGTCTACTCCTTCTTGGTCCTCTTCCGCTATCGGCTATCCTAATGTATTTGATTTATGCCAATCTACAGCCTCGAAACCAAGGTGCTGGTTTCCCTGATAGCATTACTGTAGACGGCACGAATCGATCAGTCGGTGATCACGAGTACTATGTGAACTACTCAGCAACCCGACTCGTATTCATCTCGTCGCTCTCCTCTACCTTGGCCCTTGCGCTGGTCCCTGTCGCAATGAGTCTCTTTGGGTACATGGCGGCGTTCGCAATGCAGAAAGCGTCCAACAACGGGAAATCATCCAACCTCCCTTCGCCATACCAATTCGAGCTCGCGATCCGACTGCTCGGCGGCAGCTTCACAGACCTGTACCAATACTGCAGGTACGTATTCCGTCCAAGGCGGAAGAGGTTGGCTGTGGTGCCAATGCTCCACCATTCAGCATTGGTGCTTGCACTCATGCTCAGTCTCGCCGTGTGCATCACGGTGGTCGACGCTCTTCTGCACGTAGGGACATCGACCGTCCAGTACCACAGCACCATCCCTTACCTCGCCACGGACTTCAATCCTGGTCGTCGTCTTCCGCCGGCGTGCTGGGATAATGCCACTCTTCTCTCTACGGATCCTGATGTCCCCTGTAATATACTCCCCGGCGGTTCTGGTGCGAACACTCTATTCACCAACTCAACTGAGGCGTACCTCACCCTCGGGAATCAGTCCACACGCAACTTTGTCCGCCTTGCCGATGATGGCAAGACCGCCATCATCACGCCGCCCACATCCCCGTCTGGTGTACAATTCACAGCAAACAGCTATGCCTCTTCAACAACATGTGAAACAGTGAGCAAACGATGTCAGCCGCACTACGACTTCGGTGGTTGTGATGCTTGCCAGAGCTGGACATACAACTGCACTCCAAACGCAGCAGGGATGAATATCTCTGGCAACTTCTCCGACATTCTCGACGCGGGCGGCGGCATTCCAGTGATGCTACAGTTTTTCAGCACGGCCTCAAAATTGTTCAGCACCTCCGACGCCGACATACAGGGCGAAATATGGTCTGCAGTGCTGTTCGCTTTGAAGGCGGGCAGCGACGATGGCATGTACAGGGGCGAAGATACTCAGAAAGTTGGCGGCATGGACTACGACCCAGACAAAGATCTCCTTGCGGACACGTATGGAAACATCTACGGCATCCTCTCATGCAACACGACCTTGTCGGATGTGACGTACTCGATGACGACCGACGGGACAATCTACGACGCCGTCACCACGCCCATGAACTTCACCGCAAGTGCGCCCTTTTTCGGCCCGTTGTCGTATAATTTCGGAGATTCGAATCTCGGCACGGGGGTCAACCTGGCCGCAGCCTCGGCGCAGAGCCCGGAAGATCTGGCGTACCAGTTTGCGAGAGTGTTTGATCGCACGATTCTGGGGTTGACTGCGGGGCTGCTGCCGGACAAGCAGGCGGTCAGTATGTTCCAAACTCAAACGAAGCAGGTCGCGAGGGTGCCCATCGCTGAGTTCGTGGCGTTGATTGGGCTGAACTTGGTGCTGCCTGTGGTTGGTTTGTTGCTGGGCGCTTGGGCTTGGACACTGTGTGCGAGACACGGTGTGAGGGATGTACAGGCGCGGCTAGGGATAGGGGCGCTTGTGGCAGGACTGTTTGAGGATGCGAAGTTCAATGAGACGGCGACGAAGGTGGAGGGTTTGTATGCCGAGCTGAGAGGGTACCCGACAGCGAGGGTGGCCGTGAAGACAACCGAGGGAAAAGGAAGTCGGACGTTTGTGGCTGTAGTTAATGATGATGACGAAGATGGTGGTGGTGGTGGTGGGAGAGAGAAGTAGAATAAAACATGGAGAGAAGACAGAGAGAATGAAAGCTGCATGCCCCCCCCCCACGTAACCCATTACGGTACGAGTCAGACAATGCCTTTAGACTGGTTTGCGAACTCTAAAAGTGCCCATCTTATATTGGTTAGAATATCAGATGCTGCCCTGCCTCACCCTCGAATTCACCACCACGAGTCCTTCATAAGCAAACCAGTCTGAGCACAGGAGACAAGGTAGAGGTCTAACCAAAGTGCGTGCGGGACAACATACGTGCTAAAGTTGTGTATCCGTATCATACTACATTCCGATCTTCTGGGAACAGTATGGACTCCAACCATCGGGTTCATCGGCTCGGGAGGTCTGAGACTTCCGAAGCAAGCTCACAGCGCGTACCGGGCGTAGTTGGTATATATTGCTCCCGTCTTTAACAATCACTCCCTCGCCCTGCACCTGGAAGCTCGTGATCTTTTGTGCCGTCATGGGATACATTGAAGTTGGGCCGGAAAGTTTCCGATTGCTGAAAGGGAAGGTGGTTGTGATCACTGGTATGTCCTATTTCCGCATCCACAGCGTCATCGTCTGGAAAAGTCAGCCAGTCTAAAACATGCTGCTGCCGGGGTAGGTGGTTCATCGGGGATTGGATTGGCTACCGTGAAGCTCCTGGTGGCCAACGGAGCTACTGTCATCAATGGAGATCTGAACCCTCCACAAGGATTGACCGAGAAAGAGGCTGCATCTGTGGCTTTTCAGAAGACTGATGTGTCGGACTGGGACAGCCTCCGGTCGCTGTTCGACAAGGCCGTGATGCACGCTGGCCGGATCGACCACGTCTTTGCGAATGCTGGTGCTCCGCCTCGAACAACTTTTATGGATTTGGAGGTGGACGACAACGGACACCCGCTCGAGCCGACCCACAGAGTGCTCGACATCAATCTTAAAGGCCTAATCAATACCGTGGCTCTGGCAATCCACCACATGAAGCATCAAAAGCAGAGTGAAGGGGGCAGCATTCTCATCACCTCGTCGGCGGCCGGTACGTAGACTTCATCGAGCCTTGCTCGATGGACGTGCGAGGCGAGCGAACCCTGGAGTAAATCAAAGATGCTAATGCATGTGAACGTTGGCCAGGTTATCAAAGATACTTTCCCACAGATTACAGTAAGCCTTGCCCCCGCCACGGATCTTGCAACCCAGCCAGGAAGGAAAACAGACAAAACAGGGCAGCTCCACAGCCAATCCTCCTCGCTCAGCAACTTCCCTCATCCTTTTGGATATGCTGACATAGATATACTTGCACAGCGGTGGCGAAACACGGAGCCTTAGGTCTAATGCGAGGACTATACCCCAATCTTTGTGCCCGGGGCCTGCCAATACGCATCAACACGATTTTCCCATCCTGGACTGCAACGGGTATGGTGCCAGCGGATCTCATGGCAGCCCAGAATATCGCATCGCAGCCGCCCGAAGCAGTGGCAGATGCCGCCTGTCTGTTGATGGCCGACGAGGCAAGAAATGGACAGGCCATTTACATCGGCAAAGGAAAGATGAAGGAGGTCGAGGAAAGCATTCTGATCCCCGCTGCGTGTGAGATCGAAGATACTGCCGAGCTCAATTCCAATAGGGATTACCAGAAGTTGATGGCAACTTGGGGACAATGACCTCCGTATCTGACTGTCGACAATGTCACAACCAACCACATCATGTGCCTGGAGTCGGTTTCCATTTTTGACGTCGATCCAACCCTTTGCGTCATCTTGGCCGATATTGGTCACTGGTGATATGGAATGAGGTGAGACTTCCTGTAGCGGATGCGGTCATGGCCGTTGGTGTTTGGCGGTGGCCGCCCTTAGTTATTAAGTTCCTTTTCTTGAATTTCGAGATATGTTCCGGACTATGGGCCTTCAGGCACTTTAGCCGTGTGCTGGCAGGCATCTAATCTGCCTTGTCGTAGAAATCTGCATGCTCGACTAGAGTATCAATTACCTGTTTTCTTATTTCAAGACATTTGTAATAGTAAGAGTGCTCAGGTCAGAGACTGCTTGTCCCCGTCGGAACAGATCGAAGGCAGGCAGGCAGACCGGGGCATGTGGGGCTAACTAATTTGCGCAATCGATAAACGTCCCGGACCCGTTCTTAGCGAGGACTGTGCCAGCCCAGGCAGCAGCATATCAACGATTGATAACAAGACGGGGCTGTGCGAACTGTCACAGTAAGATAGATCCTCTGGTAGACTGTCGGGCAATCAAACTTGGAAGATGGAGAAGGACCTTGAAAAATTGCGCCCTGTCGGTAGGATATGCCCAACCTTGCCTTTTGGAGCTCCGACAGGACTTCTGCAGAAACTGACTGCCTGACTGACTGACTGGGTAACTAAATTCTAGGCAGACTTGAGCGCTACTCAACTGCTCGCCATGATTTGAAGTTCTATCTGGGCCCTGCAGTGACCGCCTCGTACAGGCTTCCGAAGAACTATCCGTCACCGCTGAAGGAGTACATTTACACGGCGCTCGGAGATGTGATCGCCCAGCATCCTGTCCTGTCCGCTATCCCGGTGGACGAGCATACTCAGAAACCATACTTCGTGCGCCTGTCGAAGATCGATCTCGATAAGTGTGTTACCTTTAGAGACCGGCAGCATGATTACCCTTGGAGCAGCGAGACGCGGGACAATGAACTGGACGAACTCCTCAGCTCTCAACATAGCATTCCCTATGAAGCTCCAAACCCCTTCTGGAGGCTATATGTCCTTTCTCACCCTGAACACTTCACGGCGGCTTTTTTCTACCACCATGCCCTGGGCGATGGACAATCAGGCATTGCATTCCACCGCACCTTCCACAAAGCCTTGTCGTCTGCCTTCTCGAGGTCGCCAGCTATCCCTGTGCCGACTGTCATCGCTTCCCCATCCACACCACTGCCACCGAATCTAGAAGCCCTCCACCCTTTACCTGTCACGATATGGTATCTCGTCAAAGTCCTCTTCAGGGAGTTGATCCTGTCCAAATTCTGGCCGGCTAGGGACCCCGCACTCTGGACTGGAGGGAAATGCACCGCACCTCCGAGCCAAACTAGAGTCCGATCGCTCAATATCCCAGCTTCGGAATCAACAGCGTTCAAGAACGTGTGCCGAGCAAACGAAACGACAGTCACGGCAGCATTGCAGACGCTCATTGCAGGTACCCTCTTCGCCCATTTGCCTGCCACCTTCACCAGTCTGGCATGTAGCGGCGCACTTTCTTCGCGTCGCTTCCTCCCAAAGGATGCCGGGATCACGGATGACATTATGGGCGTGTTCATCCAGGACATGTCCGAAACATACAAGCGCTATAGCTTCGAACATGCTGAAGGTTCGAAATCAGAACTCCCTGTCCTCGCTTGGTCTGAGGCCCGACGTTCGCGCCGCAACATCGAACACACATTACGCTTGAAAGGCGCCAACGCGGGCGTCAACCTGCTCAAATATGTCAACAATTTCCAGGAAGAGCTCTTTTTGTCTAAGATAGGACAGCACAGGGAGAAAAGCTTCGAGGTGTCCAACTTAGGGCTTGTCAAACCAGGCATAGCTGCAGATGGAAAGAACGAGGTGGAAATGGGGAGAATTGTCTTCACGCAGAGCGCCGGTGTCACCGCGGCTGCGATTCAGGTCTCTGTCGTCACGGGCGCGGATGGGTGTATGGTACTCGGCTTTTCGTGGCAGGAAGGCATTGTAGAGGAGGAGCTCGTTGATCGTGTACTAGAGGCTATCGCGGCGGAGATAGAGCGGTTGACATCGAAGACTTAATGTGGAGGAGTCAATGAAGGTGAAGTCAGCCTCGTGATAAGACGAGTGTACTTGTATATGTTTGGACCTAAATTCATGGCTGGAGAAATGTAAATAGACACATAAAGCACCATAGATATAGTACGTAATGCAGAAATCCACAAGGAGAATTCCGTGGGTCCAATAGAACTGTACTCCTTGTCCACAGTACTCCGTACGGGTATAAGGCTGCAGTAGGAGTGATCCCCTACCCCTTTTACCGGGGTGCGTGTGTACCGCGCACACATGTGGAGTTGGAGACCTTTTTCCCGAATCGGCAGCAATCCTCGAGGTACACGCCGCAGCTCAACGAACGCGTACCGGGCAGCCGTGATGAGTCGGGCAGAACTACCCACTAAGCTGAAACAGCCTGATCAGACCTGTGCCAGAATCGATAGCTCATAAGAAGCACCCTGCGCCCCGCTTGCCGTGTGTATTCCGGCGCCCCTCGACCTCAAGAAGAAACTCCATGTGAACAGACCGCGCTGTGCTGTGCTGTAACTGTGCCAGCGAACGACAACGAACGCCCCAACGGGAACGATGTTTCACCGCAGAAGCAAAGCGCAACCACAACCGCAAGTACAGACGCTCGAACATACCCGGAGAGCGCGCCGCCAAGCAGAACAACAACTCGTGCTCGCGCTCGGTCCCCTGCACAGTAGTCTCTCCGAATATTATACCTACGTGCCCCTTCCTGACAGGCACAATGCCGAGCTGAAAGTCGTGCGGCCGAAAGCGGCGAACACCACCACGTCCAGCGCAAGTACGCCGAGTGCTTCTGGCCGCCCCTTCATCGTCCTTTTCCACGGCGGTGGCTTCTCCGGCGGCACAGTCGAATACATGACCCGGCCGGCGCGAGACTTCGCGCTGGAATTCAATGCCGTGGTCGTCTCTGCGACGTATCGGCTCGCGCCGGAGCATAAATTCCCGACACCAATGCAAGATGCGTGGGACACATTGGTGTGGCTGTCTCAGCGGGCGCGAGACTTCGGTGCGGACCCGACAGTCGGGTTCGTGGTCGGCGGTGTCTCGGCGGGAGGGACCATGGCGGCTGTGCTCACGCAGTTGGCCAAGGATAGAGGATTAAATCCACCGTTGACAGGGTCGTGGGTGTCGATTCCGTTGTTGTTGGTCAAGGAGATTGTGCCACCGAGGTATATGGATGAGTGGACGTCGATGGAAGAGAACAAGGACAATGGGTCGTTGAAACGGGATACGATTAGATATATCATACGCACGCTAGCGCCGGACGTTAGGTCACCCTTGTTCTCACCTTTCAACAGCCAGACGCCGCACGTTGGTCTGCCACCGACTTATGTGCAGGTAGGGGGGCTTGATGTTTTGAGGGACGATGGGTTGATTCTTGCGAAGGCGCTGCGAGAGAACGGAGTTCCGACGAGATGTGATTTGTTCGATGACCTCGGGCACGCGGCTTGGACAATATATGCGACTGCATACTCTCGAGTACGTTTGGGCCCGAAGACGATGGAGGGAATGAGGTGGCTTTTGAGCCGAGGGGGGATTGAAGAACGTTGTTAACAGCTCACCTTGTTTGTTGCTGCTATTTTGTCTAACCGCTAGAAGTCGCAAGGTCTGCATCTAGGTCCAGGTCTGAAAGCAACTGAGTCTCCCGCGAGGCATTAAGTCACAAATAATTCATCCGGCGAGACTTGATCGAAGCTTTGGTATTGCCGACCTAGCCGAATCAAGGCTAGTCTTGTCGTGCGGGGCAGCGCCACCAAGCGTTGAAATTTCCCCACACATTCGCCGTGAAGAAAGAAATTCATGCGCTGTTGACGGCCACGTATCTTACCGCCAGTGGTATGTCCTTGCCCTTCAGATTCAAGGCAGGAGGCTCCTCGGGCAGTACTGCGATGGCACCAATTACCACATCCGCCCACCATCACCGGAGCACCACAAAGGTGGACCATAAACCCTTCAAGTCCCGCTTCGCCTCGAAGAATGCCTTGAAAGATAGAGCCAAGGGCAAAACAGAGTCAAGCAGACCCGCCAGAGGAGAGAGGAAGACACCACATCAGCAAGTCATGTCGAAATTGGCGAGGCGCAACCAGGCAAAGCAACTGCGTATCAATCATAAGGACAAGCGAGAGGGAGAAGAGCATATTTTTCAGGGCGCAGACGGAGCGGCGAAACACATTGCTGTCGTGCCACTGTCGAGTGAGATCGACGTGTTCTCGGCAATCAACGCTTTGAACGACAGCGTAGACGTGCCAAAGTCCGACCAACCCACCGGTACGGTCCCCGTTCGCATCGATCGATTTCGTCGCAACCTACTGTACCTGCCCGCGAGATTCGACCTGCTCAATGCATTGGATGTCTGCAAATTAGCCGACTGGGTGGTTTTTGTCCTCGATGCAGAGCAGACATATGGCCAAAAGGAGGATCTATTCTTAAAGGCCCTTGAGGGCCAGGGCATCACGAATGTCACGGCCGTGGTGACCCATCTGGATAAGAAAGTCCCGGCGCCGAAGCGAATGCGGCACTTGACCGACATGAACATTGCCCTTGGCCGCTACTTCCCTGCTCTTGACAAGTTGTCCAGTCTCGATAGCAAGTCCGACTGCTCGAATCTGGTCCGGCGCCTGTGCACTGCCTCCACTCGAGGGATCAGATGGCGGGACGACAGAAGTTGGATGCTGATCGAGAATGTCACTTGGGGTCCACAGACCGACGGAGCCACCACCACTGATGTGACTCTGTCTGGAACGATTCGAGGCAAAGCGCTAAATCCTGATCGCCTAGTTCACGTCCCGGGCTGGGGAGATTTTCAAATATCGTCAGTTCGACAAGTGCCACGATCTGGCCAGAAAAGAAAGGCCGATGAGATGGACGCAGAGGAGCCAATCAAAGAATGGACACCAACCGCCAATCAAGACGATCTTGCGGAGCTTGCTCCAGAAACAGTAGAGATGCAGGACGTGGCCAGTACGGCAGCGACGAGCGAGCACAAGGGTGTCCTGCTCGATGACCATCACTACTTCTCCGACGACAACTCACATATTCCTCCTCCACCGAAAAAACTACCAGCCGGGACCTCGAGCTACCAGGCCGCATGGTATCTAGACGACGTTTCAGACTCGGACTCAGACATCCTTGACGACGAGGACCGTGACGGCGACATTGCAATGGACGCCGATGCATATCCGGCCAACGGCGAAGGCGAAGAGATGCTCTTCACCAACGCCGAGGACGGTGGTATGACGGAAGCACAACCATCAGAGTATCCCGCCTCAGAGATGAACGTGGACGACGCACCGCTCGACGCCGCAGAAGAAACGCGCCAACTGGAAGAATTCCGCGCCAACCGCAAGAAACAAGCCGAAGAAGACCTGGAATTCCCCGACGAAATCGAATTACCTCCAGATGTGCTCGCCCGGGAGCGACTCGCCAAGTATCGCGGCCTCAAGAGCCTGCGGACCAGCGAGTGGAACCACGCAGAAGACGCCCCCCACCAGCCGCAAGACTTTACCCGCCTTCTCCAAGTCCCAGACTACAGAAAATCATACAACACCGTCCTGAAGGAGACCCTCGCCGCGGACGTCCTCGCCGGCACGAAAGTCGAGATCCGCCTACGCGACGTGCCCGTCTCGTTGCAGTCCAGCGCAGCGGCCCCATCGTCCATGTTCTCCCTCCTTCGCCACGAGCACAAGCACGCGGTCATCAACCTCACCGTGACGCTGCACTCGGATATCGACCAGCCGCTAAAGTCCAAAGACGAAGTCATCGTGCAGATCGGCCACCGGCGACTTGTGGTGAACCCGATCTTCAGCGCGGCAGGCCAGACGCCGAACGACGTGCACAAGTTCGATCGCTTCCTACACCCCGGACGGACTGCCATCGCGACGTTCATCGCGCCAATGACATGGGGATCTGTGCCTGTGCTCGTATTCCGCCGTCAATCCGCCGTGCTCGATGATGAGAATGGCGACGAGACTGCGCCCCCACAACTCGTGGACGCGTCTTCAAACAACCTCGCCACTCCCATGCTACGGCTCATCGGCACAGCCACGACCCTACCGCCTAGCTCTGCGCGCGTGGTCGCTAAACGCATCATCCTCACGGGCCATCCGTGCAAGATCCACAAGAAACTAGTCACGATCCGGTACATGTTCTTCAACCGCGAGGACGTGCTCTGGTTCGCTGCCCTGCCGCTGTTCACAAGACGGGGCCGCCAGGGGTTCATCAAGGAGCCGCTGGGCACGCACGGGTACTTCAAGGCGACTTTCGATGGGAAGATCAATCCGCTTGATGCTGTGGGGGTCAGTCTTTATAAGAGGGTTTGGCCTAGACGGGCGAGGGCCTGGGAGGTGTAGTACTTAGTTCATCTTGATGTAATCCTGAGGACGACGCAACGAGTACACATGCATAAATTGAACAACGGAATGATAAATGAATCGTGATAGATTGCGGAGTACAGGACATAGAAAATGACAAGGCGTGGCACTTGAAGCACAACGCCACAAAGCTGACCACATATCGTCCGTCCGTTGCTCATGAAATTCCTCCAACTCCTCGCCTACCTAGAACCTCGAAAACGACCAACCACAGCAATCAATCAAGGCAGGAATTGAACCTATTAGCCAACCTGAATAGGCACACCCAGTCATCAGATGAGTAGGGAGAGAATTCTCCTACTCCCGAGAACCATTCGCATATCCCAATCCTCTCTAGGCGTACCGACTTTCGTCTGACTGTCCGAGTCCTCCGAGTCGAGAGATTCTTCGAACCCAGGGGACGAAAGAATCGTGTATTTTGTCCATGTGTAGAACTGGGATTCGCCAACTGCTTTCGTGCTCCTGCGCACGCCAGGCCTGGTCAAAGGAGGCTGATACGGCTTCTGAACCTTATCGTGTCGGGGGCTCGTACTTCTCCAGGAACTCCATCACGTACCACTGGTTACCAGCTTTGGCGTACTTCATGGCACTAGTACACACGTCCGAAATAGACCTTGGTCCGTTGTAGTTGTCGAGGAGAAGTTTCACCGTGTCGATCCGTCCCCGCTTAGCTGCGCCATCAATGGCCCTCCGTCCACTTACAGGACTTGGATCCGCATCAATATCTGCCCCATGCTCCAGTAAGATCTGGGCAATCCGCAAATATCCCTTCATCGCCGCGGCTTGCAGCGCGGTAACGCCGGAGTGTGGGGCCGCAGGAGCGTTGACTTCCGCTCCTTCCTTGAGCAGAAATTGTACGAATTCGACATCGCCAACCTCGACTGCAGCTTGAAGGGCAGTCCTTCCAACTGGTGCGAATGATGGTGGTGCATTGATCTCAGCACCGAGCTCAATCAACCTGCGAGCACAACGAAGGTTTTTCTCCATTCGGAGGGGCGATGCGGCCCATCTGACACGGTATATCACACCCTGTAGAGGGGTGAACGAACCAACAAATCGTTGATTTACCTTCGCGCCGTACGAGACCAACAGCTCCATTGTGTTGACCATTTGGTTACTCAATTTCGGTTCGTCATGATTGCCCGGATAGAAGAGATGAGGGTCACAGGCATAGACGAGTGGATAGCCGACGTGGACATCAACGCCTGAAGACAGAAGCAGACTGACCATTTGTTCGTCTCCAGATTTGCAGGCATGCTCGAGAGGGAGGATTCTAGATCTACGTGAGCCCTCCGTTGCGGCAATGGGTACGTACGGATCCGCCCCATTCCGCAACAGTAGCTCAGTAATTTCTTGGTCCGAGTTGCACACTGAGATACAGAGAGGTGTATATTCTTCGCCAGCAAAGTCAACGATACAGTTGATATCTGCCCCGCGTGCCAACAGGTATGTGATGATGTCTTTGGACCGGCGGGCGACTGCCAAGTGAAGTGCGGTCAATCCGCAAGTGGGCGGAAAACGGTCAGGAGGTGTATTAGTACCGTTCACATCAGCCCCAGAACTGCAAAGACAAGCAACAACATCCAATTGGCCTGTAATCACTGCCCATTGAAGCGGAGGTATCAAACCTAGTGGAATTTCGGGCTTGCTTCCAGCCCAATTCTTCAAAAATGAGAGTTGTTCGCCCTTGTACAGATCTTTGCGCATCGGATACGGATCGGTGGTATCTGCGCCCCACTTGATCAAGAGGGAGACGAGATCCAGGTCTTCGACCATGATTGCTGCTGTCAATGGCGATATTCGAGCCCTTGGATCTCCATTCGGATTGACTCCACTGCACAAAAGCCACTTCACGCGGTCGCGGTTTCGGTGTTTCACAGACCAATACAGAATTGTTGCTCCATCATTAGGACCAAGAGAAAAATCCAGATTCGCACCTGCTCTTAGCAAGCTGTCAAATATGGCAGTAGAGCCTTTCTCAGCAGCTCGCTCGAGTGGTGTTCCTCCACCTCGCCCGGCTGAGGACCCATTCGGGTCCGCACCAGCGAGAAGCATCTGTTCAACCATAGCTTCGTCTCCGGCAAGGACAGCTCCCTCCAGAGGCGACATGCCGAAGTCCTGGACGTGAACTGGATTTATTATTGCGCCCTTTGATAATAGAAGGTCGAGGGTTTCGGCGCGGGCATAACGTGCTGCAATAGCCAGCGGCGAAGTACCATGTATCGGATTGACGTTTGCGCCGTAGCCCAGGAGCAGCTCTGCAATATGGGTGTCTGGCAGGCATGCTGCACCCTGTAGCGGGTAAAGGACTACAATTCGTGGACCGGTGTCATCGCAATCCATGTCATCGTCATCCATGTCATCCTTACCCATGTCGTTGTCACCCATGTCCTTGTTATGGAGCCTGCGGATAAGCTCTTCCCTTTCTGCGCTTTCAGGGACGTCCCAAGGGAAGAGATTTGGGTCGGCGCCATGCTCAAGCAACAATTGCACTATTTCGAGATTGTTATGTTCGGTGGCGACGACCAGTGGCGATTTGTACAAGTATTCCCCCCAGTCTGCGATTAATTCGCCAATGTACCCTGCAACAGGGCCATTGGCATCAGCTCCATACTTCAGAAGAAGGCCGACCAGCGGAGCGTTGCCCGACATCACGGCAGCAGACAGTGGCGTTGAATTCGGTGCATGTCCATCCAAGAACGCCTTGGACCAGGAACCAGTGAAAGGAGGTATGGGTGTTAAACAGCATTCATCCACAGACCCGCCCGCCTGTATCACCCTTTCGATCGTTTCCGGAGTAGCACCCGAACGTATCGCCAACGTGGTCACTGGACCGGGTCCGACCGTGCGTGATGATTGCAGTAATAAGGGAAGGACTTCGTTGGCGATCCTCGTAGAAGCAGCTCTGCTGCATACTTCGCGTTTGGAGAACCAGAAAGCTTCGCAGGGGCAATAGAAACGAGGCACTCCATAAACTTCGGATGCAAATCCCTCAACCGTCTTACGACCCAAAGGACACCTGTAATGATGAACAAGCGAATCATCTAGTCGAATTGGTTGTAGGTCGGCCGCAGCATTGATCAGCAGTTGAATGATACGGAGTCTTTCAAGCTCGACTGCTTTTAGTATCAAAGTCGTTGTTTCCAAACCAGCGGACTGGCGATTGATGTTTACTTTGTTCTTTACCGCGCTTTGGAGCAGCCGTGGCACGTCCATTTGTACTGCCGCGAATAGAAGTTCGGATATGATCGCCTGAGTGCTGGGTTCTTCCCTCAGAGGTAGCATGTCGAAGGCCTGATGTCCCGCCACTTCGTCAAGGAAGATCACAAAAGTGCAGCGCTTTTCATATGACAGCACGTCGTTGGCGAGCAGAAGTGCCATGAATGAGACCAGCACCTGCATCCTCTTTGACGAAGTAGGGTCAATCAGCTGATTGACGGAGTCCAGTGTCTCTTTCTCATATTTCTCGGGCATATACGGCGCCATCATCGCCAATACTGCAGTCAGAGTTTCCTGCCGAGTTTCCAACATGGATACGTTGAGTACGCTGGCAATTTTGTCACTGACAAAGTCGCTATGACGAGCATGGGTGACCAGTTCAAAGATGGAGTCAGGCTCGCTGAAATCTAGCATCGCGGACGGCAAAGGTGATGGAGACCGATCTCTGTCCATCGGGAAAAGTTCTGGTATGATCCTGTCGAGCTGATCTCGCAGTTTATGCCATGGCAATTCAACCCGAAGGCACCGTGGTAGCTGGATCTTTGGGCGAATAGTAATCCCATCAGGAGTACGCGCTCTCAAGATTGCTGGGATAATGATGTCTCTCGAAGTAGATGCCGTGAGTTTTGGAGTCAACTTCAATGTCGGCAGGTCGTATCGAGAGATTTCCCTTTTCAATTTCTTTGTCGGAACAGGGATTCCGTGGAGGAAGACGTGCACATCAGTGGCGTCCAGATTCTTGCGTTTCAAAGCCAGACTGACGTCCTTCCAGAGATCACCCTGCTGGTTCTTTTTGATGTTCCAGGCTTTTAGCTTTCTCTTGTACTGCGCTTCGCTATGCAATAAATGAGCTTAGGCAAAACCAAGGATACCGGGCGATTTGACTACCTTGCCCGGAAGTTATGATCGCTGGCCATCTGATCCATCACTCGAGCCAACGTCAGAGCCTGGTCGACATAAAGCTCACAGATGGCCGGTTTGTGTCTCTCCCATTCGGCCCTAGAGATCTCACATGGTGCTGACATGGTGAATGCGCTGCCGGAGGCCGGGCAGCTTCGGCGTTGTGCTGTCTTCAAGTAGGATCCGTGATGGTCATGAGGCCCTCCGGCCTGGGAAGGGATCCCATTTTAATGCTTGGGATGAGAACAAGAAAACGGTTGATCAGGCTGAGAGGTGAGGAACGGTTCAATCAAGGCCACGCATGATTGGCATGATCCAAAAGTACGCCAATGAAATAGCGCCCAACCCCCAGTCGGCAAGGCGCAGCAACCTGCCAGACGTGCAGTAGGGCAGCAGGACAATGGTTGTGATTCGATATTACCAAAAGGTTTCTGCATGGAGAAGGACGAGTAAGAAGAGGAGCTGAAGCTGGAATATGGAACGTGTATGGAAAGCGGTTAATTACGTGGCGGGTTTTATCCCGCATCCCGGTGGACTTCAAGAGCAAAGTGGCAGTACGGTTGACTGGGCAGCCGCCTCAGGACATTTCAAATACATATCAGCACAGTCCTTGCTTTCAACTTGGTCTACCACAGTGCACCACAGGGAGATGTAACATATCTCAGCCATCAGCAGTCTGCCGTTAGACTGACGCTTTTAGACTCTCACCTGCAATATCATGTGATAATCAGCACGACAATGGACACCCAACTGCCAGCAGCGACTCCTAAACATGGTTGGTATTAATCATCTAGAATGTACTCTGTATATGCGGACGATCTCCTCTTGAACCATCCACCATCTCATACGCAGGTGCCGCTTGACCTCCAAGTCGTCTCTGCTCTTTCATCTCTTTCCACTTCTTCCACGAAAACCACAGTCCCGCCCCCATGAAGACCAGTGTGAAGATGCCCACCACGATTCCCACAATATCCGACGCGTCGAGTCCGTCCTCTCCACTTCGAGAAGGCTCCGATGCACCACCTCCGCTCCCTTCGTTACCACCGGCGTTTGCCTCCCTTGTCGAAGTTGTTTGTGGCGCTTGAGAAGAGGTCGAGGCCGAAGAGGTTGATTTGGCAGACGGAGGCGGCTCGCTGGTGGAAGTTGTCGGCCCTACTTTCCCACGCATCAGCGATGCCAGGGAACAAGCAGGCAAGCGAATCCGAAAATGCCTGCGAGTATGGCCACGGCGAACCACTCACTTTGAGAGCTGGGGGTTGTCCGAGTCGCCTGCGAAGAGACGAAGACTGTTTCGGTCGGAGTGCTGCTCGTGACTGTGACGGTCACTGGCTCATTACTGGGTGAAGGCTCCGCGGACTGCGTAGCGGTTGCTGTCACCGTCGCTGGCGCTGTAAAGGTACAGTATCGATCGTATATTGATACGGCAGCCTTGTAATCGTACGCGTCGGCGCAGGTGGTGAAGCCCGTGTATATGCAGGACGAGAGGATCAAGGACGCTTCCGGTCGCAGGTCTTCGCGGCAGTAGCATTCGCTCGAGTCACATCCAAGCTCACATCCTAGCCAACATCCTCCTCCTGGAATCCAGATGCCTCCAGCAACACAGGCCCTGACGCAGTCTCGTTCACTTTGGAGCTCAAGATCCTGACCGATCAAAATGTCCGAAGCGCAACACCCGGCGATGAGAAAGGCTACATGGTATACAAAAATGCCAACGACCATGTCTGAGAATTGTGTGCTGCAGTCTGGACGGATGGAGCGCAGTAACGAAATCTCGGCCTAATATGCAGTACTTCATGGAGAGGGCGCGAAAGGAGAACCAGTTCTCTATAACTATCGCTGGCACTCTCATACTCAGTATGCACACTGCCGCAGTCATGGGGCAGTGCTCGCCAGGCCCTTTCCTCCTGTTCAGCGCAAAAGGAGGCGCCACCAGGGCACGAAATGCATGGCCAAGACTTTTGGCTGCAGCGGGCAATTTGTTCACAGTCCCTGATACGAAGCACTCACAGCCTCCTACAAAACCTGGCTGGCAATTCGGTTGAAAGATTCTAGAAGCCAACGGCCATTGCAGGCAGAGAGAGTCGCAGGTACCGACGACTGTTCTGTGACCGTGCAGTACATCGAAATCAGGCTGGGGGCAGCCTTACCACTTGCCCATGAGGCTGCCTCGCTTCACGCCTTCGCCTTTTCCTTTTTCTTTCTTTCCAACATCTCTATATCGCTCTTCACCGTCTCCATCTCCGCTTCAATCTCTGCATACCTCCTTCCCAGCTTCGTCATCACCTCAACCCCAGCAGCACCTTTCCCTCCAGGATCCAATTCCTCATATTCGCCCACAACCCCCTCCAGCACTCTCAGCCGTTCATCCACTTCTCTTTCCCCCTTCTCCATTTGCTGAAATCTCGCCCTCGCCAATCTTCTCTTCTCTTCCGTCTCAGGCGCCGTATCGACCTCTCTTCGCGCCTCTAGCACGAGAACCTGCGTCTTCAACGCCATAGTCTGCGCAACCGTGCTCAAAAACGCAACTCTCACCCCATTATACCGACTAAGAACCCCATGCTTGGAACTTTCAAGGTGCGTGATCTGCAGGTGAAGCAGCGTGCGTTGCAGCGAGAGCAGGGAATGCAGCGTCGAAGCCAGACGAGCAAGGGAAGAGGGCAGGGTGGTCGTGCGCAGGGTGTTTAACTTCTCAACTTGGACTTGCAGGGAGGAGGTGAGCGATGAGGAGGAATCTCGGCTAGAGACCACGTCACTTTGGAGCGCGAGGTCTGAGAGCGCGGAGAGAGAGGATTCGAGAGTCGTGACGCGGGAAGA
The DNA here is from genome assembly GCA_016110215.1 of Capronia americana. Taxonomy (NCBI): domain Eukaryota; kingdom Fungi; phylum Ascomycota; class Eurotiomycetes; order Chaetothyriales; family Herpotrichiellaceae; genus Capronia; species Capronia americana. The sequence goes on from JADWQD010000011.1 coordinate 203,489, forward strand.
GACCGCGTTCGCGATATGCAGAATGTTGGTCCTGAACAGGTCGATGTCCTCGGCGAGAGGATCATCTTCCCTTCCTCCAACCGACCTGTCCGGCGTAGTCCGGTCGAGGTACGCCGAGATGATCAAGACGAGATCTCGTAGTCGTGGTGGTAATCCTTTACCTCGATTCATAGCTGACGCCGAACCTCTCAAAGGCTCATCTCCCACGTCATGATTCGTGATATCGATATTTCGATCCTGCGCCGTCGTACCCCCAGTAATCGGTATCGAAATCGGTATCCGACTCGACTGTTCAACTCTACCGCTTTCCGCGCCCTCATCCCCTAGATACGCAACCTCGGAAAGTATCTCCCTCAAGATACCATCTTTCATATTCCTCACCCTCACGGCACGGAGGAGGTCTTCAAGCCCTAACGATGGTTGTTGATCCTTCTTTTCACCATCGTGGACCTCTCCCGGCCTCAGATCCGACTCATCGCCGCCTTCTCTATCTCCATCCCCATCCCCGTCCCCATCCCCGTCGCCAGCAGGCGTATACGAAGCCCTGGCATCATCGTCTACACTTCTTCCTCCTCCTCCTCGGCTTGGTCCATGCCGAAACCGAGCCTTCGAATCCCACTCCCGCGCCCGAGCTTCATTCACCCGCCCCTTACTCGACCCATCTGCCTCGAGTAGTTGCCCCGTGATATGCGCCCAAGCGGTCGCGAACGAAGGGTACGCCTCGAGATCCTGCGCGGGGATGACGGGGATCATTATGCCGTGCTGCTCACGAGTGCGCAACGCAACGCAGCGCAGCGCCGCGGAGCAGCTCTGATTACTTTGGTCGGGGTGACCGCGTCGTGTTACGGCACTCAAACTTTCCTATGTAGATATAGGTAGAGCTAAGGCTGTTGTTGTTGACGTTGACGTTGTTGTATTGTCCTCTGCAGTTGTGGGACGATCTCAATCCTCCTATTAGACAATAGTGATGGTTTTGTGAAGATACGATGTCTTGGGTTGGTGTGGTGTGGTTTGGATACGTATAGTTATCTACGCGGAGGACATGATTTGATGAACGCGAAGGTGAAAGTCGCACGTCAAAGATGTCGTAATGGCGCGTCTTGGTTGGTGCTTTCGTCGGCGGGCAGCCTTGCGTACTCGTCTCGTTAGGCTCTTCATCTGCACCACAGTACAGTACATCTTCTCTCTCCCAAGGCGGCGGTCGAATGTGTGGTATCGCAATGGTCACGTTCAAACGACTCGGAACAGTGCGAATATCAACCTTCTTGCAATGGTTTGGTTTCTGCTCATGCAGTTGTTCTCCTCGCTTCAGCTCAAAGGCCGGTTCTTAGTTTGTCGATTTCTCAATGCAAAAGTACATACATCATACAAACGCTGCCAAACTTGGTCTTCTCCGGCGCAGCCCTTGCATGCGCAGCCTGTCTGAAGCCGCTGGTCAATATGCCGATTTGACTCCGCGTGTCCTTGATTGCGATGTAATGCTCGCACCTCCCAAGGCCATGCGCCATGTGTCTTCGAAATGCTAAGCAAAGATCTCAATGCCCGACACCAGGCACACCTGACCGATATGCTTGGGTTGCATCTATTCCTCTTCGCTCTCCTCTCCACTGTCATCATCATCACTGCTGTCTCCGGTCTCAATGCTAGGCACTGCGTTCGGTGAAATTGGCCCAACGTACGCTCCCAGTTTACCCTTCAGCTCCTCAATCTGTGCCTCCTGCTCATGCTTGCTCATCGGCTTGCTCTTCTTGCTCTTCGTCGGGGCCGGCGCATGATACGCCTCGGTGGGCTCGGCTTTCGGCTCGTCAGGAGGGGGCCCAGCGTACTTCTTGACAAAGCCAAGCAGCTTCAGGAGGGCGCTGTTGGGGACTTCTTCGATGTCTAGCTCAATCTCGCTTTGATCGCTGTTGGCGAGGGACGGGACGCTCTGTTGGATGATTCGAAGGGCATCTTGCATCTGTTTCTCCGGCAGCATCGCTATGCCGTTGGAGATGTACTGCTTCTCGGCGAAAGTGACGTAGCGCTCTTTCTCCGGCTTCTTGGCCGACTTCTTCTTGGTCTCCTTCTTGTCCTTGCTGGCTTTGGGCGCCGGTGCTTCCGATTTCTCCTTCTTGACTTTCGTCTTGTCCTTCTTCTTTCCGGCCTTGGGCGACTTGGACTTCTTGCTCTTCTGACTCAATTCAGTCGCCTGTTTGGATAATGCTTCGATCTGCTTCTGCAATTGTTTGATCTGTTCGCTGCGGTCCTCTTCACTTTCGTTTCCTTCATCTTCGCTTTCCTCTTCCTCGTCGTCCTCGTCCTCGTCAGCATCCGATTGCGTGACAGAAGCCGGTTCTCGTGCAGAGAGCCACTCGTCTTTTGTCGCCCACTTGCTGTTGAACAAAGCCTCCAAGGCATGCCCAGAGTTGTTGACCAAGTCGCCTTCAGGATTGAACTTGAAGCAGTTCTTGAAGATCTGACGGACGTCTTCCTCGAAATCCTTCGCCCGCTCGTATTCATTGTTCTGGAGCTTTTGCTTCACGGTCTTGAGATCCATGGGTTTCTTGATGATCTGGAAATATGTCGGGATGTTCAACGCGACCGGGTCGACCGGGTCCATGAAATATTGATTCGCCTGCCAGTTCTTCGCAGACATAAGATCTTTCAGGACTTCTTCACAGAACTTCAATTGCAACTCGTACTTCTTCTTTCTCGGCCTCCCTGCCCCGAATTCCGAATTGCGCTTGGTCGGAACAATGGCTCGTTTCGGTCTTCCGTCCGTTATGCTCGAGTCGCGACGAATGAGAGGCATGCCATCAGGGTTTAGGGCGAAGGCGGGAGTTGATGGAGCCGCCGAGACAGGTGATCCACCAGAGCCGACGTTAACCGTAGAAGTGCTGACGGATGGTCGGCGTGGCGGTGCTGTCCGGGTTGGTTCCACCTTCCTAGCCGCTTTCTTGACATCTTTCGACGGCTCCTCGATGCTCGCCTTGGGCAGATTCTTCATCTGACTGTCAAAGGACTGCTTCATCCTCCTCGCTTGTTGCGACACACCATGGTCAACGCCATTGAACGTGAAACAATTGCTGATAATCAACTCGAAATCGGCCACAAACGCAGATACCGAGTTGTATTCGTTACGCTTCAGGCGGTTATCGATTGTGCCCAAGTCCATGGGATGCTTGATGATCAAGGGATATGTCGGAATATTGAGTCCGACGTAATCGACAGGAAGTCTGAAATTAGCCGACGCGTTGCTCTTCTTGAGATTTGAGATGACTTTCTTCATGTGAGCCAAGCGCGCCGGCGTGATGGTGTCATCGCCATCCTCCGTGACCGCTGCAGGGACAGTGCTCTCGCCGTTTGCAAGGGTAGGTGACGAGACGGGAGGAACTTCTGGAACCTTGAAATGGGGCTCCTCGATCGCTGACTGTGGCTCGTCGGTCTTAACACGCTTTGTAGCACGTTCTACCTCGTCACCATCTTCTTCGCGTTCGTGGACCTGCTTGGTGATTGGCGCAGGCGCCTCGGTCATGATTTGATCTGCGGGTTCGCTTGTCATAGGTTTAGCTGGTGTTGGCGCGGGTTCCTCGGGCTCAGCTGGCAGCAGCGTAGCAACTGTAGGTGCCGGTTCGACTGCGGGGATTGGGTCAGGCAACACCGCAGGCTCTGGCTGTGGGGCAGCAGGTGGCGACTGTGCGGGAGGTGAGGGAAGGCCAGTATGATTGGAGGTCACTTCCATTGATCGCGCAGTGTAGAGTGAGGTGTCGGGAATATCGGTCTTAGGCGCGGAAGGCAGATCGGCCGAGTTGTCCAGCTCGTGTTTCTGAGCTTCGACCTTTGCAACGGCTTCGGGAGTAAGCGCGTCGGAATGGGGTGCAGTTCGAAGATCAGACACTGGCGCTTCAGCCGGAACTGGTTGCGGTTCTGAGACCTCCATGGTGGACTGGATGGTTTCGACAGGAGTCGCTGATGATTCGATCTCAGCGGGGATGGAAGATGGAATGAAAGATTCCGTGAGGATCGAGTCAGAGGTTGATGTGGTTACTGGAGGCGCAGTAGAAATGTTTTCGGGAGAAGGTTGAGGTTGAGAGTCAGGAACTGTTGAAATAGCAATTTGCGCGGATTCACCGACGTGGTCTGTGATGCCGTTCGTGGCAGGTGCCTCTGAAGGAACTGAAGGCGCTTGCTCAGGAACTGCTTCCAGCACTGCCTCTACTGGATCTGGTCGCAGCGCGTCATCTGCAGGCTGTTTGGGCGGACTCGGGTTGACCGCTGCCTCGGAGTTTGATATTGTGGCAGCCATGTTGTCTGCGATGTGAGATTCTTCAGGTTGATCTGAGGTAGATCCGAACTGGGTGGGCAGGCTGGTGAAGGTCAGGTCAGGTGTACAAATAGACGGAGGAAAAGTGAAGTTCACATACCCACTAGCCTCCATTTGCATCTCAACGTCCATTTTGCCAAGAGTCGATAACACGGAAACCTGAGAAAGGCGGATATCGGACCAGCCGAAGGAAAGATGTTGCGCAACAATTAATTATTAGAAGTGGCTGATATTACAGAGCGGATAGGTGGCGAAAGAAGGCGCAAGAAAGGAACGACACAAAGCGCGAGTGAGGAAGGCAGTCGCAGACGGTGATGGATCGAGGAACGGGTCGAGCTTATTAAAGTCGACAGAACCAGAGACTAGGCGCCGACACAATCAAGTGGCGACGACAAACTCTGCTTCAAAGGCGATGGATGAGGGCGGCGACGAGGAGTTGAGAAAAGTCTGGCGTGTCATGTGACTCGATGTGGCACGTGACAGTGCTGGGCCGGTTCCCTGCCAACCAACCAGTTGCTTGTGTTCTGGGCGTCGCAAAACTCCTGCACTTCCCACCAGCAAGCGCAAGCTCCTGCAATACAATGTATTGAGCAGCGACGATGATACGCTGCAGAGGCTTGATGGATGATTGGGGATGAATTGCGGGTGGGCGCGTCGATGTTTGATGAAGACGCTTTGTTATGCGACAAGCGCGTCCCAAAAATCCTAGCGGAGTTTAGGGACTTAAGATTTGACGGGAGTGTGATGAAGTCGGACGCGGGCTCACGAATTTGCGAAGGGGGCACGGTAAATGAATAAATAGGGTCGGGAACGAGGAGTGCGCAGAAATCAACTTGCCCTGCGGCGACCCAGCACGCTATGCCAGGGGGTCCCTGCAGACCCTGAGCTTCCGCCAGTCAGAGCTTAGCATTCGGCCGTGCAGAAGCCGCTAGCCCGCCCTGTGCGCCACCCTTTTCCCGCCATGCATCATCCATCTCTCTGTTGCCCACATCTGACACCTTCGCGTACCTCGGGCCCCCTACCTAGCAAATCACAGCCCGCAGCACATCCATTCCACGTCTCCATATTTTTCACAGGTACAAACATGCCCTCGTCCTGCTTTCCATCATTCTTTCTCTGTCCCTTCCAACGACCACCTCGTCCTCCCTGCGCAAATGGATTGTTGGGGCCGGGTCTGTTGGCAGGTAAGCGCTCCTGACACAGGTTCACCGGGCCGACGAGCAGCCCACAAAAGCATTACCGTAGGGTGTTGGTCACGTGATGACAGCTGACCATGAGTCATGGAATGCTCGACGAGATGATAAGGCAATCTTCGAGAAGCAGTCATGTTCCGGCATCGTGGCACCTGAAGTAGACTTGGAGCATTGTCGCTGAACATTGTCGCGGTTGCCTTTGTTTGTCGGGAAGGTTGGTATTCCCACTGCATGTCTGCCCCTGTAGCATAATTTCCGCAAGTTTCCGCCTTGACCGGTCGAGCCGGAAGGGGTAAGAATCGAATCCAGGCAGCCTTGCCTGCGCTCAAAATCTGCCTGCTCATCAGTAGCTCGACATCTCACCTTTGGGGAATTTCCCAGTGTGACGAGTCCAGCATAGCTGTCTGTAGGCGACAATGTTTTTGCGCAGTGCTGCCAGTAGAGAAGGACAGTGAAGGCATAGAATTCTGATAGAAACTGAATCACTAATGGCTTTGGTGAGACAGGGCAGTTGAACGACTTGGGACTTGATCCTCTTGAAGCCGACAGGCGCAGGGCCTTGTAAAACCTTCGGTGTCAGTCATACCTCAAACATGCCTCCGCATTGTTCGCGCCTGTCGCAAAACTTTGGTAACAGATTGGCAGTTGTCGTTCTATGGTAGCGCAGAGTCTAAGAGAGTTGCTGCACTTGCAGAGGATACAAACGAGAACACAAGAGGCAATCAATCAAGATAAATACAAGGGGAAGGAAAATTCACATAATCCTAAGTAACCGTGTTGGGATTTGATTGAGAGCTGGCGGATGACCAAGAAGAGACGCTAGATACAAAAGTGGTAAAGCGCAGAGTGCTTCTTCCATCAGCATGCTCCTCCGTAACTGCGCTTGTTCCCCACATCGCAACTTTTTTCTACTGAGCGACAAATTTTGGGATGAATCTACAACGCAAGCGGCAGCAAACCCCAAAAACATGTCCTTAACCATCGCTGCCATGTTTTAAGCTTGCATACTCCCTGTGATCCCAGCTTCTTCCCTGTTTGACCTCCAGGATCCCACCGTCACCATGGGCCGCAAAGATGGCCAAACAGCCGTCTCCAAATCGTCGGCCTCTGCGCCTGCCGTGACCGCCGCGAACAATCCTCGAAATTCGTCGGTGATGAAGTCAGCCTTCGCCCCGTCGCAATTCCAGCTACATCTGTTTGCCTCCGTTATCCAGAGCTTTGACAGTCATCAGCTGCGGATACACGATACCGTTACTGGTCGCTTGCGAAGTCAACATGAAACTAAATCGAAAATTACGTCGTTGGATTGGGGATTCTATGGCGCACTATATCGGGAAAGGCAGCTGTCAAAGAAGAAGCGCAAGAGAGACCAGAACAATAATGACGGCGCAGTGGTGGCCTACGGGACAAATACTTCGCAGATCTGCATGTTCTCGCCCACCGAAGGCAGAGTGGTTGGGACGCTCTCCGGGGGACATGAACGAGGAGTCAGGGCCTTCAAATTCTCTCCAACAGACTATCTACAAGCCTGGAGCATAGGTGAAGATGCAAAGCTGGTGCAGTGGGATCTGTCAAAAGACCAACCCATAAGGTCAGTGTTGGGCTCATCAACCGACATTGGGATGCAACTGACAGGAACAGGACAATAAATCTTCCAGATCCCACAATTGATCTCTTGGCTTCACCCTGCGAGGTCGCTCCTCAAGTGCTCTGCGCCTCTTCTACACCATTTACAATCGACATCACCTCATCCGACGACTTTCGGATAGATCGCCTCGACTCCTTCAAGAACGCCATCCACTCACTCTGCCGGTCGGATGACTCTCGTTATTTCCTCGCAGCGGACCCCGACAGATACATCAACATCTACTCTATCGCTCAGAAGAACCTCGCCCGTACACTCGTCACATCCAGCGGAGTCACAGCAATCGCCATCTCAGCCCCGTCTAAGGACACGGCGGACCTCATTCATCGACAACAAATGCTCTGTGCAATCACAAAAGAGGGCGCCGTGGAACTATTCCCCCAACCATTCGCCGAGCCGAAGGCTATCAACGGGGACTTGAAATCCAATAGGAAGAATCTCACACGAAAGGCTTCGGCGTCTGTCCGCCTGGTCAGTCCCGACTCGAAGGCAAAGTCTGTCCCTATCGTCGCAGCGTTCTTGCAAGGACCTGACCTTGTCATTGTTTCCGCGGACGGTGGCGTTGATTTAGCGTTCCAGAAGGTGAGATGGCAAGATGAGGGCAACGGAGAGTTACTATTTGACGGCGTTAAAGACGTCGTCAAAGTGAAGAGTGCGAGTACTCTGAATACTGCCACGCTCAACGGAGTCAAAGATACTGGCAAGACAAGGGTCGACGAATCCAGGACTGTGGTCGTCAACGGCGGGGCAGGCGGTCCTTCCATACCGGATGCGATAGAGCTCTCAAGCAGTGAAAGCGAGGACGATGTGGATGAGAAAGAGTCCGGCGACGAATTCTCAATCAATGAAGACCACAAGGAGGCAGCCGAAGGCGAAGACGAAGAAGCAGACCCAGACTCACCCTCCGAAGCCTCCGACTCAGACGAAGTAATGCTCGACGCTGAAGAAAATGAAGCCCAAGAAGGAAAAGAGGAACCCTCCTTCGGCGACCTCCTCTCCGCCCGCCACCCCACTGAAATCTCTATTCCAGCGGCCCTCCCTGTTGACTCCACAGCCCTAACCCTCCCAAAGCTCCCGGCCCTGGCCCTCCCCCCCGGCATGTCCCTGTCCACCGTACTTACGCAGTCGCTCCGCACAAACGATACGGCCCTCCTCGAAGCAGTCCTACATACCACCGATGCCTCGATCGTGAAGTCCACCATCCAGCGGCTAGATTCCCTTCTCGCCGGCGTTCTTTTGTCAAAACTCGCGGAACGGTTGGCGAGTAGGCCGGGACGGTATGGTCACCTAATCACCTGGGTGCAATGGACTTGTATCGCGCACGGTGGGGCAATCGCCTCCATGCCAGATGTCACCAGCAAGGTCAAGACACTTTATGCTGTGTTAAATGAACGAATGAGAACTTTGGACGACCTGCTGGTCTTGAAAGGGAAATTGGATCTATTGGACGCACAGGTCCAGTTCCGCAAGTCGGTTGTCGCGCAGAGGGGGGAAAGGGAAGCGGGCAAGGGCGAACCGGGCGTCATCCTAATTGAAGGGAAAGATAATTGGGACAGCGACGACGATCTGGACGAGGATGGCATCACCGGCAGACCAGCCAAGAAGGCACGCAGGGGCACAGATCTGGAAAATCTCATCGGCGCAAGCGACGAAGACGAGTACGAGGATGAGGGTGAAGACGACAGCATCCTCGCCAACGGCGTTGGTCTCTCCTCCGACGAGGAAGAAGAAGACGACGACGAGGAAGATTCCGATGAAGACGGCCCCCATCTCAACGGGGCCGCCCTCATTGACGACGAAGCTTCGGTCTCTTCAGCAGAAGAGTCTGATCCCGATGATGTAGCCCCCTCGCCAGTTCAGGCTGCTTCGTCATCGGCGTCCTCCGTTTCTGGATCTGACGAGGAGACTGGAGAAGAAGAAGACGAAGAAGAGGACAGTGACCTCGACAGCTTCATCAACGACGGGAGCGTAGAATTCGAGGAAGACGAAGGAGACGAGATCAAAATCCCCGGCGACAGCAGCGAAGACGACAACGACGAGGAGGGAAAAAACGAAGAGCCAGAACCAACGCCCGTGAAGGCATCGAAATCAACGCCCAGGAAATATGCCATGGATGTCGATGTTGATATCCCCGGCACGAAGAGCACGTCGAGGTCGGAGAAGAAGGACCGGCCCCAGAAGAAGAACAGACATTAGAGATGTTTCTGCAACGTGGTCTGAGAGACACACACGGGAGGTTTTGCTTCCTTGTCCTGGTAGATATTGAGGGCACGGAATTGGAAGGGTTGAGGAATTGTTTCATAAGGAGTACGGCCGGGCTGTGCTTCAGGATCTCGGACGTGGATGAATGTGAATATGACGATCAAAAGTGTTAAGCAAAGCATAGCGAGGACCTGGGCGACCTGGATACCAGCGAGCATGAGTATGAGCATCAAATATGAGCATTATTGAAGTGGTTTCAATCGTCCAGCAGCATAAGGCGTAGAAACGATGAAATGACATGCATGAACCGCCTAAGAATACTTCTTCCCAACCAATTCGGTATGGATATGCTGACGAGGGTGTCGCCGGGGCTACTGCTTCGTGTCGTTATTGAGTGTTGATTACGCGGATGGTGCACGCCGTTTCCAAACAGTAAAATAGACTCCCGGTTCTCCCTCCTGGCCGCCAATCGTCCACTACCGGATGACATCCTCCCCATGCCCAATCTCATCCACGTCTACATAATCACACCACCCTTCAAGCACCCGACTGCCACCGAGCACACCAGGCCGGTTTCCCAATCCCCTTCCCTTCTTGCCTTTACTTTTCCCTGCCCAGATTTCAAAGAACTTGACGGTTTGATCGCAGCAGGCGATGATGAGACTTCCTTCCTGCTGTGTCCGGCTTGCCCAGGGTTCACCTTCGCTTCGGAGCTGTCCTCGTTGGCCATCGTCGCGTGGTCGGCTCCAAGAGGATAGACGCGGCCGGTCTGTCGGCGTGGTTGGCAACGCCGGTCGGTCAGGGCTAGGAGCTGGGCTGCGCTGTAGTCGAGGAACGGTTGTGTCTATTACAGCCGCAGTGCCTCGTCTCCGCTCTGCTTCTCTTCGTCGGACCGCTTCCCATGCAGCAAAGCCTTCGTTAGACTGAGTTTGTCTCCTAGTCGGAATGGCATCGTTCGGTCCTCCTGGGTAGGGGATTGCCCACAAAGCACGGCCAATCTCGCCGTTTTGCTTCCTCTCCCACGGGATGCTCACCACGCATTCACAGCTTGGCCAGCTGAATACAGCGATCCTGATCTCATGCTCAGGTTGTGAGTATCCGAATGTTGCAACGATTTCCCGCCTCGTTGTGCTCCAAACCAGGCTGGTGACTTGTGAGAAGACATTGATGAGTGCCAACGTAGCTCCCGATCCAGTATGAAAGAAATGGATTTGGCGATCATTACTACCCCCACCTGTGGCCAATAGGTTTGGCTGCCAGGGAGCAAATGCAATTGCTTTGACAGCTGCAAAATGGTAGAATGAATGAATGTGGACATTGGCTTGACCTGGAATGCTAGGATTGGCCAAGCCATTTCGCAAAACCGACTGTTGGCGCGGAAGCAGGTTCTGGTCTTCGAAAGTCCATCGATTTGACCGTGGAGTTCGTCCACGACGCACCGGAGTCGGCGGTGGTGTTTGAATTCCCAGATTTTGTATCGTAGGTGCTTGGACGCCGTCATCCATAGCTCCTCCAGGGCCTACGGCTCCCGGCCTTTCCGGTGAGACAGGCGGCGTCACCCTTATCCCAGCCTCGTTCTGGGCCGTGGCGGCAGCATGCTCGACAACATCCTGAGAGAAAGACCTTTGGACCGATGTGCGAAGAAAGACCTCAGGATCGAACAAAAGCGCTCGGTTGTCGTTGCCGCCGGAAACAAATCTGTGTCCATCCGGAGACCAAGACAGACCACAGATGTTCTGACTGTGAGCGTCGATTTTGGCCAATAAGGTCATCGATCCTGTGCCAAATTCCGGCCACTCCAGCGAATAGTAATATATCTTGCCAGAGTCGTCGCCAACGAGCAAGTCCTCACAGGAGGTCATGCCAGTTCCAGTAATGTCTGGTCGTCTCGTTTCCACTGGCTTGAAGGCAACACAAGAAGCTGCACATGAGTGAGGTGCATCGAACCGCGGTTTTGGTTCCAGCAAGCTCCATAGTGTGACGCTGCCGCTGTTCCGGGCGACCGCCAGGATGGCTTTGCCCCCTGCCTCAGACGAGAATGCTAAGGAAGTCACAAAGTTTGTTAACCGTACCGGAGCCAGCGGAGGGTATCGCACCCCATATTGCTCCGTCCATAGATAGACTTTTTGACCTAGCGCCACCGCCAGGGTGTGGCAAGTATAGCTATAAGCGAGAATGGAGCAGTAATAGTCGTCCTTGAGATTGGGAGCGTCGAGTACTCTAAAGGGCACCGTAGGAACTGCCTTCTCGCTGCGAAGTGGCTCATCTTCCTTCGGGGAAACTGCTGAATGTCAGCACGCGAATGGTGGGCTGTGCCGGGGAGCGACACTTACAAGGTAATCCGGCTGCTCGTGTCCAGGCACCATTCGTCCAGATTAATGGACTTTGTTCGGGGTTTGGTGCCTCTTTGGAGATGATGTTGTGCATCAGAATTCGACTTGCCTGGTCGATGTCGAGGGCCAGTGCAAGGCGGCGTTCATGAGCCACGACCTTGTCGTCGTGGGTAGCTTCATCCAGAAACGAAGCTGTGTGGAGTGGAGCGGTGGTACCACTAGCCAGCAGGCGACCTGAACCAGAAGGGATGCCCTGCAACTGGCCAAGTTGCAGAGACAAGCGCCCTCCGACAGTCCAAAAGCCACCGCTGATGTGACGGAGAGTCCTTGTAGCTATTCTCGCATCGACGTGAGCAGGAGTGGCATCTCTTCCGTGGACAAAGGACGGGACGTAGTGAGGAGGGCGGAGGTTGTAGGCATTTCGTGCGTTTCTTTGCCGATTCAAGGCCCGCGATCTACTCTCACTCACAGAGCGGAACGGGTCAACGATATTGTCTCGCCGTCGTTCATTTCGTTCGCGGCCCTGGAGTAAGACGGGGGGCTTGCTGGTCTGGTAGGATTCTCGTCTGTCAACATGGAATGGCCGCTGAGGGATAAAGCGATCAGGTGAGGTGAACTGAGCTCGTGATCGGACTGGGCTCCCAGCACTGACGCTTCGTCTTTCCTATAGACGTGACCGCTTCCTGGGAGGTGTCAAGGAGGGATGATCTTCAGACAAGAGTTTGGACGTGGATTGGTGTTGAGGCGCTTGTCGAAGCAGTGGGCGTCCTCTTGGAGGAGAATAACGCCGTCTGAATGCAGCACCGCCAGCATGCTCAACAACATGACTCACTGCTTCGAAGCGAGGAGGCGGTACCAATGCTAGAGTCGATGAGCCTGTGCTGAAGCTTTCACTGCTCATCGGGGAGGCTTCTGCGCGAAGAGGGAGCGCTGATTCCCCTTGCAGGAACAGTCGCGCAGGGACCGGCTATTTTAGACCGAAGTTCGCAGAAGCAAGACAAGTTTTGGCCGGTCAAGGAATGATAGCTGATGTGCAGTCGGCAATCATCGTGGGACCCTGCGGAAAAGAGGCCAGGAGTTTGACACCGCCAAAAAATGCAGGCTTGGTCTGGATAGGCGTTCCGATGTGTACTGTATCTATATTAGGAGCCGGTCATCACCTGTCTATGCTGCATGGTTAGTATGGATGTTGGGCATTTGAGGTGAAGAATAATAATTAGGTGCTGCCTGGAAATTTGGTTGATCTGGATGCGTTCCTGCCCTCATCTCCGATGCCCTTTGACCTCACCTCCTCCTTCCAACATCCCCACCCATCGCAACTTCTACATTCTCGCGAATACGAAACGCCTAATTGACCGGGCCTAGCAATCTAATAAAAGTTAAGGTTCAGTAATGTCAAGTGTAAGGAAACGGCCGTGCGCTTTTTGTTCGCTTAGCGTTAATATCACAAGTAGCATGGTGTCCCTCGAACCGCAACGCGGGAGGAGCGAACGACGGAAGCACGGCAGAAGGAGCTGCAAGAAATCGCTCGGTATCAGCAGCTTGTGGAGGAAGTTAATTCCAAGGTTGTTATTGTCAGATAACACACGCTCGGGGAGAGGATGCTGACCATGATCTGGGTAAGGTTGCTTCAAAAGAGTACACGCCAGAATTGCTTCAGAAGACGGCGGAACTTTTGAAGAAGAACCCAGAGTACTACACCGTCTGGAATCACCGCCGGCGCATCTACGTGAACGAATTTGAAGACCTTGCGAGACAAGCATCGTCAAAGGAAATAGACGAAGACAACCGAATCAGCCAGGTACTCGACATCATCCAACTGGACCTGCAATTTCTCTTCCCTCTGCTGCTCAAATTCCCCAAGTGCTACTGGATATGGAACCACAGGCTATGGCTTCTCGAACAAGCTACACTCCTTGTGCCCGCGATCAAAGCCCGAAAGCTATGGGAAGAGGAGCTTGGGTTGGTGGGCAAAATGCTCAATCGAGACAGCCGCAACTTCCACGGTTGGGGTTACCGACGGACAGTGGTGCAGAATCTGGAGAGTTCCGCGTTGCAGGGACAGAGCATGGCACGACCAGAATTTGACTACACCAAGAAAATGATTGGCACAAATCTCTCCAACTTCTCAGCCTGGCATAACCGGACGAAGCTCATCCTCAGAATCCTAGACGAGGAGGGTGCCAGTGATCAGGAGCGCCAAAATATGCTGAACGAAGGTGGGCCACTTCGCTCCTCGAGGCCACTCATACTTACTGACTGTTCTTTTAGAGCTCGAGTTGATTCACAAGGCTCTGTTCGACCCATACGACCAGTCACTATGGTTCTACCACCAGAATCTCATGTGCACGTTCGATCCGGATCAGGCGGCGAAGAGCATGGCACCGAATCTTTCAAAAGAGCAGCGGTTGGAGTATATCGCCGCGGAGCGGGAATACATTGAGGAAGTTTTGGAGGATGCGCAAGATTGCAAGTGGCCATACCAGGCATTGATTGAGTGCACGCTTTTAGAAGGCAAGTTGAAGTCAGGGCTAGGGGAGAACGACGGCATCAAGGTGAAAGAGTGGCTGCAGACGCTGAAGACTCTGGATCCTTTGAGGAAGGGCAGATGGAATGACATGGAACAGCAGCTTGCAATCAAATTGGCATAATATTGGTCGAGGCGGAACGATGATGACAAGGCCTCACGGGCCTGCAATGTTGACTCTATCGAGGATGAAACAGGCCTTTGCTTAGCCCCTTGAAAGGAGGAGCTGCAGAGCTTCCCAACTTGGGCTGCAGGCCCCTTTCCGGCACAGCCAAACAATTCAACCGCACCCAAGGGGCCGGGAGGGGCTAGTCCGTAGAGTTGGGGCTCGTGCCTGTGGCTCTCGAGCTAAACACGCCTCCTTTGGAACCTGACATGGGCGAGGACAGGCTCAAGTAGAACTAAACACGCGCACAATGCATGATCCTGTGACTCGGCGGAATTGAAATGTTGGGACCACGGCAGAAAGGACAGTTGTCGCGTCCCCGAGCTCGTGTGTCTTGAACTGACCGCGTCATTCTTCACGGATTTCTGAAACCTGTCTCTCGAGCACGAGATCCCGAGCCAGATCTGGTGTCGATCATTCCTTCCGCTAACTGCAACTATTGAGATTTTTGGTGTCCGTCAACAAGTGACCACACTCCCACCGCACCTCAAGCCAGGAAACAGCGAGCGAGATTAAACAGCAGCCCTCACCTTCCTATCTATCACCGAGTGACGAGGCCACGCCGTCTTGAAGTCGTCGGATCTGCTCCACCGTCTACGAAGCCGAGTCTGACTCTCGCGTTCCCTTTCCAACCGTCGCTCCTACATACGATCCAACGAGTCATCTGACTATCCTCCGCGGGCAATAAGTCAAAAACAATACCTTTGGTGCAATAATAAGTCGGCACCGTTGGGTGGGCGAGTACACGAGCATGCTTGGTCGCTGTTGAGGGCATCAACATGACAACGAACGCAGAGCACTCTGAAGTCGACGAGGTAAGCCAACACTGTCTCCCCCAGCTTCCATAACTTCCCGTCTCACATGCTGCTGCAGTTTGAGGACGCCAGCGAGGTCAAAAATGATTCGAAACGGGAGTCCTCCTCCTCGGATCAACCTCCGTCAAACGCCAATGACGAGGAGCAAGCGAAGGCTCAGCAGCGAGAAAGCACAGGGAGCTCAGAATCCAAGATACCTGATATAACCACGACCCATTCGAGTTCCGACGACGAAACCAAGAACGAATCGCAAACGCCTACATTAAAGCCCACCGAGTCCTTAAGCAGCACCTCCGGTGAACAGATTGAGAAATCCGATCCTCCCAAGCCCCCACCCCGGCCCTCAAGATTCCAAGGTTTCGCTTCCTCCCTGCCTTCAGTGCCTTGGGGAGCTCCTCCTCCGCCTCCCAGAAAGTCTTCCAATGATGCCCGGGCGTCCTCTCCTCAACCGCCTGTACCGCCACCGCCTCAGGCTACCTCAACTTGGGGTCGCAAAGCCACCACGCCTTTTGGCTGGCTCAGCCGTGCGACATCCGCTCCGAAAGAAGCTCGCTCCCCGCCCTTACCCTCTCGAGCACAGCTTGACACGCGGCGGAACACCGCAGCGTCCGCATCGACCCTCGGAAGCAATCCTGATCTGATGCTGAAAGCCTTGGAAGAGGCGCAAGATGGCCAGGGCGGCCCGAAACGGGCATCGCTGCGAGAGCAGTTCAAGATGCTCCGGATGCGGGAAGAAGCAGGGATAACAAGCACGGAAGGCACCGAATCAACAGAGGGTGGTGCAATAGCAGGGTTAATCGGTCGGTCTGCCAGCTTGGGCGTGGGAATAGCGACACCGGGCACCGTCAACATGGATGAGAATGTCGTCTCTACTCCTATCATGTCCCCCACATCGCCCGTTGCTGAAACACTTCCTATAAACCCGAATCTTCCCCCTGGCACTGTATCAGGCGTCGCTGCTTCAGCTGCGGACACAGCTATACCAATCGACTGGGACTTCTGGCAGAATGTTGTCAATGAAGGTCCACAAGCCGTTGCCCGAACGAGTCCCGACGAGTTCACCCAAGCCATCAGTGGTGGAATCCCGCAGACCATCAGACCGGTCATATGGCAGGTCCTAGCAGGCAGCAAGAATGAGGATCTAGAAGCCGTCTACTGGGAGCTCAAGTCGCGAGAACCACCAAAGGAGGGCATGCCCAAGTCCCCGCTGCTCAATGGCAACGTCAATGGCAGTGTCAAGGAGAAGGAATCCACTGCTTCGTCGAGATCGTCGATAAGATCCGATCATTCCACGCCACCGACAAGCTCCAATCTCGGAGTTGCCTCTCCGTCTCCTTCCCACGAAGCCACAGATCCCTTGGGCACCGCCCGCCTTCAGACCCAGTTGGCAGCAGAGAGAGCGAAGAAGGCCAAAGAGGACTCTGCCGCGCTCTCGAAGCTGGAGAAGGCCATCAAGCGAGACTTGGGCTCAAGGACAAGCTATTCGAAGTACGCCGTTGCAGCTGGCTTACAGGACCCTTTGTTCCATGTGCTCCGCGCATATGCGCTCTTTGATGACGCTGTGGGATATCCTCAGGGGATGAACTTCATGGTCATGCCACTCTTGATCGCCATGCCACAAGAAGAAGCATTTTGCCTGCTTGTGCGATTGATGAACAAATACCAGGTCAGGGATCTATTCATCCAGGACATGCCAGGCTTGCACCTGCACCTCTATCAATTTGAGCGATTACTGGAAGATCTGGAACCTGCTTTATACTGCCATCTGAAGCGCAGAGACGTCACCCCTAATCTCTACGCCACCCAATGGTTTCTGACCATGTTTGCATATCGGTTCCCTCTTCAACTCGTTATGCGCGTGTACGACTTGGTTCTCTGCGAAGGTCTCGAGGGTGCCATTCTGAAATTTGGAATGGCAGTCATGCAGAAGAATGTTGCGACGCTGTTAGGCATGCAAGATATGCAAAGTCTCACCAATTTCCTCAAGGAGAAGATCTTTGACGCCTATATCGATGCCACACCATCATCCAAATCAATTCTAGAATCCGGCTTCTTCGGCAGCTCAGGCGGATCAGAAAACGAGGTCTATCGAGCAGATCTCCTCGTTCAAGATGCCTGTGCCGTCAAGCTTACTCCCGACATGTTGAATCGGTACCGCGAAGAATGGGAAACGAAGACCAAAGCCGAGAAGGCGCGTGATACGGAACTGGAGAATCTCAAGACTGACTGCGCCACGAAGGCCGCACAAATTCGGTCCCTGGAACAAAGGGCTGAAAAGTCCGACGCCGAACACATCGAAATCGCCAACGAGCTGGTACGGCTGAAAGTCGAGAATAACGAGCTCCATGATCAGAACGAAAGCCTGACGGGGCACGTTGCGGAATTGAAGAAGGTTGCGGAAAGCGAGGCAGCCAACGTCGAAGAAAGATTAAAAGCCACGACCGAACAAGTCATGCAGCGCAATATTGAGGTGCAAAATGAGAATCGTCATATGGAGGAGCAGATGGCGGAGATGGAACGGGAGCTCGTAGAGATGAAGCTCAAGTATGCTGAGGTGAGTAATGCATGCACCGTTAATCCAACCTGGCCAGTATCCTAAATCTCTTCTAGCTCAACGCCGAACACGAAGCGCTCAAGCAGAAATGGAACGACCTGAAACGAGCTCTCGAATAGATTCCCTGATGTATTATCACGGCCGTAACTCGACACTCACCACCCTCCGCCACGATCACTTCGACGATTCTGTGTTTATAGCCCAAGAGCCGATTCCGCCCTTCGATATTATCCTGTTCCAACAAGGCATCTTCCTGCCGTGACCAACGTTTGATGATTGGATGCGATAACTGTCCTCGCCTCGCGTCACTTCTCGATACCCCAATCTACGAATGATGGACAAAATCATTGCTGTTGCTTAGCCGGACGTGCTGGAGATATGGCCGGAGACTAAACGGGCCGATGATCATACATATGTACGTGTATTTTTGGAGATACCTTGTCCGGCAAAGAGGCACATCCTGAGCTCGTTGTCAGGAGGCAACGGGAGGAACTTGCCAGTGAAGTTGTGCGCACTGGGTAGGAGACCTTGTCCGCCTACTTTGTGGGCCGCATTAGGCGTGCATGGGGTCCATGGCCTGGAGATGAATGTCTCCGACCGGCGACAACGTACCAAAATGTTGTATTGTTATGGTATCGAGCAGGCATAGATGAAGACGTACATGTCAATGACACACGGGAGAATGACATTAGAATATCCAGGCAGTGCTGAACCGTAATTTGCCCAGAGTGTCCCATAAAAGGTTTCCGCCCACCTCCATAACACCGACAATAAATGCGATAACCTGAGCAAGAACAAAAGCTTGATCAAATTCGAGATTTATCTAGCCCTTGACAAGACTTGACAAGGCTTACAACACTCACTCCCCAGTCTCCTGTCACTTCTACCGGTACAGAGTACCGCCGTGCGGAGTACCTCGTACTTATCGCTTTATTTCTTTAATTGTTTAAAGCAGACTTTGTAGTAGAGATCAACGTGCTTACTAAACTACGCAAAAGATGAGATGGGATACCAAGTCTGAGTCGCCGGAGATTTGAAGGTTGGATAACAGGGTGGGAGGTATTCATTCCGTCGGGTCGAGTCGAGCAGAGCAGAGCAGAGCACTCACTGAGAGCTTTTCACAGTAACGTGATATACAGCAGTACAACAAGACACTACTACTGTATCTCTGGAGTTCTTGATCTTCGTCTGCGCTCTAGTATAGTATACTGTAGTGGGATTCTAGCTAGCGGTGGATTTCCCTTTGCGTGGACACCAACCATCCGCATGCGACACGCTCGACATGCCGCCTCCTTGTCCTTCTGGATGTACAACCTCACAACCTCACCTTCCCGGCCTTTAGATCTTCCCATTCCTTCCTGCCAAAGACCTCGTATTTCGTCCCGTTCGGAGGTAACCAGTACATTCTGTCCGCTGGGGCCGACTTCTCGATCTTATCCAGGTCCACGCCCTCGCTGCGGAGACGTCCCTTCTGTAGCTTCATCGTGCCGGTGTATTCTAGTTGCGGGACGACGCGGAGAAAGATCGGGACGGCGTATCGGGGCAGCGTCGAGAGCAGGTATTCAGCCAGCTTGACAAAGTCGAGCTGTTCCGGCGACGTGATGGGCGAGGCGGGGACAATGGCCGCACAGCCTGCGCGTCCGTCCGCGTGGGGGACCTGCACGCCGTAGACGTTGGCCTCGGCGATCTGGTCGAACCGGCCCAGCACGTCCGAGACTTCGTTGGTCGAGACGTTCTCGCTCCGCCAGCGGAACGTGTCGCCTAGCCGGTCGACGAAGTAGACGCAGCCGTCGGCGTCCTGGCGCATCATGTCGCCTGAGCGGAACCACAGGTCGCCCTTTTGGAACAGGTCGCGGATGAACCGCTTCTGGCTGGCCGACTGGTTCTTGTAGTAGCCCGGGAACACGGCGGCCGCGGTGGCCGGGTCCATCTTGTGCACCACCTCGCCGGGCTCGCCTGCCTTGCATTCGATCGCGAATCCCTGGTCGTTGCGCAGGATCTCCTCCGTGTCGATGTCGATGCGGACTCTTTTTTCGTTGGCCCCGTTGGCCCAGTGCCAATACAGCCCGCGCATGCCGAGTGCGTTCTTCCCGAACTCGCCCTTGTTGGCGTTGAAGGTCGCGCCCATGCCGTCGGTGGCTGCGTACAGTTCGTTGATCGTCTCGATGCCGAAGCGTTGCCGGAACGTTTCCCACACGTCCGGCCGCATGCCGTTGCCCCAGGCCATCTTGACGTTGTGCTGTTTGTCCAGGGGCGACGGCGGCGCGTTGATGAGGTACCGACAGAGCTCGCCGACGTATTGCAGGATATCGGCCTTGGAGGCCCTCACCTCGGGCCACAGGGTTTTGTGGGAGAATTTGCGCGACAGCACGACCGCGGACCCGGCGAAGATTGAAGGCGTGACACATAACCCGTGTGCGGCACCGTGGTACAGAGGGAGACAGGTATACATCCGATTGCCCGGTTTGAGCTTCAGGTACTGGGAGACGCCACGAGCGGTGTTGAGTTCGCGCCCGCGAAGCATAATGACGCCTTTGGGCAGGCCCGTCGTTCCAGACGTATAGATCAGGCCGCCAAGTTCGGTGGGTGAGATGCCCTTGTGTATAGATTTGGGCACGGGACTTGTGTCGGTGAGTGAAGAGATGAAGGCTTCGTCGTAGTAGATGGTCGTAACGCCAGTGGACTGGAGCTCATCCTCACACGGCTTGACGAGGTCTGTCGTCGCGCGGTCGGCGATCAAGTAGCGCGCATCGCTGAGCTTGACCGAGTGGGTAAGAGGCCCGGCGGTGAGGTTGCAGTTGATAAAAGCAGGGCAAGCGCGGATGGCTTCCAAGCCGAACCACAGGAGGAGGTATTCAGGACTGTTTCCACCGTCGACGGCCACGATCTCTTGCTCCTTGACGCCCAGATCTTTCCGGAGCCAGTTGGCGACCTTGTGTATGTCGGTGAAGAACTGCTTGTACGTCCACGATCGGTTCTCGAACATCAGGAACAACTGGTCGGCGTTCTTGCCCGTGGCGTGGTCCTCGAAGATATGGTACATGAGCATGCGGTTCCGGTTGTACCTGTCCATGGTGAAAGCCAGGGCGGCCTTCTGGTTCGCGCCCAGAGAGCCCGCGCTGAGATCATGGCGGATGAGGAATTTGGCATCGAGGTAGGCCGCGGCTGCGATCCCGCCTGCGACGGCTACTGCTACGGTGGGAACTAGAGATGGGATGGGTGGCAGTGAGTATCAAGTAATTTAAGAGCTCATGACGGCGGACGCAGAGGGGAGACGGAGATTGGGACTTACGAGCCATTCTGGGGTCGATGCAGCGCACTCTTCCCGTATGGTGAAGCAACCAAGACGTAGAGCCATGATATATTATTTCTGGTCAGCCGCAGGGCCAGGGTGAGTGAGATCGAGTCGGTACCTTGACGTCCAGCTATCCGCGTCGGGACCGAGGTCGATCGGTCGGTTGCTGTCGAAGGTTCTTACTCCGCATTTTGTCGGCCTGAGAGCAGGGCCGGTACTGGTGTCGATGATGCTCCGGGGAATGGCTGCATGGGGCGTCGACGAATAGAAAGAGAGCGCGGGGGAGCAGGACACGTAGGGCGACACGTATCTCGTACTACCGGAGTTACTACTAAGTATGCCAGGAGGAACGAGTCGGCGTGGGGTTGTCAGCGGAACACAGCCGACGACTTCCTAATCACATATTACAGGAGCTACAGTGCAAGCGTGAGAGTGTGAGATTCATTTCATTGCGAGTCTGGTTTATCCATATACCATCGTCGGTATGGTGTCTCGGAGATGCATATCCTGCGTTCCAAGGGCATCGGAGACCCTTATTTTTTTTGCTTGGTAGCTGAGAAGCCATCCTGCGTCCAGCTCTCGTCCAAATGGCCGCTCGTTGAGACTCGCTTGTCCTGTGGCCCGGTTGTATCGTCTATCCAAAGGGTATCGTGGTCGTCATGTCGTTTCATCGTGAATATCGTATCCTGCTCGATGTTGTCGTGGAAGGAATGGCAAAAGAAAGCCAGGTCCAACAAGCACTGTCCCTCGGGTCCAAGGTCGTCGAGGCTGACAAGTGCTTGTTCTGCCGTTCAACTTGGATCATGTCCACAAGAGAAGGAAAAGCCTTCGCAAACTGTGCCCCCCAAAAAAGAAAACCCGCATCCTTCGGGTATATTCCAACAGTAAACACCTCGAAGTCTCGGCCTGCCCCATCCTCGTCCAACTCCTCTCCGTTGCTCTCCCGGTCCCCAGCTTCCTAGTACCACACCTGTTGCTGTTCCCACGTGGTGGAAAGCATACTCTCTTCGTTCCAGGTGGCTTCGCCGACGTCTGGTGTTCCGAACATGCCGTCTTCGTCATAGATAACCATGGTTTGTGCGTGACGCGCCAGCTGTTCTTCGCGCCATTCTGGGACGACACATGGCTTCCACTCGCCGATTTCCTTCATCATTTCGGTGCCAAGATAAAAAGCACCATCGGCTTCGAACCCCAGGTCGCTGTTCATCGTGAGGTTGCCGTGGTATAACTCGGCTGGAGAGGGTCCACTCGAGAACACGGGTCCGGTTTCGTCAAAGACATGCGGCTTCTGAAATGGCTGTTCTTGGAAGGGCGCAGATGGAGTGGTAGAAACACGCGGAGGGGGCAGGTATCGGCCACACTTGGTTCTTGCCTGAGAGCACTCTCGGCTGT
Source organism: Capronia americana (assembly GCA_016110215.1). Taxonomy (NCBI): domain Eukaryota; kingdom Fungi; phylum Ascomycota; class Eurotiomycetes; order Chaetothyriales; family Herpotrichiellaceae; genus Capronia; species Capronia americana. The sequence goes on from JADWQD010000011.1 coordinate 225,914, forward strand.
CACCATTCCACTGGAGTTCTGCTTTGGAGGGCCAGTTTGCAGGTGTTCGGTGGCATTCAGCTGACCAGATCGTCTGGAGACAAAGCACAGGACTGAACCCGTCGTCAAACACCTTTGCTCCCTCGCCAAATACCGACTTGATTTTCCGCTGGTGCTTGGGGACTTTCTGTTGTGCTTCGATCTGAGCCTTCAGCAACTCGCAATTCTTCTTGGTCTCGGCCTCGGCGATCGTGAGCATGTCTTTCTTGTGGGTTATCCATTCAGCCACGTTCTGAGGAAAGATTTCGGATGGTCCTCGACCAGGCTTGGCGTTGGGCTTGAACTGCTCGGGGGCGAAATGCCGGACCCGTTGTCGGAATCGGTCATACTCCTCACTATCTTTGACGGCTTGGCTCTTCCACGTACGGGTCGACGTATAGGACGGCCCGTTGACCGGCGCGAGAATGAGAGCGCGTTCTTGATTGGTGTCCAAGTAGGCCTGAGTTACGACCTCTTTGCTCTCCTCGCCGGTAAGGTCGCTGACGGTAAGGAGTGACGATTGATCGACCGACAGGCGATCGGATCTTCTTCGGGCGGCCATCTCTCTGGTAAGGTGGGGTTTGATGTAGTCGCTGGAGAGGCTTTATTGGTTAGAGAAGGTTGTATGGGCTCAATGTAGGAGGAACAATGAATAGGACAATGCATGAATGGGGGTAAGGAAACAGATACTGTTTGTTGTCACTTCCTCACCGTCAGATGCGAAACCGGAGGTTATTGAAGATTCGGGTCGAGACCACGCAGTTGATATGGTTGGCCGGGAAGCAGGAGGTCGAAAGTGAATGTCGAGACAGCTTCATTGCCTGTGACCTCGTTACCACCAGGGGAACAACGGGGACCTTGCCTTTCCTCCGTGCTCGAGTCGCTGGTATATTCACGACTGAGTCTTGGCAATCAGGTCTCAGAGGAATTCTTTCCGTGCTGTTGAAGCATGGCACATGAATTGTAAAGATCGAGAGCGAGTCTCAGGGAGGCGCGCAGTTTGGATATCGAGTCTTGAGACCCGAATTTGGAATATTGAGCCTCGCAAGGCTGCCTCAGCCTTGTCGCGCTTTCTTTGTCGGTCGCCCAACATGTATGTTGACGAGGCTGGGGCTTATTTGGGAGCCAACATTACCTTTTGGATGTGTGTCCTTTCGTGCACTAATTTGCACAGCACAGATCGATGATGCTGTCCACATCCGCAATGATCAGTATTGATCCCACCGACCACGTTCTTTCACTGCTATATGTCAGGGTCACCTAGGGCCTGTTGAAATTGTCCCGTTGATTGAGTTTTGCAAGGTGGGTTTTGGCGAACCATGATGGTGTTTGACAGAGGTTGTCGGGGAAAATCTGCCCTTATATACGTCCCCAGACTGGCCGTGGCATGAGTGACGACGGTGATGTCCCTGTTATTGAATGTCAGCCAGCTAGCCTGCACTCTCTCACTTACAGCGGGCCAAAGAGTCACTCGGCACCCGCTTAAAACAGAGCAGATCCAAAGGCCGCGATCGAAGTGGGTGACGGGGCCACATCCACAAGGTTAAGTTCTGTCCCTAGTCACCCACCTCTTTCACTCCAACCGCTGCAAGCTACTCGGCGGCTGTCTGCAGACAGAAGTGACTCTTCGGGCTCGGTTTCGTCGTTTGCAGTGAAACATTGTTTCATGCTCGGATCGTCGACTCGCGCTGGTTGTACCGGTGGGGTGAGGGGTATGTTCACGTATACTTCAGCCGTCCTTCAACCATGTTGAAAGCGTGGGTGGCTAGATCGCGATGGGTTTGCAAGTCGCCTTGATCATCACATCATGCAGCTGTTTTCACCTTGTCCTTGTTGGAAGTCACACGACCTGATCACCATCGGTCAGCTGCTCATCACACTGACCGTATGTTGTCAGGATCAGATTTGGGCAGAGTCTAGGCCTGAGGCCAGCTGTTGCACATCGTGGCGACCCATCACCACCAATGTGATGTCGGTGCATGTCTGGCGGTATGTTTCAAAGCTTGTCTGAGTAGCAGCGACCGACTCTTGAGAAGCATACGTGAAGGTCAGTTATCGAAGGCCAGACCGCACAGAGAGGCTCACAGGCGGTACTGGCATCAAGAAAGTGTAGACTTGAGGAATGATTTCAAGGCAAGAAAATCTCTCAACGTCGGATAAGTCAAAATTGAGAGAGGAGATGAAAGAACGCAGATGGAGGTCTTGTTCATTGTCCGCTCAGGTTTGGACACTGATCTGCGTGCCGACTTCCTCTCTTGCCGCCATGATGTCGTCCACGTCGTCTTGATGAAGCCACGCACGACACGGACAATCACCCTATTCTATTGGGACACCAAGTGTGAACGCGACGCAGCCTTCAGAGAGAGGACGTCGAGCAAGCACGAACAAAACGTCGTCATGTTTCCTTTGTTAATAAGGTAGTCAACGCGGAACACGTGGAATCGAAATGCCCAGCCCCAGCTTACCGAGCATTTTACGGTGGCGCATATTGACCTCCTACGACGCGTCTTTTCTCTCTATATCGCGTGTCGGGAGCGTGTTCTATCAACCCAACCTGAGAATCTGACCAGGAATCGGTCCAATATGCCTGCGGTAGAACTGTTGATTCCTTCCTCACAGACACCCAAACCCAGCACTAATCCGCTGCCACCTCTGCTTCAAACGCCCTCCGGCCTCGCCATGCTCGAAATCCAGGGAACGATTCATGGACCTTTCCGAACTCCAGAACTAGAGGACCAAACTCGATCACCAAAAACCAGCCAGATCGGCCGCCTGGAATTCCCGCTATACAACCCGCAAGCAAGCAATGATGACGGCAAATGGATGAAGAAAGTCTATCTCTATGTCGGCAAGCACCAGCGACTAACCGGTGAGGTTAAGAAACTGGGAAAGCCACTTGCCGTCATTCGGAAAGTGGACCACAGTAGTGATAGAGATAGAGATGGAGACTCAGGATCGAATGTGAGGGAAGGAACCCAGGAAGCGCTGGAGATTGTCGACATTGTCAAGTTCAAAGTCCTGTTCAGCGGGAGGCCAGAGCCCGTGGGGGAATGAACTTGGCACGGGAGAGGACGAAATCGGCCCCGGCGGCTGTCAGTCTTGCTCTCATGCATGCTAAGTAACTTCAGCATAGGGACACAAATGTGGTCGTCATCGCCACGACTTGCTGAAGCGGAGAAAGCGAGGTTGTGCAATACCTAAGTCTGGGAATGCAAAGCGACAAATGGTTCCGGGACTGCGTGCACCGACCGAAATTGCCACAAACACTTTGAGCGGTTCGGAGTTTCCATGAGGCAAACACGATCTGCTCTCGGCTGGTCCAAGTTTTGGCTCGCACACCGCCAGTCCTAGGCCGGACAGGGCCATGTCAAAGAATCAGCAGGACTTGTGTCAATAAGACGGACCCGCCGCACTGCTTCGGGACCCTATGGAACCCTTACGTGTACCAACAGTTATTATCCTTGGGTTCATCATGACCGCATGGCAACAACCATGGGTTTATTTGCTCACGCTTTGCAGCAGCAGCAGCAGATCATGTGTTACTATCGCTTTGGCCGCGGGATAAGATGGCGACCAGAGAATCACCTTTCATCGGCGGAGCATTCAAGGTTTGGACTGATCGAGGTCACTTTGGCGGATGAACTGGGTCGTGTTGAAAGGTAGTGAGGGAGCAGATTCATTACGATCGCTCGGGACAGCCCAGCTTGCCGTTTCACAGGATGGAGAGAGCACAGTCCTCGAAACCTCCATCTACCTACCACCAGATACCCAGAAAATACTAGTATCTGTCGTTCTCGGGGAGAGCCACACATTATTCGTGATGGCAAACAATGTACAAACGTCGAGACTCGGCTCTTCCCTCCCGTCGCTCAACCTGATACTCCCCACAATAGCTGAGAAAGTCACACGAACTTGGACCTTATCACCCTGCCTTCAGATGTCATGTCAGACGAACCCTGACTCCTTCGGCGGTCACATGTCCCATAACTGCTGCGTTCGGCTGGGTCGTCTCTATATGGTGGAGTCACGCCTGGCAGATGGCCAGGTATCCACGCTGGGATGCTGGCAGCATACATAGCCTGCCATGCTATACCCTGCTTGGATGGAGAAAAGGTAAAATAGGATTGGCGGTTGCCTGTGGCACAGACTAAATGAAGGAGAGTATCAGTAACGAGCGGGAGGTTCTAGGGGAGAGGCAGATAGCCTTCACTGAATGCAGCCTCGAGAGTTGGCTGGCCAGGTCGAACATGTGGGAATGACGGCAAGTTAGAGACGACCGAAGAAAAGACCCCATCCTACATAGCATTAACAGACATGCGAGGCTAGGCAAAATCACAAGTCGGGTTCAGGACACACGCCATGGTGAGTGCGTATGCCATGCTCACCGGGGGATTGTGAGACGCTGCATCAAGTATCTCCATAATGAGCATGGCACGAAAAGGATAGGAGCAGTCGGGTATTGCTTTGGTGCCAAGTGCGTTTGCCGGTTACTCAAAGGAAACGGCCTGCTTGATGTTGGATATTTGGCACATCCCTCATTCGTCTCTGTTGAAGAAATGAAGAGTATCAACGGATCCATATCGATCGCGGTGGCAGAGGACGATTTTGTTTTCACAGACGAGCTGCGACATTCGGCTGAGAGGCTGCTCAAAGAGACTGGACGCCTGTATCAAATCACAGTATACTCCGGCGTACAGCATGGTATTGCAATCTGATCTTAGCAATCCTGTAGCTAAGTCGGCGACAGAGGCGGATTTTCAGCAAGATGTAGATTTCATGGACAGTAGGCTTCTCGTCACGGAGAATGGAGATCGGAGGCTATAGAAAATGAACTGAGTTAGGAGTTCGAGTATCCTCTATCCTCCCGCTTAACAATCTGCTGTCTGCTTCGAGATCTCGTATCGAACAGGTGACTCGTCCATCAAGTCCGTCAAGGAAGACTAAGTCACATTATTACGGCAATGGAAGTTGGTGTGAACCGCTACCAAGCCGGACACGCTGGCATACCACTAAGGCCATGGTAGATATCGAGTGCAGAGACCCCACGAGAAACAGTGATTCAGATGAAAAAGAAAGTCAAGCGGTGGTGGTCGGTCTAAAATGCCTTCAGTTACTGGCGGCGCGCATCGGCCTTATCTAGGCTGTCGCTGCCATTGGCGGGCGTGGTTAGGTGCCGTTGGCGCCGGGGGCTGCATCAGTGACCGCATCGCCAGCTGCAAGCTTGCAGCTCCCTCGTTACCAAACCTTTATCGACCAAAGCTCGCCTTTCCTGCTGGTCTTTGCCTTGGAGAACAGATCTCTCGTTAGTTGCAGCTGCTTCTCGCCTGTGCCACCGCGGCTCTCTGATTCGTCCCCCGGCCCTGAACAGCTCTTTCGTCGAGTAGCTAAAGAATTCTTGCTGCCTCATTCCCCCATCCTCCACACCCACCATCGATCCTCACCTCACCAGGCTCGCGACATGGCCGCCCAAGACGTTCGTTTGGCTTCAATCAAGCCGAGGCTGAAGTACAATACAATTGGCGGTGTCAATGGCCCTCTGGTCATCCTAGACAATGTACGTTGGAGCTGCGCGATGGTCCCCGCAAAATGTGTTGCATTATCGCTAATACTCTGTTACCTCAGGTCAAATTCCCCCGGTACAACGAGATTGTCAGTCTGACGCTGCCCGATGGCTCGACACGGTCGGGTCAGGTCCTCGAGGCAAGAGGTATGTTCGCTACAGCTACGCAGGATATATGCGATGACCACGGATTGACGTTGGTTTGCAGGAAACAGAGCGGTCGTCCAGGTCTTCGAAGGCACAACGGGCATAGATGTCAAGAAGGTGCGCATGACCTCTGTCAAGCAATCTACCACGGTGCTCACTATTTACAGACGAAAGTCGAGTTCACCGGCCACAGTTTGAAGATTGGAGTCTCGGAAGATATGCTGGGTCGCATCTTCGATGGATCAGGAAGAGCTATAGACAAAGGGCCCAAAGTGCTGGCAGAAGACTACCTCGACATCAACGGGAGTCCCATCAACCCATATTCCAGAGTACGCTCGCCCTGTCTCACTGTCTCCACCGCAAACTGACCCCGGGTGAAGGTTTACCCCGAGGAAATGATCTCGACAGGTATCTCGGCTATTGACTGCATGAACTCGGTCGCCAGAGGGCAAAAGATCCCTATTTTCTCGGCTGCCGGTCTACCCCATAACGAAATTGCTGCTCAGATCTGTCGGCAGGCCGGTCTCGTCAACCAACCTACCAAGGGCGTGCATGATGGCCACGAGGAAAACTTCAGCATTGTCTTCGCTGCCATGGGTGTCAACATGGAGACTTCTCGATTCTTCACTCGCGACTTCGAGGAGAATGGTTCGATGGAACGAGTCACTCTGTTCTTGAACTTGGCCAACGACCCAACCATCGAACGTATCATCACCCCTCGACTTGCCTTGACCACGGCAGAATACTACGCCTATCAACTCGAGAAGCACGTTCTAGTCATCCTCACAGATCTGTCTGCATACTGCGACGCTCTTCGAGAGGTCTCTGCTGCCCGAGAAGAAGTCCCGGGTCGTCGTGGTTATCCCGGTTACATGTACACTGACTTGTCCACTATCTACGAGCGAGCCGGTCGTGTCGAAGGAAGAAACGGCTCTATCACCCAGATCCCCATTCTGACCATGCCTAACGACGATATCACACATCCGATCCCCGATCTGACTGGATACATCACGGAGGGTCAGATCTTCGTCGATCGTGGTCTGCACAACAAGGGTGTCTACCCGCCCATCAATGTCTTGCCATCACTGTCCCGACTCATGAAGTCTGCCATCGGTGAAGGTCTGACGCGGAAGGATCATGGTGATGTCTCGAACCAGCTGTACGCCAAGTACGCTATCGGCCGTGACGCAGCGGCCATGAAAGCGGTCGTGGGCGAGGAAGCCTTGTCGGCCGAAGACAAGCTCTCGCTTGAGTTCTTGGACAAGTTTGAGAGACAGTTCATCTCACAAAGCCCCTACGACAAGCGCTCGATTTTCGACAGCCTGGATCTCGGGTGGAATCTGCTCCGCATCTTCCCCAAAGAACTTCTCAACCGTATCAACCCCAAATTGTTAGATGAGTTCTACGCCAGGAAGGGACACGGAAAGAAGGCAAACAAAGACACAAGGGACAATGAGGACGGTAACAAGCAGGTCAACGGCGACGCCAACCTGTTGGATGACTAGGTTCGAGAGTGAGGCTGTGTGGAACGCCTCGATCCAAGGAAATGTAGAATGGCCTCAACCAGTGTTCAACCGTGCTCGATCTACCATCGCTTTAACGTCTCAGCACAAAGGTCAGGTCAAATGACCCGGGTCTTCGGATACGGTTGCTTTGGCTTACATAGTATCAGGGGCTTATCGACGAATAAAGGTTGCGGGCGGATAGGTTCCCTAAGTGATGGTAGCCACTATTGCGTGATGTCCTATGTAGACAAGTATATTTCCCAGCGTCTAGAACCTGTCGGTGTAGACTAGATACCTATCTACCACCTACTCTCCTGTCTTCATCTCGGTCCGACCTATCCTTGGTCTCGACAGCCTTATGACGGACGTGTGTGCCGGCCACAAGATATATACACATTTATGTACTGATACTGATACGCAACACCACCAGATTCAGCCGGCCGGAACATGATTATGATTGTGTTATATGTAGATAGACGGATAATTACCGAGCCACGATTCGGTTACTCTACGGAGTACATATGCTATATGTGGATTTAGCAGGTCAGTCTGGCTAGGTAGGATGGGTTCACGCTAGATCGAATAAGACTAGACTAGACTAGACTAGACTGGATAGATATTTGTATAGAGAGATGGAGAGAGAGAGAGAGAGAGAGAGCTGGGTGGGTGGGTAGGTAGGTAGGTAGGTAGGTAGGTAGGCAGGTAGGTAGGTAGGTAGGTAGATATACAGATAAATAGATGACAGATGGATAGGTACATAGGTAGATAGGTACAAATATGACTGGTGGATAGATATACGAACGAAGTGTTTTATACATCCCAAGTCAACACATTATTACAAACAACAATGGATGCGTGTCTATCGGGCTCTTCTTCTTTGAAAAGCCCTGCTCGCCCTGCTTGTGTCGCTTGCCTTGCCTTGCCTTTGCCTTGCCGGCCGGACTGTACAGTATTCATGCAATATACCCCGTAACCGTAACAAAATGTACCCCCACCAATGCATCATGCATCACGCATCACGCATCACGCGGTTCAGTGCTTGGTTTTTCACTGCACCGACTGCCCTGTACTCGCGCTGGCAAGGCTATCCTCGCGGGCGCTTTCCTGCACGGTACTCAAATTCCGGTGCAGCTGCAACTGCGAGCGACTCGGTGTGGCGTGCAGCATGCGCATCCTCTCGGCGGCGCCCGTGTCTTCACCCATTCCTGGGCCGCCCATGCCGACGGAATACGCCCCGCCCATCCCGGGCGGTAGAGGTGGTGCACCGGCACCGTTGCTTCCAGGAGCAGGACCAGCACCCGCACCAGTACCGCCACCAGCACCGGCTCCAGCGAACGCACCCGTCATGCTAGGGCTTGTGCCGAACGCGCCGCCGATACCGCCTCCTGTCCCGAATGCGGCGGTCGGGATCGAAACAGGTACACCGCCATTCGAGCCAAGGACGTTGTTCATGCTCCTCGCGCTGCCGTACGCGGACCGCTGCCCTGCCACGCCAAGCAGTCGAGTCCACTCGTCGGGCACATTCGAAGCAGCCTGTGCAGCGGCGATGGCTTTCTGTCTCTGCAGATCCCGTCCCTTGATGTCGACGTACATGACGAGTATGACACCCAGCACGAGCCCCGCGGTGGCGAGGCCCAGGTTGATGGGCTCGGGATCGTCCTCGAAGACCTCGTGCAGTAGGGCCTGCAGTCCCGACTGCGTGAAGGTGAATAACCCGCTCAGACAGATGATTGCGCCATAGACGGTCCCGAACGTGGCATACCCGAAGACTTTGGCCGCATAGTCGCTCATGGCGGAGTAATACAGCGGTCGGAAGAGGACGAAGAGGGTGACGTTCGCGTACGCGGCCCAGACGGTCGGCACCGCGCCAAGCACGCCAATGATCGTGCTCAGCAGGACCAGCAGGTTCAGCACGGCGACGGTGCTCGTGTGGTCCAGTAAAGCGCCGATGAAGGGCACGGTGGCAATGCCGCCGATCGGCAGAGCCAGGTCGAAGTATTCGATCAGCTTGGTCGCCTCAGTGGCGCTGTTCAGCATGTACACGTACTGGGACCAAATGGTGGCGATAAAAAAGTTGAATCTCGCCATTTGCAGGATGGTGAAGAGTGTGATGAGAATAAACCACGGGGTGCGGATCTGTTTGGAGGCGGGCATCCCATGGAGCACGCCCCAGACGCCCGAGTTCGCGCGGATGGTGTCTTCCTTCCTGACGTGCTTGACTTGTTGGGCGGGCGTGCCCAGCAGGTCATTGATGCTCGCGATGGACATCCTCCTTTGCTCGGCGCGGTGGGACCGTATGCGCATGAGATCTGTGGCGGTGAGGTCCAGGTCGTCGTCCGAGTCGTGCAAGTCGGTCGTGGCGTCCTGGGCGCGGTCCATCTTCTCGGTCAATTCGCCACGGGTTTGGTACGATTGGGCGGGCATGACAAATATTTGGGTGACGAGGATGAAAGTCGGGATGGTGAAGAGGTAGACGAGGAAGATTTGGCGGAGGGAAACGCTCCCGGAGGTGGATTGGTAGAGGATTCGGAACAGGAGGAACACGCTTGCAGAGGCGTCGAACGCGCCGGTGACGAGGGCGAGGATGAGGCCTTGGAAGCGCGGAAAGGCATTGGATAAGTGGAAGGAGGGCACGAAGGTGAATGTTCCGCCCAGGGCCAGGAGGAATGAAGCCACGATGTAGCCGTCGAAGGGGAGAGGCTCGGCGAATGCCAGGCAGAGTGAGCCTAGTGCGAGAAAGACTGATGAGACGATGCCGCATACCCGTGGGCCATATCGATCGAGGATACTGCCGACGAGGAGGGCGGAGATGTTGGTCGTGACGGAGGCGATGATGAACGTCAGGTTCAGTCTGTGCACGGACATTAGCGTCAGTGATCAGTCGTCACGGCCAACGGGGGCAATGATGAATTGAAACCGGCAGATTACCTTTGATCCTGCAGGTAGCACAGCCTGACTCCCTTTCTCAGTTCGGCGTCAGTGCACAGATCTTGATAGACACCTTCCGCCACCAATATCGTCTTCAGAGCGTCGAATCCAAACGTGATGCCCGAGGCCGTCACGCAAGCAATAACACCAATCACTATTTGGGCTGTGCACGGCACGCAGCAAGTCGAATATGTCAGTTGAAGTTTCGATTTCCGAATCCCCAGAAGACGATGAAGGACAGGGAACAACTGACTGACTTACCTATCCTTTTCGCAGAGCTCACCTCGTAGGCGGCGATGGGTTCCAACTTTTCACCACCGGCAGACTTGTCCCCAGCCACGGGTGGAATAGGGTCATAGCTGATACTCAGCGCTATACTCGGCTGTCTGGACAGGCGAGGGAACGCGCGGATGCTCTCCGTGTCGAAGCCCACATCGCCGGGTTCGGGTTCGTGATCGATGCCCTCGACTGCGGAGACATGTTGGGCTAGGGACATTTGCTGGAAGTCGGAGCGCGAGATAGACCGGGGGGAGATGTTTTTATATCAAGGCCAGGCTGAAACGCGCATATACATAAGGGCAAAAAAGTATAAAATAAAGATACTACTAACGTGATGGTGGTGGGCAGCGTTGTTTCTCGCGTTCCGGCAAAATGTGTGTGTTTGGCTGCTGCAGCTGTGCTTGTCGTTGGGGCTTGAAGCGGAAATTTTCCCGGCCGTCGGATCATTGACACTGGCTTGGGCTTGAGTTTCGACCAGTGGCACCCAGTGGAGATGTGATCCGAGTGTGACGTACAGCCATTTGGCGGCTCGCGTGATGTCAGTCTTACCTGATCGAGGACGTCCCGGCCTCTGCGGGGTACGAGTACAAATAGCATTATGGAGAAGTGAGCGGGAGATGAATGGCATTTCAATCTACCCCAACATTCGTAGTAGTATTGAGAATGGCATTCCTGGGGGGTACACGCACAACGACAGGCATTGAAATGTCGGTGTGCACCGTCCCGAAGCGACTACAAGATAAGGAAGTACAGGTCGCGTTTGAAGAACAGATACAGTACTCACTCTTATGGGGGCAAGTGAGCCAGCACCATATGTACAGTACTTCGTACTGTGGCGTAGACTCGCTCCTCATCCTCTCACACTCCCAATTGATCCACTTTCTGTCGAAATGCCAGTATTTCCCCTGCCAGCGCTTCACCTTGTTCCAAGGCCATCATGTGCACGCCCGGATCAATCTCCTTGTAAACGACCTGCGTGTTGCCCGCGGCTTCGCACGCTTCTCTGAGCCGGGTCATCCACTTCGGCCCCGTGCTCGCATCCTGCACACCGCATACCAGCAGGACAGGACACTTCACTCTCCCTTCCCTCAGACTCGGGAGCGAATCTAGCTGGCTCATGCATCGCCACGCGTCCGCCCAATCGCTCAGCGATATCCTCTCGACGCACGACCTCGCGTAGCGGACGCCCCACTCGTTCCGCGCAATCGCCTCCGGGGTGAACCAGCGGAGGATCGTCTCCGGCAGCAACGGCGCGACCGACTGCGCCTCTTCGGCTCTCGTCGCCCGCGTCACCCACGACGGCTGTGCCTCCCCCGCCGTGGTGATCAGGCCCAAGCAGCGTGTCTGTTCCGGGTGGGCCAGTGCGAAATACTGTGCCACGGCACCACCGTACGATTGGCCGTAGACGTCGGCTTTGGCGATCTTCAGCGCGTCGAGGATGCAGTGCAGGTCGGACGCAAGCTGCGTGAGGGAGCGCGCATGTGGAGCGTGTGCGGCGTAGCCGTGTCCGCGCATGTCGTACGCTATCACGCGCATGTCGCGACCCGCCGTGGCGACCAGTCTGGAGAAGACGGCATCCCACATGCGACGATCAAGCGCCAGCGCGTGGATGAGGACGATTGGTACCGAATCGCTCAGAGGATTCGAGTCCTTCACGACCGTGTGGTGGTCCCCGACAGAGACCTCTTTTTCCACGTACGTGCTGTTGAGCGCGTGGTGCATAGGACCCATCAGTGATTGGAGGCCCGCGACCACACGGCTTCGCGTGGTGATGGCCTTGGATGGTCCAAAGTGGAAACTCGATTGATAGACGACGTTCTGGATCTCCGACTCGGTTGCCCCGTAATATAGTGCCGTGGCAAGGCATTCCTCGAGCGAGTCGTCCGGGTCGTGGGCTATCAGAGCCATGATCTCCTGCAAGGCGCATTCCCGGTAGTTCAGCGAGGACGTCGCGACTGTTTCGAGGAAAGAGCGTGAGGGCCTGAAATCGGATAGGACTATCTTGTGCTTGGGCGTCGGTGCCATGGTCTCCGCCACAGCCTCTTCAGTCTTGACCTAGTCGTGCAGAAGTCAGTCACCAAGCCAAACTCAGATCCCTTGACCTAGTGGCGTCGGAGTGAGTTAATGACCAAGCCAAACTCAAACCCATCTTGCATAATACGAATATCGCGAGAGTCTCCAGTAAGTAGGATATGAATACTGACCTGAGAAGAAGACGACATCGCGCACATCCCAAGTGACTGAGTGACCGCCCGCGGATTATTCAGCCTCGATGTCTCACGTAGCCATTTTCGTTTTCCGTACCTGGCATTGCTCGTTGTTTCAAGGCACAGTCTCTATAAACAGCGCGAGGAGCTTGGAGAAACCTCCGATTCTGCGCGGAGTTTGCCCGTGTTTCTCCAAGAGGATATGTAGCCTGTCTCCAACTCATTTTGCCGTTGATTTTTTGGATCTCATCACACTCACCTCACGATGGCGAGTGCAATTCCTGGTGAGGTCAACTGAGAGCGAGATGGTGAAGGAGAACAAAGAGGAGGTCTCAAAAACCCCTCAGTATACATGTCGTTGGTTCGTATCTGCCTAAACCTTACAATGTGTGTGCATTCATGTCGCCGCAATCTGAGCGGTAATGCAGTCAACTTTCCTTCTGAGTCCCTGGGTATCTTGTCTTCCAACTACCGATGCACCTGCTCATCAACCTCAGACTTACCGCATGCCGTTTTTCCTGTCCCCCAGCCGTCATAGTGTACAAAGGATTACATTTACACGTGTGCCCATTGCTCGCTTCATCTCATCATCTGGCATGTACAAACGCTGGGCCGGGCCCTAGGGGACTGCTGGTCTCTTCTGGGATGCTATCATCGTGCTGATTCCGGTAGTTAACAATTCGATTCTTTCCGTCTATGCTGACATGGATATCGGCTCTCGTGTCCGCCGAGCCGAGAATGCGGTGGTTGTGTTTCGTTGAGATCGCAAGCGCCGGCGTCGTCCTGTCCGGTCGTGGGGCTCGAGAATTAAAGCTGGCAAGTATTTCAGCCCACAAGGCCTTGCAAGCCGGCAGGCTGGTGACAATATAGATGATCGTGTTCCAGAATCCTTGGAGAGGGAGCACTAGACCGGAGGCAAAATCTAATCCGAAAAGGGAATCATTCGGTCGAACAAGTGTATACACCCTGTTTATCGTGGAAGGGACCCTACGAACAGTCAGCTCATCATGTTGACCAAAGTTAGAGGACATCACTTACCAAGTACAAAGGAGAGCGAGAAAGAATAGCATGGCCGTTTTGCAGTAGCTCAGTGTTGCCTTGTTGGCATCCACCTTCTTAGGCTGCGGTCTCTCGATGACCACATTGGTGTTTGTTTCAGGGAACGCAGCTTCCTGAATCGACTGGAATCTTTCGTGGTGCGCAGTTGTAGGTGATGGTTCTCCGTAGTATGTGTTTCTCGGTGAGCTCAGCTGGCGTTGGTTCCGATCGGGTGAATGTGGGACTTGACTGCTGATGGTGACTTCGTACGTTTTCTGAGAAACGGACGGCGACGTTGGCGAGGTCGGGAACTCTTTCATGGCATAACCATTTGACGGCACCTCTTGCTTGCTCTCACTTCGACCTATGGATAGGAGTTGTTTGCGCCACCGGAAGACCACAATGCCTACTTTCACGTAGATGAACATTGTCACCAAAATGATAAGCCAGACCGGTCCGTAGAAAGTGGCAATTCGAAGCACGTTCCACTTTGTGGTGACCCAACACCAGAGCTGCAGAACGATTAGAAGCAATCATGGATGAGCAAGTCGATGTGCACATACCACGGCGTCCCCGTACACTTTTCCCCTGCCACCGGAATTGACAAAGAGAAATACAAATGCTGGAATGAATGGAACGCCATAGCACGCTCCAAGATAGCGCCACTCTAGGTCCCGAAGCTGGGAGCCGTCATACTGCCGGAAGAAGGAAAGATAGACGTTGCAGGCCATCGCAAAGGTCCATAGGGCATCGGCGGGGAGGAACCTACAATATCATTGAGTATGAGCACGACCGCCGGCAACGAGGACCATACCAGTGAATCAGAAAGCCCTGGAATTGGCATAATGGCGTTGTCACTCCCGCCGCAATGCCGGATCTTGCAATAAGTGTCGCCACGTTGGCAAATAGGTTCCCCCATGCAGCATAAAAGACAAGTCGGTTGATAGGTTTGCGGAACTTGCTGTCAGAGAGGAACGTCGTGATGATAAAGCACGCGCCCACAACCGACAGGACCGACGTGACTCGCTCAGCCGTTTCAATGGCATGATGTTGCGATGCGGCGATCGTCATGTTGGCAAGCTGGTCGTGGCTGCCACCAACCTAGCATACCGAATAGGCGGAAGGAACGACGATATGGAGGACTTGACAGGACTGCGGGGGAGGCGCGAAGCTTTTGTCTTCACGAGCCGTCAATATGCAAATGTCAAGGAAACCTCGGTGGTCCAGAATGCAGAGTCGCAGTGGCCAACTGTACCCCGGTCGCTCGACACTGTGCCACGGGGTTTGGCTGCGGGTCGCAAATTCACTCATTCAATTAGTCTCACCGCTAACGGTTCCCACTGGCTCCAAAGTTGAAGAGCATGACAAGGCACCTGGCTGTGTACTTGATTCGTTGAGGCGCGAGGAGAGAATGGGACTCCTTCTCGTAGCACCGAAGTACGAGTACTTGGTATGGCCCGGTGAATCTGGGGCAAGGATGATGGTGCAGAGTGAAACGACTAGAACTTGTCGGGATGCACCTTCCGCATGCACAGGGGTGGATCTTCAGTCGGTCTCCACTAGCACCTTTCGGTATAAACCCATGGAGCCGAGAGCGGCGCTATCTGGTGCTATCGTTGCGATCATCGAAGGGAACTGATTAGCGTGGCAGGCGAATTTGTCGTTTGCTGGAGGCCCGTGGATCTGGCACCTTTGTCTGGTGCTGACCACCACATCTGGAGGACGGGCCCGGTACCGGGAGCGCAAGGAATGCTCGTTTAACCTCCCACTGTCGCACAAGAAATGCACTGTAAGATGACGCTGTGATCGTCAAACGGTGATATGGGGAAGGCCACAGTTGCCCAAATGCAATCTCTGATCGTCGCACCGTTGATGTGCTACGGCGGATACGGCCCTGAGGAGTGAGAAGAGCCTCGGGGAAAAGGCTCGACTCCCACCGTGTCGACAAGGCAATCACTGCGACTCTGTCCTGCAGAGGGGGCTTGTGAATACGAGCAAATATCATGGTGTCGCAGCTAGGCGACGTGGTTGAACGTCGGAACACGGCTTGATTGTCTCGGACCGCACCGTGATTAAAATAACAGGTCGTGTGCCTGAATCATGAGGGAAGGTCGCTTCGAGAAGAGAAGGCTCGGCAGTTCTTGGGTAGCCAAGACTGTTCCTGCACTGGCTGCTTGACCCTTTCCCCAGATTGAGGGAGAACAACGGCCATGGGCGGGAAGCTACTGCAGGGACAATTGCCAGTTGAAGCCTCATTCGGCCAACCGGCAACAGGAGTGTGTGGACGTTGTTGTGCACGCGTCAGGCCGAAGAAACGGTCCATCTACCACAGTACTCGTACGGCCTCGAAAACCGGGCCAAGGGATATTCCGCCAAGGTTTGAGCGAGCCGGAGGCGTTTGTAGCATCAGACCACAGTGCCGCAACTGGTATTACCTACTTGCCGTCGGTGTCCTCGATCTGGGTTCGTGTTTTGTTTGGCGTGGCACATTGCCAGGTTTGCGGGCAAACAAGCCGTGCACGCTCCGTTGTACCGAGCCTCTCTCGATACTACGAGTTACGAGTACAAGTAATTGCGCCAGCCCAGTGCAAGTGGATTTCAATGTTGAGTGGTGATAGGCGTACAGTAACTGAAGCCAAATTGGCGTTCAGGAGAAACTGTGGTGAGACTTTTCCCGAGAGCGAACGGCAATCGAAGGATTCGCTTAATCCTGATAGCCTTAGCATTTCTGCAATAAGAATCTGTAGGGCGTCCTCATTTGGGGCATTGCTCAGGAAAACAACGTGATCTGCGGCTTCCCAGATGGATGAGAAGTCGTGCAGCCACGCGGTCCTCGAGGGCCGCAGGTCTGCTTCGCCTTGAGATAAACCGCGATGCCAATACTTAATGACATCGTCATGACCAATTCTACTGTGTGTGAACTTCTGACCTGCTCTTGATATTCGTCTTGACGGGAAGGTTGGCGAAGTGAGGAGCAAGACGCGACTTGAGCATTTCGAGTCGTTCCGTCGGCGCGGGCAGTCTTGCCGGAGGCAAAGACAGGAGGCAGTTGTTTCGTGCCGCGCTCGAGTCGGAATAGCATGTGAGGAGGAGCCTAGGCGAAGAGTGACAGATTAATTAGCCCTTCGAGTGTCGACTGACTGGGAGCTCGTCTAATCTCGTGATCCGATAAACCCTTCGCTCTGAGAATGAATATTGGAAACGCATGACTCGTTGCTGGGGGATTTCCACAAACTACTACCGCAGATGGATGAGTGAGGTTGACGTTGACACCTGCGACCATGTCGATCTTCCCCAGGTCGAGCCCAAAGGAAGGATTCTTAGGGCTTCAGGGTTGGGAAAGCTTAAAATTTCGAGGAGCCAGGTTCAGAATCTCGTACGAGTACCTACCGGGGTTGGGGGGTGGGGGGCCAATTAAGGTACCCGTACACTGAAAGGCTCCCGAAACAAGGATGCCCGCCTGGGGTGTTTGGCGCGGATGCACGGTTCATGTCCCACAGTTGTATCTCGTAGCAAAGACGAACATGTTGTGTAACGCCAGAAGCTGTGGGCGCACTCTACATGAGGTTGTTGCCCCGAGAAGCTGCGACGAGCCACGCATGCATGTGGGTTGACCTTGCTTCGTATTCTGCTGGCCTTGCAGCTTTCAAGAACCCATAAGCAGTGGCGACCGCGGAGGAGCTGAATCATCTGACCTGTAGAGGACTGGATCAGCTCTGATACAGTATGCACGGTAAATCACTGCTTGTATAAGCTGTGGATAACGGGCGCAGATCTCGGCCCAGTGGTACGTACTGTGTATGCAAGTTGCTCAATCGAACCTTTGCAAATAGTTGACACTGAAGATCGTCCGAAGTTGTTGTGGTCACACACGGCGACTTCCTCTCGCGGCTTCGGTCTGGATATCAGCAACCGTCAGGGGTTGAGATGGTCAATACTCCCTATTGTCCATGCCGCGATGCCGAGGTTGTCCTCCTCTTCACATGAAAGCGAATGCGGTTGCAACCTTGGATCCCGGTGCTAATCTGCTAAGTCATGTAATTAACGAGGCTGTCCACTCGAATCCGGCACGTCTGGCTATGCTCCCTCCAATTGAGGCTGAACATCTCTGCCGCCGAGCGCTCTGACGGATTCTCTGTGAGCTTGAATCGCCACTCCTTGATCCTCGGCTCTGTCTGTTAAAGTTACCTTTGGGGAGGTGCCGTGGAAATCTCAACACACTTTTCCTCCATCGACCTCTGCCAATCGATCCTAGTGGGTGACTTTGGTGGTAACACCATCGCCCAAGCCTTTGGAATTTACAGCCTTCAAACATTACTTCAGGCCCATTGGTGGTCATTCGGTTCAGAAGTACCAGGAGCTGAGAGGGGCGACCGCTCACAATTGCAGGCTTGCCCTCGAGAAAGCCATCAAGCCCCAAGTCACGGATCAGCAGAAATTCGGCTAGCCCTGAACGAGTTTGTTTGAGCAACGTTCGACGAGACAGCCCGCGGGCTGTATGGAATATCGCATATCGGGAATACTCCATGTACCTATATACCTCCATACCTTGTCAGTTCGACACTTCGAGTCCTCTGTACAGTCTACGCAGCATGATCTATGTATTCTCATCATGAGAAGGATTGTGTTTTGTGTTTTATGCTTTTTTCAAAAGTAAACACTTGCAGAGTCCTTTCACGCAGCACATTTCCAAGCAGAACATTTCCACAGGTCCGCCAAAGACGTAGTTCTAGCATAACCCAACGACCTGACCATCCCTCAGGTAGACCATAGGTACTCTGAACCTCGTACTCCCTCCTGCCTTGGTAGATAGATCGTCACTAATTGAGCCTCTGGAAACTGCGAGCGGTTCGTGGGATAGAAGTAGGAAGTACCGTGTAGGAGTAGGAATGGTATTAGTAATGCATTGATTCATATGCAGATTCATATGCAGATTCATATGCTGTAGACCAGCATTGCTCTTTCTATATGGATACCTCACTAGAGGGATTCTAGCTGGGGATGGTGTCAGCGAGAATCCAGATTATAGTAAACTCTAGCTCGGAAGCCGCAGTGCGTTATAAGAAGAAGGGGAAAAAACAATAATGTCAAAATCAACTTGAGGCTCATCGCCATGAGAAAAGGGCAGAGACGGAAAAAACATCTATTCATAGCGCCGTCGCTGAGCGCTCGATTACAAATGGTGAACGTCTTCGAGACTGGAACTATTATAGAAGCGCTCTCTCATGCGGGTGTCGTAATCCATCGTCCATCCATCGTCCCATCAACCTTCATCCAAAAATGCTCATGCCAGGACCAACTGATGCAGTAGTGAAGCTTTGGAATAGTGACCCGGTGATCTGATCCAACCCAATCCCATCCAACCGAACGGTTGCGCGCGTATCAACGTTAAGTGTACATCGTCCTAGGAGTAAGCGATCAACGAGCAACGAGCAACAGAATGCCGCTCTTCCCGGGCAATCACATCATCTTCACGTCGTCCTCGAGACTGGATTCGCCTTCGTGTTATACTTGGGCATCTTCTCATATGCATTCGGACTGGGTTTCCTTCTGCCCTTTCCCTTTCCCTTTCCATGTCCATGTCCGTGTCCAGACCCACACTCGTCATCATGCCTGTGTTCATGGCCCCTCCCATCCTTTCTTCCCCTCCGATTCCCACTCAACCTCGCGGCCCCATCGTCCGGACTATCGCTCCCGCCGCCGCCACTGCCATCATCATCACTAGAACTGTCGCTGGAGCTGTCGTCCTCGCTGGAGGATTCTCCAAACGCGCGTTCTTTGTGGTATATGCAGCACACTTTGCTGGATTTGCGGCCTAGGCCCTCATTGTCAACCACGTCTTCTGCCCACTGTATTCGCCGGCGTGCGTGCGTATGTGTGCTGGAGCCTGCCGCCGCGTCGTGGGCGCCTCGGAGGCGGAGAACAAGCGGATCCGGGGAGACTGAGCGGGACGAGGCCGTGTCCTCGGGACTGATTGTTTGAGTTGCTGAGCCTGTCGCAGCACGTCGGGAGACGGTTTGACCGGGGCCGAGATGGGCCCGTCCACTTGGTCTTGGGGAATTCCGCGCAGAGGCCATGGTTGGTCGTTGGATAGGTGAGGTAGGCGCAGTTATGGCGGGTGAGGACATCGTAATTGGCCGCGGAGGTGGCGAGTTGCGCAGGCGAAGGCTTTCTATGCTTGTGTGGTGTTCTTCTACCGTATCCAACTTATATGGGGTTGGTTTGCAAAGAGCGACTTAATACCGTGCGGTCGTTCGTAGAAGTGACTCTGCGGTGAAAACAACGAAGGCGGGAGAGTCACAGCGTGAGGATTGCGATTGAAATTGGGTCAAGCTCAGTTCACGCGTCTGTCTGACCTTTCCGCAAGAACGACTGTATAAAGGCCAGGGCGAGCGGAATATGTGAAGCCGTGGGGTGGAGTGATTGATGCATGGCAAAGTTGAAGTTCAGCACGAGACCGCAACGTCCAGAAGATGACGCCCCTCACGTGCCGGGCATGTTCGCGGCTCGCTCCATCCCTTGCTTCCATCTTCCATCTTCTATCCACCCATCTGCACGTTCCCACACCTTCATGCAGCGCTGACACCAACGTTGCACAGCAGTCCACGAGGCTTGCATCTACTGTCCGGCCACATGATGCTCAGCATGGCCATCCAGACCAGTCGTTATGTTTATGATGACACCTTTCAAGGCGGTCTAGAAGGTGAGTCTGTGCTCTTGGTCAGATAAAGGGCCCCAAGGGAGCAGATGACCGGTGGGAAAGAAAGGCACGGACACGACTCGTTGAATCATTCTTGTTACTACAATGCTCGGCCTCTGTCAATTCTCCACTCTTCGCAAGTGCGGTCCTGCTCAGCTCATCTGTCATCTACATGGGACACAGTATTGTAACTGGCGCCCATCTGCCACTCCTGCTCACCTCTTCGCCCGGATAACTCGCAGCTGATTTTCAATCACTGAAACCCCACTCCAAGCGTGTCTCTGCGCCCATGCTAGACAAATGCCCAAGAAGATCTCCCATGCAGCAATCTAACCGGCTTGATGCTTTTTGGTATCACAACAGAATGAAAACATTGGATGCACTTCGAATCCGGCTGCGTATGGCTCGACCATCCCTGAGCCTCATCTGACGCTTCCTCTGCCGCCGGCTTCAGCATTTGTAAAAGAGCCACCCGCTTTCGAAGTTCTCTTCTTGTGGGTCGTTTTCCATCGCGTAGTGCTCGACCGAAGGCTGCAGGGCCTCTGGTTGGTCTGCGTTGCGTATCGCGAATTCCGTTCTCAGCTCTTCTTCTAGTCACAACTCATCGTCTCCGTCCAGGTCTGCTGGCTTGATCAAACCGCCTACCTTTAGGCCTCGTTCACGTTCCGCATCGGCGAGGGCCTTCTTCTCTTGCTCACGCTCTTCGGCAAACAGTTCGGCGTTGTCGCCAGCAAATTCCTTAAGCGAGATCAAGAAATCGCGCACGTGAGTCTTGAACTTGGTGGCATCCTCATTGAGGGTGAACAGCCCGCTAACGAAAAGCTGGACTTGGATCTCCTTCAGGTTGGGGAAGGCGCGCTGCAGGAGATTGGAGGTGAACTCGCTCACATACTGCTTGTTGGACGTCCCAGGTGCGGCCTGGTCCGGTTGATACAACGGTTGCGAGATCTTGTTAGTCTCAACGAGTTGGAACATGCGCGCGAGGAGCATGCACTGTGACTTG
Organism: Capronia americana; assembly: GCA_016110215.1. Classification (NCBI taxonomy): domain Eukaryota; kingdom Fungi; phylum Ascomycota; class Eurotiomycetes; order Chaetothyriales; family Herpotrichiellaceae; genus Capronia; species Capronia americana. The sequence continues at coordinate 247,299 of JADWQD010000011.1, forward strand.
AACCCTGCCTTGTGATCCGAGTCAGTCAAGACGAAGAACACATCTTGGAGGATGGAGATGTAGAACTGCTGGAAGAAAATCCCCGCTGTTTGTGCATCCGTCTCGGCCATGTTGTTGATCAGTTCCAGGCACATGGACAAGCCGGTGTTCTCCACTTCTCGATTGTCGTGCTTGCTGGCCCACATGCAAGAGTCAATCACGAACTTGAATTGCCGACCATCCAGTTTAAGCAGCGCAGGGAAGCAGAACAGATTGATTGCTTGCAGAAGCTTGAAGAACTCCACACGGAACTCGGGATACTCGTGGAAGTCTTTGTTGATCATCTCGAGCGTGCATTCGAATATGGCGTCCATAATTGGGCCAACCTTGTCGTCCATGAGATTCTGTGGGAGAGTCAGCAAAGTTACAGTCCGGTGAATCATCACAGTCTCTGACCAGAAGTCGAGATCTCTTCGGGGTCCAACGTACATGGAGCTTGTGGATGATGGTGGTGGTCACGCTCAGAACTTCGGCATCTCGAGCATCGGGAACATTGCGTTGATAATCGAGTAGGATAGCATCAAGCAGAGGCGGCACCATGCTCTCATTGACCATGGGCAAGTCGTCTGCTTTCTGCACATAGATGTCCACAAGTTTCAAGATCTCTTTCTTGATCGTACGCAGGCCGCGAACCTTCGGTGTCTTCGTCTGGACATTGCCTGTGATGAAGTTAGGATCACTGAAGCATCCAGTAGCCACAGGACTTACCTCCAGAGGCGACAGCGTCAGAGATGAGCTGACTCGAGGCGCGATACATGTTCAGCATGTCATGGTAGATGCGCCCGATCTGTGAGTAGAAGTAGCTACCAATGGAGGAGCATGCCGCCACATTCGTCTTCATGATGTTTCCAACAACCTTGATGATCTCGGGATCATGGAGAATGGCTGGATTCGAGTTGGCTTGCTGGATGACACTGTCCCAAGCTTGGTTCGGATAGGACATAAGGTCGCTGATCAGTCGGTCCTGCACGCTCTTCTGGCCTTGAGCAGAGATCATGTAGCCGCAAGCTTCGTAGAAGGTGTGCACTTGTTGAGGAGTAAGGTCACAGGTGATCTTGCGCATATTCCGCACAATCTCGTCAATGAAAGGTTCGGTCTCACCAGGTTGCAGAGCGACAAAGTGGCGCTTGCACTTGTTGGCAATCTTGATAAAAGTGTCGCAAGCCATGTCCTGAACACCCTCGTGGGTCTCGTGCATGAACTCAAAGAGCTTGTTGACCACAGTCTTCAAAAACTTCCAATGTGCCTTGAGGAATCGCGGGTATTGGCCGACAATATACATGATATTGCTGGCAACGACGGCTTTGTTGTCCTTGCCTCGCTTCATCTCGGTCAGACCGAGGAGATCCTTAATCACGGTGACCAAGAATCGCTTCTCCGTCTCTTCAGACATGGCACCAGATATTGAGCCAATAGCCCAGCAGAGCGTGTTGCAGTTATTCCACGACCACTCGGAACCGTCAACCTGTCGCTGAAGCTTGTCTGACATGATGTTCTCGGTGTCCACGACATCCAAGTGGGTCAAATACACAAGGCACTCGCGGGTAGTCTTGTAAAGCTGAATCGTGTCACTCTCTTTGACGAATTCGCGAACAATTTCACCTTCGTCGTTCTCGACAATCAGGACTTCTTCGGGTCGTACCATCTTCTCAACCATAACTTGTCTCAAACTTGACAAGACTTGGGCGTACTTGTGCTTGCGTAGGGGATAGTTGGCAAGACTGCTGGGGTGTGGAGCGCCACCATTGGCCAGACCGCTGACACCCATGTTGACCAGCGGATTGAGTTCGGTGATGGGGAGTTGCTGCATTTCCTCGTACAGCTCTTGCACCAACTTGTTCCAGTACTCTAGGCAAATCTTGAAGATCTCTCTGTCGTCAATCAAGCTGATCTTAATAAGATAGAAGTGACCGTGGAGAAGATAGTCGGGATTTGGTAATCGTTCGATGGTCTGTAGGTGGGCTGAAAAGTAGTTGGTGAGGAAGATTGCCAGGTTGAGGATGTATTCTTGTTCTCGGGACTTGGCTTTGGCATATGCCTCGCGGAAGTCAGTATCGAGCGGAAGGGTTCGAGCAACGACGGTCAAGGTCTCAGTAAACATTTGCACAAGCTTATCGTCGTACTGGAATTGTTGTCCCAGCTGCAGCCCGCCAATTTCAGTCAAGCACTTCAAGGAAATGTTGCGGAATTCATCGACCTCCAGAAACCTGCCGACGAGGGTGTCGATGAGCTTTGTCTCGAAGATGAAGCCCAGCGGAATCCAGTTGAGGAAGCGCAGTAATGTCTCTAGGGTAGCTTTGACCAAACTTATGGAGTTGGCTGTGGTGAGCACCTCATTGCATAACTGGAAGATGGACGAGAACTCGGCGCACATGGTGGTCTTGAGGTTCTTCGCCTTGGTCGAAGTCATCTGATCCTGCGAGAAATCGAAAACCTCCTCCGAGAGCAGCCGCAGAATGGTCATGTTGTTCTCGCACACAGACAGGCCGGTGTGGCAAGCGGAGATGATTTCGTTGATGAAGCTGGGCCAATTATGAGGCCATTCTTGTTTGAGGATGGTGACCAAGGTCAAATCCAGCTTGTTGAGGAAGAGCTTGTTGGCCTTCAGAGATTCGTCCGTCTCAGAAGCCTGAAGGATCTGGTTGACCACGAAGTTGCGGATGCCCAAGCACTGATCGCGAGGGAGAACCTTCCATCTGGTGTTGACCACATCGTCCAACACTTGCAGACCCAGGTATTTTGTCGGCACGTACGTCGCCTCTTGCAAGATTCTGTCCACCATCAACCACGCATCGGGATTCGACTTGAACTCATTGAGCTTCTGTTGAGCTTGTTTCTGGATCTCGCCATGACCTTCTTGAAAAGCCTTGACAGTCGCGTCAAGCTCGGTGACGGTGACCGACATGGCGGAGGTTTAGGATTCGATAGAGGGAGACCGCTCAGCGAGCGCGAGGAAGCACGAGTGTTGTGCCAGTAGGTGGCGGGGTACCGAGATGTGAGGCTCGATTTGATATGCGGGTGCGATAAACGATCCGAAAAGGATCAAGATTGCGCTTGTCTCTTCTTGTGACGGCAAGGGGCAGACGTGGAGGTACTCTCGAATCTGAGACTCGATGCAGATGGTGCAGTTGATAAGGCGATTGAGCGGTCGGAAGGGATGAGGCACTGGGCTGTGAAGGCAGTTGAAATTCAAGTGTTGGTGAAATGTCGGGATGGAGTGCACGCGTGAAAGTACATGCACTGCAGGCAACGCACCGCAGCCGCCGCCGCATAAGGCACCCACCAGCAATCCAGACACGGATGTGAATCCGATCTGTCGATTCTCGCAGGCGCGCCAGAGGCCAATTATTAATCCTTCCAGATGGCCAATGGAGACCCGTGATTGTGCCACAGCTGCATCAAGACTTTATCAACACCATCATCACACAACTAAGGAAGCCATTTCATTTCACAATAGATTCATTTGTTAACCAAGTCGAGGATATCTCTCGTTGACTAAACACCCGGTTTATGCGGTATCATGGTGGGCACTGTATGAAGCCCCGGTAATCTCTGTATCCATTAGACATGCGAATGAAGTCAAACAGCCTCTTCCTTTTGGACGATATTCAGTCAGTCCCAACTCCGGTTGTGTGCTCGGTGGTTTTCAGGTCACGCTCTTCACTCTCTTTGCGATACTGCTGATACGCCGCCGCCATCTCTTCCTTTGACGAGATTCCGTTTTTCTCCGTGATCAAATCCTTAAGCCACTTATTCTCCATTTCCAACTGGCTCACCTTCGCCTCCAGCTTCGAGTTCTTGTCCTGTACCTCCTTGACCGTACGTTCCAAGGCTTGCTCCCGTTGCTTCTTCTTCACCCGGAATCTTGCGCTCGCAGCCGTGTTTCTTCGCCTTTTATCCTCCTCAGCAGCCACACGGGATTTGTCTTCGGGGGACAGCGTGCCCGGATCAAGTGATTCGCCCTTTCTCTTGCTGCCAGCTGCTGTCTGTGCACTCGGCGAACCGTGGGAGTCATGGTTGCCGAAGCCCTGCGCGGGCGCAGGTTGTATGGGAGTGTTATAGGTGCTATAGTAGTGCGAAGAGTCTGCGCCCGAAGTATCGAGATGGGGCAACTGCTGGCTTTGATTTGGCGACGAACCTGCCAGGAGGTCTTCATACTTGACAGCATGCGGATTGCTTTTGTTTTCATTCAGGTCGAAATTAAAAGAGCCGTCTTCAGGTAGCGCAGGGATGTCAAAATGGGTGAAATCGGTGTTTGTGAACATGGCCAAGTCCTGGCTAATGTCCAAATCCTCCGGCGGGAATTGCTCCTGATCGTAGGGCGACGTCAGAGTATTCAAGTTGTTGAGATACTCCGAAAAATTCGGCCCTGTGCGGCCGCGGTAGGTTGACATGATCCTGCCTATGCTCCCTTCTAGGAGACACCCTCACACGCTCAGCTCCAACGATGTGTCCAGGATATGATGGTAGTGTAGAATATATATTCGGTCGCGGTCAGGTAGTTCGCAGGCTTGGTCGCACGACAAAGGCGTAATATGACAAAGCCTCTGCGCGTGGCGATTGCCCAGTCACCGAGGCTCAAGGTGTCTGCGATTAGAGTCGCTGCACTCCTTACCGCGAGCACCTTGAAAAAGGCCTACAGGGAGGACGGAAAATGTGCTTTGGATGCTCAAAGGCGGGGAGTGAAGATTGCAATGGTGAGAGGGACGAGAGAGCAGCAATTGGCAAGGTGAGTGCGAAATTGGGTGCAAAGAGGGGCCGATGGAAGAGTTCTTCGAGCACCGGATGAGTGCCACAAATGTGGGATGCCCCCTACGCCCTTTGCGTGGGTTTGGTGGTTGGCGGTTGGCTGCCCCGGCCTCGCTTCGGGAATTGCTCTTGGCCCAGAGCTTGCCGCTTAATCTATTCGTACACACCACGTACAGTTATCCCCCACCACATCCGTGGGTAATTAAAACACTTAATAGCTTCGAGCTTCCCAGAGAAGATGAGGATGATTATTCGAGGTACGAGTAGTTGAAACTGAGCATGGTTCATCACAACCCTGGCATCGTGGACTCTGACGTCCCGCGACATTTTCCAACAGTGGCGACGGCATTGTCGCAAGGTAATCATCACGAGTCAGAGATAACAGTGGTGATCTCATGTGAGAGGCCGCATCGTGCCTGTAAGGCGGATCTGATTGCCGAAAAAGGGTTCATCAAGCCAAGTGCAGCGGGCGCTCATCGCCGCTGCTCTTACATACCTAGGCCCCCCCGCGTAAACCGTGCGTATAAGAGCATCCGTGGACGTCCCTGGGAGGAGCATGCTACAGAGTTAGATTCTTGATCACAAATCACTGCTGTCTGCTGCCACCCACGATAACCTCGAAGGCAATTGCCGTACGAGTACAAAGCATGCAACCCAGCTAGGGTTGTCACGATACCATCCACTTAATTGAGCTCGTTGTGCCCGTGGAAAACTCTAGTGTGGGGTTCCGCATTCTCCCATGTTCTCCCGAAAGAACTCCAGGGTCGGAAGGGCTGACCTTCCAAAATTACACAATGCGGTTCCGAGAAAGGAAGGTAAGCAATGTCACCTCGGTACGGAGTATCTCTCCCACCGAGCCAGCCGATTCAGCCTTCAAGTCATGTGACCCAACGATGACTCGTTTTGTTTACGTGACGAACTTGTGCCTCACAACAGATGTAAACAAACACCAGCCAAACCGACAACCACATTTCAATGGCTCCCATCCTCGGAAAATCGCTCAACCGCCTATCGCGGGAAGCAATCATAGATCTTGGACTAAGATGGCTTCAAGAGAGTCGCTCCTCATCAGCACCATATCTGCAGTGCAATCGCACTGGATTCGAAGCAGATGAAGAGGACTACCTGCACATACCAGCTGGGAGCATCGAGGAATTGCGAGCCCTGTACCGTGATCTTCGGAATCATCCGGGCCAGGCGAGCAAGCGCGATGTAGTTGACCGCATCATCGACGGCGACTGGCGCCGTGGACTCTCCCTGCATCAGCATGCAACTATCGACTTCGCGTACTTGGAACAAAACGACGCCGCCTTGAAATGGAGTGCTCTGAAGCTGGTGCCACTCAAGACAGGGGAGGAGAAATCACTGGATGATGGCGAGGACGATGACGATGACGATGACGATGACGGACAGCAGCCAGCGAAGAAAAGGCGAAAACTAAGCGACGGCCGAGTAGAGCCCAAATATCCCCACGTCTCGCCACAGGTCTTCCTCTCGGCCCTCAAAGCTGAGATCTCACCACTGGTCAAAGCCCATTATCACCTCCACCGCATGCCTTCCCCATACAACCTGACCATCCTCCGACTCTGGATACAGCCAAACGCAGCATTCGCGCCTGGCCGCTCGAAAGTCCCGCGCCGACCTAAACAAGCCACTGATGCGGGGCGCATAATGTACATCGCCCTACCGGACAGTTGCCCGTACGTGTACATCTCTATCTCCGGGTCGTCGACGAGCTCGAATGGCCGGTCCAAGGGAAGCGTTAGGGACGCCAAGGAGAAAGTGATGGCGAAAGTGGACATGGCGGCCATGAAGCGGATTGTCCTCGAAGCCATTCCGAAAGCACTCTCTCGACCACACCAGCGCTGGGCGCTAGAATCGACGAACCTCGTCGCAAAGTCACTGAAGACGATGTGCGAGCTGAGAGGGAATCAGAAGCCTGGCACCAGTGGTGGAGCGTACAGTATCTTTGCGGACAGTGCCAAGGCAGTCGACAAAAGTCCCGTCGACGTGCAGCTGACAGCGGATGATTCCGAGCAACGAGACGACAGACAGCGCTTGATTGAGAAGCGATTCGGCCACATGCAAGGCGAGCACTATGCGCCTCTCAACCGCGTGCACGTTAAGCTCACCCATGCGATTCCGCCGGACGGGCTGCAAGATGAAGACTCAAGCTCGGCACAACATGAAATCACACTGACGTTCACGGGGAGCGACGTGTTCGGTGGCCTGAAGAAACTCGCAGAACTCGGGCCCACGTACATGGATTTGGATAAAACGCCTGCTTGGATGACTGGCGAATTGGGCGTCAGTAATCTCACTGTCTGATATATTATTGGGATGCTTTTGAGGCCTGCTTGGACTACTGTATTCCGACTGACACCATTGGATTGATGACCCTGATGACCATTGACCATTACTTCCAAATACGACGTACATAATATGCCGATGCACGATGCACGGTAGGCGACCTATTCGGTGCCTATCCATGCAGCCAGCCTTCTGACTAGCAAGAGAAATGCTGGTCTACAGCACATGAATCTGTTTATGAATCTGCATATGAATCAATGCATTAATTACTAATACCATTCCTACTCCTACACGGTACTTCCTACTTCTACCTCACGAACCGCGCTCAGTTTCGTCCGACGTCCGTCCCCGATCTCCGTGTCCGTCCACCCCGCTACGTGTGTGTGTATTGTGTATGTAATATATAATTACTCAACTTCGACCCCATCAATGTCAATCCGTCCAATCTTCACGATACTACTGAGGTGCACGGAGTGTCGATTTCCCGCGTTCATGTCCCCCAGACCTAGACCTAGACCTAGACCTAGACCCAGACCTCCACAGTATGTATGTACGGGTACTCGGACGAATACACTACACTACCTACTGTACATACAAGTACATACTTGTCTGCCCCAGACTTTTCAGGCCCGGAGTCCGGCGTTAAGCTCGCTCCTGGTCCTTTTATGTCCATCCACTCTTCCCCTAAAGTTTAGGGCCTACGCACCGACTACGTCTGTCTACGTTTAGTACTAGATATGTAGTTACAAACTACCTACCTACAGTGCACTACTGAATAAAGGCCTAACCTTGTTTCGTATCCCCTCGCGTGTGTGATTCGCGTATCTTCACATCCATATCCACATTCATAACGGTCGATCACGCCAGAGATGCAGCCTATGGTGCTGTGCTGTGAGTCGACGAACCTATGCTCTGCGGAATACGGAGGAACGAGAAGGGTGAGTGACTACGAGTATGATTGATACGAATCCAGGTTAGATTGGCTCGCTCGGTGGTCGGGTTGAAAATTGACCGGCTCTTTGCCCTTTTGCTTTGCTTTGCCTTGCAACTGTTTGCATTAAGGGGGCCTATATATGCATGATTGTTCCCCCCCTTTGCCGCGAGGTGATTTACAAGGAAAGGCATGTTTCTCTGAGGTTGGGTACAGTACATCACATCACATCACATACGTACGTACGTACATACGTATATACGTGGGCAAGGGGACTTTATCTTGACCTTGATAACTCTCCCTCTCTCCCTCTCTCTCTCCGCGCGCGCGCTTCCTTTGGACGGTTCATTCTTGGGATACGCCACAACACCAGCTCAACGCCGTCGCATACACACACAGAGACGCACCACAACAACGACAATGCCTAATAAATACCTCTCCAAACTTCAGAACAAATCCGTCCTACTCGTCGGCGGGTCCTCCGGCATAGGCTACGGCATCGCCGAAGGGGCACTCGAGTTCGGCGCCAACGTCGTCATCGCGTCGCGCTCAGCCGACAAGGTCAAGGCGGCGGTTGAGAAGTTGAAATCCACGTATCCTGAGCACGCGGACAAGATCCGAGGCCACCCGGTCGATCTGAACGCTAACGGCGGCGCAAACACCGAGGAACAACTGGTCGAGCTGTTCGACTTCGCCACCAACAACGGCGCCCAACCGTTGGACCATGTCGTCGAAACGGCGGGCGACCTGCAACTGCGTGGCAAGTTGACGCTCCAGACCGTGGCGCCGGAGATCATGGCCCAGGCGACCTCGGTGCGTCTCGTGGGCGTGCTTCTCCTGGCCAAGGTCGCGGCCAGGTATATCAAGAAGGAGTATACCAGTTCGTTGACGCTGACCAGCGGTGCGGGGGTGTACAAGCCGCGTGCGGGCACTTCGGCCTTTGTCGGCGCCGGTGGTGGGAAAGAGCCACTCACGAAAGGGTTGGCGCTGGATATGGCGCCCGTGAGGGTCAATCTGGTGAGTCCCGGCGCGATCGAGACGGAGCTGCTGTACGGTATTCTTCCCGGTGGGGGGTCGAGGGAATCGCTTCGGGAGACGTACGCAAAGATGAGTATTCTGGGCAGGATTGGTGATGTCGAGGATGTCGTCGAGGCGTATTTGGCCCTGATGAGGAATGGCTTTCAGACGGGAAGTACGGTGCACGTTGAGGGTGGGTATTTCCTGTCGTGAACATTTGCGTTCGGATGGATGCGGCATGTATGGGAGATGCTGAAGCTGCCATGGGTGAATGGAGCGTAGTTCTCATAAGGGCTACCTCGTTCGAAGAACATAGTAGTGCTCTGCGCCGAACGACACGGGTAATTTGTACCGTCTCATATCCGAGTCATTTTCATCATAGCATCAAGCCCCAGTCCCAGTCTTGCACGCCTGTTCCTATTTGTGTGCCGTCACTGTTGGTGAAACCGCCTGCCATGCCGGCGTCGCTTCCAGAGCCCATATGTCCCATTCCCGCCATTGCAGCATTGCTCAAACGGTCAACATAGATATCGTAGCCCTCGATCGCCGTGTCGATCTCGGTCTTCCATGAATTCCCGCCTGCGTCGGTAGTATCGGGATTTTGGAATGAGAATGGGTTCCCGTAGCTGCTATCCGCCAGGAAGGCGTTCCATGATGAAGTCTCTTGCTTGACTTGGGACTGAGATTGGGTTCGGGTTTTCAAGTTGAGGCTTTCGCCGCAGAGACGGTGAATTATGTCCCGACATTTAGGAGCGCTTGGGTTGAGGTTGTTCATAGCATTGATGATGCTCAGGGCTGTGAGAATCGAACCGCGCCATAATGGTGCGTCGGAGTGTGTCGGGTTCCGGCGTAAACAGTGGATCGGGATTAAAGCCGCTTGGAGAAGGAAGTATCTGGAAGACGGTCAGGATGGAGTGGCCAATGTGAAACCCACCGATGGAGTAGAACTGGGTCAGAACCAGCGCTGGAATGCAGAAGGCACTTACAGAACGTACCAAGCGGCGAGCCTGGTGTGAGTGGCAGAGGACCAGAAGTCAAATATGGCCGAGATACATTCCTCGGCTGCCTTAAGGCAGCGCTTTGTTGCGATACTTTCAGCGGATTGGGCCTGCCATGGTGACACGGGAGAATTTGCTGTGGCGTCGAGCCTGTCTTGTGCCCATCGAATCAGGAATGGCCGGTACATAATGATCCGCATGATCCGAAAGCGCCAGCGGCTGATTGCATGTCCGAGGAGGTACTCATGGGGGAGGGGCAGATTGTCATCGCGAAAGTAAGGTGGCAAACTCTTCAGCCAGCCGTCGATGAATTCATCGTCCAGAGCGATCAGCTCTGCGGCGGAGGGAATCGGGTTGGATATGAGCCGGTTGTAGATCCTGATTGTATGGAGGTGGTAGGAAGATTGTGTCCGGACATACGTGTAGATCGTGGCTTCACTGACCTCTGCAGGGAGCGATGTGGCATTGACTGGGAGATCCTGTGCATCAATAGGTGAGCATCCCACGTAATGAGGTGGGAACAGCTATTGGTTGTAGGTCACTCACCTTTTCGTGTATGTTCGATGGGAATGGAATATCCACGCCGACTTGGGGCCAGTTCAGAGGCCTCCCGTACGTGACCGTGGCGCCAACATCCAGTACGCATAGAGACCACCACACTCTCCTGCGTATTTCCTTCTTGAAAGGCGCTGTCTGCCAGCCGCGGAACTCCTTATGGAGCCCTAGAGATATGGCAAGCCGGAGAGCAATGCCGCCGTAGTTGTAACCGCTGTTTGGTCTGTTTCTCTTCTGCAGGTAGTTTGCTGCCATGGCAAACGCCTGAACTAGAGTTATACTGCCCGTCTCTAGGGAGTCGATCGACAGGTTTGCCTTCACTGCGTTGAAGAGGGTGGCATGTGTCTCGTCCGAGCATGGGCTAGACACAAACGAACCAAGTGCTGCGACAAGGTTGGCCAATGTATGCCACGTGCTTCTGCTTACCCTGCCACTCAACCTGGCATATTGTTCGCGGAAAGAGGGCTCGTGAAGGATGGGAAAGGTCGGGTGGTATAATGCGAAATAGGCGTCGACAAGCGTGTCGACCATTGCCCGAGTGAGCATGGGCTGTGCGCGCAGCCAGGTTGACGCGGACGGATACTCGCTAGATTTTTGATTAAATAGCTGGTCCAGAGTCTGGCGCCGCTCACTCGAGGCATCGGACGTCGTATCTCCCGCCCCCGCTCCCATCCAGATGAGCCGTAGAAGGGCGGATCCCGAGACCGACCCGAGGAAGCCAGCGTTCGAGTCGTTCGCCGTCAAGGTCGCCATACCGTCGGTAATCTTGGGGATTTCAGCGTCTAGTCCGCCTCCAGAGTTCGCATTAACTCCTCCGGGATCTGCGACGTTCCAGGAAGACTCCCGCTCATCCCATTCAAAGTCATCGTCGGCAGCAGGAGGATTTTCAAGTGGTTGAGCATCATCCGCCAGATGAGACCTTGATGCGGTCGGCGACTCCAGATAACCCACATCAATTGGCTGATCTGGACCGGCACCAGTGGCTGAGAACGATTGAGCCCGCTGTTGCAGCCCCGAAGCGATCCCTGCTGTTGGCGACGCAGAAGTTTGATCGAACGGATGATCCGACGAAGCTACATGGGAAGATGGGTTGCTCGAGTCGCCCCCAAAGCCAGGCTGAAAGTTCCCTCCATTGGTGATACCATGGGCTAGCATCTGCGACAGCTGAGCATCGGTAAAGCAGGCCCTCAACAGAGCCTCTGCTTTTTCCAGGCGCTCTTCGACTTCTGTCAAGTGCCTATGTAAGTATTTAGTCCCGCATTGCTTGAAGAAGTCCCCACGGACGGGTCGGAGAGCACCAACTTTCGCGTCAAGGATGATCTGCTGTGCTTGTCATACAAGCAATGGCGGTTGTATCGCTGGCAGACCGAGCAAACGGGCATGCGCCCATCGCATTTGCCTTTCCTTCGGCGGCATTCGCGGCATGATTGGCCTGCGTTGGAGGTGTGGTCGGACTTTGAAGGGTCGGCCATGGTCGAGGGCTCTAGCGCGTCATTTTATGCATGCGCATGATGAGAGTTCGAGAGTCGGGGATAAAACGAGAACCAAACGACAAAAGTGCGTTGAGTGAGGCTAAGGAGGCCTGGTCGTTGGTAGAAGCATGAAAGTCTCGTGCCGTGGTTTGTGCCTGATAAGCCCCGCAGCCGGTTTCTGTTAGCTAAGTCCAAGCAATTTTAGTGAGGAAGCGCTCGCTTCCGCCGCCGTTTAGGGGTCCCGAGATGTGCCCTAGCGGCTCTAGCCGGGCCTATGAACGAAGCCAAGCCTGCTACCTGAAAAGTCAAAGAATTTGATGTATCTGCTTCGTTATTCGGTTGTGAGAGGCATAGGAGCACCTGTTCAAGATGGAAATGTACCAAAGAGCTACGGCACTCAAAAGTCGAGAGGCTTAGCTGCACCAAAGCCTGCTTCGAGGTGTACAAGTCTCAGGGGACTTCAAGTTTTGACGCGGATGACAACCTTACCGAAATGTCCGCCTCCGTACAGATGCTGGAACGCTTCTCTCGCCTCATCGAACGCAAACACCTTGTCCACTACGGGCGTAATCTTCTTCATTTCATAGAAGCGCAACATCTCTTCGAACCTATCTCTGGGGCCGTTCAATATTCCTTTCAACGTGACAGTCCGACGTAGAGCCAGAACATTCACATTCGTGCGATCAGTTGGTTCATCTTGCTTTCCGCTGAGATATCCAATGCAAGCGATCACTCCGCCGAACGCGATACAATCGAAGGACTTCCTCAGGGTTTGCGCACCGCCAGTCTCAAGGATGATATCGGCGCCTTCGTTGTTGGTAACTCCCATAACAATCTCCTCCCACTCAGGATTCGTTCGGTAGTTGATGACGTGGGTCGCACCCATCGACTTGGCACGGGAGAGCTTGTCATCAGAAGAAGACGTGATGATCGCTAAGCCGGTGGTTAGGTTGAAAGCTTGACGACACAACAACCGTGGATAAATCCGCAAATGAAAAGCAAAAGTTTAACTCACTCGTGGCTCCTGCAGCATGTGCAATCTGCAGTCCGGCAATCGAGACACCCCCAGTGCCCTGCAGCAAGACCGTCTGTCGATCGCCAGGTGCATGGTCAAGAGGCTTCATGCAACTGAGAGACATCCAAGCAGTCACTCCTGCAATTGGAAGAGTGCAAGCTTCCTCGTCGGTGAGGTAATCGGGAGCCTTCACTAAGCCTGTGACTGGGAAGACTCGATACGTCTGGAGCACGCCGTCAAGAGGAAGGCCCAGACCAAAGGCCATATCTCGCTCTTTGATCTGTCCTGTAAGATGGGTCTGATTGAAGATTGATAGAACCCGGTCTCCAACATGCCAACAACCTGGCTGACTGTCTCCGATGGCAACAACAGTGCCGCACATGTCTGAGCAAGGCACGACTTTGGCAGATCCAATCGCCTTGTGGTGGGTGTATAGGCCCATGGCAACTAAAGGGGCGTCCAGACAACGAAGTTAGCTACGATGAGAGACTTGTAAACAAGACATAATGAATGGATACGACAGACTAGACCTTACCTTCAGTATCCCGATAGTTCAGAGAAACTGTATGGATTTCAACCAGCACTTCGTCCTTTCCTGGGCTTGGCATTGGAAGCCTCGATTTGGTCAACCTGTCCAGGCCATCCTGAGCAGTCTGCCATGCCGTTATGTGGTCAGTCTTTTCCATGCTAGCCTCGCTTGAGTCGAAGAGTGGCCTGTGTGGTAGTGCGAGACCCAAGATCCCCCGCTGTTCTCTGTTATTTCCTGCAGATATGCACTGCCTCTTTGGTGGCCTGCATTCAAGTGCCCAAGTTTTTGGTGGTTGAGGACGGAAGTTCTAGCCCATGACGTTATCAACTGACTGGTCTTTGCACAGAGGGAGCAGCTTCTGGAGTATGTCTGCACGATTGACGACGCACATATCCGGTCATGGTATGCGAGTTTACCATCTAGCTTGACGAGCAGGCTTACACAAAGATAGGTAATCAAACCAAGGTCTTTGGTGGTCTTTGTGCGGAAACATCTGTTGGCAGAATGCTTCGGCACAATGTGCGCTTCCGTCCGCCGTAGCAAACTGCCACGGTTTAGCCGGCCGGACCTTTCTATATTGCAACACTGCGACACTTCACCTTGTCAGATCCTCAGTCACCCATTCTTTGGATACATAGATTAGTACCTTCCTCACCATGGCCGCACCAGGGAACATGCATAACTTGACGACGCTGATCAAAAGGTAGGCAGACATCCTGCAGGCTCAGCCTGGGCAGGCCGCAGTCCATCTGGCATCCCCGTCAACTCTCCCAATGGGACACATCTGCTAACTGCGCTGCCTGAACAGGTTGGAAGCCGCAACTTCACGACTGGAAGACATTGCAACTGCCATAGATGGACCTGGCGCTCCTGCAACAAATGGAGTCTTAACTGGCATGCTCCCTTCGTCAGCTCCCGCTGGAACCCCTGAGCAAGCAGCACCGCCCCCGCCGCCAGAGCCCCTGCCGAGGTCCGTGGAGGCTTTTGACGAAATAATCGAGGGGGATGTTGTGGCCTTTGTGAAAGCCGCGGAGAAGATCGGTGGTCTTGTCGAAGAGCAGGCAAAGGCCGTCAAGGAAGCATTCGAAGCTGAGCGGACATACCTGCTGGTCGCCGCGAAGGCGAAGAAGCCTGATCCTCAGCCTCCCGAGTTGATGACAGAGCTTCACCGGCACACGTCGAACGTCGATGAGATCCGAGAAGCCAATCGACCGTCTCCTCTCTTCACCCACTTAAGCGCCGTATCAGAAGGTATCGTGGCGCTAGGCTGGATAGTTGAGAAGAGGCCAGCTGATTTCGTGACGGATACCCTTGGAGGTGCTCAGTACTGTGAGTCGCAGAGAGCTACAGGATGTCGTTGAATCACAGGACTGACTTTGGGATCTCACAGACGGGAACAAGATTCTAAAGGAGTACAAGGACAAGTAGGTGCTTCATGCTGTCTGCGCCGTGCCTTGCTAACAAGAATGCCAGGGATAAGTCACACATTGAGTACATCCAAGCATACTACAAAGTCTTCCGCTCCCTGGCTGCCTATGTAAAGCAACACTTCCCTACAGGTCTGACATGGAACACGAAAGACGGCGTCGACGCTCTGGAAGCGTTGAAGCAAATCCAGTCAGGTGCAGCCACCCCCAAGGCACCAACAACCGCCGGGGGTCCTCCTCCACCGCCCCCGCCTCCTTTGCCTAAGTTTGACGACGACGGTCCTCCAGCTCCTCCACTCCCACCAGCGGCCGATGCTTCGCAAGGCGGAGGCATCGATGCAGTCTTCGAACAGATCAATAGAGGATCGGCCATTACGGCGGGATTGAGGAAGGTCGACAAGTCAGAAATGACGCACAAGAACCCATCCCTAAGAGCCGGCGCTGCTGTACCGCAACGTTCCGGATCTCAGACATCCGTCTCAGCACGTGGCAAATCTCCCGTCCCCAGCAAGAAACCCGACAACTTGAGGGCTAAGAAGCCAGGTCGGAAGGAACTTGATGGCAACAAATGGATCGTCGAGAATTTCGAAAACACTCAGAACGAAGTCATCGAGATACCTGCGGAGCTTAACCACAGCATCCTGATATCCAAGTGCAACAAATGCGTCCTCAAAGTCACCGGAAAGGCCAATGCAATCTCGATCGACAATTGCACCGGCTTGTCAATACTGGTCGGATCACTCGTGTCTAGCCTGGACATCATCAAGGCACCGAAGATCCAGGTTCAGGTTGATGGTGTCGTGCCTACAGTCCTGCTTGATCAAGTCGATGGTGCTCAGATCTACCTTTCCAATGACAGCTTAAGCACCGAAATCTTCACCAGCAAATGCAGCGCTATCAACGTTGTGTTGCCGCCAAAGGACGACTCAGATGACAGCAAAGAACTGCCATTCCCCGAGCAGATACGCAGCGTGATCAAGAATGGTACTCTGGTCAGTGAGATTGTTGAGCATGCAGGTTGAGGAGCCAACTCCCGTTCTCCATGTTTGTATAATTAGCGGCGGGGTTTAGGATGGACCAGACTCGGAAGATCTCTTGATATTGCGTTGGTACATGGCCGAGTCGGCATATGTGCAGCAGGAAACGAGGTGGACAGGTCTTTTCGGACAACCCTTGTTAGCATTTCAGCATTCGTCAATGGCTCGACCCAGCTATTTCAATTGACTTTAGCGTGAGTTGTCCATGTGGAAACGAGAAGTTGAACCACGATTTCCATCTTTCAGTCTTCGTCCCCGTTCTGGGATGAGCATAACATTTTCCTGCTGCCGAGATGTTCGTCATCCGAAGCATCCTGCCCCCGTGTAATTTGCAACTGCATCGTAGCTGCGTGTGGAGTATGGTGACCTTTGCCCGTCCCGTCCCAAGTGGTTCCTTCCTTTTAGTCTGTAGCAGGGCCTTCGTGACAGCTCCACCATCTTTTCTCCGCCCGATTGCCATCTATACAATCATATATAGCAAAACTGGGCGTTTGACTCTTCAGTACGAGGAATAATATATCTGTATGAATGTCTTGACCAGAGCGGGCATTAATTACTTAAGTACAGTAGTAGTACGTATTATGCTACTCCGTGGCACTGGCACATGCACGACCACAAACAATACTGTAGTACACACTTCAGGTGTCTCTGCTCTGGGAAGGCCGGGAAGCCGTTCTACTCATATTTCCCACCCCTCGTCATAGGACCCTGCGTACCTTTTCCCAAAAATCCGTTCTACCCGCATTGCCAAGCCCTCTTCATAGGACCTTCGTGTGGAAGACGGTTTCACTTCTTCCGCCAATCCCACCCCTTGAGCAACGCAAGTCGTGGGTCGAACCTCGCGTCTGCCAATCCCATCTCCTCTCTGAACAAGGGGTACAGGATTCCTCTCGCGGATTTCCTCCTTCGTCTATGTCCGGTAGGCCCGGTTTTGGAGTCGAAGTCGGTGATTCCTAGTGAGGAGAGCAGAGCCAGTGCTTCGCGCGGGAGAGGACGCGGTGGAGGCGGCGGTAAGGCGGGATTGGGGAGAGGGAGGGGTGTTGAGAATGCGGCCGCCAGCTCGGAATCAGATGAAGAGGGGTTTGGTCCGCATGTCGTTGTCGGGGTTGGGGTGGTAGCATCAGGAGCCAGTTGTTCAGTTTTGGGAAGGACGATGGTCGGAGCGGCAGACGCTGATGTCTGGCTGAAATCCTCCGACTTTGAGCGCTCGTTGACCCCCCCGATGATTCCAACGCTCGCCAGACTAGACAAATCTGATCTGCGGTTATGCTCCTCGCGAGCGGGCTCCCGTCCGTGATATTCCAGAGCAGGAGGGTCTGTCATCTCATTCCCAGCCACACTTTCCAACACTATGGCTACCGATTCTGCCAATTTGAGGTCGTTCTCTTTGGCTGCCACCCGCAAGACGGACATGCACAGCTCCTCGTTCGGAATGATATGCATAGATTCTACGTAGCCATGCCAGACAAATTTCGTGACGTGAATATCTCCGGCCTGGCTAGCTTTCAACAGCAGGTGAAGCAGCGTCGGGCGTGGAAAGAGAAATCCAGAGTCAGAAAGCCGGTAGAGCAGTTGGATGAGTGCATCAAAGTCCTGGCGTAAATCACAGATTGCGTGCATGTAGATTGCCCACAACCAATTGGGGATCAAGGACCTTTCGTTCTTTTGCGACAACTTTTCGAGCTCGACCGTTGCCATTTCGAGCTGTTCTTCGCGGATGAGAGCGAGGATGTTCAGATGGGCGTAGCTGTTGGGAAGGGCGAACTGTTGCTTCGCGAGACGGTCAAGAATGCAGTTGCGGAGGTACGCGTCCGGATGGACAGACAGGACCGTCAATGCAGCGAGGAGGATGGGCGCTTCGAGAGGCAAGCCCTCTTGTTCCATCTCCTGAAGGATGGTCTTCACATTCCCAATCGACCCAAACTCCGGGTGACACTGGCCCAGAATCAGCGCCTCATAGTGACTAGGTGTCGGTTTGATCTTCCTTTCCTCAAGCAAGATCCTCAAAATGTTGCGCACTGCTCGCGGCGCTGGCGCGTTTCTCGCTACCCAGCGCAACTCCGCCTCGAGAACTTCGGTACTTAGCACTTTCCTGGACAATATCTTCTCTGGCTTGCCGGTATTCAGGTCTAGGAGTCCTCTGGGGTGATCCGCGCCCGAGCGACGCACCTCTTGGAGGAGACTGCGAAAGCGCTTCGGTTTTTGCATCCGACGCTTAAGCTGCTTGTGTGAAAATCCACCTTTTGTCGGATAGCGCTCCTCTCGGGACGGCCCTCCAAGAATTGGTGCATCCGCAGATGGGTATGTATTCTGAGCCTCAAAGCCCTTCTCGCCGGCACCCGCAGAGAGGCCGCTCTCGGCGCTCAATCCCCCAACCGCACCTTTTTGATCATCTTGTGTGCTGCCTGTCTTTCCTTCGACCCCCCGTGTAGTGCCATCGGAAGATCGTGGCCACCGCGTGGACTGGATGCCATTATGGTCTTGGAGCCGCTTCTCCTGCTTCTGTCTAATCCCCGTCAGATGTGGAAATCCCTGGAACCCAAGATCTGTCGAAAAAGCCACATCGGAGGGATCTTCCTCCTTGACTCTTTGGGCTGCTCCTGGCGATGATGTTTTGCTCCTAACACCGGAGAAGGGAGGCGTACGGTAGGGTAGCGTTGCCGGGAGAGGAAGTTGCTGGCCGCAAAGGGCCGCAACGCGAGAGCTTCGCTTCAGCACATGATAGACGGAAGAACTGTGCATCAGCTACCCATAGCTGACTCAGATGTTGATAGGCCTTAGTACTGGACGTGCCCTGTCTGCTTGATTGAAACTCGAGCTGCGGAAGAAGAAGAGTAAAGCGGAATACGGAGGAGTAATGGCAGCCAAGAGGCAAAACTGCTCAGAGGTCACGTGAGGACTCACCCAGGCCGTGCCGGCTTTATGCCCACTCAACCTCCCACTCACCTCCCTCTCGCCTTCGAACTCACCACGCTCGCCTTTGCACCCACCCTTGATCCTGAACTTCTCCGCCGTATGCGGCGCCAGCGAGACTATCGACAAGTAACATTGATCTGTGGGGAAATCGGCTCTCGCCCAGTTTTTGTCTCTCTTTGTCTGACCTAACAGATAGGCAGCAAACCGTCACGTAGTGCTTGCGAGTCTTTCGTTCTATATTTTGTAACTTAATTGCGGTTTAACCGTTCCAGTTGAGGCAACTTTGACTTTCAACAGGTTCTTCAACACCTGCTGTGGGAGACTACCGCCAAAATGGCTGACACTTCGACCGGTGATATAGTTAAGGACCTGCACAGAGATCTGGTGGGGAAATACAATAAACACGCAGCTGTAGTCGAGCAGTACTGGCGGAGCTTTGATCAGAGCCAACGAATATGATGCATCAAAGCGGGCGCAGCCGACGGCGTCGTTCTCAAGCATTCTCTGGATCGTTCCATGGGCAACGTGTACAAAATCATCCCCGAAATCAATCTGCGCGATATCACGAAGCCTGACTCTGATTTTCTCTTGGATCTCCTCAAACACCGTGCCACAAAAACCCTTCTCGATCAATACATGACCGGCGTCAATGGCGGCCTTGGTGATATGCCTTCATCAAACAAATGACGGATACCAGGAATCTCCGCCTCACCAATCCTGACAAGAACGGCTTCACCCTATTCCTAGATGAAGATCGGTATGGCCAGACTATGAAAATCGTGCGTGACGCACCCCAAGTTTTGGCTGGGCTTGCGCCTTCCATTAGGGCTAATCTTTGCGTTCCTCAAGAGCTGGGCGAATTAATACTGCAAAGACAAATCTATATGCTCCAGTGTCTCAACATTGCCATCGAGGACATCTTGGACATGGGCTCGAGAACGCGGGATCGGAAGAAGCCATCCAAGAAGTCCGATAAAGCCGCGACGGCCGCATTTTCCAACCTCAGCATTCAAGAGCCAGCAAAAGGCCTTTCGCTCCCAGATCTTATTTACAGCGTAAGGAACCAGACGACTACGCTTGAAGAGTACTTGACTTTGCTCTTTACGGAGCCTGTCGTACTTACTCACGCTGTCAACATCTGCTTCTCCAGTCGTCCTGAGCTGTTTCCTGATGAGAGAGAGGCCGTATCTTGCCGGTCCATACCGACAAGTATCTCAGTGGTGCAGTGTTGGAAGCAGTCTACAATGCCGTCAAAGCAGTTGCCATCTGGAACTACATTAGTCGCCTCCTCGGCCTCTTGGCCTCCGAAGCCGCCACGGACAAGATTTACAGAGCCATAAATGTTCAAGAAATCTCCAATGTCTGTTACCTGGAATACAGCCGCGCCCAAGCTCTCTTCAAACATAACGTTCAAACAGCCACCGGTGACAAGTGGTTCAAGAGGATGTCTAACGTATACAACAAAGCTGGTAGCCCACGCGTGGCTATGAAAGGTGACCCTGAAGTTTTGACACGGAGTGATCCGCAGCTCCACTACATGCTCCGTCTTTGTCAGCTTGAGACTGACGCCTTGAAGGCCACGGACTGGATGAAGAAGTTGAGCGACCTCCACGAGGCTCACCCTTCCGGTCAGGAGAAGCTCGAGGAGAGAGAAGCGGATTCACTCAGCGACTTGGCTATCATCACATCCTTCATACAAGATCTATCGCCAGTGATATCCATGCCATCCCTATCTCGGAAGAAAAACCAGATGTTTGTAGCCCGGTCGCAAGAGCTTGACGCGGAGAAGAATGAACTCAAGTCAAAGCTTGATCTAAGAGACTTCGTTGTTCCCATCTGTAACATTCTGCAGCCCGGGGTGGCATCGAAGACACTTAATCTCCTGGATCACTTCATCATCGAAAACGCTGGCACAAAAATGGGATTTCTTTATCAAGACCTGGTCCAGGAGTGCTTCGTCGAGATTGAGAGGCAGTTCGAGCTGCTAAAGAACCGAACGGAGCAGAAAGAACCAGCCGTGGTAACACCCACTCCGCTACCGGTGCCAGAACCACAAGAGAAGCGTGTTGAGCAACGCAAGCAGAAAGAGAAGACCCGACCCGCTCATTCTTCTATCTTCGAAATTGTCGCAACCCCTGAAGAGGAAGAGCCTCTTGAGGAACAGCACCCCACAATCTTCAAGGCTCGAGCATCTACAGCCGAGGTCTTTTCCACGTTGTTTGACAAAGCAGAGTCTCGTGGTAGTGTGAGATGGACCGCATTCTTATCGGCCATGACCGACGTGGGATTCTCCGTGCAGCCTAGGACCGGCTCGGTGTACACTTTCTTCCCTCCGAAGAACATGCACGCGGGCAATTCGTTGACGCTCCATCGGCCGCACAAATCCGAGATTGAGAGTTATCATGCCATTGTGTACGCAAAGCGCTTACGGAGAGTGTACGGGTGGAATGAGAAGACGTTCGAAGTAGACGAGTGAGGATTTGGAGGACGGATAGCGCTTGTGAAACGATCAGTATCGGGTAGGACAGTTGTCGTGAACTGGCCCGGGCGCTTAGGGAGGTTAGCATTCACTTCGGAGGGTGGCAGGAGGCAATCGTCGCTGTGAAGACCCTGAGCTGATAGGAAGGTCTCGTAGGAAGAGAGATGTCATGACCAAGTCGCTCAGCCATTAGGCTATCAAGTAGTTCCTACAGGAGAACAGGCGGTAGCGTCAAGAAACCTAGGAGAATGGAAGCTGCTGAAGTACCAAGATGGATCCTCGCCAATACATCTCTAAACATGTGGTAAGAATGCCCGTGGTGCGTATCCATCTTTCCTGGGGTTGGTGTCGTCCTGCTGCTCGACAGCGAGTACCAGAGCATTAAAGCTCCACGAAGCACTCTCCTGTCCAGTGGCTGGCTGGTCGCAGACTTTGCCAACGAGGCTTCTGTCGCCTGCCAGGCCGGATTTACACCAACCAAGCTCCCCTCGATTCTTTGATTCTGGAATCCCTCGACTATTCACATTCCCCTGATTTCGTTTTCTCTTCCGTCTCTATCGCATTACCAGTCTCAAGCCTCTGCACGCGCTCCCGCTTCGGCACCCTCGTGAGCCAAAACAGCAACACGGCCGCGGCAACGTTGAAGACGATGTAACTCCAGAAGATACCGAAATTCCGCCACCGATCCGCGTAGTCGGCACTCACGCTTTGCAGGAAGACGTTCGTGTCGTGCCCGCTGCAAAAGACACATTCCGTGGTCGAGCCCATGCTGGTCGGCGTGAGGTAGCCACTGGTACCAGGTGCTTCGATGTAGGGAGCGAGGTAGGCGGAGCAGTTCAAGGGTGGCGGCGGCGAGAAGCGCAGCAATTCTTCGGCAGCGCATGAGATGTGCGAGTTGGCGAGCCCCACGGACAAGACGCCAGAGAAGAAGTAGGTGAAGGGCGAGACGCGATACATGAAGATCCAGAACCCGGGCAAGGCCTTTGGGGTGGCTAGGACACTGGAATGGGAAGATCGTCACGTCAGTTCAGTTCACTTCAGTGTTAAGCAATAATCCATGTAGGTGTAAGATAACCGGAATGTTAATAGCAAGTGAGTGAGTAGACATACCCGCAGAAGATCAAGGACAGGGAGTGCAACAAGTTCGTGATATTCCCGCCGGCCTCGGCGGAATCCACTGCCGCCATGACCATGTTGGTGAAGGTTGCGGCGAAGATCAAGAAGGCCAGGATGAAGAGGAACATCAGCGCTTCTCTTTCGGGGCCTTGGTTTGCCTCGACGGCGTTCCGCCGCAGTCCGATCGGGTAGTACCAGGAAACGAAAATCAGGAGGGCCGACAGGATGGTCCACGGTATTTCCACCAAAGTCATCGACAGCACAAATACCTTCCACGAGTAGGTCTTCGACGGGCTCTCGCGGGCCTCGTAGAGCGATCGTTGGGCGACGTAATGCGGCATAATCTGCGAGCAGACATTGGTGAAGATGACCAGCAACATGAAGATGGCAAACATCTGGTTCTGAAGCCCCTGGAGCGAATTCGGCATTTGCCAAAAGGAGAAGCCGATGAACAATGCCTGGAATGAATGACGTTAGAGACAAGATGATTCTCCCTCTTTGGAGGGAAAGACACTTACGCTGAACAGACAGAGGGCCACCTTGCTATACAAGTACGAAGGTGTCCGCCAATACTGCTGAGAGACGCGCTTCAGGACGATCCAGAACTGCGTCTCAAACGGAGCGGCGAACGGGCGGAATGCATCCGGGTCGTCGGGGTCGTCGACCGACACTGGCTGGCGAGAAAAGTCTGTCTTCATCCGAGCAAGTTCGGCTTTGATGGCGGTGCGCTCGTCGGAATTGCTCCAGATTGCTGCCCAGTCCTTTGTGTTCTCAGAACCGGTCGTAGTCGCGGCCCCGGTCACCTCGAGCATCCACTCCGCTGGATTCTCTCGGCCGCCGCACGGTCTTGCGCCTCGACGCTGAAAGTAGCTCGTGACAGTCTTGGATGAGTCGCCGATCTCACCGAAGTACAGTGTCTTTCCCTCCAGAGAGAGGAGAAGCAGCTCGTCGAATGCCTGAAACAGGTGCGCCGAAGGCTGGTGGATGGTACAGAGGATGGCTTGGCCGTTATCGGCAAGCTTTCGAAGCAGTGCGCAGATGGACCAAGCGGTCTGGCTGTCGAGTCCTTTGGTGGAATCATCCTGGTCAGCAGAGCCTCAGCCGGGATACCTGTTAAGAACTAACCGGACGTAGGCTCGTCAAGGAAGAACAGCAATTCAGGCTTGGCGGCAAGTTCAACCCCGATTGTCAGTCGCTTTCTTTGTTCAATGTTCAAGCCTAGAAAGATATCAGAGATTGTCAGCTCCGTTCAAAAGCGAGGTCGAAATAGTTTGTGAATATTGATCTGAGCACTCACCTTCTCCAGGTACTCCAACAACGGCATCAGCATATGGCTCCATGTCGAGAACCTTGATGACCTCTGCCACATATGCAATCTTCTCTGCGTGTGGGGTGGTCCTCGGCTGCCGCAGAAGAGCACTGAAAGTCAATGCTTCTCGAACAGTCGTGGTCGCTAGGTGCAAGTCCTGCTGCTGGACATATCCGGTTTTTCGTTGGAAGCCAGAGTCCCGAGGCCGCCCACTGACCAGGAATTCGCCGCTCACAACACCAAGCGTCGCGCGGCTAGCCAAAACATCGAGCAAGGTCGTCTTGCCAGCTCCAGTGACGCCCTAGAAGTGGTCATCAACTCCTATTCCTCCTGCGCGAAAGGCGTGTTTACATACCATTAATGCCGTGAGACGTCCGGGTTTGATCCATCCGTCGACCTGATGTAATAGTCTTCGCGTCTTCTTCTTGACTTTAATGTCGTAATTGACGTCGCTCCACTGGAAAACTGCAGTCTGTTTCTGGAGACTTGCAGGGGAATGAAGCACCGGTTTCTCGTGTCTCAGGATATCTGCGCGGATTCTGTTATCGGTGTTCGCTTCTTCGTCTCCTTTTGATGGAACGCAAGGCACACGATCTCGCCGGAATAGCAGGATCTCGCCTTTGGACTTCTTTGCCGAGATATACTCGGTAGCGGTCAAGTAGACAGCGCAGCCGAAGATCATTAACGCAATCATGCAACCCAGATTCCTAAAGGCCAATGTCATTAAACTTGCCTTTTCTTTGACTCGGTCTCGAGACAGGACAGAAATCACATACCTCCACAGATGGCTAGCATGGTAGTGGAAGTTGACGGCCAGATAGGTATCTCCATCAACAAAGTCTGCTCCTGCGGCCGCTCCGGTGGTTGCACAGATCCTCTCTCTTGGAGAAACTCCGCCATAACGTGGACCCTCTGGAATGAATTTCGAGCATTCGATCGTTCGACCGTGGAACTGGCTATTATGTCAGGCATTGTTCTTAAGACAAATAACCAAGGGGCATGCATTATATCCGCCATACTTCATTGATCATCAGGGCTTCGAAAGCATAAGCAACGGGATTGAGATAATTGAGCCATCGAAACCATGGGACCATGTCCTTGATGGGGATTGTGAATCCAGTGTAGATTGCGAGGGCGAGACTGAACAGTGATGCCGGCACCAGGGCCTGAACTGTTAGCAGTGCAGTCAGGTAGGTGGGAGAGTGCAGTTATATTACCTCTGGCAAAGAACGAGACAATGCCGCTATGCAGCGAAAGTACATTGACATAGTCAACGTACAGGTGAAGGTAAAAAGCAGGAATACAAAGAAGTGGCCGGGCGTGCGACGTAAATTTGTCATGAAGTAGAGCGTCAGGTTGAACCCAAGAGATGTCAGGATCTTGTTGGGCAGATCGCAGATCATCGAGGCTTCAACGTGTCAGCCAAAAGAGATACATCAGAACAATAGTATCCTGAGGCTTACCGATTGCTTCGGCGAATGGGTGGTAGAAGGCATACCTCGATTGCTTCTCCACGATCGGCCGCTGTGCGTATAAAGTCATGACCTGCCCAACATGATTTAGTCAAGCCCCTAATACTGCCGACCATGGACAGACCTCGAGGGCACTAGCAAACGAAGCCAGCAAGATGGCAAAGAAAAGAAGAGCTCCACGACTGTAGAGTGAGCCGGTGTCGTTGGGGAGATTGTAGAATATGCTGCCGATCACCAGTGCCATGATTGCGTTGAAAAGGGCGCCGGTGATGACGAGGCCCGCGTCTCCTCGGAGTCTCTGAAACCCTCGTCGAACACACAATGCGACCTGCTGTGACACCGAGAGCGTGTATGGTGACTTGATACGCCTAATCGAGTGAAGAATGGTTATCCATGGAACACGCTCTGGATTGAGGGCTTCAACATACTGTGATCTTGCTTGCACCGCACGACGAGCATTCTTGAAGACATCCAAAGATGATCCCCCTAGAGGATATTGCTTGTCAAACTCCTCGATGTCCCGCAGCAGGCATGCGTGATCCTCGCTCTGTCTCCACGCGGCCGCGAACTCGTCTGGCGTAACCGGTGTCTTACCTTCAAAGCCCGGCCGCACTCGTCGCTCTAAAGGGTTGGTCAGAGATGTGAGAAAATCGGCAGTCACTTGCCGCGGTAGACACTCGAATCCCAGATTGATGAAGAAGCGTTTTGCTGCATGGATGTTCCCAAAGTAGATCTGTCGGCCCTCGTAGAGCACGGCAACTTTATCGAAGACCTGCGCACGTCAGTGGAGATACACACTTGTTCAAACAGCAGCAGGACTCGCATCGTAGATAGACTGAGAGGCTTGATAGACTGTCACGAGCGCTGTCGCTCCCGTGAGCGAAGTTGAGGTTCGCAGCGTCCGCACGAATTCCAGAGCGGTGGAACTGTCGAGTCCGCGCGTGCTGTTATCCCAACATTGTATCGTACTCCCACCAATAGCACTGCCAAATCATGTAAGCACGGGACTTCTCATCAATCCCTGAACCGTTGCCGCATGGTTGTCTGGGATGACAAGAACATCGATGGGTTTCGAGATCAAACGGTCCACGTCTGCCGTGGCTTGATTCAACGTTCAGAAGTCTTCAACCACGCGATCCCACCCATATCATGTTTGTTGTTGAGGGGAAGAGCTTACACTTCTGCAATGCTGACACGTTTCCGCTCCCCACCGGAGACTCCTCTAACAAGGTCGCTGCCAACCTAATGGGCGTGTCAGTATGAGCTGCGTAAGCAACCAGTGTCCCTACGCACGATCGTGTCCACCGTATGGCTTAGACCAAAAGCGGCCATGACAACATCACGTAGATGTGTCGCATATGTCTGGGACAAGAATCAGCATTGACATCCCCGACAACTCGTCATGGTAGATGTACAGCTGGAGTAACGGCAGGCATAAGATTCCGGGGCGTCTAAGAAAAGTCAGTCGATCAAGCATCAGGTTTACTGATAATTTCGCCGCCATACCCTCGCACGAGCAGCAAAGTCCAGAGTTTGGCCCACAGTCAACTGAGGGAAGTGGACATCGACTTCTGACTGGTAGATGCACTCTCCTCTGAACTCCTTGTGCATAGTCTCCTGTGGAATGCCTTGGTAATTCAGGTATGAATTTTTCCCGATACGGAATCCATCGGTGTCTCCAGAGATGGCCTTGAGGAACGTCGAACAACCACTGCTGCGAGTGTCAGCGTGGCACGGCTCTTTGGCGAGAACCCCTTCTCCAAGCGACTTGCCTTCCGGGTCTCCCTAACACCACGAGCATTTCTCCGCTCCTGACAAGGCCGTCAAAATCTCTCAGAATTTGTGTTCCGGTCTTCGTCTCGTTGCCAACGAGTCTTTTGGCCCACTTGTACAATTCCAACGGGTAGTTCCCGAACGTTTTCTGGTAGTCCATTGCCTTGCCTAACCCGTGAGCTGATAGATTCTTGTAGGCTACCCCTGCGACTCCCTTCGGATATCGTTCAGGATCACGAGATGCAATGTCCATCACCGCCTGCAGCCACGCTCTCACATTGAAATCTGCCGAGTGCGGGTCAAGCTGAGGATCTGAGGATCCAAGAAAAGGGTTGTCCGCTTCCGACTTCACATCCTTGGCCTCGCTCAATGATGCTGCTTTTGCCAGCACATTGATCTTATCCACATCTTTCTCAGCAAAGGATGAAGAGGCTGTCAGCATTGATTTGGCTTGTTGTCTAGTGGGCGCCGGGCTCTTGCTTCCAGACACTTCGACAGCCTGGCCTGCTGAGTTTTGGCGGCCAGTCCCATCACCAGTGGTCTCCTCGAAATAGCTGGGACGCCCATTCTCGTAAACGAGCTTCATCCTGGGATTTTTCTTGAATTCACCCATCGGGGCACTTGTCCACTCGCCGTCGAGCATCAATGCGACACTACAGTGCCATGGAGTCGTGAACCCCGTTTTGGTGTTGAGCAGACTCATGGATATCTTATGCTCGCCGGTAGACTGATGTATGGAGAGACGTAGGTGGTCTGGGAAAGCGTGCTTGACGGCCCCTGCAAAAGCCTTTCGGACTCATGGTCAGCGATTATAAAATCTATGCCATCATTCCACTCACATATCCTCGAATGAGCATTTGTTTTGCCAGATATTTCACATCTCTCTTGTAACCATGGTTCGATCGACCATTGCCAACTGGGAAGATGTGCTTCAAATCAGACTCCAGGAATCGTCGATATCCAAGGTAGGTCAATTTGGTGTCGGGATTTGTGGCGATTTCGTGGTCGATGTCGATGTCGTCTTTGCCAAAGTTGTTGAAGATGAACCGTCGAAAGTTGGTGGCATTGGCAATGTAGGTAATCTCTTCCATCTTCTCTGGCAGAGGGAAGTCGACCAAATCGCGAATCCTGGAGAAACCGATGTGGTCGAATCCCATCTGCAAAGCCATTGCTCGGATTGCCTGTCCGTACGTCCATGTGTCACGATCCGATATGCTTAGCAAGTCTGAAGAGAAAAATCAATCCAGGGTGCGCAAAGACGCTGAAGTAAGTTTGTGCAGTATGTGACGAACCATTGTAAACAAGACCATCTGAGATTATGGTGCACCTTGCACCGGGCGCGTAGATTGTACCTATACGCAGACACATGTCGTTCAACCGCTTCAGGGCAATTTCCTCGGCCTTGTCAGGCAAGGTACCGAGAACTTTATAGACCTTGTTGGCCGACCTGAATATTTGCAGTATTAACGTCGAAGTCCATCATTTGGCAGAATTTCAAGACGTGCTTTTCATCTCGCATATTGTGTCTCTCGACGATCTGATACCACAACAAACCTCGTCGAGACTGAAAAGAGGAATGAAGGTACGTACTTGAATGGAAATGCAGGCAAACATGTCTCCACTTGAGCTCCTGCTGACACAAACTTTTCGATGATGGACAGGAACTTGGGCTTTCCGGCCTCAAGCCGTTGCCTAGTATCACTAAATTTGTTGAGGGCATAGTCGAAAATAATATCCAAGATCCTGATAGACGTCTCCGAAACAGCGGACTCCACGACAGGAGAATCCCCAATAGAAATCTCCACGATCGACGACTCAGAGCTAGAAACCTCTACAACGGTCGCCCTGGCAGCCACTGGGTTGAAAGGTCCGATGGGAGCACCATCACTCGCAGACTGCTTGCTTGGTCCGGGAGTACGTGCAGATTGGATTGCATCGACAACGGGCTCCATGATGCGCAGAGACGGACCAACTTTGACAGACGCGGTCAACTTTGCAAAATGGACTGAGACGAGTAATTAGTGCGCTGATTGACAATCGGCATAAATTGGGGGACAGATTCTACCATCGTGATTAAATCATTCCAAGGCGAGAGGTTCAAAGCTGGGCTCTGTCCAAGCACAATAGCATCCGATGTCAATCCACCACAACAGTACAATGCCTTCCGCCCTCCCACAGTCCCGATCACACAGAGATTGTGGAATCTGGCTAACGGGGAGGGTACGCGAGAGCCCCGCCTATGCTTGCGAAGCAAAGCTGATAATGTGCTCATTGTCCAAGGTTGCATAGGGGCCGAGTTTGGAGCTGCAATTGATGCGACATCCGTGGTTGGCAAAATGCGGTGAATCCAATACCTTAGCGAACTGTGGGAATAATCTTTCTGATACCTAATTAATTACCGGTAATGTATCGAAACATGGGAATTAGTCTTTCTGTCGTCGAGGGCACATGGAAAGGGGTTCACAAGAATCCCTCCCCTGCTGCTTGAAGTTGATAATTAATGTGCTCATTCTCTAGGCTGCATGTCTGCCAAGGGTGGAGCTGCGATATGATTGGCCAAACACTAAATCCATTACCGAATTTGGCAATTGACCAAGCGAGGCGTGGCCGAACCCTTGCCTCTATTGCTGGACTTGATATGCCGATGCCAACCTCAAGGAACATCCTGAACATCTCCCGTCGGTCTGGGCCGAGGGAAGCAGGGTATTTTAAGCCTATGTTCTCTTCACTCCTCGGATCCAACACCGACCACCAATGGTTCCTAGTGCCAGAGAGCCACTCTCACCAGTCGCAGTCCTCGAAAGGCGGATGGATGCCAGGAATTAACTTTGCGACGCTGCCTACCAGTTGGTTTGGTGCAACCTCGCTCACCGCACATGCTTCGAGCGAGGAACGTTCCAGACCTTCGTGGAGCTTTGAGACAAGCGCGTCTGTCCTTGCGTAAAAATTCGTAATTGATTCTTGTCGTGCATTACTAACAGGCGACGTGGGTTATGGAGATCGGTCTTCTCAACGGCATTGGGTTTAGCTAACGCCTAGTGACAGAGGAATCCAGCTGTGTCTTAGTAGGTGCCTCGTACCATGAGGGCTTTGTCGGCTCACGACGAGCACTATAGCACCCCAGGGTTCCCAAGACCTAGTGAGTTCCTGGGAGCTAGACACATTATCGGTGGAACCGCCCGAGCCGTCCCTGATAAGTTGGGAATGTCAATCTGATGTTTGTTTGTCCTATGTCGAAACCATTCGTCAGGGTCATCAGTTGCAAATCGCATCTTCCCCTAGATTGTCATGATGGGAATCGACAACTCGTCGGCATATGGCAAGAGGCTCATACCGCAGATCCTAGATCGACTGGCTGTCTTGGACCCCGATCGTATTGTGTACTCGATAGCAAGATTCTCTGAGGATTCTCCCCAGTTCCGACATATCTCTGCTCGCGACTTTGCAAAGGCGGTTGACAAGACAGCCTCGTGGCTTTATAATCAAGTTGGAGCACAGAATGAACTCCGGAGCAAGGAAACGAACGGAACTCAGCACGGCCACAATCAACGACCTCCCCAAATCCAACCCCTGGGCTACATTGGACCTCGTGAGTCTAATTTCTAGGGACAGGAGTGCAGCATGCTAATCACCTCTGAAGATGATGTGCGCTACGTTCTGTTGACCTACGGTGCCGTCAAAGCTGGCTGTGCTGTAAGGATACAAGCACACACAGCATGCTGTACAGGGTATACTGAAGTGTTTCTCACAGGCCCTTTTTCTTTCCCCAAAGAACAACGTTGCAGGTGCTTTGGCCGTTCTCAACGCAGCAAACTGTGGGATATGGGTTAAGCCACACGAGCAGCCCGTGACTCCTCTGGTGGAGGGCATCCTGCAGCAAAAATCTATGAAGGTTCTGGAGCTTCCAGGAGTGGATGAACTTCTCGATGCCGAGTCTGTCGAGCCATTCATCTATGACAAGGCCTTCGACAGCGCAGTACACGACCCATTCTGTATCTTACATACATCTGGAACTACAGGAGTCCCAAAGCCGATTTCGTGGACCCACGGTCTAATCGGCACCATGGATGCTGTGCGCCTGCTTCCCCCCACTGAAGGTGATGATGGACTTGCTCCGTGGACGCACAATTGGAATGAGGGCGACAGCATATACTCCTCATTCCCTATGAGCCACGTGAGTCCCTCGACATTCAATTTGCAGCAAATGCGACACTGACATCTGGGAAGGGTGCAGGTATCATCATGGATATTCTCATGCCTTCGCTCTTCAACCTCCGGTGTGTCCTGGGGCCGTCAGGTGTCTTACCGAACCTCGGACTCATAGAATCTCTCGCAGACCATGCAAGGATCGATATCTGGAGCATGGTCCCCTCCCTTGTGGATGAGCTAGGGGAGAGCCCCGACGTTCTGGCGAAGTTCAAGCCTTCAAAATTCATTTGTGCTTCCGGCGGTGAGTTGCATGCTCCTAGTGACATTTGATAGCGTCTCTGACTGTTTGGCTTTACAGGGCCGGTCAGTCCAATCATTGTATCCAAGGTCAATCAGGTGGTCAGGGTCCTCAACCTGACAGGCACTACAGAAGGCTTGTTTATTGGCAACCTCTGGGTGGAAAGAGATGACTGGCATTGGTTTGCATTCCATCCCTATTCCGGTTTCGAGTTCAGGGAGATACAACCCGGTGTTTTTGAGCACTGGGTCCACCGTAATGAGCACTGGGCTTTGTTCCAGGGCATCTTCCACACGTTTCCGGACCAGCAGTCTATCAACCTCAAAGATTTGTATGTCCGACACCCCTCCAAACCAAATCTTTGGGCTTTCAGTGGAAGAAGTGACGACGTGGTTGTTCTTTCCAATGGCTACAAGATCTCACCCTTGGAAACGGAGGCACTGGTCACAACCCACCCTGCAGTCGACGGCTGCCTCCTCATTGGAACAGGGAAGCCTCAGGCGGGTCTGCTCGTTGAGCTGAAAGACCCGTCGGCCAGGAACAACGAGCTGTTCGATAGCATCTGGGCTACCATAGAGAGAGCCAACAACCTGGCGTTTCAGAAAAGCCGACTGCAAAGACAATACATCGCTTTTGCTGAGCCAGACAAACCCTTCATCCGGACGGATAAGAGGACCATCAAACGGCGTGCCACACTGGACCTCTATGCAGATTTTATTGATCGCTTCTACACCACCCGAGATGAAGATGCGAACGGTGAAGACATGGAGGCCTTCAGTGTCGACACAAGCTCGATCGAGGCTATCACAGACTCCATATGCCACATCATTTGCTCGATACTGCCCGACATTGGAAGCTTATCACCGGATGACGACGTCTTTGAGCAGGGCTTAGACTCTCTTCTTGTGTTCCGAGTGGTCAAGATCATCCGAGCTGCCACAGGTCTTCAGGAACAGCTCGCCCCGCGACATCTGTACGCAAATCCTACTCTGGCTGAGTTCGCGGCCCAAGTTGCAAGGATATTGAAGGAAGTCAAACCTGCCAACAACGCGCTCAACGATGTGATCAATGAAACTCCTCTGGGTGACACCACAGACTCGTCGTCTGCTGGGATCGCACAGAGCAACATGCAAAGCAAGATAGCCGAGCATAAACGACGACTTGGATTCAAGATGAACGCCTTTGATGCCGTCAACCCCAATCACTACATGGGGTTGAATTTCTACTTTGCCCTCCGGCAAGGCGTCACTTTCCAAGATGCTTTCGCAAAATTGCAGAATGGCCTCATTCGTGCTTTTGAAATCATACCTGAGCTGAATGGCAAGATGATGCTTGCTTCGGAACATGAATTCGGGTACAAGAAGGGCGAATACCGTATCACGATTCCTCCTCGCCCGTCGCCAGCTTCTTCGGAGCCGAGACAGCTGATGTACAAGGACCTCTCACAAGTTCTCCCATCATTTGAAAAGATGCGAGATGCGGATTTCGCGCCCTCTTTGTTCGGTGACAACCTGGTCCTCGACTGCTACCCTTTCCCGGAAATGCCCGCCGACATCGTGGTTGCCCAGGCCAACTTTGTTGAAGGAGGATGTATCCTGGCCACCAACTTCATCCACACGTGTCTCGATGGCATCGGCGTCATGATCGCTCTTCGGGTCTGGGCAGAGTGCTGCAGATACCTCGAGGGGGACCAGACAGCAACATGTGAGTGGTTTGATCCCGAGAGTTTCAATCACAGTCTGCCCGATATTCTCCACGAAGAAGGGGGTCACGCGAAAGCAGCTCACGAGGTCGACCCTGGAGTATGGGGTTTTCTGCCATTCTTTCGTCCGGACGACTCTATTGCAATTCACGATCAGGAGAATCATTCAGTTTTCTCCAAGGAAGGAGACCATGTCAACGGAGTTCCTCAAGCCAACGGTACTCGCTCTTCAAAGATGGCTCTCCCTCCGGCCCCAGTCTTCCCACGTCAGCCTGTATGGCCGGCTGCTCCAGCTGAGCGATCTTTGAGCACAAGTGTGTTTTTGATTCCTCGAGAGGGTATACAGATGCTCAAAGAAGAGGTTCTTGCAGATCCGGAGACCAAGGGGCTTGTGACATCGGTCAGCGATATCGTACAAGCGTTCTTTTGGCGCGCTTCCATCAGATCACGATATCGTGTTGCCAAAGAGATCCGAGACGCAACCTTTGGACGCGATGAAATGTCTATTCTGGAGTTACCTATCGATGGTCGACCCTACTTCTCCACGTCGCTGCCCTCATCTTATATGGGTAGCATGCTCATACTGAACCGGGTTACCATGCCTATTGAGACGCTGTGCTCCCCCAACACCAGCATCGGGCAAATTGCCTCCCTTATCCGCGAAGCAGCGGCACGGATCACTCCTTCGCTGGTCCATGACGCGTTTACACTTCTGAGGTCCATGTCCGATTACAGCAAACCTGCGACCGCGAACATGGGCATCGAACACATGAACGCCATGGTATCCAACATGATGCTGTTTGAGACCAGCGAGATTTCCTTTGGTGATGCGTTCTTTGCCGGAGGCAGTCCGGAAGCCATGCGGCCACAGATTGAGAGGGGACACAGGCGCTTCCGATTCTTGGTCATCTCTCCAATGAGGCAAGACGGCGGCGTGGAGCTGGTGCTCGGCACGCTGCCAGAGGAAATGAAGATGCTGAGAACCGACGAGGAGTTTACAAAGTATGCACAGCTGGTTGATAGCCAGAAGGGTGGACACGTGTAATAGAGCGCCAGTCGTAACAGACAGCTATCAGCCACGACTGTCACGTCCTCTGTCAATTCTCCGACATCATAATCATGTCGAGGCCTAGACGACACGCCGTCGCTCACCTAATTAGGCAGGTACTCGCCCACTTTTATGTAACCACCCCCCCTTCCCCCTTTAATTGGACACTGAACAGGAGGACCTCAGAAAGCCTACATCCAACATGCAAGCAGAGACTGGGAAGCTCACATGTAAACTATGTAAAGACTGGAGATGCTTATCCTAAGCCGACACGACTTTACATGTCAGTTTCAACGAGTCTCATGCCGCAGCACAACTCTTTACGCCCAGCTTTGGCACGACCGGGCTGTACTACGTATTGGCCCGCAACACGGAGTACAGAGCACAGTTCTACTGTACCAAAGCCCGTAGTCCGCCAAAACTTTGCTCGACCCAAGAGAAATAAGCACCCCATCGCGTAAAATGCATCAATGCATGCTCGGGAGTGCTACCGTGTATCCATCCCATTTCGTATAACCATACGCGAGCCCTTAATATTGACCACGGAATCGCGGTGAAAATGTATTACTAGCTGCATCGGTGGTTCGACGCAACCCCCACACAATCGCTGCAGCTCTAATGTGCTCATAAATGTGCTCAAGGTGAGCAAGTTCTGTAGCCTCGTCCTGAGCACATTAAACAGAGCCAATGCATGGCTGGCATGAATGCCCAGAAGCGGGATTTGTTGGCGAAAGACTAGGGGCCCCCGGACCAGTTGGTTCTTATCGCTAATCCCATTCAGGTGATTTACCCATTCCAGGCCACGGTCTCGCTACGTAAAATCGACGCCCTGCACGTCTCGTACTGATTTTTAGTCGCAGGCGAGCGCCACGGGATGCATGCGGCTGCAAGGAGAGAGTGTTTTCTGAAGGGAGGAGCATCGTGGGCGGGAACATGAGCGAGGAAATCCTTCGGTTCGTTGCTGCGACTGATCCGATGACATAGCGTTAATCAAGACATGCTCTTTCGATGGCGTTGAAATGACAGTGGCCGAGGAGCGGAGGACTATCCTATATCCGTGAAGGCCTTTTGATCTGTCGTTGGTGTTAGCCTTGAAGGGAGAGAAGAGAAGGCCGTTGCGTCAGTTCGTCGCCTGTTGTTTGGATTTCTTCTCTTCTCTTCGCAGAGGCTCGATTCCTGTGCCCTGCCTCTTTTCACCATTTATCTTCGTCGCTACATTCGGCCCCGGTCAATCTCTGCTTGGGTTGCATTGTAATCGAATCAAACATCTAATACCACGTCCGACCTACAGTCGACACCAAGCGATGGCGACTGCGAACGAGATCGACAGCGACGGGAAAGTCCCCAGCAATGTTCACGACAAGAGTGTGCACTCAAGGTCGGACGAAGACCTCGAGCGCCCTGAAGGACTACCATCCGACGATAACGCCGTGGACACCAGATTCCAAGCTGGCGTGCAAGACATTGAAGCGGTGACCATTTCTTGGTCCACCACTTCACTGGTGATTGCCTATATTTTGATCTGGCTGGTGTACTTCGTCCAGGGCCTCGTGGCGGGAATCAGCGGCGCCCTGCTGCCCTATGTCACCTCTGCCTTTGCTCTCCACTCTCTCACGCCAACGACCGGCGTTCTGAGCTCTGTCATCGGCGGCGTCACGAACATGAGCATCGCCAAGACGCTGGACATCTTCGGTCGCCCGCAGGGGTTCCTCTTCTGCGCTATTCTTGCCACGCTCGGCCTCATCATGGCGGCCGGCTGTAACAACGTCGAAGCTTATGCCGCCTCGCAAGTCTTCTATACGGTGGGAATCAACGGCGTGGGCTACAGCCTAAGCGTCTTCGTCGCCGACATCACCTCGCTGCGTCACCGCGGTCTCGTACAGTCTTTGTGCGCCTCATCCAACGTCATCACCCCCTGGTTGGGCGGACCCATCTCCACGGCGTTTCTGAAGGGAGCCGGCTGGCGCTGGGCCTTTGGCATGGAGAGCATCCTCGTCCCGGCCGTCACGGTCCCTCTGTTCATCCTGTTCATGTTTTACTTCTTCAAGGCGAAGAAGCAGGGCCTCGTCCCGAAGCGATCGAGTGGACGAACCGTCTGGGAGTCGTCGAGCTACTACGCCAATGAGTTCGACCTCGTGGGACTGTTCCTGCTCTCCGCCGGCGTGGCTTTTTTTCTGCTGCCCTTCAACCTGTACACCCAACAGGCCAAAGGATGGGACTCTGCCATCATCGTCTGCTTCCTCGTGTTCGGCATCGTCCTCCTGATCGGATTTGGGGTCTGGGAGCGGTTCTTCGCGAAGAAGTCTTTCATCCCGTGGAAGTTCATGCAGGATCGGACGGTCGTGGGCGCCTGTCTCCTCGCCTTTGCCCTGTTCTTCAGCTACATGTGCTGGGGCGTGTTCTTCAGCTCGATTCTTCAAGTCGTCAACGACTTGAGCGTGACGCAAGCCAGCTATGTCGTGGCCACCTACACCGTTGCCGGCTTCTTCTTCTCCATCCTCGTGGGCGTGCTGATGTCTTACACGGGCCGCTTCAAGCCCGTCACGCTCTACTTTGCGATCCCACTGTCGATCCTCGGCACCGGCCTTATGATTCACTTCCGCGAACCAACGACCAATGTCGGCTACATCGTCATGTCTCAGATCTTCATCGCCTTCGGCAGCGGCGCCATCATGCTCACCGACGAGATCGCCATTCTGGCCGCCGTCAGGGAGCAACAGTACTTTGCCGTCGCGATCGCGCTGGTGTCCATGTGCGCAAGCATTGGCCAAGCCGTCGGCCTGACCGTCTCCTCCGCCATCTGGCAGGACATCTTCCCCAAGCGGCTCGCCCTGTATCTCCCAAGGGAGGAGCTCCCGAACCTTGCCCTGATTTACATGGACATTGTGACGCAGCTGTCGTACCCGCCCGGCACCCCTACCCGACTGGCCATCCAGCGGGCGTATGGGGATTCGCAGAAGTATCTGTTCATCGCCGGGACTAGTGTCTGGGTCATTGGCATCGCTGGGACGCTCATGTGGCGGAACATCAACATCATTGGCATCAAGCAGACCAAGGGCCGCGTCTTTTAAGCCTGCCTCCTGCACAGGCAGTTCTGAATCGAAAACTTGAACAACTAGAATTGGTGGAGCCCAAATTTTTCTTGTGAGCGAAGATAATAATCGTCGGGAAAAAAGGATTAAAAGGAAATGATCCCGGTCACGACGGCCTTTGACTTTGATAATTGTTCCCACTTCTGCTCCCTGATGTGATAAATGGCCATGCGACGGACGTCTGGCGTGATGCTTGGGAGTGATTAAACTTTTCGATACCTACGTCAAGATCTATCATTGTATTAAGACGAGCGTCCATCATGACGCTCTGCCGTCATTCGCCGGTGACTTCATGGTAATATAAAGGTTTTCAAGGATTTATTCTACAGGGTCGATCGACGACTGGGCCTCGCTCTTCACGTTTCTTTGGAACCAGTTCCTCTTCGCCTGGTTGGCCATGTGAACGAGAGGGGCGTTTGGATCGTCTAACATGTCAAACCCGTGGAACGCGCCCGGCCAGATGTGCAGCTCGCACGTCGTCCCGTCGCGCCACAGCGCCGTGGCGTAGGCGACGGAAGAGTCGCGAAACACCTCACACTCGCCGGCATCGATGTACGCGGGC
Source organism: Capronia americana (assembly GCA_016110215.1). Classification (NCBI taxonomy): domain Eukaryota; kingdom Fungi; phylum Ascomycota; class Eurotiomycetes; order Chaetothyriales; family Herpotrichiellaceae; genus Capronia; species Capronia americana. Next base: position 285,294 of record JADWQD010000011.1, read on the forward strand.
GGAAGATTTGACAGGTCTGTCGCTCGCGCTGGGGCCTGGTACGGCGTCGGCGGCGGCGGCGGCGTCGTTGTCACCGTATTATTATTATTATTATCGTCGTTGTAATTGTAGTTGTTGTAGTTTTTGTCGTCGGACCACCCGGACGACGCCGCCTCAGGGCCAGTACCAAGAACGAGCTCCCATATCCTGCGAATCCACGGCGTGGCGGATGGATTTCCGTACTCGAACTGTCGGGCCGACAGGGTGTGCAATCGGTCGTCCAACAGCGGTGAGTACAGCATCTGGGCTTTGATCGGGACTGTGGGAGATTTCCTGTCCCGAGCCATCAGGCACGTTGCGGCGGCCAGCGCGCCCCCGCCGGACACGCCGAAGACGACGATTGCCGCGGGGTCGATCCCCAAGCTCGCGGCGTGCTCAGAGAGCCAGACTAGGCCGGCGTAGCAATCTTCCGCGGGGCCAGGGGCCCGGGTCTCAGGCGCGAGGCGATGCTCGACGGACACGACGACACAGTCGATGCCGTCGAGCAGATCCATCACCGGCGTGAGAGCGGTAAATCGGTCCCCGCTGACCATGCCGCCGCCGTGGATGTGGTACAGCGCCGGTCGTGCAGCCGCTGCCACCGGGGGGGCCTTTGGCGTGAAAACGGAGAGGATGATGGTGTTGTCGTCGGGTCCAAGAACGGTGTGCTCGTGATGGGTCAAGTGTGGCTTGTCCTGCAGAATGGTCGTCGCGTTGAAGATGAACGAGCCATGCGCGCAGTGCTGGTCTCCGCTGGCGACGCCGCGCATCAGGTCGAGGTCGAAGTCCTCTGGAAAGGAGGCCGAGTCGAGCATCGGAGCGAGACTGGGGTCGTAGATAGGACGGGGGATCTTGATCCGAGGATCAAGCTTCGCAGCTTGAGAATACGGAAACGGATATGTCGCCATGACGATAAATCAGGATGATAGTATCCGTCTGGCCGAGTCAAGCTTGGTGTCGGTATAGCATCATTAGGGGAAAGTCTGAGGTTTACCGGGTTTGCGCGTCGTTCGGTATATGTTGTCCAAGTGGCCTGCAGTGAGCGTCGATGGGAAATAGTATATTTGCTCACGTGGCTAAATCTCCCTGTAGATGGGAAGTCCTTCTCCGGTGTCGGGGGGCTATGGTCCGTGTGCAACAGAGCGTTTTGCCCCTAAAGATACGACGAATATTAGCCATGACAGAAAAGAATAGTAAAGATAGCGCTTGAGCATATTTTCGTATATCCTGTATGAGAGTTCGAGGCCCGCTGATGACAGACAACGGATTCAGGGGTGGGCTCATGTATGGTATTGTTTTACTGTTCTATCGAATGGTCTGACCGAATGAAAGGAAGGGGGGGTGGAGAGAGAAAGAAGTGTCCAGCCAACGCCAAGGTATCAACCCCCTCGTGAGACAGGGTATAGGGGATTGAGCCGATATCATTTGACGACGTTTCCGGGGCCCGTATTGGTGTCAGAACAGGCTGGATGTCGATTGGTTCCAGAGTACAATCAGTATTACTCCGTCCGGGGCTGGAGGAACCGGCCAACGTTGACTAAACGGTTACAGTCACGCCGGCTAGACGAGAATGAACCATTCTCCAGATGGCGAGCGACGTTTGCTTGCAAGTAATCACTAAGATCCACTATGCTGAATACACAGCGCAGTTTCCTTCTCGTCGTGTTGTCTTGCCCTGACACGGTGATTGTCGATAGTCGGCCTCGCTGGCAAAAGCTCGAGTCGGCTTCCTCGCAGGATTATCATCATGGCCGAATATGAGTTGAAAAGGATACGACCACTAGGTATAATATGCTTCTCCCCAGGTCTTCGGCGATAGATCTCTGACAGGGCACTCGTTGCAGGCAAGCTAGAGGAAATCGCCGCCGTCGCCCATCACATTGACTTCTTCACGAACACGGGGCTATCGGTGCACTACAGATCGGCTCATCCTGCGCCCAATCTTCAAGAAGTGATTTATCGAGCGGTTGCGGAGGTGCTTCGCTCACATCCCATCCTGTTTGCCGTTCCCGTCGGCGTGGGTACCACAGAGCCGTACTGGGGCCGTCTGCCGTCGATTGATGTCAAGAAAGCCGTGATATTCGTGGAACGACGCACGCCCTCAACCACCGACAGCGAAGGAAGGGACAAAGAACTCGATGCCCTGCTTGAGGATCAGCATAACACCAGTTTCAAGTCGGGATACGGTACCCTGCCGGTATGGCGATTGCTCATCGTGCGAGACCCAGGCATGAAGCATGAATTCACGGCTTGCCTGATCGCTCACCATTCCATGAGCGACGGGACTGGGCTTCAAGTCTTCCAAAACTCGTTCCAGACTGCCCTGTCGAATGCTTCTTCGTCGTCTTCACTCCCATCGGAAGCCGAGCACGTCGTGCTCTCAAATGCTGATGACCCAATTGCTCCGTCTCTTGAACAAGTTCATCCCCTGCCAATCCCGAATGAAGCTCCCGCCGCCGTCACCACAGGGCCCAAGGACTGGACGGGCAGTCCCGTCCAAGTGCCCTGCAAGACACGGTTCGTCTCGCTGTCCCTGCCACCACACCTCGTACAGTCCTTTGCCCAGGAATGCAAGAAGCACAAGGCAACACCGACAACTGCCCTCCCCTCCCTAATCGCCAGGCTGCTCTTCCACAACCTTCCACCGACGACTGAAACCCTGGTTTGCAACCTCCCCGTCAGCTTGCGGCCGGACCTGCCACCAAATCTCATCGATGGTGTCATGGGCAATTTTATCGACGCTTTCAAGGTCAAATTACCTCGTTCCGATCTCGACGACATCGAACCCCCAGCCGCCCAAAGCGGAAACTCTTGGGACATCTGGACACAGGCCCGGAAAATCCAACAGGCTACACGACGGTACTTTGCCAACGCGTCACCTTCGGGCGAGCCGTACACGAATATCGCCTTCTTCAAACTCATTCCAGACCTCAGTGCCGCCTTGACCGCCACGCTCGGCAACACCCGGGGCGAATCCTTCGAGGTATCCAACCTTGGCACTTTCTCACAGCCCAAGAACAATCCCAATGCTGGTCCAGTGTGGCGGGCAGGGAAAGTGACCATCAGTCGGTGTGCATATGCGGCGGGAGGGCCATTGGTGGTCTGTGTGCTGGGCAGCGATGAGAACCTCGGATGCGGATTCACGTGGCAGGAGGGTGCGATTCCTGATGATGTTGTCGACAGGATCGTCAGTGGCGTCAGGATGTATCTAGACCCTCCTCAGGTGGCTGTGTAGTGGGAATCAATAAGATGATATTGAGAACCCGGAGGAGGTGTGAGTGCAGGCACAGGGAAAGGCGGGTCGGAATTCACATCATATCCTCCGGGCGCGACGGACCGGTCCAGATAGCTGTTGTTGCCTTTGAACGTTCGACGAAAAGAGGGGGAGAGAGACAACAAGATAGGGGAAACAGCAGGAGAGGGGAGTTTGAAAAAAATTGAGGAACTCGGGTTTGTCCATTTTCATCAAGCGTGTTTGTATCTGTACTTGTAAACGAACATGGTTTATGACCTTTGGACTCTACTCGTGTCGAAGTGGAGAGCTATCCTCGAGTTCTTTCTCTGCGTGAGTGACAATGTCAGCGCGCCGAGTCTTAAAAGCAAAGAAGGGGGAAAGAAACACGTACTTGTCAAGATACCACGAGCCTTGACCGCCATCTTGGAGGTCGGATCCTGGAATGCTACGAGCGGCTCCATGGCCACGCGAAGATCGGTCTGGTCTTTGCCCAGAGGAGCGTCGTAGTCGACGGTGAAGACGGAGACAGTGGCGAAGCAGCCTTCGTTCACGACGCTGGTCTCGCCAGGAAGGGCACAGTTGCCGTTGATGCAGCGATTCACGCCGGAGCCGAGATAGTTTCCGTAGTGGAACGTTCCCGTCGTGGCGTTGTACACGGCCGAGTCGGTGAAGCCGCCTCCGGTGAAGCGAGTCTGGATAAAGGGAGGGGCGACGCACGAATCGTTGGTGAAGGAGGTGATGAGCGGAGTGTTGACACTTTGCGGGGGTGATAACATTAGTTATTGCTCTCTCTCACACACACGACTCACGCATATTAAACTCACTTCAGCCCATAGCCAACCGGCATCAGCCTCTTGCCCGGCTTCGTCCCATTCACGAGTTGTCCGACAACATCGGCAGCCAGCCGACCTTGGATTGTCGCCGGGTCAGGGTGACCGGAAGCCGTGGTGGCGTTGATCCAGGTATATGACCTCTGCTCGCTGTTGGCTGCGGAGAAAGCGATACCGGGGAGACCTCGACCGACGGCGGCGTAGGTGCCGCCCATTGTGCCGCTCAGAGTGTACAGAAAGCTGCCCACGTTGGTCCCATAGTTGGGCCCGCCCACATACAGGTCGATCGTCTTGTTGTCGTAGTAGAGCGGGAGCACATAATCCAAGGCTACAATGGTGCACGCCGCGGGGGTGCCGTTGTAGTACCAGATGTCCGGGTTTGATGGGTCGCGGCCCAGCGCCGGAGCACCCGCCGGAATCAGGTCGAACTCGGAGGCCTTCGTCAGGTTCCGCGAGGAGGAGTAGTCGGCTCGACCACCTTGACCACTCTCGTTGTCCACCGGAGCAACGATCATGACGTCGTGTCCGTCCGCCTTCAGGAAGCGATAGAACTCGCGAAGCTGTGCACTTCCGAACCCGTCGTCGTTGCCCATGAGGATCGAAATTGCCGCCGACCTGCCGGACAGGGCAGACGCCACGGCCAGATAAGAGAGAAGCGAGAGCTTCATCTTTATCAGAATTCGTTACACTGGTTTGATGACGGTGTCGTGAACAAAACTGTAAGTCTTGACTCTTGAAGCTCCACGGTCCTGAAGAGAAGCTCGAGAGAAAGAAAGAGAGCTGTCCCGGCCGCCACAGATCGCCCAATGCCATTTTAATAAACCAGTTTCTCTCATACAAGATCGTCCACGACATGTTCGTCGGTTCGGCACAAACGGTCGACCCGTGATTGTAACGTCCCATCGAGCACACGATCAGTTTCCTTGCCTGGCATAGTGCGATGGCACCGGGAACCGGGAAGGATGAAGCTTCGCTAAATTGATTGGCTGACGATAAGGCTTCGGCGAGCTCCATGGGATCGAACCCATTAGCCTGCGTGGAGTACCGATCACCTTTGAGAGTCGCCCCAAGTGTGGACTTCGTCTAAGTCGATCGGAGCGAGATTGGGGGCCTCATTGGGAGCTTTGTTCGTCTCGGTATCAGTTGATGAACACGCTGCTTTAACATGACCCGGTACGGAAGTAGGGGCCACAAGCGATATCTGTCCTCACTCGTCACCACACAGTCGTCATCATTGAGTCTTGAAGCTGGAGTCTCTAGACGCCGCCGGTGTGGTGAAGTACCTGTTGATGGCGGCCCGTCCACTCGAAGCTGTGCAATGGCCGCCGAAAGGTCCGTTAACGTCCTCCAAGAAGAAGCCGTGTTCTCCCTTGACCACTTCCATGTCCTCATTGGTATCGCTGATCCATCGGTGGATATATATAGACTTCATCTCAGCTTCCTTTTGCACCACGATTAGACATGCGCTGCCCTCATGATAAACTCTGCCGGCTTACTTCCACCAGTTGTCACATCTTCCGGTGACTTTCCGGAGCTAGCTTGAGTACGCCCAGCAACTCGCTCCGAAACAACAGGTTGGAACCGAGACCGAACAGTCTGCAAAGGTCGATTTGTGACCGCGCCGTGCCGTTCGCATAGACAAACACATCGCAACTCGCGGCTTTGATCTGCTTGATGGATTGGGAGACTTCCGGCCAGGCGGGCATCGAGTGCCACGGCGTCATACATCGATTCCTGGTCTGGTTGCCGAAGAGGGCTTGGTGCTCGGGTTGCTTCTCCGACACTGCGTCGGGGTTCTTTCAGAGGGTAAAGTCAACGTCTTTTGGAGGCTCGTGGGTCGCGAGGCGAGGGTTGCCGAAGGGGAAATGGCGCGAGGGCTAAGAGCTGGGGTACATGGCTCGCACGGTCCTTTCACAGCTTGCAAAGACCAACAATATCATGAATGAATCTCCTCTCAGCAGGCGGTGTCGGAACGGAATAGTCCTGCCGCCATTCCATCGAGAGCTTCGACCTCTCCTTTTCGGCGGTGGATTGCGGTAGGATATTGATCGTTCCGCTGTGCCAGTCAAGTCATGTCCCATGAGGCCGAAAAAAACTGCTTTGCCTTTTGTGTTTGCCATTCTATTTACGTTGTCCCTCTCTTGAAGTTTTGACACCCATTCAACATTTCCAACAACACGGACGTTACCTGAGACATAGTCAGTATTGCTGGACGCATCGAAGAATCAATCAAAGGTATTGCAGAGGCCACCGAATTCTTCAACAGGACTTGGTGACTTGGTCAAACGCAAACAGGCGGCCGACCGCTGACTGCTGACGCAGAAAACAGAGCCTGTGGACACCTTGTCCGCATCTGCTAGCAATTGAAAGTCTTGTGTTCCACCTCTACCTCCGTCAGCTCAACAAGGTTGACAGGAAAGCTTTGCAGGATTTGTACTCTTCTCTTATGTGCCGTAGCAGAGCAGCATCCAAGCTGTCTAGCACAGCGAGCTTGTTGAGGTTGATTTCAGTATACTATACCAAAGTTGCAGAATATTTTCTGACGAAGTAAACAGTCTACCTCTTCTAACCCTGCCTGTAGTAGGCCCGAAGTTGCACCCATTCTGTCGGGGACGTTCGCTGCACTCCGCGTCGACAAGCGAAACCGATGCATCGAACTTAGTGGGAAACCAACCTAGCACAATGCCAGTCGTCTAGGCCCTCACCACCCCGATGATAGTACAGTCCGGTGTCACGGAGGCCTGACTCAGGAGGCGCAGACACGCCAGGCTCGTAGAGAACCCCACCCGTGCAAGACGAGGTCACGTCCGGCTAGGTACCATGGTCGATATCCAAGAGAAGGGTGTTAGGACTTTGAGTGTCGCCAAACTCCGGGCTCCTCAGAATTGTGATTGTATCAATGGCTGAATCGACGACGTACTCCTTAGCGGTGTGCCGGCTCTCGACGAGACCAACGGGTGCCAAGCTTTAGCACGTTATCACAACAGATGCAAAGGGACTCATTCAGACTGCAAGAGGAAGAGAAATCCGCCGGTCTGGTCAAGCAGTGGAGTAATCAAAAAGTTTACAATGCGGAACCTTCCAAGGTCTCTCCAATCTCACTTATATCCGCTCGGATTCCAATCCATCACGCAATCCTCGGCGGTTTAGATGTAATATACCAAAAGCCTCGTGGCCATACTAGCAAAAGTACATATACATTTAAAGTTTAGCTGCCAGCTAACCGTTGGAATAAGTTCAGCAGTCTCCTTAGAAAGTCTCTAGTCAAGTTTAGCAGTCTCCTTGGGCAGTCTCTAAGCAGAAAGACGCCATTTCATCCCATTATGAGTACAAGTCCACGAGAGAAATCGAGTCAACCCAGTATATATTATTCGCCGGTAAAACCTGGTGACAGTATGCATGGTCTCCTATCACACCAAACTCGCCATCTACCCGCCGTGACAAGATGTCGGTTGAGAGCGCAAAGGTCACTCGTCGCTGGTACCACTGGTATGCTCCAGATGACGGCCCGGATGAGCGCAGATTGATCCTGAAACTGGATCTCCTGATTGTGCCATTTGCCTTCATCGGGTACTGGCTCAAGTACGTCGACCAGGCCAACCTCAGTGAGTTTTCTTCCTGCTCGGGCGTCTGGAACGATCGAGCTGACTACAGCTGCAGATAATGCATATGTGACAGGCATGAAACAGGATCTCGGGTTTAATGGAAACGAGCTGGTGCACTGTCAAACCATTTACACCGTGGGTGCAGTGATTGGACAACTTCCCTTCACATTGCTGTTCACCAAAGTGCCGATGAATTATCTGGTACCCGCCGGTATGTCAAATGCCTGAGCATGTGGGAGGGCAGGTCCACAGGAAGACGGATATCAGATCCCTTTTGTGCGACTGCCACCGAGTCGCTCCCTCAGATGCTTGCTGCGCTCTCGAACGAGCTTTGCTGACGGCGTCTAGTGGAGTTCTTGTGGGGAATCTTTACGCTTCTGCAATATCGTGTCCAGTCCTATGCGGAGTTGATGGCATATCGTTTCTTCGTGGGCTTCTTTGAAGCCCCTTTTTTCCCAGCCGTGCACTTTGTGCTGGGTTCGTGGTATCGTGGAGACGAGTACGGCCGCAGGGGTGGCGTCTTCTACATCGGACTCACCTTGGGCGTCTTAACTGCCAGTTTGATCCAAGCTGGCACGTCTGCCGGACTAGACGGGGTCCATGGTCTTGCCGGCTGGAGATGGATGTACAGTAAGTTGAATTCCCTTCTCTTGGCCGCTCCATGGACGATTGCCACAAGCAAAATCGTCGACGAAAATGAAAACCGCATCTGCCGCGATGTGACGTTTGCTGATCTAGTGATTTAGTTATCAACGCAATCATGACATTACCTTTGGGAATTGTCGGGTTTTTCATCTGGCCTGGTACGCCCGACAAGCCGAATAGGTTTATCCTGAAAGAAAGAGATCTCGAGCTCTCCAAGGCCCGTCTCTGGCGAAAAGGTCATTCCACTCCACAAGTCTTCTCCTGGCGCACCGTCACACGATCTCTCACGAACTGGAAATTCTACCTGGTGACGTGGTGGGGCATTGTCTTCTGGAACTCGACCAACACCGCTTCTGCCGCAACGTGGTTACTCTGGATGTCCAGTCTGAAGCGCTACAGTCCGAGCCATCTCAACAGTCTGGCGTCATTTGTTCCAGCCCTGGGTATCTTCTACGTCCTCTTTATCTGTTTCTCGTCAGACCTCTACCTGGGACGCCCGCTGGCCATTACTCTGGCCCAGACATTCAATTGCATCTCCATCATCATTCTGACGGTCTGGGATGTTCCCGAGGGCGCGAAGTGGTTTGCCTTCGCCCTCACGTTTACCTGTGTTTCCAACTCGTCCGTGTTGTACGGTTGGATCAACGATTTCTTGAAGCATGATGTGGCTGAGCGAGCTTTTATATTCACTCTGGCAAACGCCATCGCCCAGTCGACTACCGCATGGACACTGATACTCACCTTCAAGACGGTCGAGGCTCCAAGATTCCGAAAAGGTTACCCTTTCGTGTTGAGTATGGCACTATTGACCATTATAACCACTTGGGTTTTCAAGTACTTGCATGATCGCCAAGAGTATGTATAGCCCTTGAGCAAGGACTATCCGGCGTGGACTAACAGAAGGATTTTAGAGCACAATATGCAGCAGAAGGTCGCCTGGCCGAAGACCAAAGGGCAGCCCAGGAGATCCTCGGTCAGCGAGACATTTCTCCAGCAAATGTAGACTCGGCGGAGGTGTTGCCCAAAGAGGCCAAGGCACCCTCTCTCAAAGTCTTGGAGGCATAGACGTCTTAACATTGGCAAGGTGGCGGCAAGGGAATGATTGAATGCCTTCGACGTGTACCGTCCAAGCAACACTCGGCCCCAAGTCAGGCACCGAACTGCCGAGATCCGTTTCGGTACAAGAAGTTGTATGCGGCAAAGGTTTGATAGAAGTTATAGAGGCTGAGATGGGGCGGTACTGTACCAACCGGGTATGCACGGTCTAGACACCAAGATGATCCAAACTCAATAATCTGGTCTCATTTGTCTCAACGTCAAATCAGCTCGAAGACACGGCACTTTGCCCAAATCAAAAGTACAAAAACACAAACCGTTGCATCAACTGTACTCATGTTTCAGCGGGTCCAAACTTTTGGTCACCCTTTCTCGCTTCCGACAGCTAAACTGTACTCGTTCGTAGGGTAACTAAAGCAAGTCACCCTACCGAGGGCGCAAACTCTCTCTAGACACGAGCTAGAGGGGCAAGGCTCTCTCCCAAGCATAGCTAAGGGAGAAAAGACCCGCGGTTTCCTGAGACGAAGTGGGTCGTAAAATGGCGTGCAATATCTCGAGTATGGCGAATACGTCCTGCATTTTGGACATGTCCGAGGCTTTTCTCCTAAACGAGCCCATGGGGACAAAGTAGTCAGTGGAGCTAACAGATACAACATTCCGCGGGAGAGCTGATACCGGAATAATATATCCTTACCAATGCCTTGAAGTTTGACTTGAAAAAAGTGCGGTATTATTCCCTCGCCAAATCCCATCCGTCTTCGTGAGACAGAGCTCCAGCATGGCTGAAGCATACCTCGCCGCCGCCGCTGCTGCTGGCAGCAAAAGACAGATCATTCTCAATGCCTTTGTCATGAACACTCCCTGCCATATGGCACCGGGCTTGTGGCGCCATCCTCAAAACACCACGGACCAGTACAAGACGCTTTCCTTCTGGACGGGCCTTGCGCGATTACTCGACGATGCCGGGTTCCACGCCATGTTTATCGCCGACACGCTGGGGCCCTATGATGTTTACAAGGGACCGGCGAACGTCGGCCCAGCACTCAGCGCGGGTGCTCAGTTTCCCGTGCACGACCCGCTCTATCTGGTTCCCTCGATGGCGGCCGCGACGAAAAATCTGGTCTTTGGAGTCACCTACAGCCTGACGTATGAAAAGCCATATTCTCTCGCACGACGGTTCTCGACGGTGGACCATCTCAGCGACGGACGCGTGGCTTGGAACATTGTCACGTCCTTTCTCGACAGTGCCGCGCGCAATCACGGCTTGAAGGAGCAAATCCCGCACGATGAGCGGTACGCGATTGCCCATGAATATGTCAGTCCTCTATTGGTAACTCTGAACCTGAAGATTTCTCCCTCTCTGACTCTCTCAGTAGCTGGAAGTCTTGTATAAGCTGTGGGAAGGAAGTTTCCGGGACGATGCCGTGCTAGCCAATAGGGAGACGGGTGTCTACATTGCTGAAGACGCCGTGCGTCAGATTCACCACAAGGGCAAATACTTTGAAGTGCCTGGGCCGCACTTCTGCGAGCCGTCGCCCCAACGCACGCCATTTCTGTTCCAGGCCGGGGTCTCCGACGTAGGGACCGGATTCGGCGGTAAGCACGGAGAAGCCATCTTCGTCGGCGGCCATACTCCAGAGATTGTCCGGACGAGTGTGCTCAACCTTCGAAAAGCAGCCGAGAGCGAGGGCCGTGACCAGAACCATATCAAGATCATTGCCAGCATCACTGTGATTGTCGCCGCGACGGACGAAGAAGCCCATCAGAAGCGAGACGAATACCTGAGCTACGCAGACCCCGAAGGCGCCGCAGCTCTTTTTGGAGGCTGGACCGGTGTCGATCTGTCCAAGTACTCTGACGACCAGGATTTCAGCTTGAGCGACTCCCCCCGTCTGCAGTCGCTGGTCAGGCGGTGGTCCAGCACGATTCCCGGCACCGAAAACCTCCCCTGGACCAAGAAAAGACTCATTGACTACATCGTCGTCGGTGGTCTTGGACCCAAGATCATCGGAGGCCCGAAGACGGTTGCCGACGAGCTCGAACGCTGGCTCAAAGTCTCGGGCGTCGATGGCTTTAATTTGTCGCATATCGTGAACCCGGGCTCCTTTAAGGATATTGTCAAATACCTCCTCCCGGAATTGCAGAGTCGCGGGTTGTTCCGAAAGTCAGTGGAGAACGAGGGAGCTACGGCGCGCGAGGTTTTCATTGGGAGCAGGAGGCTGCCGCCCGATCATCCTGGGTCCAAGTACCGGTGGAATGCGGGTGAAGCTGTACCGAGCTATCAGCTCGGTGCCAATCCCTAGATGGTGTACATAGACGAAGAAGGATCCAAAGAGGAATAACAATCCCTAGATGGTGTACATAGAGGACGAAGGATCCAGAGAGGAATGTAGGCTAGTTAAAATCTCTATATAGCTTAGCATCCGTAACAGTGTTCATCCTAAAGAAACATCAGACTGAATGGCCAAGTGTTCCAAAACGAGGGACTCGACAAGATTGTCCATGGCTCGTTGACCATCTTGATTATGGTCGATGTGGTCTTCCAGCGACGGTGCCGTCGTACGGAATCGTCAACTCCTCGCCGACCAAATAAGTGGAAACCATGCTCTGCGTGAGGTATGCTGTTCCGTAATACTCAGGAGTATCCTAATATTATTCCGTGAATTTCCATCTTCGGCCGCCACCATCTCTAAATGGTCAAAACCCGATACCAAGGCTGCGGATTTAGGATTGCCGGAGCCTTCAAAGTTCAACGTTGATTAAAGTGCCACCAACAGACAATTTGGATCATTCTGGTCCTCGAAGGGAACTTCTTTCTGACCTTTCGAGTGACAAAATGAGAGTCCAGGTACCCCAATCTCTATTGAGCAATATCTATGATCCTAGCCGGAGAATAGCGCAGCACTCTCTTGTCGAGTATTACGAGTCATGGATAACGGGTGGGCGAGGGAATGCTCTGGTCCTGTGGAGACTAAATCAGGGAATTTAGAGGATGCCTCAGGCTCATTTGTTCGTCCTGCTTTGTTGCGCCGAGACAAAACTATCCTCCCGTCGGACTTTGAGGTCAAGACGACTTTTGGTGGAGAATCGCTTCTTCAGATGGGCGATATCGTTCCATCTCCGAGGTCGATCTGAGGCTAGGTCATACACAACAATCACCTCACATTGGGCTCAGACCCAAGCCTTTGAGACACTTGGCCTGGCTGATTAATCCCAAATTGCCAATGCATTGGGGCTCCATTTGAAAAACCTGGAATGAGAATCTTCACGGCGGAAAGGTGTTGCATTGTACTATTGTGACAGGGGGCACAGTAAGGTTCTTGTCAAGATGAACGAGATTGCTCCGGTAAAATCGATTGCGCAGTCATAACATCACAATCATTAACCATCAAGTCAGTACTGCTGTCCATAGTCCGTCAGGATCGGTCACCCGATGCCACATGATGCGTCCCCATTCGACGAATTAGGGAGCAGAAACACACTGGCAACGCTGCGGTCTGATAGTCACAGATGAACATAATGTCCATTGGCCATCACCTCATCTACATGTTCATTATGCTTGGTCGTTATGGGCTTGTTAGATTTAGATTTCACCGGACCTTGGGACCCCCCGGGCGAGTAGGAGTCCACCACCAGGACCAAACAGCGGCGCATCTACTATTTCCGTAGATTGGAGGACGTTCCGCCAAACCAGCTAACATAATCCCTGATGGTGGTCATGATTGGAGCCTCACCAGCGCGCTTTCAGCAGAATCGCTCCAAGTTTCTTTTTCACTCTAGTGCTAAAAAGAGTCCATGCAAGGACACGACCTTGTGCTTGGGCCTGTTGTCCATTGCCTGATCTCAACTTTCCCCGCTACATTGATTCGATGGATATCATGTAATGATGTGATGTGATGGTTTGTTAGAATTGCTGGCTTGCTCAAAAGGTGAGCAACGCTTCGTATTTGTATTGATTTGCAGACCGCCTTTATTACTCACCCGACGATGCCCTTTCCCTCGAACCAAGGCTGAACGAGCCCTGCGGGCTCAGAGAGTACTTGTGGCGCGTATGGCACTCCTGAAGAACTCGTCTCGTGCATCACGTGCAGGTACCAAAGTGAAGGATGTTACAAAATCCCTCTGCCACGTCAGCACCGGCTCGTGTTGTCCAAATTCCAATTTTCCATTCGACAAATGTACTCGCTCGCTAATAGACACAAATATTTGTCCACTCACCAGGCAGTTGTGTCTTCAAGCCATGCAGACGCCTTGCGTCTGTGTGACACAGTCTTCGCCATTCTAGGCGCCCCACTGAAAGGGTCGAATAAGGTCGGCGAGGGTTGACCAGAACTGCAACGCAAACTGGTGTTCATGACTTTGACGAGAGGAAGACAGTGTGTATTGGATGCTTCTGGAGCCGCCGTCTAGAGTAGCCAATCGCGGAGATACCGGCTGCGTCCCTCCACCTCGGGTGGTGTTCATGCAGAGCGATTTTGTGCAACGTCTGGATTAGGCAGAAGAGGCTCCGCTCGAATGATCCTTCCTGCAGCATCTCACCAATCTTTTCACTCCTAAGCCCACGCCGGTCTTGGAAACGGTCTCATGCATTGACACCAGAAGGGAGGTATCCCTAACATTCGGGGCAACTGACGAGGTTTGGCTGAAAATTGCAGCTTTGTTGTCGCTCGGTCGAGCCTGATCACAGCTTCTCCCACATGGTATCAGACGCATACATCGGCCTCACTACTCAAAAATGCCAAGGGATCGAAGGTCACCAGAGTGAGTATTGCAAGTATATGTTCAATAAACCCCGGATACTAGATAATTTTTCACCATATCGCCAGCCGTATTGACTTGCAAACCTGCAACCAGAGTGTTACGTTAGTCTTCGTTCTTGCCCTGATATTACTAGTCTTCATTCCTCTTCGACAATGTCTTGCCACAACTGCGACGTCACCGCCTTGGGCTGTTCCGATCGTGATGTGAACCACCACGGTCTCACCACTCACGGTCCTCTTTTCCATGGTCTAGGCTCCCCTGTAATTTCGTCCAAGACAGTCCTACACGAGTTCATCCAGCATGTCTCCGCCACACTCCTCGCCGACAAAGACCACCACGTGGCCAAGATCGACGAGTCGTTGGGGAAGGGTATCACATCAGTCCGCCCCAGTATGTGCGTGCAGCTTGGTATGTTCAGGCTCTTCAAAATCCTGCCTCCCTTCCACCACTAACGCCCAGGAAAGAACGGGCGTGGTGGCATGCTGAAAACTGCGCCCGCCTCGCCTGCAAAGCGACACGATTGCCACCGTGAGATTCCGCCGGACGCCTTCATCGTGGACATCCTCCCGCATGCACATTGGGCAATCCGCTCTCAGCACCAGCCGGCTTCTGGCTGTTGAACTACAGTCCCGGACCTGATCCATCGGTGGCTTTCAGGATTTGATCTCGCCGACGCACCTGGCCTTGCAGTAGGAGAAAGAGGTGGCAAACTGTGGTGAGTTGAGGAGAGAGCCAAGATGGCTGCCATCGTTGATTTCTAACAGGGACCTACCTGTTTCACGCCAGCCTCTCTACCTCGCACTGCTCCTCCTCGTTCCTCGTTCCACACCCGGTTTAAAACGCCGCGTCAGATTGAAGCGAGGCAGAATCCTAGGTTGGCGGTCAATTCGACGTCGATGCAGAGATCCATGAACGTGCCATCGAGTGCTGTCGAGCCGTCCTGGGGGATGGGTTCACACTGTTTCACTCACGCGCAGGCGAAGGTCACCTGATGAGGAATTTCCGCGACTGGATTCGACGACAGCCAGGGATATCGCTCCATGGACGGTGTGCGATCAGACCAGCGCTGCCCCTGCCGATGTCCTGACTCGCGGTTTCCGCGTCGATTGTCCCCTTGGACACAATTGCAAGATGAGGATCTTTTGAAGGGCTTGAAGATGGGCATTTCCGCTCGCAATTCGCCCGTGCCTGTTTGCCTTCCATCACAGGCAATGGAGGCCTGTAACTTCAAACCAGAGTCGCTCTGGCTGACTTTCATTCAAGGTTGATGCTTGACAAGAAGATTTGAACGAGACATATCCAGGATATGCTTCCCGGGGGCGGGGTGGGCGGGCCGCCGAACGGGATTCCCGACTCTGAAAGCGATTACGTCCGGCGGTATGCCGGCCGCTATTGTCCTGACAACATCGGGGCTTTGAAGCCGAGACATTTTGGTACGGAACGGATGCTGAGTGCTACCATACAGGGGAAGCTATTTTAATCGAAACGCACCCCGCCTACAACAGGCTCCAGCAATTGTTGTAGTCTTCCACCACTCAGAACACATCACCATTGGAGAGGATGGAGGGGATTCCGATTGGAAGCTGCCTGGCCAACGTCTCCTCCAGCCTCTAGTCTCGAATCCACCAACAACGCCATATATATCATATGGAGAGAACCTGCTGCTACAACCTTCTGTCTTTGC
Source organism: Capronia americana (assembly GCA_016110215.1). Taxonomy (NCBI): domain Eukaryota; kingdom Fungi; phylum Ascomycota; class Eurotiomycetes; order Chaetothyriales; family Herpotrichiellaceae; genus Capronia; species Capronia americana. The sequence goes on from JADWQD010000011.1 coordinate 301,128, forward strand.
CTGACACGTTTGCTCTGAAACCGTCATTCTACATATCACCATGTTGTTTCTGTCCAGCACCACCGTTGCACTGATTGCCACAATCGTGAGTGGTACAAACCTTGCCATGGCGTCCACCACGACAAGCGCATGGGATGAGTCTGCGTCGGTGTCGGGGGACGATATCTCTCCTACACTCTGCCAGTTCTTCTCCAGCATCCCGGGTGTTACCCAGACCGATACGGCCACGATGACTCTACCTGCCTGTCCCTCCAGCCTTTTGAGCTTCTCATACACGATCCCTCCACCGGACGCACAAACAACACCAGCCATCTCTCCAACCGAATCCCAAGACGGAAGCACAGGCACTGTTTGTCAGTTCTACTCCAGCGTGCCCGGGCTCCAGTCGCCAATGGTACCAGAGTCGACCATGACACTACCACCCTGTCCGTCCAGCTTGCAGCATGTCACGTATACCTACCAGGCCACCACGGAAGGCGCCGCGGCAACGTCGCCGACAACTACTTCGGCCGCCGTCCTCGGGGCGGTCACCAGTACTGCCCCCGTGGCTGCTACTTTCACTGGTCTTGCACCAAGACACGGCATGGACGGGAGCGTGTTGGGCGGTGCTTTGGCGGTCCTGGTGGCCATCATGGCAATGCGGTAAAAACGATCCCACCTGGGGGGCATTCATCTTAAGAGAGCATGGGAAACGGGAAGGACTTTGGGTACGACTGCTGCTGGTGCTTGACCGAGCAAGGGAAACAGGAAGGACTTTCGGTACGGCTGCCGATGATGGTACTTTTCTGCTTTGGGCGTACGCAAAGCCAAAAAAAAAACACCTTCTGACAAAACTGCCCGTGCCACACACGTCAATGATGTATTCGTAAAGACAATATTTCCCTTGCTAATGGAATAGGGTACGGACCTTGGACTACGTATTCCAAAGTACAGTTCGGCAGCAAAAAACATTGCTCTTGCCATAAGCTAGGGCCTGCACATTGCGTATCAAGCCTTATACACGCCTGAATGAGTTGATCTCCGCCCCGAACGAATGCATCCCGCTGCAAAGCCTCCTCCTCCTCCTCCTCCTCCTCCTCCTCCTCCTCCTCCTCCTCCTCCTCCTCCTCCTCCTCCTCCTATGAGCTTCCCTGGGACTCATTACTAGCATTTGCATAAGCGAGTTCCTGATGTAGGACTCTCAGCTGCAGTTGTTATGCACCCCAGTCGTTGTTCGTTGAGACGAACAGAGGATGAAAGTGAACGACCCGCGACTCTCCCTGCAAGCTAGGTACCTATAGGGTCTAAGCACACTTTCCCCTGAGGGGCGGGGTTTTTCACGTTCAGCAATACCACGGAATTGTAGACGTCCGGTCTTACATATTATCCTCTATGGCGATCTGCACCGGCGAGACCTCCCGAGTAACAGTCCCTCGTAGAACCTGGCACCTCTGACTGGTGAAATCGTCGAGGGGATGTGAAAGCTGTGTGGACAGGACTGCTTCAGGTCATCCATCGTCGCTTCTGGCGCGGCATCAAAGTAATTGCGTCTCTCCCTTCCGGCGGTGGCCGCGGCTGAGTGCGTGATCATGATGGTTAGAGCACGTTGTATTGTACATAGCGCTCACTTAGTGTAGTTTCCAGCTAACAGCACTTTTGAGACCTTGTACATATGTACGGGAGGGCTCTGATGGTCCACCCACCCAGGAGAGGGAAGTCTAATCGGTAAGCCACGGCGCACTTTGGTTACGGCTTGCATCGTGTTTTACGCACTCCCGTGTCATCGTTGGGATCTCTCCCTGTCTCTCTCTTTCTCAGCGAACGTCTTGGACTTGTCGATGCTGAGCGAGGAGACCTCCGATCAACGTGGGCGCCAGGCGCTTTTTGTCGAGGATCAAGAAAGGATGTTCAGGATCCAGTGCTGCGTGGCGTACGGGCAGCACACCACAGCAAACTCGCCGACAGGATCGGGCATATTTCGTGGACTTTGACACAGAGAGACAGAGAGAAAGAGAGAGCTAGCTATTCCAGAGGAGTAGTCACCTATTCACGGCCTTCGGGCGAAGAGAGTAACGCCACGTATATATGTACAGTGCTATAGGACGCTGATGTCAACGACGCAAGTTACATTACTGACTGAGCACGATGATGCGCGCTCTTATCGTACCGACATAAACGTCGAGAAACTCCTCTCGTCGGTAAATCTGGCAAGGCTTTTCCGTCTGGGGCCGGGTAAAAGTGCGGCCCACCGTACTAAGAGGTCATCCCCCTTTGCTAGAAGTAATCTAGGTAGGGAAGTCTCAAACTCGTCTCTTGCTTCAGTAAGTTCTGCCCATCCGGACGGGGGTGATGAAAGTCAGCCCCATGATGCTCATGACGGTCAAAGAAAGGCAGGCATGTCTGATAACAAGAAGATCGACATGCAGTCAAAGAAGGGCATGTCTGGTAACAATAAGAATAAGATCGACATACCAAGGAGGATGGTGCCCAGACTCCAATATCGCGCAACATGAGCAAGAGTCATCTTCAGCATCTCTCGGTCGAGGTCATCGTTCCGCTCGGACGAATTTGACGCCAGCTTCGCACCCGCATGGACGCCGTTGGGTCCGAGTAACGTACAGGTGACCAACGGGCAAAGGAAGGGGACGTATTCCGGTGACCAGGACCTGATGATCCGTGACACTCCCAGCGAGCAGGAATCCATTCTTGTCTTTCGAGGGCCCGCCCCTGCATGTACTCGAATATTGAGATGCGGGAACGCTGGATCGTTGCCCGGATGGCCTTCAGGTGAGGGAGTCATACTACCGCCCTCTACGGCAGTTAGGAACGTATACGACTGCGCCCTGGTGAGCGTTCACACGGTGTCAGCAGCTTATCGAGAACAGATGTGCGAGGCGGCCAGTACTGACGCTTTCAGCAACAGAGCCGTTGCTATGATTGTATTGTTCTTATGAAAGTTGTCATCGTCGAAAGTGATGGACCCGAACTTGAGGTGGAACTCTTCGGGAAGTGCCAGTCCAAAACAGCTGAGCATGGTTTCCATCCTTCTCTTCTGCTCCGGAGGGACGGGCCTTTGTAGCCACAGCTCATGGGCGGCCCCCAGAAGGTAGTTACTCACCAAATACCAAGCGCGTTCATTCGCATTCGGCAAGCCACGGAGGGCTTTCCAAGCCGTCCCAGCACCGGAGCCCAGCGCAACCGAGGCAACCGGGTTATCCGCGAACCAGTCCGTGTCCGTGGCCGGAAGCAGGACATGGTTTCTCCGGCGATCGATGGCAAATGGACGGCACGATAGAGTCGCGGTAAAAGTGTCGAGTTCCCATATTGACCACCACAAGCGCCGAAATTCTTCCCGAAGCGACCAGTCCGCGGCTGAAGAAGGCTGTGTCGCTGGGACCGACCCCGTCGACCCATTTCGAGTGACGTCCTCGTCGATGGTGTTGAGATCCATCTCATAAGCCAGGCGGATGCAATATCCCGTCAGGACCCAACCCCTCAAGGACGGCCCGGTTGCGAGTTCAAACAAGGCGAGGAGAACGCATCCTTGAAGATACGTCAAAGTCGGTGTTGGAGGGGTGGTGCAGTGGGCATACTCTTGATAGATTGCGTTCGCCAGTGCCGCAAAGCGGTTTCCCCGGTCTCTCGGGCACACGCCATCGAAGGCCGGCGAATTGGAAAACCGAGCCGCAAGCGAGCACATACTATTGATCAACAGGGCAGAGTCGAGGGAGGATCCAACGAATTGCTGTTCCGAAGGCTGGTGGTTCTGCAAATGTTTTGCCAGAAACCGCGGTCGGTGGATTATTGGCACAAAGCCATGGACCTTTTCGAAATAAACAGTAATGCTATCACAGGGGAGGGTCAGCGAGGTTGTGGTGCTGTCACTGGAGCTGATCATACAGATCGTTGACAACAGAGACCGAAACAGGGACGACCCGGCTCGCCTTGTTTGGGCTGTTGGAACCCTGGAATTCATGACCAGATGTGCCGCTCAACCCGTGCGGAGCGCTATCTGATGTTCCTGTCAACCACCATCCTCAAGGGAGTCACATGTCCTGATCCCTACCGTTGGGGGTCATCGACACATTTTCAAGCATGTCGAAGTAGTTGACCGCATCCAGACCTAAGATGTCTTCTCCGAGATCCCAGAGTCCTGACGGATCTTGGGGCCCATCTCCGACATTATTTGCCGTGCTATGGGGAGGTTCGAGACTGGGTGGTCTCTGGTGTACCGAGGTGTCAGCGCTGATTTCGGGACCCATCGAGCGCGGCGATGGACACACGCTGAGGCCCGACGGACCATTGCCCAGCTGCAAGGTGCCTGATTCCATCGAGTCCATGGCGCGATCTGCGAGACGGTTAACATCCTTGGCAGCATGGCGTTGTGATGAATGGACTGAAGGGCGCGCTTGCCTAATTCTTGCCTGTGATCGGGTGTGTGTTGGGTTGGAGTCTCACGGCGCCGACGGCGCTCCGGAGGCTTCCGCCGAGTTGGAAAGATGCAGACACTCCCGACCCGGTCACACAGAGAACAAGCGGGTCGGTTTAGATCGCCTGATCAATGTGGCCAAAATCAGCGGGACGGTCAACTTGAGCGCAAGGCGAGCCGACATCTCCCTCCGACTTGAGGACCGGAGAGCAATGGCCTTACATCTTGCCTTTTTCCTGTGTTTCGGGGTTAGCTGAAGTCGCTGCCCATGGGCTTTGCAGCTGGTACCTTCTGCATTCCTGACAGGCGAGATTATGTGTCCTCTTGGTCTTGGAGATTTCTAGCCTCTCCATGCTCCCGGCAGCAATTCACATCTTTGTATGCGTCCTCAACCATAAACGTGTGTGCGTGGAGGGATGATAGGCGACGGAAGGGCAGGGTCGCGGATGAGCATGAGAAAGTTGAGGGAAGGAGGGGGGAGGATATACATATTGTGTGTGTAGGAATAAAACGGCGTTCAATAGGTACCCCGGGTGCCGCTAGAGACCCAGACACCCCCGCAATGCCCCCACAGGAAGGGTCACTAGAGGTGCGTTAATGGGGTACGTACTTAATGCGGGACCCCTGGAGCCCCGAGGGCCCGGTCGAGAGACAAGGCGAGAGGGGAATAGTAGGCTCTTCCTCTTCAGCACCTTTCCCATTGGCAGATTGATGCATTCATTGGACGATCGATTGAGATTATCCCTATTCCCCGTTTAGGAGAGAGGAGGCCCGCTAGACGCAACCCCCAAGCTAGAGCTAACAAGACGAGCGGGATAGGATCTTTCTCATGACCGTGAATAACTGATCCTCGCACCGGTCCGGCAGCGCCGTGCATCTCCATGCCACAAACCTGTCTGGCCGGATCAAGACGCAGCCGCTCTCCTCGACTTCGCGAAGCTTTTCCCAATCAAAATATATATCCTCAAGATCTTGGCCGAACCCGATTGAGTATAATTTGATGGGAACACCCATCTTGGCCAATACTTGGTCACACGCCGTCTTCCATTGCCCACCGCCGATGCCAGTGAGCAGCGTGAAGTGTCCGTGTCCGGCCAGATCAATGGTAGACACAAGTTTCGATTGCGCCGCGGTGTTCAACCATGCATGGGGAAGCCTGGCTCCGGGGTAGGTGGTGGGCTGGTGGTACAAGGTAGGATCTCGGTCAAACGAGGGGCAGTGTCCCTGGTCTTCTTGGTAGACGGCCCCTGAGGCATACCGTTGATTCATCTCGATCCCGAGTCCGTGGAACTCATAATCCGTTTCGAGGATGGCGGTTCGGAAGAGCTCTCGTCGTCTCCGTCCGTTCGGGGATGCTTCTGAAAGTTGAGCGAACGCTTTGGTTCGTGACTCGACATCCGGTTCCAGAACGCCCAAGGCGCCCCATGCTTTCACATGCGCTCCCAGCGACTGATTCGCTCTGCCAGCCCGTAAGTCCATGTTTGAAAGATGATATGACCCAGAGGGGGGCTCACCTTTTGACCACACCCGCGCCGACCGGTTGTCGTTCGTCGTTATAGCTATCCAGGAGAGAAACATCCGCGTGGCCTGCCTCACAAAATGTCAGAACATGGGACATGGAGAAACGGACCACCCAAGACAACGGCTGTACCTTTCAAGACATAGGCCACCTTCCACGCCAGATTATATGCATCTTGAATCGACGTATTCGAACCCAATCCATTGAACGGAGGGTGACGATGAACAGCGTCTCCCAGGCAGAAACTGTGGATTTCGTCAATGAGAAGATCATCCAGAGACGATCGAGGATGGCGAACACTTGTCCTTTCGAATAACACTCCGCATAGGTCTCAATGATGGTCCATTTTGACACTTGCAAAATCTTCACCTCGACATGTTCATCTCCAATGAATTCCTTGATCCGCTTGCCATACTGCTCGTGGGTGATGCCGTCCGGGAATTCCTTGCCGAACGACGGGAAGAGGGAAAAGATCCATTCATTCCACGGTTTGACCATCCTGACGCAAGCAATCCAGCCATATTCGGGGTGAGCAACAGCAGGTTGCATGAGCCAATGTAGGTTTCCCTGTCGATTTGCAATTCCGTGGGAGATGTCCGCTTCCACCAATATATTGACCGCTGAACCTTTGCCCGGGAGCTTGGCCATGGGCAGTTCAAGCTGCTTGCAGATCTGACTTCTTGCTCCATCGGCCCCAAAGAGGTATTTGGCTCGGATTGTGTACGCTCGATGAGTAATTTTGTCTTGCACAGATACATCGACGGTCTTGGCTTCCTCATTTTGGACAAACGAGATGAATCGGGTGTCAAACCGACATTGCCACCCCTTCAGAGCGGCGTAGCGAACGAGAATAGGTTCGAGGAGCGTTTGTGGAAGGTCCATTGCTGTACAAGGGCTGGCGGCCTGGTAATCACCCTGTAGGAAAGGGATTTAGCCAGGGCATTTCTGGATCAGGGCGGATCGTTACCCTTCGATGAGCCCCGTTACCGAAGGATAGAGTCCTCGCATACTCTCTCCCAATCATGCTCTCCGCCCAGCGGACATTGCCTATCTCCTCGATTGGGATACCCAGTTTTGCACACTCGGCGTCGAGCCCGATGTCCCGGAGACATTCTGATATCAGTAAGAAAGTGCTCGCCTTGCCAACGGGAAAAGAATCTGACTGACCCAATGTTCCCACGTTCACAAAGTGCGCTCGTGGAGACGAGGTACTGGTGCCTTCTTGGCCTAGGAGAATCCCAGAGATGCCTATCCATCATTGTTAGGTATACGCATCGCGATGTCAAGCAACGGAGTTATTACCGTAAGATGCCAGAAAACAAGCAAGGCTTGCCCCTGCTGGGCCAGTCCCAACGATCACGACGTCTGCCATGACGTCCGGGGCAGATGTCTCCTGAGCATCGCTCATACTCGCAGCTCCCGTCTTGGTGATAGCGGGTTCAGCCACGTTCACATTTGGATGGTCAGACTGAACAAAAGGTTTCTCGTTCTGATTCCAAATGTGTGAAGCGATGGGCTCGAGAGTGGCTGCTCCGTTCAACGTGAAGGTCATGGTCCCCAAAATGTCTCCTGAAAGGCGGAGTACGTGATTGTAACCGGTAAAGATGGGACCTCCTGTATTCGTAAATTCCCCTGATAGGCCTTCCAGTCTCAATGATATGTTGAAAAATCAGGGAGACTCCTCGCCATCGAGTGCCGGGAGGTCAGAACGACAAAATCGGTGCTCGCTCCCCAGCTTTTGACGGACTTCCCCCAGACCTATCCCGCACAAACTCACACTTTCCCCCGGATTATGGACAGCCCCCGGGATCTGCTTTCCCACTCGATGGCCGTTTTACAAGCCCGTCGACCGAAGCGACGGATCCGGCAAACCACGGCCAGGTCGGGATCATCGTTTGAACGAGAGACCGGAATTCCGTCCTCGATCGACTGGATATGACCTCTTGAAGACGAGAACTTCTGACTAGGCATGCCATATATAACAGTCACTGAATAGTCTGCACTGAAAGAGTGAAAGAGGACCACCACCGCCAATATGGCCATCGATGACCGCGAAATCACGGTGCTCAGCCCGAAAAAACTGGCTCATGTGGTCCTTAGGACCCAGAGCATTGCGCCCATGGTCGACTTCTACAAATCCTTTCTGGGGGCGCACGCCACCTACGAGAATTCAAAGGTCGCCTTCCTGACCTACGACGACGAACACCACCGCATAGCCATTGCCGAAGTTCCAGCCACCACCCCGAAGGTGCCCTCGGCCGCCGGACTTGAACACATCGCCTTTACCTACGACAACCTCGATGAACTTGTCGTGTCGTACAGTCAACGGAAAAAGCTTGGGTTGCGGCCAGTGTGGTGTGTCAATCACGGGACAAGCACAAGCATGTATTATCACGACCCGGACGGGAACAAGGTCGAGGTTCAGGTGGATAACTTCGACAATCCCGACGACGCGACGGCGTTTATGATGTCGCAAGATTTCTCGGACAATCCCATGGGCGTGGATTTTGTGCCTGAAGACCTGATCAAGAGATTGGAAGCCGGCGAGTCCCATCAATCGATCAAGAAGAGACCGGTGATTGGCAAAAGAGAATGGCCGGATAATTTGTGACATGGCTCTTGGACGGATGGCCAGGGAGGACCGAGTTTTCAGAAGATGGATTGTCACTATCCTCGTTACTTGTTCTTGGTCTTGCCAAATCCCTGGCCATTCTCTGTTCGACGTCCAACTTCTTAATGCATAGTCTGAAACATTCCCTTCAGATCCCATCTTCACATTTCCTTGTAGCACGTGGCGGTGACCCGCAGTGTCTCATAGCCAGATGGCGAGGCCGTCATAACCGCATTAATTAAGAAACCATCGCCCAAGGCATGAATGGGTCGCTTCCACAGGTCGCGCTGGAACCGGTTCAACCGGTCCAGAATAAGGATTCCGACCAATTTGACTAATCAGGTGTGTGACTGTTGCTTACTCGTAGTTGTCTGCCCATGACACGGCTTGACACAAACGACCGTTATTTTTGACAACAATGTCACCATGGCGGACTTTTTACGGTTTCTCGTACGACACGCCCCCCAACGTTTCGAAATCCCCGGCCCGGGAAACTCTGGGGGGAGCGAACTTCTGACCGGAATTCCGGGGTCGTTCTCCACATTGCGGGTCTCCGCTTTGACCATCTGTAAATGCTCCCCTTGATGTTGGATTCCTCCGTCATTGCTAGCAGCGGTCTTCCAGGCCCGCTCCAGGACCTAGGCTAAGAGAGTCTCGTGCATTCTTAACAGGGGGTGGAAGTGGTCAAGCGAGCTCAGCGAACAAGACAATCAGAGGACGGGATCTTCCGAGTGAATCCTCTTCTAGAACATGAGAGAGAACCCCTGGCCGAACAGAGGATTGACACCTTTAGCATACGGACCCATGCCTACCCCGGAGACCTGACTGAGGATGGCAACCCTCTCTTCACGACACAACACCTCCTCCCCTCATCCGCCTGTTGGGCCGACCGCACTCGGCCGATGATCACAGCGCGCCAGGCGTGAGCCGTAAAAAAGTCGAAGGATTTCTTGACTGGTGGTCCGGTGAAAGGAGATTATCAAATCTCCGTGCCCGCCCCCGGAGTTGTTGGTGGGGAAAAGCTGGAGGGCATATTACTGACCAGGCCAACGATTATGCCCCCGACCATCGTGGCGATCGTCACCTGTGAGCTCCAGAAGATATATACACGAGTAGTACATAAACGCCACTTCGGACAGCGAACTACATAGCTCTGAAGCCAGTTGACCGAATCCCCGCCTCCAAACTGCCCCGAAGTTGACCGTCAGCCATGACACCGCCCAAGTTCAACCGTCTCGTGCGGTTCAGAAGCACTGCCGGCGACATCTGCTATGGCGAAGTCGATCAGGTTGCGCCTGATCGACAGAGCTTGGTGGGGAGCAAGGTGCCCCTTTACAAAGGCGCGAATCCTTGGGATGATGGCTTCGAGCTGAGCGGGCTGGAGGGAACTATCGCTGAGGTGAATTTTGACCCTCTCCTTGGGGAAGTATTGGACATAGAGGCATAATGTGTGTGTCGTTAGGTGTTGTGTCCGCTGGCAGCAATGCCCATTGGATATGGCATCGGAGTCAACTACAAAGCCCACGCGGCAGAGGCCAAGGTAAAGTTCCCCCTCTTATGGATGGACGATGCCTGGCTCCACGCGCGCAGAACTGACGGCACCCTTTTCGTGGTAGCTGCCTCCGATAGAGTATCCTCTTGCCTTTACCAAGACTCCCGGTAAGGTTTCCCTGCCGAATGCGACCGGCGATGGTGGCATCGAAAACGTCTGATTGAGTCTTTACCAAGGAACTCTCGCGGGCCCATACCAAGACGTTCCATTCTCGGCGGAATTGAAAGACATGGACTACGAGGTGAATCAGTCCCGCGCGCTCGCTCACTGTGCCACGACACCAATCCATTCATTGCGCCGTCGCGCTGACCAAAACTCGACCAGGGCGAGCTCACCGTGGTGATCGGGAAGGCATGCAAGAACCTGGGCGAGAACGAAGACCCAACACCCTATATCCTCGGATATACCGTGGGCAACGACGTCTCGTCGCGATATTGGCAAGCCCCCGCCCGCTGTGGCAGTCAACACGGCTACGCGAAGTCGTTCGACAAATTTGGTCCCATCGGCCCGGTCATCGTGTCGACGGCGGCCATTCCAGATCCCGGTGCCTTGCTCCTTACGACCAAAGTGAATGGACAGCTTCGCCAGTCCACCAAGACGGACGACCTCATTTACGACATCCCCGCGATCCTTCGCCACTTGAGTCGAGGCACCACCCTCCAGCCTGGAACGGTCATCATGACGGGGACTCCAGGCGGGGTGGCGGCATTCATGAGCCCTCCGGCGTGGCTCAAGCACGGGGATGCGGTGGACGTGGAAATCTCGCAGATTGGCAAAATCAGCAATAGGATGGTCTTGGAGTAGAAGAAGCTGCCAGCACGTCGCCGTCAACCTGTTCCGCCACCGTCTCCTGGCACCGAATGAAAGATAGAGGCTACTTGAAACATAAATAGTTGGAAAATTGGAACCAGCATTGAGCCCCCACGGCCGCGTCTACTTTCAGTCCTTTTCTTTCCTTCTCGTGTGACAATGCAGTCGACGGTGTGTGAGGAATGGAGTCACCTCTGCATCAAAGCCATTGCCGATCGGGCCCGCTCTCTGCAGATTCCCCTACGCGATGACCATATCTGCAGACAAGTGGTCGAGTTCACCATGCCTCAATCCTTGTGTGGATCCCATCCAGGTCCTCGTAGCATATGTTGGCCCAAGGTTTTGTGGTTGACGCACCAGAATGCATTGATCCCCAACTCCTTCTTGTCCTGATCCGAAAAGCACTAGGTCAATGAGGTTCTGCAGTGAGAGAATGCCAGAGCACAGGCTTCTATGACTTGGCGACCCCCTCCCTGAACAAAAAAAAAGGTTTCCTGTCAAACGCCACCATGTTATTGTCGTTCAGAAACTCTCCCGGGCCCTAGATCCTTGGTCCCCAGGCCTCCGTCTCACTCATGTCAAAGAGAGCGGCCAACTGCACGGTCTCCGTCCCCGAGCCTACTTCCTAATGCAGGAGACCGTGCGGAGGCGAGGGCCGGAGACCTGTATTTCGCATCCAAGGTTGGCGGGGAGAACAGTGGAGCCGGACAACAGGCACTGAGCGTCCGCCGGAATCCCGATGCACACCGTGACAACACACCCAAGGCAGGGGAGCCCCCCACTTCTTGTTGATATACCAGAAGACTGAATCTAGGCGTGGAGATTGAGACACTCCCTGACACACTATGTGTTGATAGATAGCCTGTTTGTGGTTCCTGTGTCCGCTATTCCAGAATGGGTGGTTACAACACCGAACTGACCAAATGGCCGTCACCAGCGTCTCCCCAGGTCAAGGAGCTGATTGATCGTCTCTTCAGAACCCTCGACGACACGGGCCCGGATGCCGGAAATGTTCTGGCCGACCAAGTCTTCGCTGCCAACGGCAGCATTGAAGGACACCATTCCTTCGTCGGGACTGAACGTCTGTATGCCCTCTTGTCGAGAGCGCGCCAGGCTGACGCTGACCTTTTTTCCCCCCAAGAGATTCGGCGCAGCCGCGACAAGGCATGGAACGTCATCACCAGCCGACGGCATGAGATCCAGCAGGTCTACGTGGCCGACACGTCGAAGGCGGACGACCTCATGCTCCGGGGAACCGTGGCGGTCGAACTCGTCAATGGGAAGAAGGTCAAGGGGGGCTTCGCGGCCAGGGTTACAGTCCACGGCGCCGATGGGGGCTCCCCGCGTGTGTCCTTGTATGAAGTATTCGCGGTCAGTCTCCTGATGGTCTCCCGGCTGGCCTCGGCGTAGACTACGGACAAACTGACATGGAGCTCTGTAGGACACCAACCCTGTCCTGGCCGCGCTTGGCAAAGCATGATAGCCCATGTTCGAACCGGGCAGAAACTTGCCATCATATGCAACTTGAAAAGTAGTCTTTAGCAAAACTCTTCCTTCCGTAGAGTTCGCGTTCGTCACGCTTCAAAAGTTCCACGTGGAGAGAATAGGAAGAAATTGTCGAAATGTGTCGGCCGCGACGTGCTGCGTATCCATTCTGGCCACCATCTCGTCGAGGCTGGCCCAGACGGAGAAGGTCTCGAGCGCCGTAGAAAATGCATTTAGAGAGCACTCTTAGGATGCATAGTCGTGCCGATGCAGTCCTCCAGGGTTCTGACCTTTCGGCTTGATCTAACAAGCTGTAGACCAATGTGACACCCTGCTGGGGTTCTATGAACGCTAACCCTACTCGCCAGGAGTGATACCGTGATCATCTAAATGTCACGCGTGGCATCCCTAGAACTGGCCTTTGGCGTTGGGTCCATGTCGTGTAAGATCGATCGTAGGTATCAAGAGCCGAACTTCGCCCCTGCCAGCGTGGATGCGTAGGCCTTTTGTGACACCCTCTTGCAGAGACCCTTCAAGACATGGGCACCGTACTCGAAATCGGCAAGCTCCAGGTAAATCTGGGCGGAGAAACGTGCCCACCATGACGAGTTATAGAAGATGATGGCGATGAAGGTGGAATGGTCCGTAACACTGGCTGAGGTTAGGTACTGTGTTACCCGCGAGACGTCTGAATGAGGAACGGCGACTGAATCGCTGGGTTTTTCCTTCTCAGCATGACGTGGAGGATCGCTATCGCCGTCAATGACGTGAAGTGGCAGTCGAATGTTGACCATGCAGCACTGGTACGTCAACGTGTGCTCCTGGTTGTCCATCACTTCGGTGCCGAGGATCTGGGCCACACGCCGGCCACCCTCTCGCGCCAGCTCGAAGCAATATTTCATGATGGCTTCCTCCCCACCGCAAATTTCTTGACGGAACCGGAGAGCTTCGCCTACACAAAGGAGAGGACCGTTGTCGACGCTCCCCACAAACTCGAACTGTGAAACAAAGTTGCTCTTCCCCGTGGGCGGGAGGGGATTGTTGACAACTTCGGTCCCAGGTCGAGGCAGAGGTTGGAAGTAGTGAGATGTCGGTAGCGACGTGCGCATGAGATGCTGGTTTCGTTCGGGAACGTAGAGCACCGCACAGCCTCGCGGCGTGAGCAGCCATCTATATAATGAACCGATTACTTAGCTGCCGCCGCTCCTTCGGTGATCTGAAATGGCGAGAGGTGGGGAGGTATTTTCCCAGTGACTTACTTGTGGCAGTTCGACACAAAGAAATCCGGCTGCAACTTTGCGAGGTCCAAGGGAAAGTGGCCCACGCCATGTGCGCCATCTATGAGGCTCAAAACACCATGGGCTCTTGCAACTTCTGTGAGCCGTTCGAAAGGCAGCCGCACACCTGGTAAGCTAGCAATGGTCTCAAATAGAGCAACCCGTACCCGGCCTGAATGCGCATCCAAAGCCCTTGCGAATTCCGCGACAAGGTCGTCGTCACTGACAGGATAGGTGAATCGGACCTTTAGGGACTCGGCCGGTGTGGTCTCGGTAATAAAACTGATGGTCTTTTCGCACGCGCCGTAAATGGGATCAAGGTAGATAATCAAATCATTCTCTTGGAATCGGAGATTTCGAAGAATGGCATTCACTGCTGTGGTCGCATTGGCCACCATAACAACGTCTTCGACGGGCACCTTGAGAAGCTGGGCCATGGCCTGGCGCGACTGGTCCAACAAGCCAGGATACGTATAGCGAATAAATCGGTCAGGCGCAGCCTCGGCAGCATCTTGGAAGGATCGCAGTTTGTCTCTGACACTTCGTGGGTACGTTCCAAACGATCCTGGATGAAACCATTGAGCATTGTGATCGAATCTCGGACCCCGTGGAGAGATTGATGGAACGTACCATGATTCAAATTGACAAATGATTTCTCAAAAAGGAAATGTTGTTCGCGCACTTGTCTGCCCATAGGGGTAAGCCCGCGGTGATCATCTATCACCGCGCCATTCCTCGATCGGAGGTCCATATTGCGCAGGTGATTGGCAGCCTTGATAACTCCTACGTCGAGAAAAGCAGTGCAGACCGGTTGTTAGTGATTTCGATTGGCGTGAACGCATGAGGAAGTCAGGCACAACTAACTCCGCAGCGATGGTGATGCCAGAACCGTCAATGGGAGTTCGTGGATCATGTACCTCGCACGGCGCGGTGTCTCAAAAGGTCTGAACACAGTCCGCCACTCAGTCTCTCCGGGGAAAGGACCGGCCGGGAGTCACGACAGACTCGTGAGGATCCATCAAGGCCGAGAATGACCGCCGCCAAGGACAGGCCATAGTCGAGGGATACTCTTCTGCAAGTTACAGTCGACATACTAGGCCACGGCTGGCGACAGAACCGAGCGAGAGGATAACGCGGACGATTCTCGGACCCTAAAATGAGTCTCTTCAGCATATGCCAGAATCCAGTCGAGAACCTCAATGTCCCTACTCATGCTTAGCTCGAAACGACAAATGCCGGGTCCACAAGTTCCCAGGCGGAGAGCGCGGAGAAGACGACGGCACGGAATTTGGTGTTGGAAGGTCTCCACTTCGTGGGGGCAAGGTCCCCGGTATAAGACCTGTGGGAAGGGAAGAGAAGGGAATAAAGGGGCACCAAGATCGACATCGAACGCCGGAAACGTCCATGATGCTGACCGACGACCCTCCCGCTCATGTCGACGGTGGATCACTTGCCTCGACGTTGGCGTTGTCTCTGGACGATCCAACCAAGACAACAACGTCCCTGGCCGAACTCGATGCCTCCAGCATCAAAATCACTCGCACTCGGAATCCCAGACCGGTCCCAACCCCGGGATCGGCCGAAGAGAAATCGCAGAAGGTCTGCTCAGATCATATGGTATCAGCCCTGTGGACGGCCGAAAGTGGCTGGGGCCAACCTGAAATCACTCCATATGGCCCCCTCTCAATTATGCCGACGGCGAATGTCCTCCACTATGCGACCGAGTGCTTCGAGGGTATGAAGCTGTACCGAGGATTCGACGGCGCACTGCGGCTTTTCCGCCCTCATGCCAACTGTGCCCGGATGAGGCAGTCGGCCAAACGGATCTCATTACCGACCTTCGATCCGAAGGAACTTCTCAAGATGATCCGGAAGTTGTGCTCGATCGACGGTCCAAAGTGGCTCCCCCCGAGCCGCGCGGGGAGCTTTCTCTACATTCGACCGGCCTTGATCGGCACAGACTCGTGTCTGGGGTTCGAGGTTCCCAGGGAGGCATTGATCTTTGTCGTCCTTTCGTACTGGCCCGAGCCACAAAAGCCCGCACGTGGGACAGGCCTTCGTTTGTTCGCTAGTCGCGCGGACGAGGCACGCGCGTGGCCGGGCGGCACCGGATATGCAAAGATCGGTCCCAACTATGGACCTGCTCTGCAGACGCACGGAGAAGCAAAGTCACTGGGCTACAACCAGATTCTCTGGCTTTACGGCCCGGAGTGTCAGATCACGGAGGCGGGATCTTCGAATGTTTTCGTGATTTGGAGAGCGTTGCATGGGCAACTGCAACTGGTGACGGCATCGTTGGATGAAAAAACCATTCTGGCCGGGGTCACCAGGCAGAGCGTGTTGGACTTGTCCAAGGAGAGATTTGCAACCAACCATGAGACCCTTGTAGAGGGCATGGGGCTGCAAAAGGTCGAGTGTCTCGAGGTGGTGGAGAGAGTCTTCACCATGAACGAGCTGATTTCTGCCTTGAACGAAGGTCGACTTGTCTCCGCCTTCATTGTTGGAACCGCAGCATTTGTGACCGCCGTGTCGGAGATCAATTTCAGAGGCCGCGAGGTACACATAGACGCGGGTGACAACGTGTATGTATTGCTACTGCGACAGTGGCTGCGAGATATAATGTATGGCAAGGTCCAGAGTCCGTGGGCAGAAGTGGTGGAAGAAAACTAGAGCGTGGCGTGGAAATCGTTGTTAACCAGGATTTTGAAGGCATAAGCCAGCGGATTGATATAAGTGAGGTGATCCACTTGGACCAGGAATGCAGGCTGGGCTGAAGCATCAGCTATTAGCCCATGTACATTGCACAGGCCATGACTGGAACCCTGGCGACCCTGAGTGACGATTAGGGACCGTTGGTGAGCGCCGCAAGTGATCGAAAACAGGCGCTCACGACAAGAGTCGTCGGGGATGTGGTCAGCCAAAGGATAAAGAAAAGCATCCACAGTCTGTTTCAAGTCCACCACAAAGTAGACGACGTTGTCGAAGATAGTGATGTTGACAATTTTGAACAGGTCATTCAGCCGGAACTGGCAAGGGCGTCGACAAGAGGATGATACATGGCGTACGTTCACCGGCGGTGAATTATCAGTCTCTGAGCGTACAGGGTTAATTAGCTTAATACGGAGTACCGTAGCAACCGAACATATAGTTATTTGAAGTAGAATATTAGAGTACCTTCTGGCGACTGACGAGTGACGACTGAATCATGCCTCCGCTGCCACAATCTTCACTAGCACCTCCGCCAAAGCCTCGGGCGCCGTCGTATTCGGAGAATGCCCCGTGTCTAGGACATGGAGGTCGACGTCCCTCCCGCTCTCCCGACCAATCGTCTCGATATAACCCCTCTGCACGTCCGGAGGGATGATGAAATCCCGCTCGCACAGAATCCACGACACAGCGACATCCCTCCATCCCTCGTACGTCACTTTACTCGTGAAGCTGGCGTTGGAGTGTCTGCCCATGGAGCGCACTATCGCCAAAGCCGAGTCGAGCGGATAATCGGGGAATGTTCCCTTGGCGATGGTCTCGAGGTCGAGGAAGCGGAGGAAGTTGTCCTGCAGAGATGCCGGAGGCATTGATGTCAGTGAATTGAATTTTGCAATTATCACGGGACGCCATTGAGTATTAATAGCAAGGAAGCGGGTAAGTGAGTCATACCTCTCCCACAGCGACCATCCCCGGCGGAGGTTTCCCAACCGTATCCTCCAAACTGAATCCCACCCTCGGGACATGCGCGGCAAGGTACACGACGCGAACGACGCCGCCTTGCTTCCCGGCCTTGGAGCGTTCCCGCTTCGACACGCCACGCAGGGTCTCCGTGGCGACGACGCCGCCGTACGAATGCGCCACGAGGATGATGTCTTTAGAGTCGTCGTCGCCCTGGTCAGCCAACTTCTCGATCAGGCCACGGAAGAACGCAGCGTCGTCTTGCAGAGTAGCGGGCTGCTCCGGGGGGTTGCGGATTGCGCTGGGCAGGTTGGCCACGTAGGTTTTTTGTGTGGGTGAGAGGGCCGTGATGGCGGCCTGGAGGGGGTAGTACATTTGCGCGGTGGTAAAGGAGCCGGGGATGATCAGGATGGCGGGCATGATGTCGTTGGTAGAGAGTATCTGGTTCGATTGGAGTTGGTGGTTCACACTCGACTTGAATCGTCCGGGCTTGGTTCGACGTGGTTTGACTCGTATTGACTTCAGGTTGCGTTGAATTGTCCTGACCTGACTTGTTTTGACGGCAGCGCAAGCTGAAGACAACGAAGTGATCGACTCGAATCGACAAGCTTGACTAACCAAGCAAGGGACCAGTAAGTAAGTAAGCAAGTAGCTTGTGGTTATGGTTGCGGTTAGAGTTGAGGTTGTGATTGTGATTGTAGTTGTGATTGTAGTTGTGGTTGTCGTCGTGGTTTAGTCGTAGTTGTAGATAGTCGTCGAGGTCGTCCCAGCAATATAGTAATAACTCGTCCGTCTTTTGTCCGTCTCCCCGGCGATACACCTCCTAAGCTGTATGTTTATAAATTAACTTGTGTATGCTACGCCATGGTCGGTTACGTCAATTCCTCACACCGCACACCAGGCGGGCACCACTCTATCCGATATACCCTGCGACCGAGGTGTTGAACTTCACGCGGGGAGAGAGATCTGCCGTAGGCCGTATGCCGTATTCGTCTCGATGGGCTCGGATATGGGACGCCTGAGGGCCTTGGGCAAGCTCGCGGGTGTCTATTTCGAGCACGACTTGCTCAAAGATTGGGGTCTCCAACTAGCCAACGTCGATCACTGCATTGATTCGGAGAGATTGTGTAAGAATCTGCATTGACACGATGTGTACAAGCACACTCGCTGGGGATATGTCAGCCGAATGTGGCATGCACGAATCGTCTTCCTCAGTTCACAAATGGTGGCCCTGAAGTCCCTTTGCACTGGTTGGAAATGTACAGCCACATGAAGTGAAAGGACTGCATTACCCCCGGCAGCCGACGAGGCCACCATGTGTCAATGAGAAGTTTTTGGATTTGTCTCCAATATGACAGAATCTTTTGCGTCCCAATTACTCGCTTGCCCTATTATTTGAGCAGTATTGTCCTCGCACAAAACTCAACAAACAATCTCCTCTGTATGAGAACATCCAACAGCGCCGACCCGCATAGTCATAATGTACAGTCGTTATAAATCCTTTTGCGAACAAATGAGACCTCTTAAGTTGTGGTCCAGCGCCAAGATCCCGCGGTCCTCCATGCCTGTCGGGATAGAAATGTGTGAAAGCCACGTAGATGGAGTGCTCGTCAATCTTGGGTGTCCTTGGTGAGAATGGTTGACCTGCCGGTCTCAAGACTCAGTCTCGGACTGCAGTCAACAATGCTGCTTTCCGGCGTGTCGTCCGTATTGCTGGGAGTATATGAGTATCGGAATCCGTCAACTACCATCACCTCGCCATCGAATTCTTCTTCGTATCCAGGAGGCGGAGTCACATCCGTCTTATAGGATGGCGCAATGTCGGAAGATCGACTGCTTCCCACATCTCCACCAAGTACGGCGGGCTCGAATCCGTCGGCATAATGGTTGCCTGACCGAACATTCCTGGCTCGACCTTCTTCAGCTTGCACAAGGTCTCTTACGAAATCAGTGGCGTTCTGCATCGTGCGGACTTCTTTTTGTAGGCCGCCGTCATCGTCTTCGAGCACGCCATCTTGCTCTAGAAGCGTCGCTCTCTTCTCCTCATACTCCTCCGTGCCTGGTTTGCGAGTACACAGGTTTTTCCAGAATGTCCTCCACTTGTACTTGCATGCAGCTTTGCGGTAGAGCCTCTTCGTGCGGCGCTCTTCCCATCGAGCGGCACGTTCGGCTCGTCGTCGTGGGTCTCTGAATTTTATGATCGCACGAATGACGAGAGCTGACAGTATGACCAGCAGAACTAGGACTATGATCGCAAGGCCTAGCTTGCGTTGTAGGGCGACTTGTTCGTCGTGAGGTCGTGTATGTGGAAGGCCGTGATGGTAGGCCGCAGAAGTCGTGGCAGCGGCAGGAGTGGCGAAAGACGAGGCGGAGAAAGCTTGAATATAAGTAGATACCTGGGAGGCAACAGCCCGAGTGGTAGGTTGCGGAGAAGCGGAAGGCTTTGTGGTTGATGTGAACGCAGCCGGGGTGACATGAGCTCCGTCAAGATCGCCAGATACATTTTCAGTGTCGGCCGTCGATCCGTCTTCCGAAATCTTGTTTTCGATGGCAGCGGAGCAAGGTGACTGGGCGTCGCCCTCCCTGCATCCGCTAACTAGATTTTTGTGATGTTTGAAGTGAGCGACGATGAGGTTTGCAAGAGGGGACACTTCGCCAACCGCAGTATTCCATACGCATTGCATGCTCGAGCAGGCCGTGAACTTCTGCTTCAGCAGGGACATGATGTTCCTGAGCGTGGAGTGTAGCTGTTCATGGAGAAGCTCCATGTCAGCCTGCAGCTGCGCAAGCTGTGCATATTCGACCTGCAGCAGGACGTCAACGGTAGACTGTGGATCGGACAGCACAGGCGTGATCGAAGGCGCGTAGTCTCCTGAGAAAAGCCACGCCTCGCACAGATCTTGGGAGAGCTGATTCACGGGTTTGTCTTGAAGGCGGAGCACCTGGGGTTGACCTTTTTGTTTGAACGAGGTGGTGAAGCCCGAGGGGTCAATAAGAGGATCTTGGCCGTCAACGCCCTCGAGTCGGACGGATACTATCGACGCTTCGCCTTTGAGGCATGTTGATTCCCAAGAGGCGTGGACATTCCTGACACTGGAATCACGGGTAGACTTCGATTGTAAGAAGATCTGACCGCTGGCAACGCCATTGCCGTAGTTGGAGGCGACGAGAGGAAGGCCATTCAGTCGGGGAGCAGTAGTGCTACACTCCTCTTCGGCGGAGTCGATGTCAAGCGTGAGTTCCTACACAGCCAAGCGTCAACCAGAGTTGCAGGTGAACGAGAGTGTATGACGCACCAATCCATCGTCTGGGTCCTCAAAACACCCAGAACAGGGTGCATTGAAATAGATTGAAATGTGATCAGGACCTTCTTCGCGTAAGCCACCAGCGACAATGATGATCGAGAGGTCAAGTACCTGTTGTACCAGCAACGGTCGTGATGTCCTTTGGGATCGTGGAAGGAGCGGAAGAAGCAGCGCAGAGAACAGAGGCAGTGGCAAGCGTAAGAAACAAAGTGGCAGCCTGGATCAATAACGAGCACATTTTGAATATCGCCGAACCAAAGGATGAACAACCCGATCAAGCGGGACTATGACGGGCGGATGCCAATTAATGGTCAATTGTACAACTGGATGTGAATGCACATGAATTGCCACCTCCAAGTGGAAGTAAACACTTCACCTCACAATTTTGGCCTTATCACGACTCCATATCCCCAGAAGCCTCAAAGCGCGGGTGGTGTTGCGATTGAGAAATCAAAGAAGAAAAATCGAACGAGGTTGGTGATGCTGGCCCGACGGCGCGCTTTTGGCTGGTGCCTGAGAAGCGGAGGGAGAAGGAGAAGGACGACGGTGGAACGCCTGGTGCGCCTGGCAGCCACTGCCTTTTGAGGTTTGGCGCGTGGGTTTTCGGGGTGACAAGCATTGCACAGCCCGAGCCTCTCGGCCGGTGGCTGCCATCCGGCACCGAACTTCAGAGGCACCAAAGGGGCCAAAGTGTCCCAGTCACGTGGGGATAACGTAATCGACCATGCAAGGAAATTATGAGGGCTTTGGATATTATTTACAGAAGCTGGTACATAGTAGCTAAGTCTGCATCTGGAAGTGGAAAATGGCGATTGAGGGCACGATGGCTGAGGCGGCACTGGCGTGTGGCTCGAGCGAGGTAGATAATGTTACGGGTGAGTAGAATGGCGCTGAGAGCGGTTTTCATGGCTGTTTCCTTCACCGTAGAGATGGTTATGGAACTTCGCTGCCAAGCCATGATTCTGGATATCACCACCCCTTCATCCACCCAAACAAAGTCAGGATGAGATGCTAGCAAAACAGCTTTGATTAAACGACAAGAAGCGAGCTAATTGCATCAGCCAATTATAACCTCTGCGCTTCCCAAAAGGATACCGATATCGTTGATCGTTCCGCAGGTCCATAGATTCCTAATTATCGACTCAAGGAAACATCATCAGCACACAAATCCCCACCTATCAAGAGCTTCTAAGCAAGACATCAACAATCTCCCAGCCCAAGGGCGCAACAAGCAAATCCACTCCTCGCCATGCTCCCGCTCGGCCTCCTGACGGCGGCACAAGGCCACCCTATGCTCGTGGAGCTGAAAAACGGCGAAACGCTCAACGGCCACCTGGTAAACTGCGACACGTGGATGAACTTGACGTTGAAGGAAGTCGTGCAGACGAGCCCCGAGGGCGACAAGTTCTGGAGGTTGCCGGAATGCTACGTGAGGGGGAATAATGTACGTCCTCGTGATATTTTCATTTCCCTCCCTTATTATGTTGTGGTGTAGGCGGCATTTATGTGGTTATGTTGAGAACTTCGCGATTGCCTTGGCGCTCTAGTGCGCAAGATCCCATGTATGTCCTGGATGCGGCGAGCTAATCATATTGTGTAGATCAAGTATCTCCGCGTGCCGGAGGAGATTATCGATCTTGCACGAGAACAACAGCAACATCAACAACAGCATCGCCAGGATGGCGGTCAGCGCGGAAGCCGTGGAGGAGGACAAGCAGGCCACGGTGCTGGGGGCAGAGGAGGTGATCGGGGTGGCCGGGGTGGTGGCGGGCAAGGACGGGGTGGTGGAAGGGGGCATGGGCGGGGCAGAGGGGGTGGTGGTGGGAGAGGTCAGAGTTAAAGGGAGTGGCAATGGAAAAGAGCTCTGAAGTTTTTTGTTCATCGCAAGATTTGGTCGCGGCTACGAGGCTCCGTCAAAGCTCACACACGTCATCACATTACAAGTGAAGTTCCTAGGACGCTCCGACGGCCTCGACATAACAGGACGCGGTTTCTGGTCCTGCGGACGCCGCTGAATTTTGTACCCTCCGTGCCCAATCATACAGCCCAAATGATCAGCACTGTCAACGCGCAGCTAGCGCCCAGCACTCGCTCTTCCACAAGAGATGGCGAGATTGGAAGCAGCGCCTGCTCTTTGAGGCATCGTCCTTCCATTCGCCCCGGACTCCAGCGCTATGCTAGTCCAGAAACAACGCTTTGGAGAGGCCCTCTATTTTAGGGCACGCAATATCAAGAATTGAAGAAAGATTATATGCGGGTTCGTATCGTCGTTACTTTTTCCCGAGCACACCAGATAGACATTGCTCAACCTAAGCATCCTGTGTTAGTACCCGGTTGTGTCTCTGATAGGGAGGGGCTTACCTTGGTGGAGACAATGCCTTGGCCCTGCAAATACCAGCCCAGTCTCTTCAACAACTCAATTTGCTCCTCGGGGGAGAGACCCATGATAGCCGTCTCAAGGACAGAACCCACGGACGACTTGTAGACGGCAATGAAGCTCTGGTAATACATGTAGGCGAAGAGGCCCATGATAAATTGACAGTCCATACGATCTGTCATGCCGCCATGTCCAGGGATGCTGTCGCCAAAGTCCTTGATTTTGAATGTGCGTTTCAGTCCAGATGCAAAGAACCCTCCAAAGGGAGCAATGAGCGAGGCGAATGATGCGAACACGAGAATATGGCCCTGCATAGGCGACACAAAGAACGTGTAGTCGAGACCAGTCAAGCCCTTGATGTTGTAGGGATAGGGCTTGAAGACGGGATTCGGGTCGCATTGCAGACCCGTAAAAACGTTGGCACCAAGATCATTGACGGGGCAGATGAAGTAACTGTAGCGCATCAAGACATTGGTGAGTGCAAATCCGAAGAAGATTGTGCAAATCCAAGCTCCCACAAATCCCTCGACGGTCTTCTTGGGCGAAAGGCTAATGAGCTGAGTGCGCCCAAACGTTATACCACAGATGTATGCGAAAATGTCGTTGGTGATGACCAAAGACGCGGGAAGGAAGAACCAGATCATGCCCTCGAAAACATTGTTCATCATGAAGTGTGCTTGCACGACAATCAAATAGAGGGCCATGTGCGTCCAAGCGAACTGGGCGAACTGGAACCGGTAATAGCCTTTTCTCAACGAGGCGACGAAGGAGATGAACCCTGTTATACGGTCAGCGCTGGACTAGACGGACGCAAAGGCAGGCATACCAAAGATGTACATCATGAAGCTAATGAATCGGTGATGGGTCGCAAAGGGCAGCAAGACCTTATCCACCAAAAGGATGTGCTTGAAGTAGTAGATCACACTTTCGCCGTAGAGAAAGTACATCGTGATGGCCAGGAAATACCAGTTCAGAGAAGTGGTCAAGGGGAGATTCTTCTGCTTCGTCGGCACCTGGGCAATCGCAATGACTTCCTTGAACGAGATGATCTGGACCGCGGTGATGACCATGAGGACGTAGATGTGCCCGGCGAACATGGCGCCGAAGAAACCACCGATCATGACCAGCGTCCATATCATTCGCGTGATGAAGGTTTGCTTCTTCTTCTCATATTCTGACGCTCCCGCAGGCTTTTCGCCTTTCACCACGTTGCCGTTCACGTTGTTGTCGTGGTTCTCTCTGGCCGGGCTCGGGGGCTCGGATGCAGTATCGCTGGTGGTGGAGGAGCTTGATCGACGGTGATGGCTCCCATTGCCATTTCCATTGCCGTTGCCGTTGCCATTCCGATGCTGGAACTTGACACCCTTTTGCCTAGGCATGGCTGCGTGCGCGTGAGGTGAATGTGAGCCGCAGGCAGAAGATTCTGCCGTATTGATCAGGGGTGCGACGGAGATGGAGTTTGCAGTTTGGGAAAGAGAGGGGATGCCTCGATTGACACGTGCAGGTCACTCTGGCCTGGCACCTCCTCCGAAGTGCAGCTTGTGGACTGAGACCTGTGCTGTTGATTCTGTACCGACAGCGACTGGCTTTTCACCCCTCTTTGAAGCGACTTGACTGCAGAAAGTGGTGGAGAGTGCCGCAGTGCGTTTTGGAGGCACCTCAATAATCATTAAGAACCATGTTGGAGCGCAGTTTGACTTCGCCTGGGCGCCGCTTGGACGTGCGTCATAGTGCTGCTCTCCTGTTTAGCAGTAGGCTTAGGCGCCGATACGTCAGCTAGAGCCCCGGAGCTCGGGACTGGCTCGTGGCCTTCATTATCCGCCACCGCTAATGCAACATTCACAACGCAATGGGCAATTTGTTCTCACTGCTCCTCCAGTGTCAATACCACGTCAGTCGCGTCTTTGACCACGGTTTCCGCGTCTAGACAATCCCCTGCCGACGACGTCTGTCTGACACGTCAAGGACGCCTATGCCCTCATCGTCTTTGTTCCTCAATGGAGGTCGAACATGAATGGCATGGACGACAACGAAGACGAGACTGATCTCTTTGACGACGACGGGTTTGACAGTCTCTCAGAGACCGCGCTTCAAGAGCTCGAACACAATGCTATACTATCAACTCAGGCCCAAGTCCAGAACTCAGGTCCTCAGCCTCAACCGGTGCAGAGGCCCCCTCGTCCTGTACCGCAGGCAAGGACAGCAGCGGCACAAGCACTCCCTAATGCCCGTCCCCTCATTTCCAACCCTACCTTGCACAGATATCTGACGGAAGAAGATGATAGCTTCGAGCTAATAGGAGACGAGAGTGTGCCTACTCCAGTCGAGGAATACGATTCTTTTTCTTTTCGACGAGCACAAACAAGCGACGCCCCTCAGACAGAACGATTCCAACAACAGCGTCACGGTCAGGCCCATAATGACGTTCTCCATCGTCCCATCGTTCAAAAGAACTACCAACGCCAGGCTGGCTCGTTTCAACCTAATCAAGGCGATGGGACGTTGCAAAAAAACCCGGCCAGACCTGATGAGATTATGTTGGATGCACCTCACCAGCAAAGTGGACACGCTCTGCAGGAAGACGAAGGCGAAAACATCCAGTATCGTCTCAAGAAACTCCAGCAAGAACGAGATGAACTCGCGCAAGAGCTCCGAGCCGCAGATGACGCTGTCTCGTTACAAAAGGGCGAGATTTTCATCGTCCGGGCCAAGTTGGAGGAGGAGAGCAAAGGCCATAGCCGACAGATTGCCGCCCTCAAGAAGTCTATGGAAGAGCAACTAGCCAAGTATACGGCGCAGCTACATGCATTGACCGAGAAGAACAACAGTCTGACAACTCAGTACAATTTCCTTCAGCAAGAGCACAACCAAGAAATTCAGGAAAGCAAGACATTGAGACAGCGCCTGAAGGACAAGCCCCGGGCTGAAAGCGAGGCGAGTCCTACCACAACGCCCAGGCGTGGGATGGCGCGCTCGCTTCGAGATGGCTTCAACGACGACGACATCATGCTCATATCACCCTCAAAGTCCGATCGACGCTCGAAACCACCCACACCGACCGCGGCGAACAAGAGGAAACGAAAAGCTGCGGAGCCAAGTCCTATCAAGCCCCTGCCACTGCGGCTGTCGAACCAGAATCAGGATGACATGCCACCTCCACCGGTACAACGCGTGCAGACAGTCGAGCCCGTGGCCACCATCCCGCGAAAGGACAAACAGGCTGAACGACATCTTAGATTTCTACAGTCAATCCTCAAATACAAGCTCAACGACACCAAGGAGCCACTGTTAGAAGCTCTTGTCAGATTCACGTTCCCTTCGAGCCCGTCCAAGACGTTTTCGGCGATTCTTCTGGAAAGCACTTCTCAGCTTACAGGCAGCCGTCTCCCCGGCGACGTCCTACAACTCTTCGTCGACCTGTGGTCCAAGTGTATGAAAGAGCAATACTACAAGCCGATTAGCTTACTCCTCGAAATAGTCAGCCATATCATCGACCTCGAAATGTTCGTCCTTGACGCCGACATCATCACCTCTCTAAGCCCCGTCCTCCAATCCTCCATCACCATCAATGCAAAGAACCGCTTCGAACACTCCCCCGTCCACCACGCTACATACGGCAAATTCCGCCAAACGCCACAATCCATCTTAAATCGAGAAGTCAACGGCACAGAATGTCTGGAGCTCATGCTCACAATAGCGTACACCGTGTCCGACGAGCCTGGACTACTCTCGTTGTTCTGGCGCCAGATGAATCCGGAATTCGTCCTCATGATGCTTAATGCCTGGCAGCCCATTACAGACATCACGCTCATGCTTCGCCTCCTTTCGACTAGCATCCTCCCCTCGACCTTCGGAAGCATCTGCAACGACAATCAACAAACACAAGTCGAGCACTGGACCCTCAGCCGCATATGCTACCTCCTGTGGGAAACTCCTCGCGTCGATGAGGGCCTTCCTCCCAATACAGCCGCTCAACTCTGCGATCTCCGCCTGGAAGTCATGAACCTGTTGACCAAGTTGGCGATTGGATCCTCGCCACACCCCCATGATGATCCATCCCATCACGGCATTCTCCTACTCGCGACGGACGCCCATGCGATTGGTCGTCTGGTGAGAAGCCTCTACGACGAAGTTTCGGCAATGTACACGCTCCATCCCACCACGCATCACCTGCACGCCGAGTTGATCAATAAAGGCGTTTCACTTTTGTACCATATCCTTCAGGTCCACGGCAGTTCCATCAATCTCCAAGAGAAGCTGTCAGCGATCAATGGCGGCGTGCATAAACATCGCGTCGTGCTTACGCGGTTGGCCTTCTCGGAAGGGTTCGTTATCGATCGGCTCATCAGTGACGAGACGGTGGCGATGGCGACGCAGATGCTGGAGGAAAGCGTGACGCCCGACGAGGCTGATGACCTGGTGGAATGTTTCCCAGGGTTCAAAGGGCGAGGTTCTCCCGTAGAGGATGACTGAATGAAATAGGCTTGACTCTGATGGTTGCATAGCGGCAGGGGCCGGGGCGGATTTGTGACGTTTGTACTTGGACGGTATTTAAGCGATGCGTTCAGGTTTGCTTTAGTGAAATGGTCCGTGGAAAAGTGATTCTCGCCTCGCTACGATAGTGAACGTGATAGCAATAGGAATAAAATGATAATGAGAAAGAATGCCAACAGCGCTCTAGGAGACATTGTCCCACCAAGCTCTGCGCTCGAGAACGATAACGAGAAGAATAACGAGAACGTAAACAAGCAACGACGGCCATTCTCACGCTCAAGTGACATTCCATCGACTGTGCATTTTCCTCTACTCACGCGCAGAGCAAGCGTGCAGTCTCACCCTCAATCTCTACATAGGGAGATGAGATGGTCTAGTATTCACCCATCGACAAGGCTGTTCTTTCGAGATATGTACATGTATAGTATATACTAGGTATATATACCTACCTGTACCCATACGTGCATGCATATCTACATGAAGCTGTATTTGTCGGAGCCGAGTTTGAAAAGGGTGTTGAATCCGCGTTGTACGCCGCTGTACTGGTGGGTAGGTACCTAGTACGCCCACGTACGCCCTACCGCGGTCATCGGCCTCGTTACGAGTACAGTACGCAGCAACTGAACTGGAGCCTTGGGAGCGCTTTCTCGAGCGGCTCAATACGTGTCGGACACTCTCTCGTAGGTCAGATCTGCCTGGGTTTTCTGGCGGTTGTGTACCTAGGAAAGCGTATGTAAGGAGGACTCTGTCCAGCCAGCTTATGGTCTCTTTATATTAGTACCTCGATATGTATTATGCTGAACATTTGCTCAGGGTAGATGCATGCCTGAGTTAATCCGTAGGGTGTTCTGCGCTTGACATCCGCTGGTTACACCATTATGAAGAGGAGCTTTGAAGCCCTGTTAACTATGTATGATTTACACTATACATTATATCCAAGTAAAGGACCTCGCCGGCTACCCAAGCGGCTGTTGCCCGTGATGAAAACATTAAACAGCCTTGAGCTGCGCAAATTTGTTCTCGTATCGCGTCCGTCGTACCGTCATTAATCTGTTGCTCATCCTGTTCTACCCAGGATCTCTTTGAGGGAGTTGGATACGGTAGGGCAACCCATGTTGGCTACCCCCACGCCCGTTCTCGTCGTCTCCCGCGAGCCTGAGAACACGACCATTATTCCTGCCATTTTGGGCTCGGCGTGTCAAACTCCCTGAGGAGTGTGACCTTTGTGGTCCCACATCATGATGTACCACTGAACCAGTGTCTGAATGTAAGGAGCCGGAGTCATTAGGGTGTGAAGGCAGTCTCGATACAGCCGAGTACATCCTAGACGTCGAAGCTCTAAGTGGCGGTCGGGGTCTTGAGCGGGATCGTGGTGCTGTAGTCGGCGCAGTTCGAAGTGATTGGGTGTCAGCGTCTTCTGTTCCATCGCCACTGTGGTCGTCGGTACCCGCTTCCGAAGGTGCGTTGTGCACATGTTCGTAAGATGATAGAGATGGAGCAGCAGAATCTTCGGAGACACGCCGGGGAGGCGGTTTATGACGGCGAACAGAGCCCGAGGCAGAGTAAGTAGATGGAAGAGAAGCTGTCTCCGCATCCGTATATCCAGACCGATGAGAGACTTTTCGTTCCACCAGGCTCGACGAATCGGACTGCGTGTGCGAATGCTGACTAGACCGATATTCCGTGTCGGATTCAAGATCGAGCAAATCAACGTCAGCAGGCGTCATGTTGCGCAGAAGTTCAGCGAACATGCGCATAAGTCCCCGGAAGTCCTCATCGCTCAAAGGCTCCGACGAGAACCGCGCTCTTTCATATGCCTCCAGGAATGCCACGGTGAGAGAATTGTCCGGAACCACGCCGATGTTGATGAGATATCGAAGGTAAGCTCTCATCCCCATATTGCCGCTCCTAGCGATTTCTTCAATAACTCTCGGTTCGGGAATTGGACTTCCATCAGGGCCAGGTTCAACCAGCGGATCGACGGGAGCGAGGCTCACAGCCTTCGCTTCCACGAGATCGACCAATTCATCTACTACGGTCGCGTACTCGAGACCGGGCAATTCCTTGGAAGCCGGCGACGACCACCCTGCATGTGCAATGTTCCCCCAGCTCGGCTCAATTGTCTGATCGGTACTTGATTTTGTCTTGGTCAAGGCTAACATCCTCATCCCAGCATTAACTGTATCGTGCTCGAGTCTTTTGCTCCGCGGCCTGACCTGAAATGCAATCACGGCACTTCGCTCTAGACATTCTTGGATAAGTCGATGTACCCTTCGTCCTGGCAGATCTTCCTTCTCGATTGGCATAAACGTCTTCGGTATATCCTTAAGCACCGACCGATTCGTGTATAATCTGGACGCATATATGAGGACAGCGAGGAGTGCAGTAAACACGTAGACGCCGGCAATCAAGAAGATGTCGATCAGGCGGTTTCGCTTGTAGGACTCGTAGATGGTGTCGGCAGGAGTAACAGCGCTGAAAATGATGAGGAGGATGAAGACCGCGGTGAACGAGGTGCTGTAGAAGATACGGAAGATGATCTCTCGAGCTCGGCCTCTGGCCATCTCTGCGGCGTCAGCAGGCGAGGTGTCTGCGACGTGGTCATGGTGATGTGAAGACCCTCATGTATACGTTGACTATCTCATGGTGGACTTAAAATACGAGGTAAAGCGTGTTGTGGCATGAAAAAGGTTCGTTAACTGACGTGGTGGACTTGAGATCTTGCGTGCTCGAGCCTGGGATCCCGGCTATACATCGGTCTCACTTTGCCCTCAACTTCACCTCAGTTTGCTTTGAATTCGCCATGAGGTCTCTCAAATAGACACATTTCCATCCCTTCGATCAAATTAACCATCTTGCGTGAAGTAGCTACACTCTGGAAGAGCACACCGACAACTTCGTGCACCTTCCAGCGCGACAGGGCACAATTTTTGGCGCCATTCTAAGTCGTTCGGTTAGCGAAAATCGATGGGATTCACATTACTTCCAAAACTCTATTATGGTTTAATCCGCTTCTCTTCAGGTCGACAGGACTATTTTCGCGGGGACAGAGGTCACTGCAACACATTTTGACCGATATGGAGGCGACGCTGCTATCAAGCCGCAGAACATCTTCAATCGCACTCGGCCCGTCTCTCTAAGTATCAAATACCGGAGAAGAGAGCATTGACGAGTTTCAACCCCCATAGAACCCACAGATGTAGGGTCATTCTCATTTTCAATGGTATCCTTGAGCACAGGTTCGAATGTCGTCGATTTCCAACGTTTTACGGCTTCCATATTTCAGGAGAGTATTCCCGATCACTGGTGTATCATTGAAGCAGCTCGGCGAAGACCTGACCTATTGGATTCTTCACGAGGATGATGGGTGATCTGGTCGGACAAAAGACACAAGCGCATTCTCATGCTGAACGCCAGAAACACCAGGCTAGACATACATTGTCCAAGCCTCACCACGACTGCACGCCGTTGAGGGTGCCTTTCCCATAAATCGGGCCTGTCGCTCTGCAGTTCAAATAACGCGACTAGGTACGCCCTTTTTGATTCACTTCTCCACAACGGGCGGCAAGCTGTGTGCGGATTAGCAGTTTACTCGGTATACTCGGTACTCGGGCTGACAAATCAAGGCAGGCAGCTTCGAGGCTTCCATTTGAGGGAACTAACTTCAAAACCTTCGCATGAACCTCTGTGTTGTCAATTCGACCTGGAAACTCCAACTCACGCTTGGGCTTAGAAACTGGACATTGCGACATACGCCTTCGATCATGCCTCCTCTGAATTTGTACGACACGGCAGTTTTGCCCATGTTACGCACTCTGAACGTCCTCTCCAAGCTCCTTAAGAAAGGGGAAAACTTCGCCAACACGAAGGGGTTACCACATTCTGAAATCCTCGAAGGCCGCATTGCGCCTGACATGAACGACCTACCATTTCAAATCCAGACTGCGTCCAATACCGCCAAATTCCTTGCCGTTCGTGTCGCCGGTGTCGAGAATCAGCCGTGGGAGGACAACGAAAAGACTTTCGATGAGCTGCAGGCTCGTATCGCCAAGGCCGTCCAGTTCCTCGAGGCGGTGAAACGAGAGGACTTCGAGGGCAAGGAAGGCAATGAGGTCATTATGAGGGACAGGAAATGGGACGCATTGGGCTATGTCAACGAGTTTGCCTTGCCAAACTTCTACTTTCACGCCGTCACTGCGTACGATATCTTGAGGATGAAGGGTGTGGATGTTGGGAAGGCGGACTGGCTTGGCTGGAGATGATCCGGCCTTGGAATTGCCCAGGGTGTTATGTGCATCACGAAATCCGAGCACATTACAGTTAGCAGCCGTCTGGCGAACGAGGACCAAGCCGCTTCCTTAAGAAAGATGTCAGATACAATTTGCGACTGTTTCTCTGCCGCTCAATTGACAAAATACCGACCCTGGTCTTCCAGTAATTTCTTGGTCGGTTTTCGTCAGTGGAGAACTGAAGCCGACAATATGCGATGGAGGGTGGTCTCCTTTCGATATCTCCAGGACCTTGAATCGCTGCTCTACTGGAAACAGTGGCTACTCAAGACTACACAACTCTTTTCTATTGTGGGTTGATTAGGAGGTTCGCCATCAATAGATCAACGACAAGATCTCTCGACCCTTTCGTCCGACGATCTGATTCTGGTCGTCTACATTTCATGAAACCTCCTGAAGAAAACTGCTATGGACAATCGGTACAAGTCAAGCTGAGCAACTCATCAGCACGTTGCCAGATTCCAGTTGAACATTGTGCCAGCCCAACTATGGCTCGCTCACAGTCTTACTGCACATCGACCTCCTGCCATATCAACTCTTCGACAAGGGTGGTGCTGATGTTTTGTGGCCTGTGACTACCGCTCCATCCGGATGTTCATCACGACGAAAGCCCTTGCCAATGGCCAGACTCAAGCAAGTTCCGAATATCGGCAGCTGCGAGTAGTAGCCTCTGTCTCCAGCTTTACGCCGTCCTCGTCGAGCTGTCGGAGTCCTCGCTGAGGTCAAAGGTCGGACTGCCCTTACCAAACTCCTCGTCACCCTCAGAGAGCCCTTCATCCTCGGATCGCTTGTCATCACTATGATGCTTGTCGTTAACACCTTCCAAGCGCAAGTGTATCAAACTTCTCACAAACTCCTTGTCACTCTCAGAGAGCCCTTCATCCTCGGATCGCTTGTCATCACTATGATACTTGTCGCGACGTTCCTCAACACCTTCCATGAGCAAGCGTATCAAACTTCTCAACCAAAAATCCATGAAGCCATTATGAGAATCGAAAATCTCCACTTGCTCCATCTTTCCCACATGAAACACCGCGTTTCTTCCGAAGACGGATCTGTACAACGAACGGATACTGCTCATCGACTCGCGATCAATGCCCGCCACAATCTTGGGGAGTTCATTTATCTCATCATCAATGCCGGCGTCCAGTGGGAGCTGCAGGAATAATATATCATAACATTAGCCATTCTCGTCCCCTGGCATGTCCACACCCACGAGGAGACGCCAGAAGCGTATTCTTGAGCCTCGGGACTCGAACCGTTTACTCACCTGAGGTGCAACGCCAAGGTGGTGTCCTTCGGCGTGGAACTCGCCGAGGAGCTTCCTGGTCCTGCCCACGTCGGGCACCACGCTCGCCATGATGATGGTGGCGGGGGATTTTCTGCCCTCGAGGGCCGCTCGAATGAGACACCGCGCCCAGAGCATATCCGTCATCCAGACTTTGAATTCTCTCCCAGTGTAGCGACGCGAGTAGGAATCCGCAATGATGAAGTGTGTGGCGGAGGAGAGATCGTTCGGGTTTGTCGACCACCAAATGTTCTTGACCGGGTCTGGAGATTCATCCCAGCAGTAGTCGAAGCCGCAGACGGGATGGACTTTCGCTATGCTTTTGGCGAGGGCGAGGCCGCCGGGCCCGAGTCCTATGACAGCCACTCCGATGTCTTCTTTGACCGGCGGCGTTGGGGGCGAGTAGTCGCTATTATCCATCGTGTGGCGTCAGGCTTAATGTCTCGAGGGGAGAAGAGTAATTGCGATTCGAGATGGATGGTCGATTTGGTTCGGGCTTCAGTAACTTGGTTGGAAATTCGGGTTCCAAGTCTGATCGTCTGATGGGGTTCAAGAAGACGTTGTTCTGCTCGCAATTCCGCCGGTGGAAGACATACTTATACTATACAGGTCGGTCCATCACTTGAATTCTGGAAACGGAGTCGTGACAGCTGGACAGCTGGAGACACGCTGGTGACTAACATACTAATACTCCATGCCCTGGTGGAAACGACATGGCTACCTGCGTTTACACTCCGGTGGTATCTCCCAGTGACAGCAAACGATGGGGGGGATAGTCAGTGTCAAAGGCTTGGGCAAAGACTCATGATCCGGTCCTCGTTTGCCCTTGCGGTTGCTGTCGCCATTGCGGTCACTTCCCTTTCCAAACAGCCTCGACACGTGGGAGAGAGGGTTGAAGACGTTTACACAGTTCACGCTCGAGGCCCGGTTCTGAGTAAACTATTGGGTGCGAGACTGACGCAGGGAGTTATCTTCCGGTCTGCTCTGTTGACAAGCCAGGTGACCACACACCATGCTGTGAAATGCTTCGCCGTCAACTGAGAGGATCGAGCCTCCAACTATTCCGTACGAGTGATTGCTCCGGGGGCTCGCAGTTTGTCAGCATCGCCATGAATTGAAATGCACTGCCACCTATCACTAAATGCACCGTGCCGTGTACAGTGATGCAAACGCACCTCTGACCGGTCACTAGAAAGTGGACGAGATTCCATTCAGAACGTGTCTGCTCGTTCGCTCTCTTTCGCCACCCGTTTCTTTCGCTTTACACAGGTAGCGATCAGGCATTTCCAAAGAAGGAGATCGGATCAGACAACATTCGCTTCTACAGGCTGTGAGCGTGCTCCTAAGGATTCCTGCGACTCCTGCGACGCGCCGTGTATTAGCCCAGCATTGCCCAATGGTTGGGTAACACGCGCGATATAAGACCCAAGACACTCTCCCAAGGCCACCTTACAATGCGGACGACCAATGCATCCACATCCAGAAGAAACGTACTTCCTAATTCGAAAGGGTTATTAATAAACTCTCGGCAAGATGGGCCGACTCGGTTCGACCTGGACCACGACTACCCCAACTTGGCTCGCCTGATCTCGCCTCCTATGCTTGGCTCCTTCTATCTATTCACCAGCTGAGAAGGAACGGACACCGCGCCTGCCTGCGACGTAGGATCACGGACGCTGCGAGCCACGATGCCACGCTGGGGAAATGCTCCTTGCGCAACGAGGAAGTGCCTTGCTTGGCCTACCAGCCGCTACGATGCCCCCGAGGGCTTTGAAAGGACTGGGCTTTCCCCTTTCCGGAAGGGAGGGAAGCCAAGAGCGCAGAGTTAAGGTACTGTATGTATATAGTAAGTACCTGCTGCGGCTGTGGTGTCAGTTATATTATCTCGGTGCGCGCAAGATTTACTCAGTTCGAACGTGAATGCGAAGTAAGGTCAAGGCCAAGGTCGAAACCACGCTGAACGAATCTCAATCTCAGTCTCAGCCTGAAGCCTCACGCACGATCCGAACCTCAGTCTATAATCTACACTCTACCACCCTACAAAACATAAGATAACACAACATGTCATCGCCTCCCCGCGACCGCACGATCCCGCCGGGGATCAAAGACCAGAAGCGCCGGTCCATCACCAACAAAAACACCGGCGAGACCATCACCTGGACGACGTACGGGTACGAGAGCGACGGCAAAGAAGCGGCCGCCGAGCTAGTGTGCAAACCAGGCGGCGGGCCCCCGATCCACTACCACACGACGTACGCGGAGCGGTTCGAGGCCTTGGACGGCGAGATGGGCGTGCTGCTAGGCAAGGACCTCGCCAGCCTGCGCACCCTGCACCTCAAGCCGGGCGAGGGCGCCGACATCCCCATCGGCACGGTGCACCGGTTCTTCAACGACGGGGACAGCGACGTCACGTTCCGCGGCTACGTGCGGCCGGCGCACCCGGGCTTCGAGCGCAGCCTGTACATCCTGTTCGGGCTGAATAACGACGGGTTGGCGGATCCCCAGACCGGTATGCCGCGCAGTTTGCTGCACACGGCCCTGATTGGCGACATGAGCGATATGAAGTTCCCGGGCTTTCAGGGCGGGGTGATGAATTATGTGGGCAGCTTTTTGGCCGCTTATGCGAGGTGGACCGGCGTCGAGGAGGAGTTGTTGAAGAAGTACTGGGATTGAGTTTTGGGCTTGTACTTTCGCCGCATAGGCGTGCGTTTCGTCCCGGGTGGGTGGGTGTATGGATTTAGAGAGACTTCACGGGCGTTTTGTGTTCTGACTCTATGGACACACCCCCGATATTGTGGCGTCGACAGGAAACATCCAGGTAGTTTTATTTCAGGTTTTGTAACAGATGTTCTATCTCGAAAGCCAATGGATGTACTTTTGGTGCTTTTTGGATGGAGTGCTGCCAACTTGATCACAGTCAAGGCCCCGTGTACTGTACTTCCACCTTCCGGACGCAGTAGAGTGCCAAAAGTTTCCAACTTTCTATCCGTCGAACCCCGGTTTAAGCTGGAATCTGGTGCTCTTCTGCCGTCACCCCTTTCCTCCACCTATACTGACTTGCTACATGCTCATCAAGCGGGCCGGACTGCCCCTTGCGCCCATAGAAATTCTCGCGGTACGTGCCCTCGGGGACGGCGTAATCGTCCCAAAACAGACCCCTCTTCCTCAGCTCCGGCACCAGCAGGTCCACAACGTCCTCGAAACTGCCAGGAAACACGGCGTAGGCGATGTTGAAGCCATCGACATCAGCAACGTCAACCCACCGTTGCAAACCGTCTGCGACTTGGCTCGGCGTGCCGACCAGCACGGGCCCATTGCCGCCGATGCTCACGTGTTCGGCAATCGTCTGGCGTGTCCATTTGCCCACGCCGGGACTGAACTTCGCGTAGCTTTCGACGGTCGCGCGGACGGCGTTGCTCTCGACATACCTCAGCTCTTGGTCTTCTTCGTACTGATTCAGATCGATTCCGGTCCAGCCGCCAAACAGCGCCAATGCGCCTTCTAGATCGGCGTACTGCTTGTAGTCGGCATACTTCGCCCGGGCCTCCTCTTCCGTCCTACCTAGAATCGGGGTCACCAGCGCCAGGACCTTCAGGCTCCGCGGATCGCGTCCGAACTTCTCCCTTGCCAACCTTCTGACGTCTGCAATGTTTGCTTTACACGCTTCGGGCGAATGGTGTGACACAAAGATGGCCTCGGCGTGCTGCGCCGCGAACAATTTGCCTTTGGAGCTAGTGCCTGCTTGTAATAGCAGGGGTGTGCGCTGTGGCGAGGGCGAGCAGATATGCGGGCCGGGTACACTGAAGAACTTGCCCCTGTGGTTGATTTGCCGGACGAGAGCAGGATCGCTGTACACGCCCGTCTGCCGGTCTAACTTGACAGCATCATCTCGCCATGACGACTCAAACAGCTTGTACATCACCTGGATATACTCGTCAGCCATGGCGTAGCGGTCATCGTGCTGTGGTTGAGAAGAATAGCCCATGTTGCGTGCAGCAGAGTCCAGGTAAGAAGTGACAATATTCCAACCTAAACGGCCGTTGGTGAGATGATCGAGTGTTGAAAGACGGCGAGCAAGGTGATACGGCTGCTCATACGTCGTCGACACTGTCACGCCGAAGCCGATGGATTTCGTCACAGCTGCCATGGCAGGTATTGAGGCAAGCGGTTCATGCACCGGCCATTGTGCCCCTGAACGGATGGCAGGATCGAGAGACTGCAAATAGACATCGTAGCCGCCGAGAACGTCTGCAATGAAGATGCCGTGGATCTTGCCACGTTCAAGGAGTTGAGCAAGGTTCGTCCAATGAGACAATGTGTTGAATTGGTGCGACTTGTCTGCAGGGTGCTTCCATAGCCCAGGAGACTGGTGGCCGGAGCATGTTTCGACGAAAGCATTCAGAATCCATTGCCTTTTGAGGGGACTCGTCGCTTCATTCAGCCCTTGCGTGCCGTTCGTTGACGACATTGCGGTTGTTGGCGAGTGATTCAGTGCCTGGTTCTGCGTGTGAACGTGCACAAGGGGACTTCTATTCTTTCCCTATGTAAGTTTAGCAAGACTGTTCCACGCAGTAGTAACGTTGGATTTAACGCTGGTCTGCATGCATATCCGCGCAGATGTCCGTCCACATGGCGAGGGTTCCGATTTTCGCAGGTAAGCATCACTGGTATAGCGGATGGTGCAATCTGCTCCACATATCACGACTGCCTTTCTTGCCCTGATGGATACTCGTCTGCAAACTCTACTATTCTTCCTCCAGACATTTTCTTAGCTTGGCGATCCCTACCGTAGGAACACATCACCCACTCATGATTGGGCAACACCCCTGTGCACTTCCACCGAGACACCGAATCGATGCTGCCCAGGAGCACGGTTCCTGAACGATGGATTCTGCGTCTCGTGCTGTGGACCTGCAGACAGGATTGAACCAAGTTGCTCGAGAGACGCTCCTTGTCTGCTGTCCCTGTCGGTCTATGGCGTGCTCTTCGTGTGCTTGACGTCTTTGGGGGGTTCCATTCCGCTCACGAAAAACTGTGCGGCTAGACAATCGCCATGCATGTTGATTGCCACATAACGTCCATCAGCTTACCTCGGGCTTGTATACAAGTAAGAAGGCTACCTCCCCTTATCTCTTCCGCCAAATTCACGTTGATCTGCTTCTTTCATTAGGTCCGGGCTGTCTTACCCCCTATCCAGCAGTTCGGTCTCACGACACTTTCACTTCTTCCGTGCATCAAACTGAATCGTACAACATGTCGCGGCCAGCTTCCGTCATAGCAAAGCATCCCGAGCTCCAAGATGTAAGGGAATCGTCGGTACAGAAGCATTCAGGTCAGTCCCTTACCCAACTGACGGGGGGCATAGCTGAACACCCATAGTTCGATGGCATCGCTCCACCTTCTATAACGCCACAATCCTGGGGCTCTGCAATTTCTCAGCTCCCGGAATCTGGGGAGCAATGAACTCTCTGGGTGCTGGGGGTGAGGAGAAGCCCTATCTTGTCAATGCCGCGAATGCGTTGACCTTTTGCTTGATGGTGGTCTCTTGCTTCTTCTCCCCTGTGCTCACAAAGTACATTGGGATCAAGGGCGCTCTCATCTTTGGCACTCTGGGCTATGCTCCATTTGCTGCAGGTCTCTATACCAACAATCGCTTTGGGACAGAATGGCTGGTGCTTGTTGGAGCTGCGCTGTGCGGCATTTCGGCAGGTGTATTCTGGTCAGCCGAGGCCGCCATCGCTTTGGCATACCCCGAACCGTACAATCGAGGAAAGATATTGGGCTATTGGCTTACCTACCGCCTTGGTGGACAGATTCTGGGCGGCGCAATCAACCTTGGCATCAACGTCAATCGCAACGAGGCGGGAAAGGTCAGCTACACCGTGTATTTGGTCTTCATCGCGCTGCAAGCGCTGGGCCCATTCGTAGCGTTGCTACTGAACCGGCCCCACAAAGTCGAGCGGACCGACGGCCTCAAGGTCGAATTGGCAATCCTGGACCATCCTTGGCGCGAGATTAAGGCAACGACGAGGGCGTTCTTCTCGAAGAAATACCTGCTGCTAATCTTGTTTATTGGTCAGGCTGTATACGCAGAAGCCGTCTTCTTCACGTACCTCTCGTTGTGGTTCACGGTCCGAGCCCGTGCCCTGGGCTCCTTCTTGTCTGGAATCATTGCTGTGACTTGTGGCAATATCCTCGGCCGATATCTTGACCGCACAAAGACATCAATGAAGTTCAGATCAAGAAGTGCATTTCTGATAATTGTGGTGCTCCAAGGCGGATGGTGGATTTGGGCGACAGTCCTTGTGACGAAATTCCGCCACTCAAGACCTTCGTACGATTGGACAAGCAGCGGCTTCGGTCACGCATTTGTCCCGTTCTTATTCTTGACCGCGGGTTTCCAGATGAATTACCTCTTCTGCTATTTCCTGATAGGTCAGTTGGCCATAACGCCGGCGGAGATCATTCGGTATGCCGCGTTGCTTCGTGGGTAAGAAATGCTCCCTTTCCTTTCCGGTTAAACAAGCTGACGAACCTAGCACGGAATCGGCCTGGCAAGCTGTCAGCTATGGCTTGAATTCAATCAAGGTCTTTGCTGAAGTGGGCGGCGTATATATCAATTTCGGATTATGGGCGATGGCTTTGGTCCCGACATGGTTGGTTGTCAGACACTTTGGCAACGACGCCATTGCTTCCGCAGCGGGGACCGACGATAATCTTGCCGTTGAGAGATCCTCAAATTCGGAAAGCACATCTGCCGATCAGGTCATCGAGACAGTGATTGAGAAGAATTCTTGACGGGGCACTGCAGTGATGGATGGCTGTGAGCAATTGTTCTCGGCAACTGGTGGACGCCGTGCTCCTCCTCAGATATTCTAGATAGCGTCTCAAGGGCTTATCTTGGGCTTTAGCTGTCGATACTTCATTCAATCAATGCGACAGGTCGTTGGGGCTGTAATAGCAGAGCGCCGACAAGAAGAAGCGTAGGCAAGAGCATGAAAGGTGACTGACAATTAGGCGGGCAGAGGCGCTAGTACGCTAGTGGTCCACGAGGCCTTGGCATGTTTTTCTCCTTTGCGTCACTGTGAAAGCCAACATACAGCGCTTTACTAGAGGGCGGGACTGATTGATGAGAGCAGGAGCAGTAGACTGGAGCCAAGTCGCTAATTTGTTTTGTGCTGGCATTTGTCGAGCAGGTCCAGTCTGAAATGAGCTCGACCATGGCTGAAAAAGCCCCTCCCTCACTTACCGCTGTCGCAGTTTCTTCCCTCATCCTCGGCCTGCTGGCAGGCTACTTCATCGGCCAAGGATCAAGTATTGGCGTCTTTGGGGGCTCCGGCGGCTCAAAACAGGTCAAGAAGAGCTGGCCGAACAGTTACGATGTCAAAGTCCACGCCGACTCAAGCGACGACCAGGCGGATGACGAGGAGGAGGCAGACGAAGAGGAGGAGGACGGGGATGGGAAAGAGCTGATGGATTTTAAGGACTCCAATGAGGAAGTCAAACTTGTCCTAGCCGTGCGAACAGACTTGGGGATGGGAAAAGGTGAGGCAGATTTCCTTACGCAGTGGAGGCTCCTGGCTAATCCCTCCCTCCAGGCAAAATTGCAGCTCAATGTTCTCACGCGACGCTTGCCTGCTACAAATACCTACTCAACCACGTTACCTCAGCTCCCATGCTCAAACGTTGGGAACGGGGAGGACAACCCAAAATCGCAG
Source organism: Capronia americana (assembly GCA_016110215.1). Taxonomy (NCBI): domain Eukaryota; kingdom Fungi; phylum Ascomycota; class Eurotiomycetes; order Chaetothyriales; family Herpotrichiellaceae; genus Capronia; species Capronia americana. The sequence goes on from JADWQD010000011.1 coordinate 341,927, forward strand.
TGCAAGTCAAGTCTGAGGAAGAATTGGAGACACTGCAAGCCCAGGCGATGAGCTTGGGGCTCTGTGCAAGGATCATACACGATGCAGGAAGGACACAGATCGCTGCTGGCAGTGCCACGGTCCTGGGCATACTAGGTCCCAAGAGTGTGGTTGATCAGGTTACAGGACACTTGAAGCTCTTGTGATGGGAAAAATAGACTACAAAGCCTCTTCGTGGACACCAACTTTTCCACCGATCGCAGTGCCTCCTCAGCGGCCGCTTCCCAACAAACTCAGAGATATGCCTCCCGGGTTCCTTTCTCGTGGCTCCGGTGTATGGCCTCGATCATCCTATGTCGAACCAAGGCGTCGTCAAAAGTGGGCACCGCCTCAGATCCTCCACTTGCAAATGTATCCCAGGCCTTGCCAACATTGTACGCCCAGTCTGCAGCAACTTCAACCTCAATCTCCTTTGGCTGTCCACCTTGCTCCACGAATTTCAGAGTGGAAGGAAACATCTCGACAAGGCCGTTAGGCCCCTCGATAATCAGGCTGCCTTTGGTTCCCCTGATCTCCCAGTACAAGCCCTTCCCCGTGGAGGGCTGGCCGCCTTGGTACACGATGGTTGCAACAGCTCCACTCAACAGAGTCCCCGTTATGCTCACATAATCGGAGGTATCGTTGTCGACAACCCTGAGCACTTTTCCAGAGGCGGGATCGACGACTGGCGCTTTCGGTTGATGGTTGGCCAGCGTGGCCTGCAGATGTTTGAATTCACCAAGCACAAAGCAAAGTGCATCTGTTCCATGCATGGCCGGTATTGTGACCAGGTTTGCGCCGTTTGTAAAGGTCAGCTCATATTCCAATGTGACCGGAGTCACTGGCCCCATGATCACGCCATAAGCGAACATCTTGCAAGCACCACAAGTCAGTGTCGGCATAAGAGGCAGGTTATGGCGCCGGTCATGTCTGTCGCCAGAGTGGTTCGGACCGATCGGAACCTGACGCATGACGGTTCAAACGTACCGTTGTTCCCAAGATATCACCCAGCTTGCCTGCAGCCACCATCTCCTTCGCCTTCAATATAGTGGGATCTTGACGAGCCTGGAGTCCGATTATGTTCTTGACCCCTTGGGCCTTTGCAAGACCTGTCAGCTCCTCCGCCTGTTTCAAATTCGCACCCAATGGCCACTCGACGAATACGTCTTTTTTTGCTTCAAGCGCAGGCTTTGCTAGTCTGTAGTGCTCGGGGGTCTTGACCGAAACAACCACTATGTCGACGTTCGGATCGCGGACGAGGGATTCGACGTCGCCATAACAGGCAACCTGTCCTGGAAGATTGTATTTCTCTGCGGCTTTTCTTGCAGAAGCTTCGCTGCTGTTTTGAAGAGCAGTGATTTGATAGTGAGGCGACTTGAGGAGCGGCGGCAGATGTGAACTGGAAGCCCAAGATCTGTGCAGAAATTGTGGTTAGGGTTACGTATCGAGAATAAACGTCAGATAGCAGTAGAGTCCTCACCCTTCAGCAGAAAGCCCAATCAATCCTACTTTGATAGGTGCCATGGTCTCGAAGTGAATCTCAGACCACTAAAACTTGATTCCTCTGATGAATTAATCAAAGACCTCACTCGAGTGCTTCGATGAATTGAACTGGTATGCACTTTAATCTCAGGTAGTGTACTCCAATCCGCAGTTAAAGGTGAGTAAATAGTAGAGAGTAGAGAGGAAATAATTAGTTGTAGTCCGTGGTCCGTCCTCAGGTCATGTATGTAGGTATGTAAATATATAGGTATGCATAGGTAGGAATATATAGCTGGGTATCGACGCTTCAACAGATACCTAAGATATATCATATCAGTCCTCCTCCGCCAGACGGAACGACCTCCACGACGGAGCAACGGAGCAACGGACGTGTCCTCGTCCTGGCCGTACTCTGGCGTGCTCTGCTATCGCGTGGCGATGCGATGCGATGCAATGCGATTGCAATGCGATGTACTCTTCCAAGTATCGCTACAGTAGGATAGGAGGACCGTCCGACTTAATTGCTGACACGATATACATACCTAGGTACCGACCGGGTAGGGTATGCAAGGCTTAAGCTCTAGCTCTGCGGGTGTTCGTGTGCCGTCTGCCGTGTCACTTCCTTACCTAACCTACTGTAACCTGACCGGGAAAGGAAACATACAGTAGAATACGGTCGCATACATACACAGTACCATTGATTTTTGTGGCGTGGCGTGGGCGTGGCGTGGCGTGCCAGATCATCACAAATTTTTCCTTCACTCTGTTTATTCGTTCACGCTGTACTCGGTCCTGTACGTACAGTCATAGTGGTGGAAGGATTCGTGCGGTACAGTAGGATAGGTTAGTCCGTCCGTGAGTTCGACCGAATGCTGGACTCTGAAGGCTACTATTAGCCGGGCGGGTGCCTCTCCCCCCGTCCCTGGTTCTAATTTTTCCCGCCATGTACTCAGTACTCTACTAGGATCGCAGCACACAGGACATGTATATCCAAATTATCTCTGTACCTTGCCGCTTGTGTTCTTTGTACCGTAAATGTTTTATGTGTATTAGTCCTGTCCGCGCGGTCCGTATTACCACGTCACAGATGGGAGAGCGCAAGTATTCCCGCTCTCATATACTCTGATATGCCGTGGGCGAAGCTCGCCGGTCTGCATATCCCCCTTGACCTCACTCGTGGGCCGAGCTCCGGACTAGACATAGCTCTTCGCCAACTCTTCACTCCTCGCCCCGTACGTCTCTCTATACTTGTTCAGGACGTCCAACGAGATCTTGCTCCCCCCGCACACCACAATCACGACTTTACTCCCCGGGGCGATGTCCTTCAAGTAGTGCTTTAACCGCCCGTCGTACGCGAGGGCAACGCTCGCCCCGCAGGCCGGTTCGACAAGCATTCTCTCGTCGTCGAGAAAGCGCCAGCACGCCGCACATGCCTCGGCGTCGTCGAGGACCACGGACGTGACGGTCGGTCGCCGAGCCTGTGTGAATGCATTCTCCGACACGCGGATGGCGCCCAACGATGTCGCCACGGACGTAATCCCCGGTAAGGTGACGAGTTGGTTCTCCTGTAACGACTGGGCGAGGGAATCCGCGCCGCGTGTCTCGGCGGGCAGGACGCGCACGTCGTTGCCCCAACCCACACGGTCCAATCCGTTCATGATGCCGGAGAACAATCCCCCGCCACCGACGGAGCAGACGATCGCGTCCGGTTTCTCCCCATCGGGCATCTGCTTCTGGATCTCCTCGACCATGGTACTAGCGCCGGCCCAGATGGCCGGGTTGTCGAACGGGTGGATATACACGCCCTGCTCGCCCCTTGCTTCGGCCGCGGGAATGACCGTCTCGCGGAGATACTGGTCGGCGAAGAACCAGCTGTCGCCATGGGAGACGACCTCGCTGGCTCCTGCGGCGCGGAGTTTCGCGATCGTGGCATCATCGGTGCCGAGCGGGACAATGACGGATGACGCGTAGCCCAGGGATGTAGCCGCCGTGACGCACGCGAGACCAGCATTACCCGCGGAGGAGGAGTAGAAATGGAGGGGTCTGTCGTCGGCTGCCGACGATGACGATCCCCGGTCTGCAATGGACTGGAGCATCAAGTTGCCGATGCCCCGGGATTTGAACGACGACGAGGGCTGCAGATTTTCCAGCTTGAGGAAGATGCGACTGCAACTACGTTAGTGCGTCTTCACTATCGGGGAGGGAACATGTCTACCAGCCAGCGATTTTGGACAGGACCGTCGATTCCACCAAGGGAGTCTCAATCCATGGTTGTCGGAAGTGAGGACGAGGCGTGTTGCCTGCCTCGAGGTGGTTCCGTTCTATCATGCCGGTTGTGTTCTTGGACTTATTCAGTAAAGACCGCTGATATTGTATCGCTTTTGAGACAGGATAGCCTTCGCGTGAAGGGTAATCACTTGCTAAGGACAACCACTTGTGACGGATGATGACTTGTGAAAAAGTCGTCCGCGTTCCTTTTTTTATGGGAGATCAGAATCAAGACAAGTAAGGACCCTGTAGTGTGAACACAGTAGATACACGACTATGGACCGTGTAGAAGACAGGAGAATAACTCTGGCTAGCACTTGCCACTCTCAGCCTAGATCGACGTCGATATTGTCATACTGCGACGTTACACGATCCACGCCTTACGACAAGATTCGGCGGTCGGGAAATTCTCTGTTCCTAGTCAAAAGGCTTCCATTACCTGAGCGTTTTCCGTTGGGGCTTGTGACCATCAATGGATACGGAGACTCATTTGTCGACCGGTGTTCAATGCAGGAACACGGGCAGGGCAGGGCACGGCAGGATGATCAGCAGATGCATATGCGAGGGGTTCTTATGTAATTGTACGAGTTGTGATGGGAAAGAAAAGATTGGACACACGGACCAGGTCGGTGAAGTCCGAGCCTGGCACGCCTCGCTGTCCTATCGCCTAGAGTTCGGATTCTTTGTCCGTTGGACATTGCACAGTCCTGTACGAGAACATACAGCATTGACGGTAGTTACTCGCACTGGTGAAGAGGACCGGGACCTCAAGATGGAGCAGAGACTCGCGTTTTGCACGCTCGGGATGTTCATAATAGGTCTGTCTGTCTGTCTGTCTGCCTCGCTGAACCTTTCACGCCTCATGCTCTTAGTACCTAGTATGGAGGACTAACGTGCCCCTCATGCTGTAGACAAGATCGAGTACCTCGACAACAGCCAGAAAGCGCAACAAAACATCATCGGCGGCGCCGGGACCTACGCCGCCCTAGGTGCTCGCCTCGCCGCGGGCATCCAGCACGCTCACCTCGTAAGCTGGATCGTAGACATGGGCTCGGACTTCCCGCCGCTGTTCCACCAACTGATCAATACGTGGCGCACGAATTGTATTTTCCGGCTCGATCTGAATCGCCTGACCACGACGGCGTGGAACGGCTACGGCGAGAACGAGTACAGAGCGTTCAAATACCTCACGGCGAAGCTACGGCTCGATGAGAAGGATCTTTCAGACGACCAGCTCCTAGCGCGGAGTTTCCACATGGTGTGCTCGCCCGCCCGGTGTAGGAGTCTCGTCAATGGGATTTTGGGTCTCCGGCGAGAATCGCTTCGAGCACGAGGTCTCGATCCCGACGCAGTGGATGCGGAACTGTGGCCGATTTTTGTCTGGGAACCGGTCCCGGATCTGTGCACGCCGGAGGAGTTGGCGCGGTTGAGGCTGGCGGCTGAGTGTGTGGATGTGGTGAGTCCGAATGGAGACGAGTTCGCCGCGTTCTTCAAGGAGGTGCCGGAGTGCGACTCTCGGGAAACGCAGGTCAGGTGGTTGCTAGGAGGGGGCCATGACCTGTCTGCTGGAGAGGAGAAGAGGCCGCTTCGCGCAACCTTGGTGATCAGGGAGGGCGCGCAGGGGTGCACAACGTACAGTGCAGACAATTTGAAAGGTCTTCATCTTCGCGCGTACCACCAGAGCAAAGAACGGGTGACCGACCCTACAGGCGGAGGAAATACTTTCTTGGGAGCGTTGGCGATGGGGCTGACCGGTATGACAAGTCCTGATGGAGGCGTGCTCGAGGATCTAGTCGTCCCAGACGACCAGAAAAGCCTTCTGCTTGCCCTCACGCATGCCACTGTAGCAGCCGGGTATGCGATTGAGCAGATCGGTATGCCGACCGTGGCGGCCGCAGACGGCGACTGTTGGAATGGACAGAGGTATCCTGAGAGATTTCTAGATTACCTGCAGAGAGAAAAAGAGCATATAGAGCGGCAGCTCTCAAACAGGGCAATTGTACCATGACACAGCTTCAGAAGCAGGCGGTCGTCATGCTTCAGGCGACACCTTGTAAACTGTTTATTTTCCTTTTCACGTCGCTGATATGTACAAGTTTTTGAGAGCGTCGTAATCTGCAACCGATCGCTGACAAGTTGGTTCGTGGGGGATGAGAGTGGATGTGCTTCCAGGGATTTCATCACCTTTGCTTTCGTCGGATACCCTAACCACTCATGCACCAGCTCTTCCTTGTCCGACGCCCTCATATATGCCATCTTAGTACCCTGGCAAGTTGCGCGGCTGGTATGTGCCCCGACGCAGCCCTCGTGGTGGCCGACGAGGACGCTTTCGCCTGATTCCTCAATGCTACGAGGCGCAGGTTCCGCAGTTCTTTATTGTCCCTTTTGCGCCTTCTCGTGCTCGATTATCTGTTTGCTCCAACTACAAGCATATCAGCAGAATTTCTTGATCCGCTGCCTCTCCCTCCCCTCGAAACAATCCCCGTCAAGTGCGGGAAGGTATACTTACTACCGGCTGGGAAAAAACACATCCTCCCTAGGCATTTTATATCGCACTTCCCTCTCCGCGGAGACCCTCCACGCCAACGCTGTGCACGCCGCAATCACCACACCCATGACTATTGTATTGGATTTCCAATTATGTGGTTGGCCGTACCACCCGCCGGCCGGGGACCAGACGTGCTTCGGGTAGGGGATCTTGCCGCCTCCGCCCATTGTGCTGATGAGGTTGTGATGATGCGGTGAGGCGTGAGGCGTGAGAGTTGAGTTGCGACTAGAGGTAGGAGAGTAGGAGGGGTCGGAGGACGGGAGGAGGTCGCGACAGCGTGAGTTGAGCTTGAGGTTCGAGTGAATGAAGGATGGAGAAAGATGCAGTGGAATCGGTGAGGTGCGATTGGCGGATTCTAGCTAGCCCGGCAAACCTGCCGTTGAGATACTCGCTTCCTCGTACTACTACACGCAATGGACGAGCAGCTCTCAAGTTCGATTGACCACGAAAAACACCTTACTTGGGAATAAGTAGTCATCCTGTTGCACATATCCAGTCACCCTTGCATCGCGTCCAGCGCTTCTACTACTACAAATGCGCTCGTTTCAAGCTTGATCGTGGTGTCTCCATCACCATCTTCGACAACCCCGCCACGGACATCATATCGCAACATTGCCAGACGTTGTGAATGATAGATTCATAGGTTTGGTCCACTGCAACGGCCATTTATATGGTTCATGCCTCTCATACTCCGAGATGCTGATATCAGCTGATCCGAGCTTGCTCTCTTGGCCTGCACCTCCGAGCCATGCTGGGTCAGTTTGTAGTGTTGACTGACCGCACCTCGCGTAAAGAAAACGTCTACCGCGGGTCGAAATTTCTGGTGGACGAATCATCTTGAGGCGGGCAGGGGTAATGTTGCCTCTTCAACGCACCCAAATACTTGTCAGCTCCTGGAACGGTGGTTTGTTGCTCCTCGTAGCGGTTTTAGAAATGCCCCGGATCTGGAAATCCTCGCTTCAAGAATCTGCCTTATTAAACGGAGTTATACTGCAATAATGGTGAAAGATGCGTTGGTTCGACTCTGTCCCATTTTTTCTGCCCGGTTTTTGGACGGTTCTCCCGTCACATCGCCCTAGGTTTCAAAATTCGAATGACATCGTTGGCGTTGCTCCGTCCTGGATATACTGGTCGAGAATGCTCTGAGAGGGCAGTCAGCAAGAAACGTCCGGCTGGGACCAGGAAACCGCAACTCACCCAGTCGAGCATATCAGAATCAGCGAATACTTGATCAAGAAACTCTTGGGATGGGAGATCAGGGGGTTCCAAATGATCAGGCCGCGATGAAATTTCTGAACCCTCACAATTTGCTGATTCAGTGGCGACTCCGGGAATCGAGGCCGTTCTTTGGGTGTTGCCATCAGCATGCGTGTGTGTCAATGGTCGAGACACTTGGTTGCTAGAACTGACGTCGCCGTTCTCTTTTCTACCCGTTGCGTCGTCTGGCCGCGGTATCTTCGAGAGCATTACCGCAAGGACATTCGATGCTCTCTTTGCGTCGGGTGATGTCGTTCTCCGCGATTGCCATATCTGCCGAGAGGTCTGCAACGCATCATACTTCTTCCGTTGCGCCTCCAACTCTGCCGGAAGCATTGTGCTTTTGCTTTCTCGATGTGATTCATACAAGTCCAGGCAAGTAATCATTGCTGCGAGGAGGAAGTCATGCAGCGCTATGCTTGACGCGGACCATTGGTCATTCTGCAGCAGGCCCCCAGGTCGTGTCGCCTGCTCTACTTCAGCTTGATATCGCAAAAGTTGGAGGCTGGCTGCGAGGCCTGCGTCGCGCGAGTATTGGTAAGTGCCGTTCAGCCTATCATAACTCAAGTATCTCCTATGAAGGATCATCATACTCTTCTGATACATGATCTCGAGGTTGAGACGGTGCATAATGGCATATGTCTCGTCCGTTATGGAAGAGCTGAGCGGTCTCCATACCAGGCTTGGCGGGATTTCGGAACGGGTTTGTCGAAGCTCTGCATCTAGCTGCAGGACATCTGAATAAACTGGAAGTCTAGGCGACAAGGCTTGTCGTGCAATTTTTCTAAAGGTCTGTGCTATACGACCTTTGTGGCAATAGTAAAGCATGGGCGTGGGATCCGTGGGCGGTCGGGACGGTGGAATCGAGGCGCTAGATTCATCGAAGTCATCGTCGAACAGATTGCTTGGAGGTTCAGTGTCACAAACTTGCTCATGAATGATTGCTGGCAATCCCGCCTGGAAGGACATAAGCAATTCGAATGTCTGGACGGTAAAGAATGTCCTGCGACGCATCTCTCCTTCGAACGGAGAGATGTGGGCTAGGTGGCGGGGATCTCGATGGTAGCCCATCCTCAAGGCGATACGGGCGGCGACCCCCATCATCAGCCATGGCTCCGTGTCCGAGTCGTGCTTCTGGAAAAACCTGCAAATGGCGTAGAGCATCGTAGCCTCGACACTGTACGGCCGAGCCTTTTGATAATGTCCAGCGACTAACGCCTGAGCTGCCATGGTCAGGAAAGAATCCGGACCTTCTTGTTTCGGCGACAGGGGGACTTCTTGGCCCTGGGAGTGACATATTCGGTGGCCAAGATGAAGCGCCGAGAAGAGTATTGAAATCCAGAGGAAAGAGACCGACGACGGATCGTTCCAGAATGACTCGTACTGACACCGTTAGCGGAGGAAGCGGCTCCCTTCTTCCCGAACATACTTCTCGTAGGAACTTGCCTCTGTGTATGAATGCTGAAATTGTAAGCCAAGGTCCATGTAAATGCTGGAGCACGCTGATCTTACCGATGTGCAAATACTTTGCATTGAATTGCGCCGAGAGGAGTCTGTCCACTACAAGCCGCGGGGGTAAAGATTCGCGAATGTCGTCCAGAGTCAGTGGCTTCGGACTCGAGAGAAGAGCGTCAGGTTCGTATGCACAATCTTGACCTTCGGCATCGATTGCATCCGGTGCGAGGCACCCTTGTATATCTTTGATCTATGGCCTGTCAGTAAGAGTGTGGGAAAGGCAGTACAAGGCAGAGACAGACATTCTCCAGAATGGCGGCCCAGTGAGTGGCTCCGAGGTATTTGGTTTCAGTGCCTCTGATGTCCAAATGCCCGTTGGCAGACGCTTCCGAAGCTGGGGAAGACGCCTGAGTCGATGGAGGGACAGCGGCCATTTGCGTGCTCGCCGGCGGTACATCTGTGCTGCTGTCCACTGATGGGGCTGCAGGCTGGCTCTCTTGGACAGCTGTACCTTGGCTCGTCTGCATCAACGTGGTAACCATTGCCTCCAGCCTTTGGAGTTGCGCTTGGGCTTTCGACACATTGTCCTCGTCATCGATGGTGCCATTGGAATGCTGCTTGCGTTTGGTTCCTTTCCCAGGACGTCTCGAAGGACTCGGCTTTGCTACACGGAAAACAGTCTGATATTGAGACAAGTCGGGCATTATTATTGCCGTATTGTAACGATCCCGCCTTTGAATCCAACAAGGTCGTCGTGTGCGATCCGCCCACGGTGCTCAGGATCAAACCTCATGCGCCCGAATCAGATGGATGTTTATCTGCACCGTGGCTGGGCCTGTCACTGTTTATTTCGGAATGGAAATGTCCGTGGGGCATAGAAGTCGAGATGCCCTTGACTTCCTTAAGGAAGCTGTGACCAATCAATCGTTCTACATGGACGAGGCATAAGCCCGACGTTCAGCCAGGTCAAGCGTATTCGTTTTCTCACCAGCTTGGAGCGCTTTTTGATTTCTTTTCTCGTTAATCAAACCGGACTGGGAAAAAAAAGAGTGTTTCCTCAAAGAGGGTTTTTATTGTTTTTTTTTATATGTAAAGAGTGTATTGAAAGCAAAGAACGCCTGTCGCTTATGCAAAATATCTGGAAAACAGAAAACGCCAATCGCTATGCAACTCAGTAACAAATCCAATGCCAGTCATCAATATCATACATGTGGCTTGCTTCAAGCCGCCGTCCACCTCTTATGGAGATACATTTACAACTTCTGGGCGACGAAGGTAGGGTTGCAGACAATGTCGCTGACTTCGCTCGGGGTCTCCAAGGTCCAGGCACCCTTGTCGGCGTCGGAGAAGGTAATATCGCGGTTGGCGCCACGGAGGACAATCAGAGGGTTGCCAGCCATGTCCAAGATCTGGCAGCGGTAGTCCTGCTTCTCGACCAGCGAACCGACGGAGAGCTCGACAGTCTCGAAGGGGCCAGACGAGCCGACAGGAGGGAGGTCGACGAGAGAACCAGCGGGGAGGGCGGTCTGGGAACCAGTCTCGGTCGACTGGTTCTCCAAGATGACACGCAAGTTCAGTTCGTCGGAGGTGGGGTCGATCTTCACAAAGGTAGGATCGCAGACCACCTCGCTGACATAGGCGGGTTGTCTGAAGGTCCAAGGACCTTTGCCAGCGTCGGAGAAGGTGGTGTCGACGTTGGGAGAGCGGACTCCAACGATGGCGTTGCCATTGTTGTCGAGGGCTTGGCAGCGGAGATCCTTGTTCTGGACATCCGCTCCGAGGGAGATCTGGATCGAGGTGAAAGGACCGCTGAGAGCTGGAGTGCCCATGGCCCTGTATGTCGAGGACAGGCCGCTGACCTGAGCACCGGTCTCGCCACCGTCACTCAGGATAACCGTGACGGTGTCGTCATAGGTGCGGCGGCTGTGAGGAGCGGCAAGGGCGCCAGTGGCGGCAAGAAGAGCGAGGGCAATGGTGTTGGCATACATTTTGAGATTTGGAGTTGTTGTGAGTTGGTGGTAATTGAACGATTGGAATTAAGTGTTTCTGGATTAGAAGTGGTTGGAAAGAATGTTAAGCAGTTGGTCCCAAAGAATGACTGATTAGGAAATAAGGAAAGGAAAGAAAAAAGGAAAGTTGGAAGTTTGTTGTTGTTTGTTGGTTGTGTTGTTTGATGGAGAGAAGACTCGTATACAGAGGTGAGGCATGCCTTTCTTTATAGCCATGCTGGCCATCTGGCGGGCTTGAAGTGGAGTATCCGCTATCCTGTGTATTCGGTGAGGACGTGCCAGAGTGGCAGCGAGCATTGACCAAAAGCGACAAATCCATATGGCAAAGCACGGCGCCACTCAGCAAGTGGGACGGTCTACGCCGGCAAGTTCAGAAGAACAGTCGAGAAGAATGACAAAGGTACCTAAAACGAGGTATGCGGCTTGCCTGCGGCCGGGAGAATTGGCTGATAAAGCACGCGCCAAGACACTATAGCGGACTTTAGGTGTCATTGGCTGAGGAAACACACGCTGTTGATTACTGCCGCAGGACCAATTCACCTCGAGCGGAGCAACTCACCAGCCCAATTCTCCCCTAGCCGTTATTCTACAGTGTATTTCGCCTCCACCGCGGCTTCAAGCTGCATGCTGTGTCGTCTTGGCATTCGACAGTGCTTACTATTCTTACCAATTATAGTGCCAAATAACTTGAAGCTCTGCCAGAGCTCCGACAAGCCTTTCGGGAGCCAAGATACCGGTTAGCAAGCCACGCCCAACCCGTCGCAGGCGATGGTCGTGGTTACACACAGGAACGAGCACGAACTGCCTACTGGGTACGATGAGCTCCGTACCAAAGATGCATTGCCGAGAAGCGAGGAACGACAGACGTTGGAGATTGCCTCCATGCTGTGGCGAAGAGCCTATACCGCGTCGACAATCTAGGTCGGGGAATAGCCATCTTGGCATGCATTTATTGTGACTCCGGCATCTTTAACGGACGTACCATCCTGGTGTGGCTCTCGCTGGGCTTATCACCCAGAACAGCAGTACCTGGGTGAGCAGCAACTCCTATGGACGACGATCGCCTCATTCCCACACACTTTTGTGCAGCTGGACCCAATCATCCAGCGTCATCGGAGGTCTGCCATGATGTTGTCTTCGGGGAGGTAGTCGAACATGCTCGGTCTTGCACCGGAGACCACCACCGAAATTTGCGGCAACTTACTCCTCTGTCAGCTTCACGTTTCATTCAATAGTGGATCATTGTAGTTCAAGAGTTCAGGTCTCACAGCTCGATAATTGCAATATTGCGGAGTTAGGTCGGTCAGCACTTGGGAAGCCACTGCCGCGATGTCTATCGCACTGATGAAAGGAGCGCTGCCATCTCCGCTAGCGTGGAGATTCTGCCTTCACACTTTATCATGTGTTGGTGCTCTTGTTCGGACATTCTCTCTATCTTCGGTCAACCTTACTAAACATACAAGCAGTGAAAGCCAAGCCAAAAGGCCTGGCCTAAGAACTTTCCCATGAACCAGGTTGCCCGGACCACGCAGTACCCGACCTGCTATCTCGACCAAGTGCGCCAAACTTTGCCGATGTGGTGGCCGCCTTGCTCGACTGAGTTGCGCTCAAGGGTGCAAACCGCTTGACGTTATGCTTCAGCACAGTGATTCAACAAACGCGTCCATCAATGGTGCCGGGTCGATTATCTCAGAGGATATGAGAGACACAGCCGTAGCGGCCATTACATTGAGGAAACCCTGGTCAAACGGATTTCAAAGATCGAAGAACCGAGCTAGTCGAACTCGACTCAAGGCATACCCACTGGTGCAGCAGTGACACCGCTGCGAGAGGGCAGCAGGCAAGTAATGATGCAGCTTGAAGGAGGTGAGCGATCAGCAAAGATGTCTTACCCGGCCCCGAGTAAGAAGGATGGCCATGATGAACCCGCAACGAGTTCGAAGCCACAACATCTTCACCAGGTGCTGTACCGGTTTAGATTATAACGCGATTCTCGAGCTTCGTGTGGCCCTCTCCGCAGTGCAATGTTCTCAACATACTCTGTCTGACCCAAACCTGCAGGCGTTTGATGCTGACATAGCAATGCCGGACTTTGAATACCAGACAATAGTTGGCGTTGCACATCGCCTGCCAGGCTTGGCGAATCAAGTGCACCGCGTTGGACACACATCGTCCACACAGGTGTTAGCACAATTCACGGTTCATAGCTACAATCATTATACGTTGAGTAAACAGTAAGGGTGATGGAGAGTTCGAGTTGAGAAGGCAGAAGGGTTCCGGAGTTAAGAGAGCACTTCCTATTTAGGTTAGCTGCCAAGCCATGCCCTCATTGGTTGTACTAGTTCCCAATTGAATTTCTTTCGCGTGTCCCTGGCCGATGGTCTCGTGTCGCAGGACAGAAAAGTCCATCAAACGGCTGAACTCGCTCTCCCCCCATTGTCAGGTTTTGCTTGCCGCTAGACTCTGGACCATAGCTTAAAAGCTTGCGGAGCTATCGCGACTACTTCAGGGAGCGGTGGCAGGTCCGATGAAGAGGTTGAGGCTCCTAAGATGGAGCGGTAGTGTACTTTCACCACGGACGAGACCAGACATCCTTCCTCCTCCCTTCTCCCGTATACGACGCTTCCAAGCAACAGCAGCTGCCCCTGCCGGTGCCGATGATGACTTCGTGGCACAAACGACGGATGGACCATATCTCCCCGAAGAACAGCTCATGAGACTACCCTCACCCCCGGTCACTGCGGCGAGAACGTCTGCGAAGTTGGCTGCTCTCCATGCTCGGCTTTCGCTCCCATCACGATTCCCTCTTGAAACGCTGGCAAGAACTCTTGTAGACGAGTCCGCCGACACCTCAATACGATTCAACAACAAGCCGTTCGCTTCACTTGGCAATGACTTGTTGGGCTACTACACATCCGAGTATATCATCAGTCAGTATCCGAGATTACCGCTTGCGGTGGTTTACGCCGCAATGTATGCGTACCATGGCCCAGCGACCTTGACGCAAATGGCTAGGGAATGGGGCGTTGAAGCCGCAGCAGAACCAGGTGGTGAGGTTGATCCCGGATTACTGCAATTTAAGAGAATGCCACCAGACACTCAGTTAGAGAAGGGCGACTCCGAAGCAGCTACGAACAGCAGCGACACCCGGGCGCAATGGACCCGAAGCTTGAGCGCGAAGTCTGTCCACTACGATCAATTCGGCGAACCTAAAGAGCGACCGGTAAACCCTGAAGACCTCAGGTCAAAGGGCGTCACGCTGCAACGGGCAAGCACGAATTTCGTGAGGGCGGTCATCGGAGCGGTATATTTGCATGCTGGTCGGGCGGCGGCGAAGAAGTTTTACAGCGACCACTTCATGTCCCGACAATTAGACATGTCAAGCCTTTTCCAGTTCAAGACACCGACTCGGGATTTGAGCAAACTTTGCGGAAGAGAGGGTTTTCAGGCACCCGTGGCCAAAATACTAAGCGAGACCGGGCGCAAAAGCAGGACACCTGTGTACGTTGTTGGGATCTACTCAGGCAGCGACCTGTTAGGCGAAGGTGCAGGAGCCAGCCTGGACGAGGCGAGGACTCGCGCCGCAGTCGCTGCGTTGAAGGGCTGGTATCTCTACAGCCCAACCGAGTTCCGGTTGCCCAGCGAAACCGAAGAGCCGGGAGCCAAGCCATGGACGCCTATTCTGGTGGATGCAGGCGAGGTTGTCGGCTAGTATCTGCACGAGACTTTTGCTCCTGTCAATCTCTCCACCAAGGCCGAGTGTACTTTTATGATACCTTGAACAATATCTGTGAAAAGTGGGTGGGCATTTCTTGGGCGCCAGGGACAAAGCATGTGTTGGAAGAGCGAACCTTTGTGGGCCGACTTGGCCAATGCACATGCAGATGTGGACGTTCCTCTCCCACTGCCTCAGCTTCTCGACGTGTATCTATCAAAAATGTTCTTCACACCACTGTCTGGTCGTTCCTTTGGCTGGCGATCGGGCGCAAGCGAGGCCCTGGCGATGACACAAGGGTCGTTTGGTCTTGTTACTCCCGTCCGACCCTCGTCAAGGTGAAACACAACTGCGCGTTGTGGACGGCGATAGGATTCCCATCTCATAGAGCACCGCAAATGACTATAGATCCTTCCCGCGACCGTCTTCGAGAGTGATGAGCCAATGAGCCACAAGCGAGCACGTTCGGCAGGGCTGCTTGGCAGACCCTAGGTGACGTCAATGATTGGAGGCCTACCCCCAGCCCAAGCGTTGCGCGCTCTCCACGCCTTCGATCTTGTGCAATTTGAGAGCAGCTGGGCGCGCTAGGGTTGAGCGGACACAGGGAATCGATCGCAATTCTTCCAATAGCAATGGCCAAAAGAGAACCGTCCCCGGAGTCGGGCGTGCCGTCTTGGGAGGGTCGGGATAATCAGGGCCGTGATGAATACGAGGGACCTTTCGCGTTACAAAGTTCTCCATGCTTGCGCCACCATCTGGGTGTGGTAGCCTTCGCAAATCAGGTCAGCCAAAGAACACCACAGTATGTTTCAGAAGGCTGTCAAGCGGAATATCACAACGGCTGATAACCCCCGCCCTGCCCCGGCTCTACGAGAATCAGATCCATTCCTCTATCGGCCCCATGACTAGGGCTTGTGACTCGCTACCCTGGATTCCACCATTCGAATATTCCACGACCCAGTAATTCGCCTCGCTAGGCAGTCTTCGAATCTTATAGTGTCCTGCCTCTTCTCAAGGATCTACAATCCGGGGCATGTGGTTCACATTCCTGCTATAAGTCTTGTCGCCCGTTCCCTTGGAACTTGGAACTTATACCTCTATCGTATCTACTCCTTTAGCTCGAAGATTCCGCAATGGCAGCAACAGAATACTTCGCGTCTGGCGCCAGGCCTCCTTTGGAGCACCAGAGTTCCGGCCTGTACCCTCCTCAACCACAGAGAGCGAATTCATCGCAGCCTGCTCCTGGCTATCAACCTGGCCAATCTGGTCATCCAAGCCCACAATTTGGCGGCAATGCACCACCATCGCCATATGCTCCTCATCCTGCTCCTCCGCCGCCTCCTCCTCCTTATCAACCACTCAGTAACGAAAGCAAAGTACATTTCACTCAAGGTCCCCAGCTACCTCCTCCCGGCCAACAGCGACCTTCTCTCTCAAGTCAACCCACCTACGCATTAAACCAGCCAAACTACCAAGCCAGCCCAGGGCAGCATTTGGCACCCTACCCTCCCGGCCCTTACGTGCCTCAAGGGCCTTATCACCAACAGCAACCTTACGCGCAGTCGCACCACCGACCTAGTTACCAACCTTCCCACAGTGATCCGTCGAGACTGGGCTACTCCTCGGACCCGGAGAACCAGCGGCATAGACACAAGAACCGTCCCCGTCGCGTTTCGGACAACTCACGGTCAACGAACGCAGACGGCTTCATCGGCGCTGCGGGAGGAGGTCTCATCGGCGATCTGATCTTCCCAGGTCTGGGTACAGTCGGTGGCGCACTGGTTGGATGGCTCGGTGGCAAAGACTACGGCAAGCACAGAAAGTGGCGCGAAGACAAGCGGGAACGGGAACAGGACCGATGGGAGAGGAAATACCACAGCGGCAGTGACAGGTCGAGGAGTCATAGTCGGGACGACAGAGACAAGGATGCCCAATGGACCAGACACAGTCATATCGGTCATGATGGGATTGTGCACAGTCACGCGACACGGCGGAAGAGTTATGACTGAAGATGAGTTCCGCTGTTGGTGACGTTTCTGATGGATGTTTTGTGGGCCTTTTATCGACGCCATTTTTTCCGTGAAAGCGAGATCTTTAGCATTTGGAGCCTAGGCATGGCATGTACTGTACTATAGGCGGCTCTGATACACCCGACTGGGATGCCGGTCGATCGGGTCTGGATAAACGACGAGAGTACTCAGGCAGAGAGATTAAGTTCTGCACGATCATGTAATTTTCAAGTCGCGTGGTACGAAAAGCGTGTCTCTCCACCAATAGGCGCAACAACATACGCATACGAGTACGTGCACAGTAACATTGAAGTGATACTCGTATGCACCCCAGAGCGGCTGCGGTGGCAAGTGCTGACGGTACCTTGCAGTTGAGCGTGAAGTGAGTGAAGTAATCAAGTGAGGGGGTGACGTACTGTGCATTATGGCGGTGCTGTGGCGCCAAGGTTTCAGTTTCGCCTCCGCCGTTCAATCTGGGAAGAGATTCACTCCCTAGTCAATAGCACCTCAGTTCCAATTCTTCACGGTCAACTCTGTGCTGCAACTTCACATCGTCCCTTTTGCGACCGACGATGCGGTGAACCGAACGCAGCCTCGCTCTTGGCATCATACCATCACTTCAGCCCTACTACCGACTGTGGTATGTAGGACTGTACTATCTGCTAAGCCCTGCGCACTAAGTAAGCTGCCTTGTGGGGGCGAATATGTGTCAACAGGCGAGTCTGGACTCCGACTCGTTGCGCAGTTTCCAGCCGCCTCAGGCAATAATGTCACTGCGAAAGGTCTCTGCATTTATGCTGTGCGAGAGTACCGAGTACCCGGAACCACTTCCCCACAGAATAGTTCCCACTTGCGCCTGTACGCCAGAGCGGATAAGAACCCTGTGCACGAGTATAAGGGACGCAAAAGTCGCGGTGTGGGGCCTCTATCGACGAGAGGGCGTTCCTGAGGGAGCTATGGACTGATGGTTCAATGTTAACGCCCCACGATGTTGACAATCCGTCCATGCATTGTCCGACACTGCCGCGACAGACAGCACAACTCCCGCGGATTGTTTCTGAATCCGCAGGTGCAGCACCCACGGCACGGCAGACTGGGATTCACCAGCTGTGGATCTTGGGAGTAGGGAGCTCCTGCTCGGGCAGCACCTGTTCGCTAGGATTTGGGCTCAGATACAAAAGTTCCTGCCTCGAAGGTTGACTTGGCGTTATGGAGGTGCCGTGCATGGCTTCCTAAAGGAGTGTCGGCAGTTGCATGTTTTGTTCGAGTCAGTTCTTTGATCCTGTCTCGCCGTTCTGGATGCATTCTAAGCCAAACTGCCAAGCTCAAAGATACATTGCGATTTGCAAAGAGCACATGCCATCACCAAAAGGCGCTGCAGTCACCACGGATGGTGTCGACTGGTAAGGACGCTGCTTCGTACTAGCTCGCACGGCGAGTCGGTACTTCCAGACCTTCCTGCTCAATATCGGTCGCGATGGGTGAGATAAGTTGGTTTCGAGCACGATGCCGAACCAGTGACCGGTCATGGCCAAGACCTTGAGCTGCAGGCTACGGACTGTGATCGGTCATCGCGCCTAAGTCACTATGAGAAGGCGACACTCGTGAACAAGGAAATTGTTAACTCGCCCGTATAATCAGGGCTTTCTAAGCCATGCAAATATGCTCAGCCACTGGCACAAGTTCAGGTACGACAGCAGCCACTGCGTCGGTGTCCCTTTCGGATATTGTGCCCTTAGATCGACTGGTCGTCGAGCGAAGATTTAAGGGTACGCTGACGAGAACTTTGACACGCGTTCACCTCATCTACTCCTTGGTCGAACCCCCACCCGTCTCAATCTTGGGCCACTCCATGAGGGTCTTGTGCACTGGATCAACGTTCGTGGACAACCTGTACAGCAAACCCAAGCAGGTTCCGACGAACTGACAAACCCTCCAAAGGACATCTACCTGATCTTGGACGTGACAATCTGCCGAGATTTTTTCTGCATATTCAGTTGACATATACAAGAGTCGAGATTTTGGGCCTCGCTTCAGCTCCTCAATGTGCGATGCCCAAATGCTGCAGCTGACCGAATGTTGGCGCTCATCACCATCAAAGTATTCATACAATGCCAGCCTGCCGTCCACATTTCGGAATCGATGCCATGATCGATGTTGGGTCGAAGAAAAACGGAGTAAGGGTCTATACTCTCAGAAGACGGTATTAATTACTTGCAGGGAGACAGCCCTTGCGGTCGGTTCTGAAGCGCCCAAACACTCACGGCTCGAGACTGTCACCTTTTCCCCGTCCCCACGACGTACCCATCCATATTGGCTGATACAGGAACGCCCAGTTCGCATTCTTGTTCCATCAAGCCCGCACCTAGCGTTCTACAGAGTACAGTGGACTTCCGTCGCCAGGAAGTGCTTTATCCCAGGTCAGAATGCCGTCACGCTAGCTAACCTGGGCAGCGTTGCAAAGGTGGATTCATGGTCTTGTGACCAGTACGCCTTAGAAGCCACAACAATGATAGGTCCCTTGAGCCTTGAGCCTTAAGCCTTGAGCATTTCCCCCCTTTCGCCTGGCACCTCGCCGTCGAGGCCGGTTGTCTTGTCCATCACCGAACCACCAACACCTCCTTCGACAAGGCTGTGCCCTTCCTTCGTGCCTCAACCTCGCCCTTACACGACCTTCAACCAAAGGTGGAGTGGATGTGCGTGTCTTATGCCAGAGGATGACGAAGATCAACCATCATGGCGCACGCGAAGCTCGAATTGATCAACCTGCTAAACATCCTGCCGCCAGGGTGAGGAGAAGTCTCAGGGCGTAGATACATTTCCACTCCTCAGCTGGAAGACCCGGATCATCCAGGCTCTGCACGACCCTCTGAGGACCCGTTGTGAGGAATGAGGAAGTGTCTATGTAGCTAAGGGTCTCGAGACGCCTAGCCGAAGCAAGATGAGATGATCAACCTTCTTAGTACTTGATCTTAATTCCATTATGGTACGGTCATGAGTCCCGAAGTGTAAAGATCGAGACTCAAGACTAGGACTCAAGACTCAAGACTAGGACTCAAGACTCAAGACTAGGACTCAAGACTCAAGACTAGGACTCAAGACTAGGACTCAAGGCCCAACGACGGCGAAGAACCACGAAACCACCACTAGAGACAGGACATCCGCGGTATATACCTGTTCCTGCTAAATAGTCTCCCTCTCACTCACTCACTCACTCCATCTCACTCACCCATCAAGACTACCATTGCGTATGCCTAAGGTAGTGGGGCCCGCAATTACCGCTCAAATTTCGCCTGTTGGAGAAAAATTGGCCATCCAACCATACAGTAATATATCCATGCAAGGCGAAGCCCATTACATACGTCCTAGAGCGGATGAGAGGTCGCAAGAGCAAGACCAAGAGCAAGACCAAGTTGTCCTGTGACTAAGACCAAGAGCAAGTCGTCCTGCTGTCTCTTATCTCTATCTCTATCTCTATCTCTATCTCTATCTCTATCTCTATCTCTATCTCTATCTCTATCTCTATCTCTATCTCTGTCTCTATCTCCATCTCCGTGTCAATATCTGCGCTGGTCCTGGTCCCGGTCCTGGTCCGGGTCTTAGTTCTTGTCCATCGGTTTTGACTCGGCTCATCCGAAAAGGCGGCTGCTGGACTGCCAGGGATATATATACAGTAGGGGCATGGGCGGAAGAGATACGGTATTTACTCTAGACCCCATCAACATCAAGGGGTTTGTGCTGTGTGCTGTGTGCTGTGTGGTGTATACTATTACATATAGTATAGGTAGGTACATTACAATACTGTACTACATGGCTTGTGACGATCGGGTCTTCAGTTGAATGATGCCTAATTCTAAGTCCGTAATCCGATTGTGATTGTGATTGTTATTGTCATCCAAAACCCCCAGAAGAGGACGGGCTCTGATTCTAGCTCTTGAAGCCAGCTCTGTTATATCAGAATTTCAAGATACCGTGTACGTACGCACATATGTAAACACCAGGGTCGTGCTTCCAAGTATGTGTACATGTATATGTAGGTACGTAGGTAATATGTACTATTATGCACTTTCAACAGCACAAATGTAGCAGAACGCAAGCGTTGTTCTGCGAAATCCGCCCCTTTTAGTCCTCTTTGAGGACAAGTATCTCGTACGTTGAGTCCGTCAGTCTGTCTCTACAAAAACACATAAACACATACAAACACACACAGAAACACAAACAGAGAGAGAGAGAGAGAGAGAGAGAGAGAGCTTTATCCGACGATTTACGTATCTCTCACCTTACCTTCCCTCCCCTCCCCTCGCCTCGTGGACAGAATTCTTAGAGACCATGTTTGAGCCCCACTAGCTTGCATGTATGTATATATGTAGATTCTTGTCTGGTTCGGAGGGCTAAGTCGAAGCGATGAGAGCAGAGGAGAGGGAGAGGAGAGTGTGCAGCTCAACTTCCCGGCGACAGTGACGGCGATGGCGAAAGCTACGTACGGCAAGGACTCGGCGGACCAGGAAAGAAAGCATACCATACCATACCATACCATTACCACCGCGTAGTCGTGCCATGCATAGTAGAAGAATACCGGTCCGGATGCGTACGGGCGGGATGTGTGTAGGGAGCTGAATGTGCCGACTGGGTAGGTAAATAAGTTCCTGATGCGCTGAACTAGATTAGGTATCAAATATGTGTAAAATTTCACTGTGTCGAAGGAGAGGGATGGATATAGTATGCCTCCCGGGAATTGACAGTTCAGGGTTGACAACGCTTGTAGCTTATGAAAGATGCGATAGAGTGTTTTTCCTGTCCGTGATATGGCATGACATGAGTAGCTGAATGATCACAGGAAGCAAAGATTCGGGGAGTCGCGACGACGAGGTGGACATGGAATGGACTTGTGTAGCTGCCGTGGGAGGCTCTAGACGGCTCAGAAGCTCAGAAGCTCAGAGAGAGACCAATGTACTTACATGGTGGAGGGCGGTCAAGTCAAGGAGAGTATCTAACGACTCTCGAAGAGAATAGGAATAGTCCGACTTACTCTAGAAGACACGTATATGGATCGATAGCACGGCCTTTCTTTGGACGTTCCGTCACCTTCTAGGTGCCGTGTGAGCGGCAGGGCTCCACCAAGGCCTCGTCGCATGTACTGTAGAGAGTATCAGACACGTCGCCATGCTCCAGACTGCGGACGGAAGTAGTAGATTTCGGTTCGTCACTTCAAGCCTCGGCTTCTTGGTGTGAGCTTGACACCGTTTCAGCTCGGCGGTCGGATCATTTGATTCGAGGCTACGAAAAGGCCTGCTTGACCTGCTCACCAACCTGTCCTCTGCGCTGACAGCGGCTATCCCGGGACACAAGAACAATGCTGTGAAGACACAGGAAGGACTCAAGGGTGCGGCACACCACGCGGCATATGAGGTTCCCGGTGGTCTCATTCCAATGTACCTATAGAGTAGATTTCGGGGTTGATCGTACGAATATGACTATTCTCGACTCGATCTCACAGGACTAGGCCCTGGTCTCGCAACGTCTTGTGAACCAAGCCGTCGTATTCGCGCGGCCGTGCTTTTCTTGGGAACACGAGGCAGGCACTGCTGTGAAGTCGAAGAGGCGGTGAAACTCCTGCAAGGGGGTCCGTGGTGGGAAGGGACGAGGCACATGGTCAGCCAACTGAGCGCTGGCGAGCCGGTCCTTGTGATCCAACGAGGCTAAAAATGCGAGGTCAATGTCGCCATCCGTTTTCGATCTCTCAAACATGTGTTCGTACATCGAAGATAGGAGCTAAAGTGCTTGCTGAGGTTGATGCAAGGGGGTGAGGATTCGGATACGGAGATCGCGTGACCGGAACGAGCTGACATTCTAGACCTGGACGCTGCAGCCTCGTCCCCCACGTCTTGAGGCGCGACGTGATGATCACCGCTCTGTCCATGGTGCCGAAGCACCGTCTGAGTTTGGCAGTCAGAACATGGTGGGATCGCTATCATTCCGCGTCGTCATCTGAGGCTGAAGTTGGTGCTAGCGAAGCCATGGACCGTCAAATCTCTTTGAAAGGGTGTGGTGTGCGGAGTATGTCAACTCAGACCTTGCGGAAGCGCGGAGATGATATGAGAGCGCACGGCGTCAACCTAACCGAGGAGGTGGGACTCAAAATTAGAGCTGTCTGTGGTCAGCACCGACGACGCTTGCAGTGTTGAGGACAGGTAGCGGACTCATCGAGTCAGGCGTGTTTGTAAGCCGAGAACGTGACAGACACCTCCTGTAGAGCCCTGTGCCGAGTCCACATGATATTCATTGATACGAATAACGGCGATTGCAAGCTCGAGCCATGTCGGCCACACCATGGAATTCTAAACGCGCAATGCATCGGGGCTCGGCCAGACACGGCACACTTCGGTGTTCGCTTCTGTCACAAATTCTTCGCATATCAGCATCAGCCGGATCATATTTCCTGCTTGTGAAGCGTTTCCTCGCTTGCAGGCTTGAGGCAGGGCAGAGCTTTGCGGAAACATTATCAGATTAGAGCCCCGGACATCTGACAGAGGCGTGCAGTGATCCCACCCATCTCAGACGTGGAATGAACTCGTTGCCAATCTAGGAAATGTGATGGACACCTTCACGCACTGTTATGTAAGGGATCACACTGTGAACGGAGGAAGACCGCTCAGCTTCCATCTCGGTACGCAAGGCTGTCGCGACTCTTCCCTTTCGGTCGTCTGGTGGCTAGCCCTTCTCGTCCGTCCTCGCGAACAAAAGTCCAAAGCAGCTTGGCGGTATTTTTGCCTCAGGAGATATGTCTGTATCACGTCAGTGGCAGATAAGGTGAGAGCTTAGTCGACGCATAAGGCTGGACAGGGAGGAGATACTGGTCAGCGCTAGTCATACACAAGCATCCGGCCCAGGCTCGGAGGGCGACGGCCCCCACGGAACGGCCGGCCCTGCACATTTCTCCGGGAGATCCTCCTGAGCACTCGCCACATTCCCACCACCCCATTTGCCGGTCTAGGACACGAAACGATCCGGGTTCTGCATGTGGCTGGTGTCGTGGATCTCTCTCCACTGGCAGCTTTCGCACTCGACAAAAGCAACATTGCCGGGACGCTGGCTTCCAAAATGCCGATCAAGGGTCCTTGCTCTGTTCAAAGTCTGAGTCGGTTGGCATCTTTCTCCAGATAACGCTCACAGTTTGTTCAATCTGCATGTCGCAATTTCCTTAGACATGGTTAAGCGCTGCTGATCTCCCTTTTGTGGCGTTAGCCCATCAGTCGACCTCAGGGTTGAGCCAGTGAGACACCTTCGCCTGAGCACAACTTATCGCAGAATTCTGGCACAATTTTTGCAAAGGTCAAAGTGGACGACGTCTTAGCCAGGGGCTCTCAGAGCCCGTTTTCATTCATGGCGGCCAGGCTACGGGCTAATCTCGATAGACTTGGGTGGCCGCTAAGCAGCAGGTCATGCCATCCTTTCTTGCTGGCGAGCAATGGCGTGGGGCCGCCACCATAAATCATCGTGGACAAAGTATTCGATTTCAGACACAGATGGCGAGCCAAGAACATGCCGGATGGTGCGGCATCAACGTGGAGGCAGGAGACCTAGACAACCAGGGACAATGCTGGTCGGTCTGGTGTAGATGCAGCTGGCCGTCCGAGTTCGAGGAAAGCACGAACAGTGTCAAATGATCAGCGCAACCCACGGGTGATCGCTGTTGCTCACACTCGGTTCGGCGGCACCTATAGGGACCAAGTGATATCGAGCTTGATAGACAGTGATATGTCAATCTCGCCTGCAGATCTGGTCGACGGTACGAGGACACTGACACGAGTCGTGAGTCCTCTCGACGCAGAGGGTTTGTCCATGCCCCATCCTACTCGGCGCGACGCTGATAGGTGAAGAGAACCCCTAAACTCTTTCAGCCACAGAGAAAGGGAGGCGAAGGTTTAGCGCCAGACGAATTGGTGTGGGGTAAGACGAAGCTGGTGTTGCACGAAGCAAGAGAGGCGCCACCAGCACATGAAACGATGTCGCTGTAGCCACTGCGGGCAGCCGTTGACAACGCGGGGTCGCATGGAAATTAGCGTATCTGACCTGTCAATTTTCGAGTGAAGGCCATTGTCGGCTCGAGCTAAGTAGATCGGGCGCGTGATTCCTGCCATTGTCTTGAACCTTGAGTGGTGTTAGCTGGGTGAGAGATCAAATTAACGATACTTGTGCGAGGTCGCTGGTTGGGTCGTTGGAGAACTTCCCTATGACACCGTACGTGTGTCGGAGAAGGCATTTTTAGTTGGCTCTGTAGCAATCCATGTCGTCGGGCAGGGAGGCGTCGACGAGTCATTGAAACATCTGGTTCTTCTCGATGCCCGAGTCGCACAGAGCAGCCACTAGAGATGTCGCAAGGTCATAGCGCAGAGCAGCGCTTCGAACACAACCCCACACTGACTGGAATCCGCAAGGAACATGAAGCTACTGCATCAGACCGAGCGCTAGCCGGATCCTTCCACGAGTCGAGAGATTTGTGGGCTCGGCTGCGACGGGAAAGCCTTTGTGTGGAATTTGCGGGCTGACGTCGTGGGCTCTTGAAGCCTGGAGGACCAGGCAAGAAAGAAGCAACATTTCTGGAGCGGCTGTCAGCATTCCAGAAACACCAGAAAGCCGTTTCAAGATTTCGAGGCCTTTTGCGAGGACCCTGGAGGAATTCAGCTCGTGCATCGCCATGTGGGTATCACGTTGCTGATCCGTGCTGAGAAGGCAGATAAAAAAATCTGATACATACCGTGCACGTCTGGAGTGGTATGAGTGTCGCCCTGCAAGAACCAGTTACAATAGCATGACATCCCACGCGCTCGACCAAGAATTGGTCGAGGACATGGACTTGTCCTACAAGCTCTGGAACGCAAATTTGATGGTGTGGGAGGACTGCATGACGGTTAACCAATCAGTCCTAGCCGAGGACGAGGTCCGTCCCTTGGCCGGCCTGCGATCCTGTTCAGCTGCAGCACTAGCTCTCTAGAGAGCGACAAAACGGGATGAGCGCGGGCATATTCTTGGGGACGTAGAAAACCAATCCGGGTGATTTGGGTCTCAGGCAGTTGAGAAACGAAGCCGATCTCACACTCTGATCGTAGAGCATGACCATGAGCGGGTACTCGCCCATAAGATGTGTGTGTCAGCGGAGGATACCGCTAGGGCTGAGCAAGGCCTGATGAGCGTTTCAAACGGCAACGCACAGAATGTGTGGTCGGGTGGGTGTACAGGAGGCGTCTGGTGATTCCTGGCGAGCATCAAAGCGTACGAGTCCTTCGGAGTCGGAGAAAGTGTATGAGCTCTCTTGGCAAGCGTGAATAGCTGGACAAGCGAGGATGGGACTACGAGGTGCTGGTCTAAGCCTTTTTCTCATTGGGCGGGTGCCTTGATTGCGTGGGAGACAGGCCCCTGGTGAATTCGTCTTAGCTGCAGATTCCAGTGGGAGCAGTCGACGCGGTGCGGTACGAGAGGCCTGGGATAAGGAAGGGAAGAGGAATCGGCCTCAGGCCGAACCTGCCGCGGTGGGTAAGAGATAGTAATGATCTGGACGCGGATGAAATTTTGTGCAGTGCTGGTGGTGTGAAGGACGAAAAGGCCGCAGTTGGACAAAGAGCAGCGCCTGAAGCCTGAAGCCTGCTGCGTGTGGATCAACGCCTGCGCTGATGGCTTTTCCCCTCTTTTTTTCTTTCCAGCCTACTGCAGCCCTCAAACACCAGCGTTATTCCTCTTCAGGCACCCTCCCGGTCCATCGAGGGCCCTCTTTTGCCCTCCACCTCCACGCTTCCAACACTCGCTGCATTTCTGATAAACATTCATTCCTCCCATCACCAGACAGCCTTCCCTTCACACACACAAACACACGCACCCACCCTCCTTGGACCCCGACGTCTATGAATCATCAGTGTCCCCCTGCCCCGACATTCCAGGCCTAGCATCGATCAGATTCGAGGCATACCTCTTCACGTATACCTCAAACGTCAGCCGTGTCTGAGAATGAGATACAGGTCTGCCTGCGTGACCATCTATTGACACCCACCACGGCCACACGGCCACACCCACTACTCAAGTCAGCCTGTGGCCTTGCAACACCCTCCCTTGCCCGGGGATATATAAACTGCCACGACTCGCCTGCTGCTCCGAGCCGCCTCAACCTACCATCTCCTGCCACCGTCGTACAACAGAAGACATGGATTTCCTTCTCGGCGACTTCTGCTTGTCCTGCGATCGTCAGACCAACGGTACAAACTTCTGTTCCTCAGCATGCCGTCTCACACAACTCGACCAATACACCCTGGCATCCTCGACACCATCCACTTCTCCCTGTGACACCAGCATCGCCAGCTTCTTCTCCTCCCAACACCGGCCCTCGATGAACACCACCACCACGGCTTTCTTCCTCGCTCCAGCCTACGACTTCTCCATACACCGGACGGTCTCCTCAAATTCGCTCTCGACCGTGTCCTCGCGGCCTGTCAGTCCCAAGTTATCGGAACAAGCCCAGAACGATCTCAAGAACTATGTGGGATCATTCGACCAGACGAGGACGCTGAAGAGAAGAGTCTCCATGCAGAGCAATGAGGACATGAAGACATCCTGTCGGGGAGCTTGAACCATACCTGATCCACACTACGAATTTTGACGAAAAACGAGGTTGACGAATTGGGGGTTGTTCATCCATGCCTGCTGCTTATTGGAGGGGAGCCAAGTTTTGATTACAGTCTTTTAATCTTGTCTTGTTCTATGCATATCTGGCGCGGGTCTCACAAAAAGTTCATTGCCTTTCCACATAGGTGGCGCGTTGCATTCATACAAGAATGGAAACGGTTTGGGGAAAATGGCGAGGTTACAATCATGTTCATGGGCGAGAGTGTCACGAGAAAGGTGCTAAGCATGCCTGCCTGCACGATGGATTTTTGTTGATGTTGTTGATGTTGTTGATCTTGCTTCTGTTGAATGCTATCATGGCATCAGGTCAAGCGTTTAGAACAGGTTGGGCGCTGTTCTGGGGTTGGGAATTGGGAGCTTATGGACTCGACTCTTGTTGCGATACCAAGCTGTTACCATCATCGATTGGCATGGTTCAGAGTTCTGGTGTTTGGGTTACATATGGACACAGGTGACATGAGGCACGGGCGATGGAACCACCACCTTGACTTACATTTTTCTTTCTGTTTACTACCTACGTTGACTGGGCGGAGAGACGAACGGGTTTCACCCAGGAGCACAGCACAGCACAGCACTCTCCTCACGTTTCCTATGTTCACATAGCAGTATCCAGTATCTATCATATGGTCCCAAGAGAGGGCACCAGAAGAACAGAACAGAGCAGAGCAGAGCGAATCGAGAACATTCATCAGGGCCAGGCAAGATTCTGAGAGGAATCAAACCTGGTCCCACACAACACAACCACATTGAGCGGACAGTCCTAATTCTCGTATCTCTACCTTTTCCGTGCCCTCTCACTCTCCCTCTCCCACCTTATGCCTCGTGTGCCTCGTGTGCTTCCTTATCTGTGCTTCCGCTACTTTCACAGTGCGAGTACGAGGTACTTTCTAAGTTTCGACGTCTGCACGGGTCGCCACTCCACACTGTCAACTTTATCTCACAACTCGACTTTGACAGTCGACAATTCCACTTTCCGCAGACTTTCTCCGCCTAGCCTGTCTTCTCCAACGTGACGAGGCGTGCGAGGCTAATCTTCCGTGTCCTTTCTCTTGTCATCTCACCTTCGCTCGACGCGTCGATCTCCCGGCGTTTGAACGAGTACTGGCTAAGGCCTCAACTCTCGACACGGACATCGATCTGCCGGGTCTGACATCTGTAGCTAAGTACGGAGTTGTACCTACTCTACTACTCGTCCTTGCCTCGCTATACACGATCTATTACGAGTACTTGTACGTGTACGGAGAACACAGTACACAGGACGAGTCTGAGTAGGTACTATCTGGTTTATCACGCCCCGCCTGCCTTTGCTGTAGGAAGTCATTTCCTTGACTTCTCCTGCGCCTAGGCCTAGGAATCATGACTCTTGCTTTCACTGTACTCGCTCGGAGTAGGGCAGTGTCATTCACTATTAGTACTACTACTCCTCCTACTACTATGTATATACAGTACGGATCGCTGTCACTGTCATTGCTACAGCCACAGCCAATGATCCAAAGGTACGAGGGACGTGAGAGGCAAAGGCAAAAGGCCAATAATTACTCGGTACGAGGTATTTGGAGAGACAATATAATATGATCGTGTACATACCCGCACCCGCACTCGCACTCGTACATGGAATGAAGGTCGATCTC
This sequence comes from Capronia americana, assembly GCA_016110215.1. Taxonomy (NCBI): domain Eukaryota; kingdom Fungi; phylum Ascomycota; class Eurotiomycetes; order Chaetothyriales; family Herpotrichiellaceae; genus Capronia; species Capronia americana. The sequence goes on from JADWQD010000011.1 coordinate 370,993, forward strand.
TACAGATTCCAGATCTCTGCAGAACCCTGATGGCTGGCTGCGTACCCTGACTTCTCTTCACGGCCCTTGCGTCTGTCAAAGGCTGTCAAAGGCTGTCAACCACGCGACGGCATAACCGACAGGTGCCAGGATCGTCTACTCGTATTCGAGCAGAAAGAAAGCATGCCGTGTGTCCGTGCTCGTCGTGCGCGCGCGACTCCACTCCCTCTCTTCCTCTTCACGGGAAGGAAATAAATTACTACTGGAAGTAAATTCCACCTGTCTGGGAAATATGTTCCTTGACAGTGACACTTGCGCTACTAGTTCCAGTCCTGAAACTTTGTAACCTTGTTCTCCTCAATCGAAGAGAGATCAAGATCAAGATCAATGCGTCATGACTACCGAGTACGTACCACTGGACTCGTACTATGTGGTCGAATGGGGCGTGTGAGTGACTTCCGTGCTTCCCTCAACGACATCCCCTTTCGGCAGTGGATCTTTAAGGGTAGTGCTACATTCCTCGATCGATCAGATCAAAGCAGACAGGCATCCCCGGAAGTGGCCCGAGGTTTCGCGTGTTGTTGTGCTTGTTCGGATCCTTCAAGCCGTGCGACAGCCTCGCATTCCAGTAGGATTGGAAAAGGAAGTTCTGGGGGGTACTGTACGAGTAGCTGGAGCAGGCCAGGATTGCTAGGTAAGCGACCAATTCAAACTTTGCACTTGCATTGTTTGTTCGTCACTCCCTCCTCCCTTGCATAAGGGGGGCGGCACACCTCTCTCGGTCTCGCTTGATCATTTGACATTCTCGACAGCCAGCCCGTTAGCCGCACAGGCCGCGCGCTTTGGCTGAGACCCAGAAACACTACTGTGTGCTAGTTTGTTCGTGTCTTCAAGTTATGACCACCCTCAAAAATTGTTGCAGGGTGACGAATTCATCCAGGAACCACAGGCGTCAGAGGCGCAAGCCTAGACTCTATGGACTCGAAGGAGTCGTATTGCGCACAGGCCACTTTTCGGGCTTCATGACCTCCTCTCGGCGTTGGGGGGCGCCCAGTTGAAGAATGCACCCTTGACGCCAGGCAGCCCCAGGAAGAAGTACCCCGCGTGTGATAGTAACTCGTTGGTCTTAGCTAACAAGCTCCTTGGCCCTGGGTGGCCTCCTCGCCTCTCCTCTTTAGGGGTCAAGTGCGTCTTAGGCTTTTAACCGACTCGGGCCTCTCGGCAACCTCCTTTTCAGCCGGGCGGTGGACACGCGGGCTGGCTGGCCCCCAGGTAGGAATTTTCTGGGGTTCCCGACGTGCCGTAGCCGGGGTTAGACTTGGACTCGATGGTTTTTGAGTCAAGTCCTCGAACAGTAGCCCTTTCTGGCACATGGATCGTGAGATCTGCCCCGAGTTTGCTGTTTTCAGCCAAGGCGTATGCACAATGCGAGATGGCTTTCGCTTGTCGTCACTTCACTACGGCGAAGAGAACCCCGAGCGGCGAGTGTGCACTTTCTTCTGTACTGTATGTTATGCCGCTGGCGGTGTAGACATTATGTCAAGATGAACAGGACGCAAGCGCCAACATCAGATACCGCGAATCCCCATTCGGACAACTGCATTTGACAGGTCGGTCGACGAATTCAGCTAGAGAAACCAAGGTCTGGGTTGACGCCTCTGTCGCTCAATGAACCCATTGTTCCTGCATCGCATCGGAGAGTCTGTTCCCCGATATGGTCGGCGCCAGCGGTCTATAGGGACCATGAAGTACAGGGTACAAGCTTGGAACGCTGCATTTGCCCCCTTCTGCCCTCACATCTTGGTGTCCTTTCGTGCCAAGCCAGAAGTGTGCTGTTGGAGATGCATCGGCTGCTAGGAACCCAATCTCAACCCGCCAGAGCCTAGCGTCGTCTGTCCGTATCGACAGGCTGTTCCCAGTCGAACCTCAATGAGTCAATGACCACCAGTCACAGCCCTTCCTAGCCGAGGGGCTTCTCTAGTTTACAGCCCGAGCATCCAAAGAAGAAAGCGGTCGACGAGCTCCCCCACGCTTGCCTTCATGTGAGAGGGGACGACTGCTCCTCATTCCTATTCCAGCTCGGCTGTTCCGAAGTGGTTGGGTCAAACCTGCCTCCGTGTTCGGAATCCCAAGTGCATGGCTCGTACCTACCATGTGTAAGAGGACCCTTCATGGCTAAAGTTCCCCTGTGTACACATGTTTGCTTGCAGCGTCCGGCTCTTCCAGCGTCATAAAGGATTTGACGTGAAAGTGGCCTCCTTCAGCCAACCGCCACATGATTTGCAGTCCACTCCCACAATCTTGAGTAGTGGTCTCTTTCTGTGACAACATCGTGATGGTGGTGAGCGAAGCAGGACGCAGCCTTCTCGCAGGCTGTTAACTCGCCCCAGCTGACAACGATACATCCTTCGTGGCATTTTTGAGCCCGCTGCAGCTTTCAGCCAAATCTTCCTGCTGACAGCCCTTCGCTCACTGCAACATCGGATAATGCTGGGTACGCACAGCTGAACTTGTGTCATCGGTCTATCTCACCAGTTCAGCAGTTGCACCCGTCAACCCACTCGTTGGATGCAGATGTTGAATCCCGAGTTGGACCACGGCACATGCAAGGGTGCAGGCCTGTCTCTCATCCGGCCACCGCATGGCTCCACTTGCGAAGATGAGGAAGGTGGTCGATGCCAGTATATTGCTGTTAACTTGCACTTTCAAACATCAACTGGGCCGGCTGCTGTCTGGGAATAGAGCACTTTTGACGAGCCGCAGCGGAACATATAGTTGATAAGACACCCAAAAGGGTAATGGGTCTTGGAAGTCGTATGTGTTATCTTCCCAGAGCGTCAAGTGGCTGAGGAATTCAAATACCGCTCTCATAAACTCAATCAAGCTGCTCCTGAACATTACGAGGTCACGTAACGGCTCGAAGCACAAGTGGAGCAGATCTTGACCAAATTCGTAGATTCCAGGCATCCTCGTATCAGGAATGGCCACATCGTCCGGGAGCGGTCCTTGTTGTATCATAGCTGGGGCGGGCCTCATCATCTTTCCCTTGGTGTTGTCCTCCTCGTTGGTGAAGAGCGATAGATAGGCTCTAGTCAATGAGATCGAGCCACCCATTCCATGAAACAGCTGCATCGCGGCGTTAGCGTCGACGGAGACTTGGATGGGCAGAATGGATTGATAAACTCCGGATTCGGTAGCTTGCTCATCGACACAAAAGTCGATACCGAGATGAGTGGTGAACTCGGGGCCTTGTTTACATGCGAACGTGTGGACAAAGCGCAACATCGAACGGTGCAGAGCAGACTTCGAATTTAACGCTCGGTAGCAGCCAGGTCGTGGCGAGCGGCTGGCAACGAAGGCTCTGACCGAGCCCCTAACGACAATCGCGAATGTAGAGTATCTTTCCAGTCCGTCGATGTCCTGCTCCAGTTTCCAAGGCGTAGTGTTGGCGATGGTTATGCGCGAGACGGCGTCATATGTCTGACTGACGGTCCTGCTCGGAAGCATCGTTCTGGCCGTGTTGGCATTGATCTCTTTGTGGTCCAAACTCTCGAGGAGATATCTGCGGCTTCCCCGTGCCTTACTTAGCACTTTGTGTATCTCGGCTCGTGAAGTGACTTGATAAGACTCGGGAACAGGCAGCCCTTGACTTGCCAAGTACTTGAGGAATGCCTCTCGGCTGGCAAAGTACGGTACGTTCTTCGCCCGCAGAGCGAAGCATTGGCACTTGGTATGCTGTTCGACCGCATCTCTCGCTTGCGCCTCCAGGCCGTAGGTCGCGCTGTTTGAGCAGTTGATCCAGAGGTCGACGTCTTCATGCTCAATAATGCGCACGACGCTGGCGACATATCCGTCCTCCTGTAACCCCGCAGTCTCACCTGGCAATCTGTGGAATCGGCTCAACGCATTCGAAAACCGAACATGAATGGGGAGTATCCCGGGCTCGTAATCCGCACCCACAACTCTGTGGCCAGTATAATGAAAAGCTCTTGCCAGTTTCAATCCATAGGGACTGTTGACTCCTGTGATAAGGAGCGTCTTGGGTTTAAAGCCGGTCACATTCCTGAGGTGTTTGTGGACGGAATTGCGTCGGAAAAGGGACAGGTAGAGATAATTGAGACAGAGAATAAATGTCGATATTGGCAGACAACAGACAGCCAGAAAGGCGACCGCGAGGCAATCTGCTGCCCGCGATGTCCCCATCCTAGCAGTGTTGCGGACAAGACAAGTTCGGAGTGGACGGCCGAGGTTGCGATGTTGCTAGGCGAAGCCCGTGGAGGTGCAGACGGATGCCAGCAGCATCTCACACGAAGGAGCACATGCCCCGAAGATCCAAGGCGTCTCGTCGTAGGAAGGAGGCCTTTGAGGTCATGACGACACGCAAAGGGAAGTGGTGATGAAAACAGTCTGACACGATGAGCAAAAGTCCCGAAGTGAAGAGATGGTGTGGATGGACAGGTGGATGGAGTGCGAAAGAACCTGTGGGTGCGCTGTCTGACTGGAGCTGCGCGGCGCTCTCTAACTGGATGGGCGCACCAAGCGAAGCGACGGGGCTTCAGTTCCAGATGATGGCGTCGTTAGCGAGCGTTGCCCCCCTGGTCTATCGGGTGGGGAGCCCAGCCGGCGCCCAATGGTGAACGCGCGTTGCCGGCTTGACGTGTGTGTGCAGAGGCAGGCAAGCTGAACCTGCCCGCAAAACACAAATTCACAAATTGCTTGCCGACATCATATTTGCGATCGGAGTTTCGCTCCTGGTTCTAGTGGTTCAATTCTTTTTTTTTGATGCTCTTCCACCGCATGTTTTACAGCTGCGCTTCTCGTCCACGCCTGCACTAATAGAGGACGTGGCCATTTGTTTACTTGCGTCCGGAAACGTCCTCTGCACCGCCCACCATCCTCGACGCGCGTCGCAGTCATGGCGCACCAAGGTCAAGCAGCAGATTACTACAACCAAAATATGGATGGAGCTCAATATCAGCAGTCGGGTTATCAACAATATCCTCCTCCCAGTGGGCCTCCCCAGGGCTATGGACAGCCTTACGCGCCGCCCCAGCAGCCGTATCAACCGCAAGAGGCCAAGTACAGTGTGCAGCCCCCGACCTACGGCCAGAATTTCGTGCCACCTCAAGACGACAAGCAGAGCTTCCAGGAGACGTTCAAAATCCAAAAGCCCAAATTCAATGATCTGTGGGCTGGGTTACTGGTGAGCATACGAGCCACTTGAGGCTTTCTAAATGTCCTGGGCGCTAAAGCAACACAGCTGATCGCAACCTTCTGCGGCTTCGTCGCCGTCTCCGGCCTTACCCTCTATCGATATTCCAAGTACCACACGTTCAATGGCGGAGGGATCTACGGGGGCAACAATGATTTCTCGTTAAACACCAATACTATGGTTCTCTTCGCATTCATCCTGTGTGTCGGGCTTGTCTTCTCATGGGCCTATTTCCTTGCCGCTCGGGCCTTCACCAAACAGTTTGTCTGGCTCACAGGCATCCTCAACTGCGCCTTGGCCATCGGTACTGCGGTCTACTACCTGTATCGGCGGTTGTGGGGGGCCGGCATCGTCTTCGCCATCTTCGCGGTCTTTGCTGTGATTTGTTTTATCAGCTGGATCCCGAGAATTCCCTTCGCGGTTGTCATGCTGCAACAGGCCATGGATATTGCGAAAATGAAAAGAGTGCACGTGTTCTTGGTCAGCTTCATTGGAGGACTTGCGAGTGTGGCATTTGCTGCCTGGTTTTCGGTGACCCTGGTCGCCATCTACGCCTCGTACATGCCTAGCAATTCCGGCAGCGCCAGCAATCCATCGTGCTCTGCCGCAGGTTGTTCAAGTGGCAAGGTCATCGGCTTGGTGGTCTTCGTCACATTTGCAGGGTACTGGATCTCGGAATGGATGAAGAACACGATTCATACGACCGTCGCAGGGGTTTATGGTTCCTGGTACTTTTGCGCGGGTAAACCGGGCGGCATCCCTCGAGGTGCCACAACCGGTGCCCTCAGGCGAGCTACAACTTACTCGTTCGGCTCCATCTCTTTCGGCAGCTTGATTGTTGCTCTTATCAACATGCTTCGTCAAGCCTGCAGCATCGCTCAACAGCAGGAAGCTTCCGAAGGCAACATCATTGGCTCGATAATGTTCTGTATCCTCGGCTGTTTTATTGGGATTCTGGACTGGCTTGTCCAATTCATCAACAGATACGCCTTCTCTCACATCGCTCTGTACGGAAAGGCATATATCCCCGCGGCCAAAGATACTTGGACCATGATGAAGGACCGAGGGGTGGATGCTTTGGTGAACGACTGTCTCGTGGGTCCTGTCCTGACGATGGGGTCGATCTTCGTCGCCTACCTTTCCGCTCTCCTGGCGTACCTGTACCTGGAGTATACTCACCCTGCCTACAACGACAGCAGAACCTTCACCCCGGTGATCATGGCGTTTGCTTTCTTGATTGGACTACAGATCTGTCAGACGTTTACCACCCCCATCGGTTCAGGGATTGACACCATCTTCGTCGCAATGGCTTGGGATCCACAAGTTGCCATGACCGACCATCCGGAGTTTTGGGATCGGTTGGTGCATGTCTATCCCAGGGTGCAGCAAGTTATGACTGGTGTATGAAGAGCTTTATTACTTCACCGTTGATATTATTATCGTGCTTGGCATACATGACTCTGTGGCGCAGTATGGGCTGGTGCTGATATCGGGCACGCAGCCAAGTGATGAATAAGAATTCCAATTCAAATTTCCTGACTCGACATGATGGCTTTGCAACGATATCCGCTGGCTAACAACCTTGGTTAAAGTGTTGAGCCCTACTGGCTCATGACATTCCGCTTGAACAGTAAAATCGGGCCACATATGCCTCAGTTAGCGACATCTAACCAGTGGCATTTCTCATGTCGACACTGCGACAGTGCAGCTGTCTCGTCGCCGTCTGTCATTGAGACGGTCAAATCAAGTTCGCTCAATGTCAGTCGGAAGCAATACCACGACTCCGAACCTAGCGATCACAGCCCTATCCTTCATGCCCAAGCCGTACCGGGTGTGCAACATCTCTTTTGCAGCACTCGATCTCCCCCAGTAGCTTGCACGAATTGGTTGGGTAGCTCTGTATCGGCGACGCAATCGAGCAAGGCGTAGGAGAGGAGACATGAGCAGCCACGCATGCCGTGTTCGGCCATAGATATCTCGGGTGCTTCTGCATGGCGTCTGAGGATTTGGGATAGGAGCGGAATCTGTGAGCTGTCGTCAGCAAAGCGTGGCGCAGTGTGATAGGAGGGCACCAAGTGAGTTTCAGAACACTGTGATGCCCACGACTTCTGCCCCTCTGCGATGGTAGACGAAGGTCCATCGTCGATGCGCGTGGCAAGTACCGCGCGGCGCAGGCGCAATTGCTTTTGGTTGCTTCATTCAGCACAGTCCTTTTTGCTGGAGTATTCACACAGAGCCCGTTGACGCACACTTTGGGGCCCTTTTGTGATACCTCTTCAGTTGCAGCCGATTGGTTCTCGAGTCTGCAACATCGACCAAGCGGCCCAAAGGTGGACCGCTGCGTCGTGGGTAGTTCAGCAGTGACTTGTCCTGCCAATTGCTCTTCGCTTGATCTCGTCACATCACGCTGCTTCTTTCCCAGTCGATTCCGACGGGCAAAGGTGCATCAAAATGATTGACAAAGTTCGGCTTTCAGCTTCACATCACAGGCACACATCGTCGGCATGGCGATCTGCCATTTCAGCAATGCGCCGCAACTAGCGCACAGCCCGGCCAGCGGGACAAACACTTGAGGTTCCAGGAGAGTGTCAGAGTAAGAGCCTTCGTAGATTCTACAATGCAGTTGCTGTCAAGGCCTGCGCAGTCCGTGTTTTACGCAGGAGGGAACAACGAACAAGTCCTACAGCGCGATGAGACGGCTTACCTACAGGAATGGGCCCCGCGCACAGACAAATTGTGCCTAACGACTATATTTAGCGAGCGAGACCCGTCTCACAGCGTTGGGCGAGCAAGCCCTACGCCATCACTCCCCCAGGACGCCGGGGAGAAGCTCCGAGTTTCGAAGAGAGCCCAATGTCGACCGTGGAGAGCGTAATCAGCGAGATGGAATCATTTGTAGTGTATATAGGATCTCAGTCCAGACGCGGCGCATCCATCTTGCATCAGCCACGCAGGTGGCGTCTGCCAAAATGCAGACTAAGGCGGACAAGGAGGGAGTGCATGCCGGCTACATGCATGATCGGCTCGATATCTCGACCTCGTCCCTCCTCCGTGCGACCACCCAAGATGTCTTCTCCAAGCCCGATGACAACCTGATCATGAAACATGCCGAGCGCGTGAGGGCGCGGTGGCCCGGTGCTCGGGTCATGCGCTTTATATGCTCGTAAGGAGACGGCTGACGGGCTCCCCGGGCGTGTCGGGCTGCGCCTCAATCTTTGTGGTGCAGAGTTTCGCCCCCTTCGAGCTGATCCCACGTTATCAATAAGATGTTTGGGCATTCTGATCCGCGATGGAAGCTCTCAGAGATCTCATCTCGCGCTTACGATTGGGGCCCTCGAATACAATTAGGGGCCCTATGACAGTCGCTGCCGGTGCGAAGACGGACGCCGCTGCTTGACAGATATGACTATTTCGTTTTTCGACGGCATGGCATAGGCTCCATCCAATCGCATGTGCTGCCTGCAATGTTCGAGTCTGTGGAATGCCAGCCTCGGTACGCGCTTTTGCTAGTGGCGAGACTGCGCGGCGTGTCTGCCTTGGTACCTCCGCAAAAGTCACCGACGCAGCATTCTACTACGATATGTTATGGCGCCACGATTCGGGGAACTTTTGCTCGCACCATTGCCCCGGTTTCATCGCATCCCGTCAGATGCTCGCCGACCCAAAATAGGTGAGTCATCAGCGGATCCCTGAGGCCACATAGAGGCTCCCCGGGTGTCCAAGCAGCTACGCCCTCGTCATGTGAAGCCGAAACGGGGAAGGGGGGCGGCCGTGTGCGTGTTGGTTTGCGAACCCAAAATGGTACGACACACACACCCTCGTTCCCAAGGCTCCCACGTCAGTCAGGCACCACCCCGGCTGATGGGTAAGCGGCCTGGTACTATATGTGCCGCTCTTTCGCCAACGCTTGCTGCGAGAGACGTCCTCGGCCTGATTTGCCTGTTGTGGCGCATGACTCTGCTGGCTCACAGTCGCTAATCGGTCAAGGCCACTCGAACCACCGCGCGGCATCTAGCGTGTACTTTAGCCTACTGAGTGCCTACGCTTCGAATCATCATGGTACACAGCCTTGCAGGCGACGACAGATCTTGCATGCCATCTGGTCCCCATATAACTCTGGGCGAAGACGCACGGTACCTTGTCCTGCTGCCATGTCGGCCGCTTGAGACCACCTGCTGGCGTATCGTCGCTCTCTGCTAATATCGAGACCGCCTTTCTACCTCACTCACCACGACGACCCAACCTCGTTTTGCCCCGTTCTCCGCCCGGGCGTGTCAACATGATCATGAGGGATAGCTATCCAGTTTCGCCCCCAAGCGACACCGACCCAGCATACAACATCTCGACCAGCCCCGACACGAAGACCATCGCGCACATCGTCATGGCCGATGGGCTTGCGCCGTCGGCGTTGGCAGACACCACCACCACTACAACCATTACTACTACCACCCCGATCAAAGTCCAGGGGGCATTCCGGCGCGCGAGATCACCGCCCCGCAACGAAAATGGGCAGATGTTCTGCGACCACGTCAACTGCCGGGGCAAGAACCACCAGACGTTCAAGAGAGTGTGCGAATGGAACAAGCACATGGACCGCCACGAACGGCCGTACAAGTGTCGCGAATCCGGGTGCGAGCTCAACCCGGGCTTCACCTACTCGGGCGGCCTCCTCAGGCACCAGCGTGAAGTCCACAAGATGCACCTGTCGACCAAGCAGCCGCTGTTCTGTCCGTTCCCCAACTGTAACCGCAGTTCCGGCACCGGCTTCACCCGCAAGGAGAACCTCGAAGAGCACAAGCGGCGCCGACACCTGGAAGAACTGTCCGACCGTGATGCAGATGAGGCGGCGGCGGCGACGGCGACGACGACAATCTCGCAAGAACCATCTGCGAAACGACGGAGAATCTCCACCGCCACTGAAGTCCACCAGGCAGCACAGCAGCAGCAACAATTAGGCAGCAATGTGGCACAGACCATGGACATGGACAACCACAACGGCCACGCCATGGTCGGAACGGCCGAGAGCCAATTGATCCAACATCTCCGGGAAGAGATCCGACAGAAAGAAGAATTCATTCGCCGCCAAGCCACCGAGATCCATCGCCTCCAGAACCTGCTCCGCTCGTTGCCACCGCAAGCCATCTATCACATGCAGACTCGGATGCCTGGGAGTGGCGTTGGATGAATGCGTATTGATATGCCTTGCTTTGCATTTTTGCTCTTTGGTTTTTTTCCCCTTTTATCGGCGTTCAGGAAGAATGCCTAGGCATCACCCCGGGCATGGGATAGGCATGGACATGGACATGGACATGGATGGATATACACGCGATCCAATATCCTTGACGATACCAACGAAACGACACCCCTCACGCGCACAGCTCAATGTATCTTGTATCTTGTAATCACAGTATCTTGTACTTATGTACTTATGTACACTGGCACAACTGCCATGGTTAGGCAGACATATCTCCTCATATCCATAGCCTTATCCTACTCCGTACACAGTCTGGCACGGTACGGTACGATACGGTACGGTCTCTGCTCTGTTGACAGAAGGAGAATACCTAGGTAGAAAGTCAAGTCAACGAAAGGAGAGTCTATCATGCTTGTACTTGTGCCTTTGCCTGCGCCTGCGCCTGTACTTGTTGTTGTACTTGTGCCTGTAGCTTACTTGAGTTACTCGGCCCCGTCCGCCTTGTCTGTCCGCGCTTATGGTTGCAACAAGCCAACCAACCGTGACGTGAGTCAGAAGATTGCAGGCAGCATACTTAGATAGTGCAGGCAGTGCTCTACAGTGTAGCTAGTGGTATAGTGCAGCAATACTGCGGTACAGATATACAGCGCGCACACATAGTAACTTGGCCAGTTGTACTACATACACGCTACACAATACGCGCACGGAACTTTGGGGAACTACTCGTACATACTGTACCAAGCTCCAAGATCCCAAGATCCAACATTGCGAAACCGCGAACCACGAGCCGTAAACCGCGAACCGCGAAGATCCGGATCTTAAGGATCTAAAGGATCTAGGCAGAAGTAATAATATACATAGTGACTCTGGCCTTGCTTGACCTACATACACTCACTTTTTAACTGCCTGACCTGCTTGGCCTGGCCTGACTTGGACTGACTTGGCTTGACTTGACTTGACCTAAGCTAAGCTAAGCTAAGCTACCGAGTATGGGTGCGAGTTCGCGTAGTCCAAGTAACTACAGAATCAGCGCGCGTATACCTCGTAAGTGTGAGAGTAAGAGGGAGTGAGTGTATACCTAAGTACGAGGTACTCGTAAGTGTATGCGTCACTTACTTACTGTACTCGTCATCCATAATTGTCTCGCCCTGTAATACACAGCTTATGCTCGCATCTCATCCCATCCCATTACATCTCATCTCATCGCATCTCATCGCATCGCATTGCATTATATGGCTTTACTTTGCGCACCTCAGTTTTGGCGTCTGCCGTTCGTTTCATCTCACTTCATTCCGTTTCGTTTCGTTTCGTTTCGTTTCGACCGCGTGTGCTTGTTCGCGTTCGCCGAGTTGACTTGACTTGACTTGACTTGACTTGACTTGACTTGACTTGACTACTCGACACGACGTGTCGCCACCGTGAACAGCCAAGGCTGCAGTCCAGGCGTGTGCCCCGGCTGTCGTGGCAGTGGCAATCCAATACTTCGTACGAGTACTGGTACTCCTGCCTGAGAGGCGGAGAGACTAGCGCGCCACTCACGCACCGCGCGCCACCACCGATACGGAACGGATTAATATTAATCCCCTGGTGAGGTCACATGATACGTACTCGTGGAGTCAACGCCAAGTCTCAAGTGCGAAGCGAAGTTGGGTCACGCGCGCGTCCCGTTGTGATCGTAAGTTCCATTGCTTCGTGTGTGTGCGCGCGTCTTCTAGCATGGGTTTCCTGTTTCCTGTTCGTGTTTCTGGTATCCTGTTTCATGTCTCATGTCTCATGTCTCGTGTTTCCTGTTTCCCACGCAGCCTACGCGGCTCACCTGCTTGACCTTGACCCTGACCTTGCGCCTGATCTACGCGTACGAGGTCCTCCGTTCGCGATCCCGAACTTGTGCGCGCTTCGGTTTGCGTCAATACACGGTACCAGGTACGAGTACCCGTACCAGTATCAGTATTCGTCCATCCACGCCTGGCTCGCTCACGAGTCCAGTGTTATGATCATTCGCCTGTTTCTTTTTGCTTTGCTTTTCGCCTTCACACCCCTTTTACGTACGAGTATTCTTCGTCCCATCCATCTGATGAATTGCCTGTCTGTGGATGGAGGGAACCATTACCGCGCACTGTAGTCGTACTCACGATGTGTGGATGATGCAGGAAACGCTCATCTTGTATCACGCGCCATGTCAGTCATTCCCCACGCATTGCGTGGGCATCGCTCCCGTGGAGTCGCGTGACGAATTCATGCCCGCACACGCATCACCTGCGTCTGTCTCTTGGTACAGTACGTACCGCGTGTGCAGACCTCTTCGCGGGACGTAGTATTTTTGGCCCACAGTAGCCACTGCTCACGCTCTGGACCGCATACTTTGTACATGTTTGTCGCTGCTCAGCCTCTGGCTAATGCACTCGGTGCTGCGTACATGTTTGCTTTGGGTTTTCTGACCAGGAAAGAAAAGGTGGGGAGCGCAATCTTTCACCCGTCTCGCGCGAGCTTCGTCAGCCACACTTCCTCGTGTAGCCTGATTTGGCCGGCGAGCTCGGGGAAGGCGCTCAGGAACTGTGCCGCGACAGTCCAGTTGTCATATCTGGTCACATGATCGTGGAACCTTTGCGTCAAAACGGTGGTGCCAGTCAATGAGTCATGCTCGACGGCCATTTCGACTGGGTGAGGCCAATTGACGCTCCATTCAGCTTCGATCAGCGGAGTGAGCCAATCGCGAAGTTTTTTGATGGCCGCATCTCTCACGGGCGCTCTGCCGGCCGAGTCAGTCTTTTCTGTGGGCAGAAAAGCACGCACATTGGGCAAAGCGGGGAGCACACCTACAGGGGGATCGTCTCGATGGCGCCGATGTGCGGGATCATGCACTGTGTGGGCGTCGGCTTCATCATGTCTGGAATCCTTTGGTAGTTCTCTAGCGTAGGCACCAGATGCCACTGCGGAGACGAAAACATTAGCTTCACCGGGTGGGAAGATATTTATCAAGACCGCTGGCCGGACTCGACTCACTCGCATCATATGGGTAAGTAAACAGGCTGTAGCCAAGCGCACAAAGACATCGGTGTCGTAACTTCGGGAGACCTCGCACGCCCACGAAGCGCAGTCGAATTTATCGTTCGGCCGGCGGGGGCGGAAGAATAGGTCGACGACGACTCGGTCGGACTGACCCAGGACCTCGGACGCAGGGACGCCGCTTTCGAGCATGCGTCGCGCGCCGAACAGGTAGTCGGTGTATGTCCGGCTCATTGGCGAGTCGTCAGGGACCACCAGTGGCAGGATGAGGTGCCGAGGGATGCGGAGCCTCGTGACCTGGTCCTCCTGCGCCACACACAGATCCCACTCGTTCTGTCGCGTCTGGCCCGAGGGGAAGTTGGTGGCCAGCTCGAAGTATGGCGTGGCCGGGGATGAGGCGACCGTCAACGCGCTCAACGGCAGGTCCGTGTTGATCATGGGGTGTTGAGGACTCTGTCTCGAGAGGACTCTGGCCGGCGACGACGAGTCTGAGTGGAGCGGTTGAGAAAGGTCGCGGTTGGCGGGCCCTCCTTCGGAAAGCCGTCTCAGCGGAGGCTCGAACTGCGTGAACTGCTGATCGTCAGTCGCCGTGTCATCCCAGCGTGAGTAGCAAGGCGAAGCGAAGGGAAAGGATCTGCGTCCGAATGCCCAAAGCTATCTTGTATTTCTGGCCGCAGAGTCCATCGCGCCCTTTCTCCTCTTGCCGTCTTTTTGGCACAATCAATTAAGGTCAGGGTTATACCTGTGGGCGCGCTTCTGCGCGACTACTGTGCGATCGTATGTGCAGGACTGGGTGCCACATGGCACGTTCAGCTACACTCGGCAGACTGATGCCGGCGCCTGCTCCTTCTGCAGGGCTTTTGCCGTCTGCCAGCCGAGTCGGCGGGCTGACTTTCTCTTTCTCTCCCTCCCTGAACGCCAGGAATCGCCGCAGGAGCGCCTCTCCCTGGCTTTCGGAACAGTTCCTTAACGAGAAGAGCAATGTGGAGATGGGCATGAGCCGGGGATCGGTCGTCTTGCCTTTGCCAGATTCGGAGGCTGCCGACTCGAAATTGGACATGTCGGCAGGGCTCTTGCCAGGTTTGGCGTCCTCCAGCGCCGAGTCGGCGCCATCGGCCTGTGACGACATGGGTTCATCTCCGTCTTCATCGCCGGGCCGGCTCAGCTGGTGCTGGAGGGCGAGGGTGATCTCCTGGTTCGTGGCGCCACTCCGGACATAGTCGAACAGAGCATCAAGTCGCTGCGACGGCCCGTCGCGAATGGCGTCGAGCAAAGAATTCAGCGCGTCCTGATAGTTCTTCGATTCGTCGATCGTCCGCTGGAAGGCCGCTTTCCGTCTCATGTCGAGAGACAGGTCAATGACACACTCGGTTCCAAGCGTCTCGCAAAGCTGACACGGTGCCGGTCCGCCGGAGCACTTGGTTTTGCGTTTCTTGCATGCCTCGCAGGCTGCTGAGACTCGGACGCTTGACGCCTTTTTCTTCGCCGATGGTGATTTTGCCGATTGGATGTCCTTGGCTGGCTTTAGTGCCCGGGCGGTCGGTGGCTTTGGAGGTGAAGGCATATCTCGTTCGATGCTCGCATCTTTTCCCTCATGCGCGGCTGCCCGGTGAGGTGCCACGCCTGTAACTTTCGACCTCGGCCTGACTCGTGCGGAGACTTTGCCCGGGAGGGGTGTGGCAGCTCAACGACAATCGAATCCCTGGTTGTAAGAACGTCGACCGGAGGTGTCCTGAGGTCGAAGTAGTCTTTTTTAAGAGAGTTGAGCTGCTTTTTCCTGCATTGGGCTGGGTAGGCTGTCCGAGTCACAACCGGCAAAATTCGAAAGCAGGGAACGACACCCAGACACTCCCTTGGGTGGGCTTCCCAAGAAGCGGCTGCCAGGGGGGCTGCAGGAGATGTACATCCCCGGCCGTCTGATTGGGCGAGACCGAGAGCGGAGGGTCAGTTTAGCAGCCGACGGTTGCGACAGAGGTGGGCCAAGGCGCATAAGAGCGTGCTGGCCACACGCCACAATAAGTTCCAGAAATCTGAGCGGATGGACGGTTCCTCTGCGATTCCCCATGCTTGTCTTGTATCGGGGTGTGTTTGGGCGATCGGTGGCCATGACCGCGGATTCCCTACTCGTACTGCGTGCCTGGTCGTGCTGCATCCTGGTAGGGGGTGGTTGTCCTTGCAGTTGAGAGCTACGCCGAAAGACTGTTCCCCCGAGGCATTTGTGATTGGCTTCGGTTTTGCCCGTTGAGGCGATCGAGCGCGAAAAGCTTCCGGGCCCGGGCCCGGAGGCTGCTATCGCACAGTACATATGTAGTAACACTGCTCTGGGGTCCGCTGGTGGGTTTCGTACGTGCCATCTCTGCTATGAAGGCCGGCCGCTTGAGACCTGCGCAAACGAATCATACAGACCACCAAAGGGCTCGCCACGGAATCGACTGGACCTCTTACACGAAAGACCCGTGGCTGGCTTTTGCCAAAATGTGTGATGGCGCGAGACAAATACAATGGCACTCCCAGCCACTGACATCATGACTCAGTCCGCACCGGCCGCCCGAAGATGCGCGGTCAGGCGGGAATTCTTTCGCGGGCCTCTCCCTGGCCTTCGCGAACGCTTCTGTGCCATATGCCGGAACCTTGTTCCCGATACCGCCACCGTTCGTGGAGACGATCATTAATGGCCATTTCTAGATTCTCTCTCAAACCTTCAATCTTGACGTCGTCCATTTGAAGCTCCTGGAGCTCGCCCTCGACCGTCATGAAGAGGACGGTATGGGCGATCAGCATCCACGACGTCTCGCACTCGTTCCACGGGTCATGGACGTCCAGCGCTCCACCCGCGGCTTCCATCTCGTCGTTAAATGCCGTACTCCCGGGCTCTGGGCACAACTTCACGAACAGCCGCCGCAATTTTTTCATCTTACGGATGCACTTCAACACCTCGTCCACGTGGTTGTAGAAGGGGAAAATGGCGATGAAGTCGAACTGCAGTAAGTTTGCGAACAGGGTTTCGCCCGCCTCCGAACTGCTAAAGTGGAGCGCCGTCAGGAGCGACGGCGTCCTGCGCAGGAAGAATTCGTACGTCGTGTAGGCCGAGAGGCTGGACCCCTCGTTGTACACCATCTTCTCCCATGGGCGCCCCACCAAAAAATTCGGCAAGTCGTCGTAGTCGATCTTGGTCTGCGCAGCTTCTAAACTTTGGTCGAATCTGAGCACCTGCAACGGCATATCGAATGCCCAGGCGTCGTTGCTCCATGAATGGACGCTGGCCAGCTCGGCGAACACCTCGGGTGGCGCAACAACGCTAAAGCGCGTTGCTGGGACTTCGTTCAACAGCCGTGCCCACCACGCGGGGTGGATATGGTTATAGTGCCCAGACACGTGGACCACCAGACTCGCCACTTGGTGCGAAAGGCTATGCTTCTTGAGGAAGACCAGAAAGTCGCTTAGCAGCAGCGGGTCGAGGACGGCGTGCTTGAAAAGCACAGGAAGCACGAGCGCACGAAGGAGCCGGCACGCCAATGTGAGATTCTTCAGCGCGTTCTGCCTGTTCGACCCTGCGGGAACGCTCGTCAGCCGTATCCCATCGTCGGTCTCTCGCGGGCCCAGTGCTGATTTCGGCTTTTCGAGCAGCCTGACATCAAAGGGACTTGCAGTGTCGTGGAACATAATGATCCGGGCTAGGATCTCGTTGGGAAGTTCGAGAAGCTGCATCGTGAATGACGGTGCCGCAATACCAGAAATGTAGTCGTATTTTGGAAACGATGACTGTAATTGTGGTTGTGGATCTTGGACCAAAGGTACTGTCGCTAGCCAGAGCCAGCCTACCAGCCCTCCCCTTGTGCGTCCGCTCAAGACGACTGTGTCACCTCCCGTCCGACTAAGCGACGCGACCGTGGCAATCACTTACCCAGGGTCTGGTCAACATCAACTCGGGCTCTGTCTCTGTGACTGGTCGTTTCTCGTTTCTCGCTAGATCCGCAGGCCGTTTCACTGCTCCAGCTCTGCCTGCTGCTCTGGTCGTGGTCAAGCTCAATGTCGAATCGAGATCAAAGTTAATTTGCCTTGGGACTGTGGATCTCGGACACGGATAAGAGTTGATACCAAATCCTGCGGGTTCGAAGCACCACGGTGCAGTCTCGAGCCGACACGAGATACAGCCTGGTTGACGACGGACTTGTGTAGACTCGCAGACTCGGCTGCTAAGTGACGAAAAAGTAGGGTTGCTGTGAAGATCTCAGCGCTGTCGCCTGTCACTTGTCACCTGTCACCTGTCACAGCAGGGGCGATTATCAATTGGCCGCAAGGACACCACAGCACCAACAGTGCGATTCCTGAGCGTGCCGGCCAGGCGAGAAAAAGACACTGACCCCGCACTGTTTCCTGCGATTGGACGGGCCCTGCTCCCTGGCGAAACTGGACGAAATGTCCGATTGCAAAGGAGCAACGTTAGCTGTCTGGCTAGGGCGGTCGTGTTCGAAACCCTGCCACCCAGATCTCGCCCTGTCCACAGTCCTCTGAGACCTCGTATGGGATTTTAGAGCTCGCCTCAAGGCGGGAACCAGCGAGAGCAGAGAAAGAGCATCCCTCTTGGGCCAACCCCCCAACCGTGAGTCTGACAGTACCCCGCAGTTGTCTTAGTAGCTCCCATCCCGGGGATTGGATATCGAAGTGAGTTTATTTTCAAGGGCATTCTCAACCAGACCTATCATCTGTCGCCTACCTATCTGGCTGTAGTGTGTTCTGGAAGGCCGATGAGATCGGTCTTCGTGTCCGTGTGTCGCAACTTCTGTCTTCGACACCACGGCTTGACCTCCAGCTGGGCTTCCCAAGTCCTTCAAGGGGGAATGCTGTTATGCGCTGAATAGGGTGAAGAGACTGAATCTGCGTAGGTGGATTGCTGGTTGACTGGATTGGAGTGCAGCGGAAGTCACAAAGGACGCCTTGAAATCCGCTGTCTTGGAGCGTGGATCTCCTCTGGCACTCAAAAAGCATCTGAAAGAAGACAGGCATGGACAAACAAGGCAGACACCAAACAATAGAGCATTTCTCTGAGCTCCTTTTGCTCGGCATACTATCAGTGGTACCAGTTCCAGCCATGCCCGACTGTACGCACTCCGAGGTATCCTTTCATAGCCGTTACCTGGGTATCATTGGCAAATACACTTTGTTGCGTCTTGAATTTCGTTTCCGGATGACACAAAATGAAGCCCTTCTTGTGCATCTGAAGTTAATGTCGTTGAGCGCTGTCTCACTTGACGTGGCCAAGTATTATTCATTGTCAGGTGCAGTCGTCGGATTTATCGTCCATAGAGACGACGTCGGTGAGTCCAGACAGATATAACCGATCTCCTTGGTAAATGACAATCCGGCTGGGTCCGGGTACACGTGTGAGTCATTTGCAGATTTGATATCCTCCATATACCCCAAGAGCCATCGTGCCATAGTGATTTCTTCGTCCGATAACGAGCGGGCTTTGATGTGCATGGCCCAGCGTGTAAGTGCTTTGTCGTCATAAGGAATGCTTTCGACGCCGCCCCGAAGAAGCAAGGACATGATTCTCGTCGACGCCTCCAATTCACAAACAAGGTGGAATAATCTCAGCGGCAAGACATTGAGTGGGGGGTTGATGACCTCCTCGTGGAGTCCGACCTTGTAGATGGGGGCCGGGCACTTGACAACCGTGGCATGCAGTTCCAAAAGGACCAGCAAAGCTTTCTCGTTCCCTTCGGCTATCGCACTAGCCATGCCATCAAACAAAGCCTCCAGTGAGATAAACAGGGTCCGCTCAACAGCCTCGTAGCGCATGCCTTGGCGAAAATACTGGAGCAGTTTGATTTTCGTGTCTGTCCATGGAGCGCCTCGCAATATGTGGACTGGGAGAGCACGTACTGCGAGTATATTTCGGCCCTTGCTGTCAGAGGGTACTCCATCGTCGTGCCAAGAAGTCGCTGTGACAATGAAAGGAAGATAGCCATCTTTGCTCACTGGTCCGACAAAGGGCTCTAAACTATCCTCGGTATTCAGCGCCGCCTGATGTTCATGGCCATTGCTTGTTCCATGGGGTTCGATCTGTTGACTTTCTACTGCGCAAGAGCTGTTCCTCGCCTTGTAATAACCTTCCATCTCAAGCTTATCGTCCAATGCTGGCAAGAGAGAAGTTGGTGCGGGAAGGCGGATGGAGACTTCGGTCTGACGTGATCGTTGCTCTAACATGGCCTCTAATGCCCGTCTCTCAAGGTGCCAACATTCGAACATTGTAAGCCGACTTAGCGCAGGCAGGCTAGACTCAAACAACTCCAAGTTGAACCATCGACAACGAAGAATACCCTCTTGCAACCGAACCCGTTCATCCCTAGTGATTCTTCGATAGGCAGCGGGCAGGAAGTGCTCAGTTTCAACCCGGCTCAGCGGCGATACGGATTGATAGTAGGCGAACAGTATGAGGGCTGAGTAGATCGCGGGTCGTGACAAAGCTCCAGCGAGGTATGGCGATGCCCTGGGAAGATTCAGCTCTAAGCAGTGAAAGAAGATCTGCTCAAAAACTTCGACAGGTAAAGACTCCAACCTGGACAGCGTGTTGGCTCTGGGAGTAGCCGCCTCGGCATTTAATTGTCTATGCATGAGTTCGGCCTGCTGCGTTTGAGCCTTGCGAGATGGTCTCAGCAGAGATGGGTGTTTCAACCGTCGCCCGCGGCCAGTCGATGCGCTGCCTCCCGAATCCGAGCCTGCCTGCCTATCGCAGCGCCGCCGTTTTCTGAGAGGCATAAACATCTTGACACTATTCGGGCCGGTATCGAGAAACAGACTGTTCCCTTGTAAAGCAGATAGAGGAAGGCGTGGTAGGATATCGGAGAATGAGTGATGACCAGACGATGCTCATTCACATCTCTTTGAACCTGAAGTAACTGCTGGGGGAATAGGGAGTTGCGCTGCACGAGGTAACTAGTCGCAGTGAATACAACAGGGAATTGAAGTGAAAGATCAGATGTAAGTGAGACAGCGGAGAATTGCAGCATTGTACTGTATTGTAAATGTGAAGTTGTTGCCGGGAAATCTTCGGTTTGGACGGTCCTGCCCCTTCGGGCATAGTCGCGACCTGAGCGCGCCGCCGCTATAAGAACCCCCCTCCCTCCCTCTCAGCTGACCACGTCCAATACCCATACCGCGACCAGGTCCTAAGGGTATGAGTGTCAGTGTCGGCGAGTCTCCCTGCCCACCTTGCGAAGGTGGATCCGCGTGATGGGCTCCGCTGGCGTTTGTTCCAGCTCCAAATCCTAGAAATACGGCCGAGGAGTGAAGCGAACTTTGTCAGCTAACACATGATAAGGATATCATAGCGGGCACGACGAGGACGACCACGGCCAGCGCAAGCGGTGGATGACAGTGGTCCGTAGGTATTGCCTCCTATGCCATGTCTGTGATATCTCGAGATTGGAATCCTAGCGGCGCTCGCGTCATCATCTAGAAGAACGAAAGAACCAGCTTCGCCAACATTGCTATCACATACATACCCATCAGTTCCTGCTTCGGAAACAGAGGTAGCCAATACAGCGTGATCACCACCACTCCTGACCAACTTTCGGCTAGAAAACTAAAAGAGAAAACAAAGGAGCACCACCATTTCATCAAAGTTCTGAAAGGGATCGGTGGTTCCCAGTTCGACAGCTTCCAAAACCACTTCCATGGTCCGCTAGGGTCCCAATCCGGCTGGTATGTTGCCATCCATGCCCGGTGCACGAACGCATTCAAGGCTCTCTCCACCCATTGAAGTTTCTTGAAATTGTACAAGCCGTAAAAGACGTAGAAGAGCGTGCTCATACCGTTCTCGTCGCCCCAGATCGCTCTGATCAAGTAGCGCTCTCCCAGATTGATTGTGCCGCAAATGGCCTGACCGATGACTATCAGCCTGTCCGAATTTTGTTCTTGATTTTGAGGACGCGAAATGGTCAAGTCTTGTGCCTCGTAACTGCGCTCAATGATGAAGTCGCCGTCCAGACTGACTGCACCACATTCGTGCTTTGGGTTCTGTTCTGAGTCATCGATCTCGGTTAGGCGCAGAGGGCAGTCGAAATGGAGGAAGTACTTGTTGCCCACAACTCGATTGACGACAAATAGTGCTCCTCGTTCGGGTGGTTCGTTGTCGACTACAATGCACCATACACTTGTTGGAGCAGCAGGTTGCTTGTCATTCGATCTCTGCAGTACCTTAACATTGTACTTGCGGCTTTTTGCGACCTTCTGATCCGGTAGCAGGAGCCGGAAGCAATCCGATCGATGGGCTGATGATAGCAAATAGAACTTGAGAGCTTGAGCGCCTTTTCTGGTCTTGAAGGTGAAACCTGCTGAACCAAGCTTGAGAGTGTGCTTGCCGTTGAACCACTCGGGAGCTATCTCACGTGGTATCCAAGCGTCCACAGTACACCGACCCAGTCTGGCGCAATCAGAAAAGAGAAGTTCGGTCGGGAGTGACTCGAGACCATAGAAGAGTTGCTTCATCCTTGTATCAATGGTTTTACTTTGTGATATGGCATTCGCATTCATGCACGACATATTCATCAAAATCAGTGAAATATCTTCAGCCTCAGTTGTCGTTCTAGATTGGAGGAGAGAATGAGCTTTGACAAATCTTGCTGCTCTGTCAGCCTGCCTGGCATTAGTCAAAGGCACTTCTCTTTAGAATCGAACAGACCACTAACCGACGTTCGCGCGTAATCTCTGTAATCTTCGACATTCAAAGACTCGTTCATATGTGTAAAGAGTTGATGCCGCACCGACTCACGGAATGGATCAGATTCATCTTGCAGGCGCTTACTGACCTCGGTGTTAGGTTTGCTCCTACGCAGAGCCAGACCGCGAGCTGATCGCCTGAAGTCCTTCGGGATCATAGTCACGAGATCTTCACAGAAGCCACCAAAACCATCATCGTGGTGCGGCCATAGCAACTTGAGGTATGCTAGCGATCCGTGGAGAGGGAAGACAATTGTCCCTGACAAGATGCCCTCCTGCAGAGTCCAAGCTCTGCCCATCCAGTTTGAAGCATATATATTTGCCACAACATCCAGCAGGTTTTCGTCTTGAGGGCCGTAGTAGGTCGGACGTCCACCATGCGCAAGGGAAGCCGGGCGTCGGCCAGCGTCCAATGCCTGTAGCCCCTTATCAAAGACGAAGGTGTGGGATGCCGCAGCGTAAATAAAGTTCATTGACTCGATGGCTTTGCTTCGAAGGTCGGCGTGTTCAGTAGCTTGAGGTATACAGAAGCTGTCCAACCAGAAATATTCGTATGTGCAACTCGGCGGTGCGATCTCGTCCGGCTGAGAAGACCGCCAATTTGCGACCCATTCGCGCAATCCCCAGTGATCCATGGAGGTAGGCAAACTCGAAAGAACTTCTCCAAGGTATCCGACTTGACATTTGGGTAAGCAGTTCTGAACAGATCCGAATTGTTGATCCGCCCAGACGTGAGATATTGCGATAAATCGGGACGATGGCGTATAAGGGACCACCTCGAGCTCAGTTTTGCCAAGCGGTGACCGTGTTATCCTGACCAAAGGAATCCCACCGGAAGCCACGATGGTATTCACCCTATCGACTGGGGCGACGACATCTTCACAAAGACATTCATCAGTGCGGTGGAGAGGTTTAGACAACTTGCTAGTAGCAAGACATCTCTCACGACTGCAGCTCGAGTGATCTTCCGCTTTGATGCGAGGTGGCTTGAGTGACGATAGGAAGTAAAATGCTGGGTAAGACATTGGAGATACATCCAGGAAGTTCAGCCTCTTTTCGCACCACCCGTTCTTGACCATTCTGCGTTTGAGTAGCATTGTTGATGCTGAGCTTGTGTGCGTCTGGGTGACCTTGAGTGTACTAGAATCAAGCACACACGCCACAAGATATAACAGCATGTGTCCTGAGAGGAGAATTTCTGTAAGCTGATCGTCGTCCTGACCATTCGCCAGAATATCGAGGAAGGTGATGAATATCAGTGCGCTGTTGTAGATGTCTTTTAGCTGAGCCCTCTTGGCTTCGAATTCCGCAGCAGTGAGGTTGTCATCCAGTTCATCCCATCGAGCCTTAAGCTCCCGCCAGTACCACGCAGGAATGCGAAGATCAATGGAAAGATGAGATCCATCAAGGTCAGCGCCTGCGAATTCCTCATGTCTGACGTTTCGACCTAGCGCTTCAGATGCTACGCCGAAGAACAGGCATAATTGAATGGCTGGACCTAGCGACTGGCTTAGAGACGAACTAGTGCTCTCCTGCCCATCAGATTCGGCAGCTTTAATCTTTTGTGTTTCTGCGTCAAGCGTCCTCAGGAAAAAGTCCGAGAAATTAGTATGTCTCGTTATTGAGTATTGGGTTCGCGCTATCAGGGGTAGTCGAATCGATTTCACATTTGTATCTCGTGGATACGGGAAGCAAAACATGTTCAGAGGTCATGAGCATAACAAACAGACATGCGAATGGAAGACGATGACTCCCAGTTTCCGGCCAAGCGAGGCACGAGTGCTTATAATGGTGCGCCCAGTTCGAGGCAGCGGCTGGAGCAGCGTCCCAGCAGACCAGCCTGGGGGCGTCATGTCTGCCTCCAGGGTTGATGTGGCACGGGAATATGGGAAATCCGCTGCTATTTCTGGCTCTGATGAACGCGGAGGTGTGCACAAAAAGTCTTTGGCGCCCGTGTCTTAAAATGCCAAGGTGTTTAAAAGACGCCACATTTGTATTGTGGTCGGAATAGGCTGTACAACAGTGGGAGCCATCTTGGTATCGAGGGGGGAAACGTCTTCAGCGGCGGCAAAAACGCCAAATTCGGCCGGGAAACTTCTCCGCAACCTGCGGTGTGTACTACAGTAAGTACCTTATGGTCTATCCTTAAAGTCGTCTATTGAAACACGCCAGCTGGCACCTCGCCGCTCTATTTAGCCAATGCATTTGTGAGTATCCCCTTGTTTTCCTGTGGAGAGGCCATCCATCCTCTGAAAAGCATCGAGTTGGCCCCAGGTTTCCTTTGACGACTCCAAGGAATGACCATCGTAATACTGTGAATCTTGGCGGGGAATCCCACCCAAATTACTTCCTGTACGACTCATGATAGGTTAATTAAAAAGTATCAACCCCTTTCTGATACTCGCATTCCATTGTTGTCGAATGTCCAGGAGAAGTCTCGGGAGCTTGGCGCCAGCTTGGTCGCCAGACTTGAGCAGGACTTTGATGACATAGTCGAGGCAGCCAAAATAAATACAAAGAAGGGTTGAACGATCTTGACGCGGTACTGTACTCATTTATCAAAAGTGAAGCCGAAGCTAGTGTCCGGTTTTGCATATCCTACACGATGCTACATCCACGCCTGCAATGACAGAATGCTCTGTAGGAGGTCCCAGCGGTCAACACTCTCCGTCAACCACTGCGCCTCATAATTCACTGATCAAGTGGTCCTGCCTGCTCGCAAGAGTGATGCGTCCGCTAATTCCCAAAGCACGCGTGCCGGTCTTTCGCCGGCGGACCGGTAGGCCCCTCTGGTCGAGGTTGGTCAGAATTCTAGTGTCGCTTCGTCGGAGGCTGCTTCGATGCCCGTCGTACCTCTAACCTTGTCCGTTTTGTTGATAACGGAGTATTGCCTGTTCTGGCGAGGCACCTGTGCGTCCCGAATCCATGCCTACCGTTCTTTTCCTCGGGATCTTTCGCCGCAAAACTCTCCTCAAAACCACCCTGCGATGCCCACGTAAGAGTCTTTTAGCCTGGGCTTCCTTGATCAAGCGCTGATACCCTGAACCGTATAACGTCTGCCCTCCTTGACGGGAATTTCTGGTGCGATCCAATTTTACACTTGCTGGAATCGTGGGATGACCGATATACATGTCGCTTACAGTCCGTGAAAGAGAGATATCCTTGCGCATTCGCTGCAGTATCTGCAGCAGTTTTTGCTCCTTGCATTCAATTCGGCGCTCGAATTCGGCATTCCCCTCCACATCTCGCCTATCATGTCGTCTGATCTCAGTTCTGGAGATCTGCCCTTCGTAGAGCTCGGCTCGGCGTATGGCCCGGCTCCTCGTACCTTCGGTGGAGGACTTTGTGTCAGTGGCTTCACTTGTGAGTGCAGCCTCTAGGCCGACTACATCCGTGTCGGGCACATGATCCGCTGGTGATTTGCTGCCCAGGACTCCAGAGCGGTCTGGTGTTGTGTGTAGGCGAGGACGTCTGGGTGGTAGAATCCTCATCTTCCTATCGCGCAGGAGGAGCCCTTGAACACGATCCTTGAGATAAGGCATGCGACGAATGTAACGGCACGTCAGGGGTGCTTTCCTCCACATACTTAAGTACGTGCTATTTTCACCCTCAGCTGCAAGTCTGTTGGCTTTGAGCAAGCCGCTGGCAAGATGGACAGCAGTGTAGTAGGTTGGCATTAGCTGGTCAGGGTTTCGCTTCTCGATGGTCTTGCGACGTACGGGGACTGAAGGGATATCCTCTGACGCCTGGGGAGGGAGCCATTTGCCACGTTGCAGGACTGGCCATGGTGGAATATGGGCGATCATCTTCCTCTCAAACAGTTTGTAAGCCAGCAGCCAATGTTCCGGGTCGTCAGACCTCGTCAAGGTCTGAATATACATGTTCCAGTTCTTACTCGTCAACGCAAATCCTACTTTCTCCATCTTAGTCACGAGAGCTATAGCAGAGTTCTGGAGCTGCCGCACAGCCAATGTGTCCAAGTAACGGCTCAGAGGCGCCTCGAGGAGGTGTCTTTGCGAGTAAAGAATTGCGAGGCCAGGTTCGTCCAATGGAAAAGCATTGGAGGCGCTATCTGGGATCATGGAGCCAAATGTAAAGTTCTCGCTTGGGACCAGTCCAGCTTCTGGCAGTCCCACAGGCTGTATTGGCAGGGATGCTGGGCCTTCCTGAACGTGCGTGTTGTCGTCCTTTGTTTCGGGTGATGGTTTCTCTTCGCGTATGCCAGTGTGCTTTGCTAGTTGGATGCCTCGCTCAAGAATGTGTCTCCAAATTGCATCAACACGATCCCACGCATGCTTTCCAGCTTGCACGGACAAGTGCGCACACAGCAGCGGGATTGACATGGAAGCACTGCTGTTTAGTTGCAAGTAGGGTGATTGATGCAGGTTCTCGAATCGCTGGATAAGCTGTTCCGCCCGTTTGACTTGGCCCTTACTCATGAGAAGGTCAACAAAGTACTCTATATAGAGCGATGGTACGGCGTCGATGCCGCGCCGGCGGCGGAGCCCAGGCTGTGGTTGACGATCCGCTCGGTCTTCCGTCGATAGTCCATGAAGAATCTCTTCCAGGTATTGGGCAGCGAACTTGGGTCGCTCATTCTCGATAGGATTCCGGCCAGCTTGCAGATGGAGCATGGCAAGACGAGGGCTGGCTCCCAGACGGGGAAACCTCTCAACCAGTTCTTGATAGATGACATTGGCCATATCCCTATCACCTTCTTGTGCAAAGCCATGCAGGATGATGGCATAATGAAATGATGTCGCGGCAAGTGTTTGGCTCATATTCAGGGTCCTCAGGATTTGCATAGCATCCCGGGTCTTTCCGAGGACCACAAGAGCAGTCATGAATGCGGCATGCGTCATGGCGTCAGAATCAACACCGAGTGCAGTCATCCGCTGCTGGACACGGAGCATGCTCTTGGAATCCGCCAAGAAAGCATAGTGCCTCAGTAGATAGTTCCACATTGTGGTAGGTGTTCCTCGAAGAGTAGCAAATGTGGCTGCCGCTGCAAGCCTCTCCGCAGCATCTGCTTGATCATTGAGACAATACGATTGGACCAAACCAGTGATGAGAGCATATGAGCCCTTGACTTGGTGTTTTTGAGCTTTCTCAAGGATATCGAGAACAGCGTGGGTATCGCCATTTCTTGCGAAGACGCCTATCAAGGTCGTGAATGTGTACACGTCTGGAGTGACTCCTTCGGCCCGCATCGTATCCAAAACGTTCAAGGCCTGGTCAGGGTGGGGAGACCTTGCGTGAGCATAGATGAGAATGTTCCAGGCATACGCTGTTGATTCCACTCCATAATCTCTCATGGTCTGGAACTCTCGTTGTGTGGCTGAAACATCACCAAGACGTGCATAGACGTACAAAAGTGGTGTGTAGAACGCAGGCTCTGTGGGACGCCCATGTGCTTGAGAAAGTCGCAGGAACACCTCTTGCACGCCGTCAATATCGCCTTGAGCAGCAAGCGCGGATAGTACCTTCTGGTAGCTCATCTTGTCCGCCACGCCATGAAACTTTGCGAATTCATCTAGGTAATAAATATACGTCTGAGCGGACGCTCCTTGCTCGGTATGAATGGACAGGAGGGAGCCGTAGGTGCTGGGACTTGGGGAAATTTCCGGCAAGTCTGATCGAAGATTGGTGTACACCGCATCGGCTAGTGGACCTTTGTCAGGCCTAATGGTGGATTTGTTAATGGTGTTGATAGCGCTCAGGTAGAGCGAGGGCACAGCGCGGCGCAAATCGTACGAAATGTCAAATAGATTTTGCAGCCCTTGTGGCGTAATGATGCTCATAAGCTGCCCATTTCGGACCAAAGCGGCCAGGAGTTCGTTGAAAAGTGTGTGCAGCGTCCCTGAGTGTTGCATGATGACCGGCGCCCGTTCACGCAGCTTGAATCCTAAATGGTGCAGTGCAAGTGGTAAATCCCGATAGTTGCCTACTTCCTTCACAAGAGCAACGCGAGTTGGTGATGTTTGATTGAATCGAAACGACGTCCATCTGAAAGACGTATTCCATACTGTGTTAGCGGTATTCCAAAGCTGGTTTGAAACGGCATGAAGTAACAGGAACACACTACAACCCTGGTGCAGGTCGCGCTGTGTGGCTCGGTCATTGATAGCAAGAGCAACGCGGTAGTTGTCCACTTTCACAGCCACTCGAACAGCGCGCTCATAGTCCCCACGCCCTCTGCTCTCATCGTCGACGAGTCTGAAAGCGCGCAAAGCGCGCGTTTGATCCAATTTCCTGCCGGACTTCGCGAAAAGATGGAAGATATCAGTGGCGTATGGTCGTTGGTCTGGGACCTGATTGAATAATGTCCAAGCACGATCGAGAACCTCGCCCGTTGATGTCGACTTCGGCTCCCGGGTTCCATCAATTATTTCGCGCAGCTGCCGCTCTTCCAGACTGGAACAACTGGAGGAGTATGCCTCGGATACTTCGCGTCTTGTATTTGCCGTTGCCAGTTGATTACTATTTCTCCCAGAGGGATCTTGAGCCGCGTCTATCGCCATCACAGAGCTTCCAGCCAGCAAGGACGCATCGTTCTCAGCAATGAGAGCGGCATTGGCATTTTGGGTGAAGGTGCTCGATCTGCTATAGGTTCGTGACGAAGGTGAGGAGGGAGCTTTCGAGCTTCGATTACGTTTCGGAGCTCGAGAGTGAAATTGGGAGGAGCGTTCGTCGGGCCTAACTAGTCGGGATGGTCGAGGGCAAAGCAGTGAAGACTCGAGGACGGTCTCGTGATGGCGTGAAGCCCGGATTCGTTCGAGATATAGTGGCCACCAACGAGGAACGTCCAGATGATTTCCTCCATTTCTCCAGAACGAAGGACCAAGTGCGCGCCGCGTCCGAACAGGAGGTTCAATGCGTCGAAGGAATAGTTGAGAAGCTGGCTCAATGCATGCGGCGGTCCGCTCTAGCATGCCACGATTGCGTTGACGGAAGGCAGAGTGTTGAGAGGGATGGGAGATGACGGCGAGTGTATCTACTGTATTTGAAGTGACATGAAAAGCAGACTAGGCGAGACGCAACTATACAAAATGAGTCGAGGGAAGGTGGAAGTAGGTCGAAAGCGAGGATCAGGTGAGAGAAAAGTGAAGCAGAGACATCGATGACCCAAACATTTTCCAAGTTGCCTGCGCTCCAAGTCCCTGCGCTTGCCCCACAATCACACTCACACTCAACTATCACAATCAACGGAATATTCTATACGCTCTCACAGCCAAGGCTGGGTTGGTTGAGCTGTGAACATGAATATCACCACCTCGCTCGTCTCAGAGCGCGACAAGGCCCTCCTTGGAGGGGACTACAATGCCTATCATGCCCAAGCAACTCGCAAAATCCAGAATCTGCGACGTCGGCTCGGTGCCGCAACTCGAGGCAGAAAATACACCCCGAAAGCTCCAGTGACAGCACAAAATGTCTCCAAGAATGCAGAGTAAGTCTCTCACTGGGAAGGTGCGGAATAGCACTGACTTGTCCGAGATGGGTGCAACTGCTCCTTGCCAGTTCTGAGCGAGCATGGGCTTCTGCCATGGCCATGAAGTCGGCACAATCAGCCGAAAATACCCAGAAGCCCATGCCCGGCTCCACGAAACGTCAGATTGCTTCACGGCTGCGAAGAGCAATAACTCATGCCGACAACTTGATCAACATCCTCCAAGACCGCAGCACAACCGGAGCAAAAGCGCTGGATGACCTAGAAGCACGGGCATACTATTTTATGTTGAAAGGCAGCCTGGACTTCGAAAAGGGGAGATGGCGAGCATGCATTCAGAACTATTCTGTCTCTCAGGTTGTATACACAACGCTGGCCCGGTCGTCAAAGATAGACGCGTACAAGGATTTGTTGTCGGGTATCGTGGACCCCAGCATCCGATATGCGGCGTACCAGTTGAAGATGCCCCGCACCAAAGCCCTCAATGAGATTGTTGTCGAGAGCTTTCCTCAATCTGAGACCAGCGTGAGGCAGGAGATCGAGCAGATCGATCCACAGGCATTTTCGACGGCAGCAGAAGCAGCACCAACCAAGGGTGGTCCCAAGGAGATTCCCTCTGCGCTCTCCTGGAGAAGTCGGAAAGTGAAGCTGGAAGACGCCAATATCTCCCAAGCCTTAGGCCTGTCCAAGGAAAAAGAAGAAGAGCTGGCTTCATCGTTCAAGTCGTTCCAAGACGGCTCATTGAGTGCCAAAGACTTTGCCACCGCCTATGAAGAAGTCATCACTGCCCGCCAGGATGCCGCAGATGCCACAAAGACCGCCATCGATGAGCTCGTCGCCGAAGGTGTTGACACCGGGGACGCGCGCATGCAATCATTGCAAATCACTCGCACCGCCGTCAATTACGCTGTCATTGAATGGCGCATTGGCCGAAATCGAGTGCTCTGCGGTGCGTCAGATGACGGTCTCGCGTTTGAGAGCGAGAAGCCCAAGCAGCCCCTGAAGCCGCGAAAAGACGGCAAACCCCGTGCTCCTAAGGAAGAAAGTACCGGTCGGAAGATGTCCAGACTGCGGGAACGCGTGGCACTCTATGACTCCATCTTGCAGAGCCTTGACGCCGTCAAGGAACTCCCCGGCGTCATGGCAGACACTTCCTTCATGGACGAACTGGACGCAAAGAGGGCATATTTCCGCGCTTTGAAGTGCCTTGCCGTTGGCCGCTCACACGCCATTAGCGACCGCATCCCCGACGCACTAGCACTATACGTCCGCGCACTCGAGCTGGCCGATACAGCTGCCAGCAAACTCGGCACTTCCACCACTGACATTTCAACACCACCCAGCCTGCACATCTCAGCCAAACAACTTAACCTCACAGCCTCGACCCTACGGAAACTTGTTCTTCGATACCGCGCCCTCGCGGATCTCAGAAACTCCACCGCCACAGTCCATGGCCGATCCACGACTCCCGCTGCGGGACCAAAACCGGCACCATTGATAGAACGCCTCTCCCACAATAGCTATATTCCCAACCTCGACCTGACGAACCTGGTCAACTATCCGCCAAAATTACGTCCCGTGCCCGTGAAGCCCCTGTTCTTCGACCTAGCCTGGAACTACATCAAATATCCCGGGCAGAAGAGCCCCGAAGACGACCTCCAGCCTGCGAAGGAAGACGTGCAGATGCACGACGCGGGAACTAGAGCCACCAACGGCGCAGTGTCAGAGACGGACACCCAAGACGACCGAAAGACACAGAAGCGCGGCTGGTTCGGGTTTGGTCGCTCGTAAGGACCTCTGTCAGTGCCCTGGGACTTTTGGATTTAGTAGAGTAGGGGATGCGCCATTGAGCCACGATCGGAGACCACAAGGACAGAGATCAGAGGCAACGGTCCACGAACAACCGGTGAGAGGGTGCAAGAGAGGCGTCTATCTTTCACGAGGGCATGAGACACGAGAAAACGAATTGAATGGTCGTCGTGTGCCAGTCAGTGTGCAAGCGTGCGGCGTGGAGAGGGCGCCGATAAATAGTGAAGCCACCTATCGGCCCTGTCCACCCTCCTTACCCTCCCAATCACCATGCTCTCGCTGCTCCAGTCCGCACAGCATAGGGTCAGTTCTCGGTCAAACCATCCGCCCAAGACACAAGCGACGTGAATCATGACGCTTTGTCATTTGATGGATCGAGAAACGAAATTAGGCCACGTGCATGAAATGAAGATGAAGCCCTTGGGAAGAGGCACACCAGAGCTACAGTAGTGTAGCGAGCTATCGAATGTCATCCCGTCTTCATTGTTCCATTGATCCCTTGCAGAATTACGCGTGGTCCCATGCATATACATTAGATAGATACAAGTTATACGGGTACATAGATAGGTTGGTAAGTTCCTAAGCTAGGCGGGTTGCTCGTTGTTGATAGGTACATAGGTGATGCGGTTATGGTTCTCGGTGGCTAAAGAACGCCGTGAAATGCACATAATGCAATGCGTGGCAGGATCCCTGTTCAGCTGAGAATTCGCGTGCCCTGTACATTGGTAGCTCCGGTTGCCTATTCTGTTCGTGTTGCGAGATGGATGCCGATACGAATGCGTCCCGTGTGCCATGACCGGAATCCATTTCCATAGGCTCTACTACGCGACTAGCCTCTCTTTCACTCCCGGGGAAGGACCCTCAGTGGTCTCGTCGACACGACTGCGAGTGCAGGTCGGTCTCAGTCTCAGTCTCGCCAAGGCGGCCGCCGCCCTTGCGAGGCGGATATCGCAAGTACTCGCAAAATCATGTTTGGTTGGATCTGATCCGCCCTTGCTGATACGGAGACCTTGCTTTCTCGTCGGTGTAGCCTCTCAGTGCGCCTATGTCCGCCAGCGGATTGAAACATTATGCCTGGCACAGAGAAAAGTCGAGACGCGGTTGCGTTGTAAATAAAAGCAGCGACCGCGCCCGCGCCCAGCACTCCACAGAACGGTCACTAATAAATGCCATCCTGGAGAAAGACATTGGGTGTGAAATTGAGCGTGAGGTCAAGGCATCTTCTCAAAGATCAAAGTTCTTCGCCTCCACTTGATCACCGGGTTGTAGTCATCGCAGAAGAGCTGCGTCTCGTCGTGTCTCGACTCCGCGTGTAGCGAACTCGCCAGGAGCAAGTTTTCCGTCCGGTCATATTGTGCCACGGTGTCTGAGGTATTGGCTTGATGCTGAGGTCCTGGGGAGGAACGGCGACTCCATTGAAGCTTTTGGTGCTCAACGATACCGTGATGCTCTATGTTTTGGGGTTGAATTGTCAAGACCTGGATTTGAGAATGTGTTTCCAAAACACTTCCTGACTTCTCTGTCTTTTCCAACTTGGCCTTCGCGGCCAGGTAACCACTCGTCATGAGACTCGACTTCCTTGGCCCGACATCGAGCAAGGGGTTCAGTATCTCTGTCAGGAGTTTTCGGTCCAGTGGATCAATGGGGTCTCCAGAATCAAACAACAGTCCCTCAGGGTTCGTTTTCTCCATCGTGGGAAAAGGTGTTAGCCGCTTGATGTGCGGCATGCTGGCTCGGCGTCTGCGGTGTTTAATAATGAACAAGACGAGGAGGACGGAAGAGAAGCAGACCACGAGTATTGCGCGGACTCCGAGATGGTGTGAAGTATGTCCGACAGTCCTGGACCTCAAAGGGGATGGGGCCATTGCAACATCATATGAGTAAGCTGGGGCGGAGGTTGGTTTCAGGGCATTCCTTTGCGCGCCACTCACGTGGTTTGAGACGGGCGGTGGGAGGAAAGGGACAAGCTATACCAACATGTTCGACGGCGGGCGCGTTGTGAAAGATATATGCTCAATTCCTTACATACTTTTCTTCGGATGGGACGTGTATAACGTCGCATGGACACGAGAGAAGAGGACAACTCACCAATGACGCGAAAGATCTGGGCCAGTGCTGTTGGACAGATCCAGAGACCTAAGCCCTGTCGCTGCAACATCAACCCAAATCAGGACAACTCGCTAAGCATGAGGTTCAGATTGGCGTAAATGGCTGGCTGGCTTGCAGAAGGAAAGGGTGTGCGAGCCGCAATCTCGGGGTCAACGGGGTAGACGGAGAGGGCGAATCTTGGACATGACGCCCATTTCGCGGTCACCAGACGATGGCATTTGACAAAATCAACCGAATAAGTTGTGGTCTCGAGGCGGAAATCGCCTGACGGGCGCTTGAGAAGGGGCAGGCGGTAGACCTCAGCTTGGATGGGAGACGCCGCGGGAATAATAGTGCAAGTAGAGACTCGACGAGCCCTAGCCTATCCGACGAGCCGATAACCGAAGAGGCAGAAGGTTTGTGCTTCAGCTCGCTTGGTGACGCCGCAGCGGAGTCCAAAGCGCGGCTAGAATGAATGGAGCGGAAGGTTATGCTACCCGCAGCCTGTGACAAAGCGGTGTCATGTGTGTCGGAGGCTGTCAAACCCGTGGCGAGTTGACGTGATTCGTTACGTGAAGTGACGGAACACGAGCTTGAGGAAGCTTGGAAAGCGTTTGAAGAAGCGAGGAAGACCAAGAGGTCAGGATGAATTTCCTGGGAAAGAAGGCAAAGTGAGGGAGAAGTGAGGAAGGGAGGAACGAGAGAACAAACAGTGCCGCTTTAAGGTTGAACGCTTGCCTTGTCTGAAACGTTCAGGCGCACAATCCGCAGCCACCGCCAAAACCAAACCAAAGGAGGACGCGGCGGGTCGGATGCTGCTGAGCCAGAAGGAAAATGTATTGCTCTTTGGTTATTTCAGTGTTGTTAGACACTCGCGTCGCGCTAAGGGGCCACGTTCTAGATGTTTGTGCCGCTCAGTTCGAAGTTGTCTGATATGGCGCCGCGCGACCCTCGCATGCTCTGCATGCAACAACATCCAGGCGCCGCCAACCCAAATGGATAAAACGAAATGCAAATTGCCTCAAGAATGCCACTCATGATAACGTCGGCTCAGTTCAGCCCCCGACTTTCATGGCCTTCTCCTCAGTGCTCATGCCTTGGCGCTGTTCGGGCGCGGTGGCGTCGCCCGAATTTCTTCTCTTTGTGCTCTGGACCAGCTTCTTCAACACATCAGGTGCATCCTCTCGGTCCATCATCACCTCCACAATATTCAGCCCTTTGCCTGCTTGAAGTGCCGGCTCTGCCAAGATGTCACTCAACTGACCCCACGTTTCAGCTCGCCTGGTAACCACCGGGTATGCAGGGTCGTCTTTGGGTGCACCAAAGTAGTTTGGTGCTTCGAGATATCTCCAGGGTTGGATATCATTGTAACCGGCCTTCATGCCGTGGATCCATCTCTCAATCACATACCCGTCGTTGTTGATGATCAAAATCGTCACGTCGATTCGGTTGCGGATCATGTCGCTAATGGATTGCGCTGTCATCTGGAGACTGCCATCACCCTCAATCAGGATGGTGCGCCCGTTAGGACGCAAGCCCTCAGCAATCATTTCACGCTGGGCTAGAGCGGCGCCTTGAGAAGCTGGTAGCATGTAGCCAATAGACAGCCATATGCAAGAAGTAATAAGCGAGGTGTGCGCAGGGAGAACCATGTCTCGGCATCCAATTGCTGCTGTGCCCGTTTCAGCCATAACAATATCACCTGTTCGCAAAAAGTTCGATATCCGCCGCCAGAAAGTAGCTTGATCAATAATCTCGTCCTTGCCTGGAGGAGGCAGAGCCATAAGCTCAGCTCTAGGGGAGCCTAGATCCATGTAGGGATTATACTCAGGGAGTTTGGCGGTTTCCAGCTTCGACAGGATTTTCCGCAGCAGAGACTTGATGTGGAGGTTCTGATACTTGACGCCTCCGATCTCGACGTGGTCGCGGTGAAATACAATTGAAGTTTTGGGGTTGGGGATGGTGCTGAATCCAAACGTATTGACGTCGCTCTCCAACGGTCCCAACTTTATGACCAAATCGCAACCTTGGGCCCAGGGCATGTACACCTCGTTACCAGCAATGCCAGCGTAGACCCCATAGAAATTGGGATATTCCTCGTTGACAATCCCCTTGCCGAAAGGAGTGGTCGACGTGGGAAATTTAGTTACCCGGACCAGTTCGTTGGCTTCTTCGCTCACACCGTATCTCGAGGTGCAGCCGTCAACGACAATGAAAGGCTGCCTTGAAGCATACATCTTGTTCAGGAT
Source organism: Capronia americana (assembly GCA_016110215.1). Classification (NCBI taxonomy): domain Eukaryota; kingdom Fungi; phylum Ascomycota; class Eurotiomycetes; order Chaetothyriales; family Herpotrichiellaceae; genus Capronia; species Capronia americana. The sequence continues at coordinate 406,701 of JADWQD010000011.1, forward strand.
CAAGTCAACCTCGGTATCTTCGAATCCTTCATCGTTCAACGGGATTGAAAGATCAATGGGCGTTTCGAGCGCCGCTGCTGAGACCTTAGCCCGGACCATGTTGGTAGGCAATTCGAGGTAAACTGGTCGGCTCTGTAAGATACATTCTCGGATGCACCTGTCAATATGTGCCGGGGCGGTATCTGCATCTCTCAGATTCGCTTGGGCTACCGTGATCCTCTCGTACATCTCAGCAAAGATTCGGAAGTCGCCATTGCCCAGGGAATGATGCATGCAGAGCCCACCATCCTGGACATTGGTCGGTGCAGTGCCCACAACATGAATGACCGGCGCCACTAGTGGATCATGTCAGCGAACATCCGAACCGGGGGCATTCAGAGACCACGCACGTTCACTATACGCTCCAGCAATGGCATTGATGGCAGAGAGTTCGCCGACACCAAAGGCTGTGACTACGGCTGATACTCCTCTTATCCGTGCATAGCCATCCGCAGCATATCCAGCATTCAGCTCGTTTGCATTTCCAACCCAGTCAAGACCGGCTGGTTCAATGTAGTCCAGAGCGGTCAGGTTGTAGTCACCTGGAACACCATGGATAGCTTTGACCCCAACTTGGCGAATCCTCCGGAAGAGATATTCCGCCAGGTCGATGTAGGTGGCCATAGTCCGAGGTTTTGAAGATTGAGGGAGAGATGGTCAGTTCAAGCAGGTGACAACAGATGGTAATGGGATTGGAATCGGAAAGAGGTCTCAAAGGAATGCCCTCACAAAGGATATATGAGAGAGAAGTGAAACTTATCTCACGCGCGGCAAGCGGGGTAGACTCGAGCTTGCAATGAGACTTACGGAATTGGAGGTCCCGATAACATTTAGGAGATACATTCGCAAAGGACGTGTGCCGAGCGGGTGAGACTGAGGTGGTATGCCACATCCTCAAGGAATGGTTGAGCAGTTGGCAATGCATCAGCGAGTCGAAAGTCGTTGTTTGTGTGCGGAATGAAATCAATGGACTCAGCAGCGGCAAGCTGCGGTTGGATGCGGCTGACCGCGGAATCATGCCGAGTCCCGAAACAAAGGATTTATGCACTGCGACTGCACTAACTCCCGCGACCCTGTCAGCGTCATCGATCACAGGGAGTGGGATGATGGATGAGGGAGGGAGGGATGGATGGTTGATTATCTCTCATTCCCACAATCTATTCCTCCCGCGCTCGAGCATCGTCCACAGCCCTTTGCCAGTCCGTGAGCCGCATATATGCGGCCATGATAACAGCGGCACATCCTAGCCCGGTACTAGGGCCAATCCACATGCCACTCAGACCCATTCGAGGAGGCCCAAAACACAGGAAGAATGACAGCGGAAGTGCGAAGAGATAGTAAACGCCGAGATTGACCCAGCCGCCGATTTTCTGTCTCCCGAGCCCGCGTAGGAGGGCATTCGATAGTGCCAGGAGTGCGTCAAAGAACTGCGCTGCTGCCGTGATGGGCATGACTGCTGTGATGATGGATTTCACCGCAGGGTCAGTCGTGAAAATGTCCGCAATGACGTGGCGGCAAGATGTCAGCAATGTGACATCGAAGATGCCAATGCAGACGAAGATCAGGTAGTGCGTTTTCCAGGCTGTACGAGCCGCGTCCAACGCACCGTATCCGATCAGGTTACCGAACCTGGTTGACGCGGCAATGGAGATTGGAAAGGGGATATGGTACATCAGAACAACGACCGTCATCAAGACGGACTGTGCGGCAAGATCTGGCTCGCTGAGATACCCAGCCGCAATCGTGAGTACGTCGAAGGCAAACCACTCGGAAAAGGTCATGAGCACGCCTGGGATCGCCAACTTGACCATCGGACCCCAATTCTGACTTGCTCGACGGAGGTCCAATCCAGGCCAACACTGCAGGTTTGAAGGGGCGATAAAGGTAACATAGAGCGCCAGGACTATTGGTTGGAGGTTGTTTGAAATGACGACTGCCCAAGCGGCACCTGCAAATCCCAGCTTGAAGTGAAAGACCAGAAGCCAGTTCCAAAGGATGTTGAGGGGAGCGCAAACCAAGACCACGGCAAGTGACGCGGTAAAGTCGCCTTGAGCTTGACAAAGACGCTTCCCTGCTTCGAAAATAGCCCAACCGGGTCCGCCAAGGAGGTAGATGCGCATAAAAGTGCCTGCGAGGATGGCCGTGTCTGTCTCTGGCACAAGAGCCGCCAGGATCCAAGGAGAGCAAATCCAGACCGCCCCGATTGGAATCGTGACCACACAGACTAACAGGCACATGCGCTGGACATGGAGCCCCACCAGTTGTTTTTTTCCGTTTCCATATGCCTGCGAGGTCAAAGTGTCCAGGCTTGTAGATAATCCTTCATATATGCAAAGCCCTGTAATATTCGCAGTCATTGTCGCTAATGATGCGGCTCCTAGTTCTCTCGTACCTAAGCGCCCTGCGACAAATACAGTCACAAGCGAAAAGGAGTATTGGAGGACGTAGGTCAGCATCAAAGGACCCGAATATCGTGCTAGAATTGCTGTCTCGGTCTTCCATGTTGTCTCGAGCTCGGCATTCTTCACCAGTGAAGATTCCTCCTCTGCGGCCGTGCCATATAACCTGTGATCGATTTGATCGATGGATTTGCGGAAGTCGTCAATCCCATGCTCGTTGAGAAGAGCACTGGTCTCAGAAGGTCGACGTCCAGCCATTTTCTGTGCTGCTCGGAGTTTTCCACCTTGAATCCCCTCAGCCGTCTAAGTCGTAATTCAGCTTTGCTCCCTTGCACTTTGGGCCAAATCTCATAGCTGTAAGAAGGCGCAGTCCTGATATTTGAGATGACCCAGTCTCCGAACGAAGCTTCACAGTAAGAGGATATGAGGATACGAGGTAGAACCGATGTTCTGAAGTTTGCTGGCGGTGTGGAGTTGTCCTGTGAGAGTCATCCGAGTACGTGGAGCGGAATGGATCCTGTCCGTCCAAGATTATCCTCTAATCGCGCCATCACTATCGCTTATGCAGGCGAATGGCTGGGTTATCAGCGACTTCGGGCCACAGCGTTGATCGCACTGTCTCTTGTGCTGCAAGTCATTGTGTCTAAGCGAATGAGGCACGTTGCTGTCGGCGACGATCATCTCACTCGCTACTCGTACTGTGGCTTGAGGACAACCGCAGTGCAGATGTTGACACTGGATTTGGGGCCGCCTGGGTATCTTTCCCGTGGCCAGGATCACGCGTCGGTTCGTGTCAAGGCAGGCACTGTGGGCGTTGCTTAGCGGGGTCTTCCAGCCAACTGCGGCTGGGAAAGTCGCGGTTGCAACACCAAACTCGCCGAGTCCTTGTTGATTCACAGAATCAAATGAGCTCCAACTCTGCAACGCGCTCTTCCTGGTCGTGCATTACTCTGCCGCCCACTCACTGTCCGCCTTGTTCCTCTGCCGTGCCTTGCTCTGTCACCCACTCACACTGTCCGCCTTCACCTTCGGTCCGGCAGTATGACTGCGACCTCCATCTCCCCTCAGAAAGCCGCCAGTCGCAATGCCCTGCTTCCATCCCCAGACCCAGCCTCTGTGCGATTACCGGATTCGCCTGAGAAGAGTAATTTGACTTCCAGCGACAAGACCCGGGGGCTGCGCCGGCTCCAATCGCACAATCAACTATCCTCGACAAGCAACATGGGGATTCAATCATCAAATCTGAGACCCCCGCGGTTTGGGATCCCAACAAAGCCATCACGCGAGCAGCTTAATCAACCTCAACCCCCTCCAACCTCAAATGCCACCATGGCGAACACAACTTCTACGTCTCGTGCGCGAGCGAACAGCGACGCTCTGATGCCGTATGCTCCACGGACTCGCAAAGCACCTCCTACGACCCTCTCCAATCCATCCTCAAACCACATCCTCTCACACGCCCGCAAATCGAGCCTAGAAATGACTCTGCGCGATGGGCCCCCGCCTGGAACAACGGCGGCGAGCGCTCTGTCATTGCTACGACATTCGATCCTGACGAGTGGCGTCAGTGCGACGAAAGAAGGCATGTCCGACTACAGGATATATCTCTGGTTGACATTATTGAACATCGGCCCTCTGTCGACAGACACATACTTGGCTCTCATCCACCGAGGCCGCAGTCCTGCGTACGAGAAGATCTCCAACGATGTGTTCCGAACATTGGCAACCGATACTCTCTTCAAGCGCCGCGTTACCGATGCAAGTCTGACCCGGCTCTTGAATGCCACTGCATGGCGAATACACGATGAGCAAACCTCCAAACCGCCGTCGGAATTTGCCCAGAAATATTCGCAATCAACCTACCTCCAAGGTGTCAATGTGCTCTCCGCCCCGCTACTGTACGCCTCGCGATCAGAAGCCCAAGCCTACGCCATCTTGACCTGCCTGCTAACTGAGCATATACCAACTTACCTCTCCCCAACCATGTCCGGAGTGCATCGAGGCCTTGACCTCATAGACAAGATCCTGGCAGAAATCAGTCCTGCTCTGTCATCCCACCTCCTCAACAAGGGCTTGCCGGCTAAGATCTACGCCTTCCCCTCCGTAATGACGCTGTGTGCATGTACACCGCCTCTTCCCGAGGTGCTGAAACTATGGGATTTTCTATTCGCTTTCGGGGCACATCTGAACGTCATCTGCGTTGTCGCCCAACTACTCCTGCTGAAAGATGCGTTGCTTGGCGAGCCGAGTCCCGCAAAAATGCTAAGGAGCTTTCCAAACTTGAACGCCGAGAAAGTGATCAGCATGACTGTGTTGGTTGTAAAGCAGCTATCCGATGAGCTGTACCGGGATGTCGTCGTGCATGGCAGGGATGTCTCGTGAACAGCGTTGTGGGCTTCATACACGAATGACCCAAGTCTTCCTCGTACGGCGTTGAAGGCTTACGAGGAGGTGCGAACTGCCGACAGCACAAATACTCACTTCAGATTCCGAAGGGTGGCTTGGATGACGAAGCTATCAACTTTCGAGTCTTTCGCGCGAAGATATCAACGCGAGGAGCGAAAATTTCAATTCAGCCGGCGACATGACGAACTCCAAGACGTCTAAGCGACACGTCAACGCCGTGTTCACAAGAAGCTCGTGCATGATTGCAAGTCAACCATGCGTCGCATTATCATCGCCGGGTTCTCCAACCCAACGGAGTTTTCTTGGATTCAATACTTTTTCAAGGATTAAAGACTCCCTATTCGGCATCTCGAATGGTTGACGTTGTCACGAATTGTATCAAAAGTTTACGATGGGCAAATTGCAGGAAGAACCACAAGGCAATGGGCCTGAGAACTATCAGCGGTCACACTTAACAACCAAAGTGTAGCAGCGTGTCATCGCTGTACGATAATTGATAGGACAGGTCAAGTAGTGAGTCGGACTGAGTTGAAGTGAGTCGAGGCATGCTCACTCAGGCCCAGGCCTAGCGAGGGGTCTGGATCGAAAGCTAGTCCAAGTTAAATCGTATGTCCAAATCTGGCGAGTGTGCCCACAGGATCGAAGCGGAAAGAGGAAGCGGCAGCTGAATGAAAACTTGGGTCTGTGCATGGCGACCTTGCGATGTTTCATCGGAGGGAAAGCTTCAGCGTAGCATAGCGGCTGTCTGGTAGTAGGATTTTGGGCCGGTGTTGCGGCGCAGAACAAAGTCAGACGAATATAAGGTGAACATGACATCCTGCAAAGGACGGAGTACACAGCTGGTAGAGAACGAACACCAAAGACAAAGCATATGCACAATACATATTGCTCGTACTGAACAAGGTGATGCAAGGGCCTCGACCACCCAATAAGCCGAGTGCGATGCGAAGATTTTTGCCAGATTTAGGTTAAGCCACCCTCCAACAGCGCTCGAGCTTAGTTAAAGCCGGGCCCTGACATTATCGCCGGTGGAGCCTCAGCGCCATCACATCGCCGAATCTCGACCTCCTGACCTTTTTTGGCGCGCAGCTTGGACAATCTCATCTCCACCTCCACACTTGGACACTTGTGACAGCCTCCCTCCTTCTGACTCCTTTCTCGACTCTCTACATTCTTTTGCTCGCCGTCGACGATACGTCACCCGGACTTAACATTACCAGCAACCTCAGAGGTCTGTCTGCCTCGAGTGTTGCTGGGTATTCGGTCATCCTCACGACCGGTCGTCGCAACCGGGCTGCGGCCGCTAGGGTGCCTTCGATCGAGAAGTGAACCTCACACCATTCTTCAGGAATGCTGGCTCGGCCCCTCCACCAACACTCCGTAGTCACGCCCCAGCCCACGATTATGCCACCTTCCGATCTCTTATTCAGCTGAATAACGCCAGTATATCCTCGATAACCTCTCCCGCAATCATCATGGCGCCGCTGACAAACCCGCCGTCGAGCGTCCCCGCTAGCCGCGACGACCAGGCCTTCTCAACCCTTCCCAGGATTTCGTCCCTCCAAATTCGTGCTGAAGATATCGAACTGCCTCCTTCTCCCCGAGACGACGAGTCCGAAACACCGCCTTCCCCTTCTCCTAGATCGTCGCCCTCAAAGAGTTCCGAGACGCTTCCGAAGTACGGCCACTACCTCTCACAGACCACTACACCCTCGAGACCCCGCGCTTCGTCGCCACAGAGAAGAATGAGGCCGCTATCTGTCGGAGGCACTATAAGCGCTCCCCCGATGCAACGAGCGCATTCTTCACCCGGTGTAGACGCATCAGGCCGGTATATCGCGCCTTACGGTGGCCCCAGAAGACCCGAGTCACCGTTGCACTCAGGAAGACGACGGAGTCCTCTCAGGATGGCCATGGAAGAGCCATATCCTGGCAAGCCAGCATGGAGCGGTCTGGTGATCGAACCAAATATCCCTGAAAATGAAGAACTAGACTTCGGGGCAGACGGAGATGTGGCACAGCCGTCACCGATATACTCTTTTTCTAACACATTCCCGAGAGCACGACGGCGGACGGCGCAACCGCTCCACCAGAGCGCGAGTGCTCCCTCCCTTCACGCAAGAGCCGTCAGTCCCAACATATCCGGTCGAAATTCACCCTCACCCTCATATGGATCCCAGAAGTACGCCTATGAGCAATACCCTGTGTACTCTGTTAGCTCTGCTTCCAGCATGCCCAGCACGCCTACGTCACTACGATCAAGATCGCCCTCGATCAGCTCGCTAGAGACAATTGAAGACGCACCCGATGCCGAGGAGGCGGCAATCCTTGAAGAAGAGGAAGCCAAGCTGAGAGGAGAAGACGGCGATGCCAGCGAATCGCGGCGAAGAAGTTCGCTTGAGGTCCGAGGCAGCAATCTCAGGAGTAACAAGGAAAGAAAGCGATGGTCGGTGTGCGGGGCGGAGAGACGGGCGGACTTTTCGCTGGAGCCTATTGAAGAATGATCACGAAACACAGTTGTCTAGGACACACTGTGTACTGGAACGGCGGCAACACGGTCACACTACTGGGGTATCGATTGAGCGTGGAGTCAGGCATGAAACAACCCTACCCTGGAAATGCATACGAGTAACCAACCGACCGTGCTATTGGAGAGGCACTGTTGAAGCATGATACCCAACAAGCAAACTCAGTCATTGTATTTTTGCATTCATTGATGGCATAGCATAGCGACAAGACATCAAGACAGACAGTATGACAACTCATGAGCTCTCATGATGAATACGAGCATTAAACGATACACGTTCACCTTAGCTTCACTTTCACTTCGTCTCGCATTGTACGTAGGTTGCACGACCCCTCTGTTGGCATGCGGCACGCAGCCTCGTCGGGGACAATCGTCTAGCGCCGGAGTCCACCCCATCTACACAAGGCTGAACCCTGCATAAACTCAGATCTGGCCAGAATATGAGGCTCACGCTCCTTGCTTTCCACCCGTACGCCTGTGCTCACGATTCAACTAGGGCATCTCCACACTCGCAGACGTACATACGGCCAGCGACACTATTATACATGTCGCGAACATCAAGAATAGAGCTGTCAAGGCTCTCGTCATAAAACATTAAACTACAGAGGGGAGGAAATGGACTCGTTCCAGAACCATGGCCTCGACGAGTCCGCTTTTGGGGATAAAGGCTTGTCGGGGCTCAAGACGTTCGATGCATTTCGTGAGTATCCCACATGGCGTCCAGCGCTCTAGCGCAGGTTCAGTCAACCACCTGCCCCAGCCCGATACTCTACTCAAACAAACTGATCTGACTGAAGCGTATGCTTTGCAGCCAAAACCAAACCTCGCTACACCTCCACCACGACGCGCGGCGGCCAATGGACCATCGCCGTCGTAGTCCTCTGCCTCTGCCTCACCTTCTCTGAACTCCGAACCTGGTGGTCCGGCACCGAAACCCACCACTTCAGCGTCGAACGCGGCGTCGGCCATGAACTACAACTGAACCTCGACATCGTGATTGCAATGCCCTGTCGCGATCTCCACGTCAACGTCCAGGACGCGGCGATGGACCGCATTATGGCCGGCGACCTCCTGACCAAAGAAGAGACGAATTTTGAACTCTGGCTCGATCCGAGGAAACTTTTCCGGCTGCGGAAGATGCAGAGTGGCATGTACTCGGGTCTACACGAGGGGGACAAGAAACGGCAGAAAGCCGAGGAGGAAGACTCGCACGTCGGCCACGTCTTGGGACACATGCGCGAGAACAAGAAGCGGAAATTTCAGAAGTCTCCCAAACTGCCGCGCGGCACGAACATCGACAGCTGTCGCATCTACGGCTCCCTCGAGGGGAATAAAGTCCAGGGTGACTTCCACATCACCGCCCGCGGCCACGGATACATGGAATTTGGATTGCAGACGCACCTGGATCACAACCTGTTCAACTTTTCGCATCACATCAACGAGCTGTCGTTCGGGCCGCACTACCCTAATCTGCTCAACCCGCTGGATAAGACCAGCGACACCACGCCCGTGCACTTCATGCGCTACCAATACTACCTTTCCATCGTGCCCACGATCTTTACGAAACGGCGAGTCGCGACCAAAAGCGGGAGCCTCGATCCCGTTGCGGTGCCGCAGCCCCCGGCGTTAGACATGTCGCCTCATACGGTCCGCGACAAGGACGGCATCGTCCGCCATGTGCCCCATCCTGATCAGGGCCGCGACAGCAAATCCATCTTCACGAACCAGTACGCCGCGCAGTCGCAGTCGCGCGAAGTCCCCACCAGTACCGTGCCGGGCATATTCTTCAAGTACGACATTGAGCCGATCCTGCTGATCGTGAGCGAGAGTCGAGCCAGCCTACTGGGCCTGCTAGTACGGCTGGTCAACGTCATGAGCGGGGTGATTGTTGGTGGGGGTTGGATGTTCCAGCTCAGCGAGTGGGCCGCGGAAGTGTACGGGCGGAGGAAGCTCAGACGCAGTGCCACGGGGTTGGGCGTGCTGGACGTGGGCGAGAAGGGCGTTAATGGCGGCGTGAACGGAGGCGTTAAACATTGAAGCAGTAAAGCATTGAATGAAATGGAAAAGGAAACGGAAATGTGTCGTCTGGGTATGGGTAGGTATGCAGGCATGTTATTGGCAATACGAAGACCCACGCAATGGAAAGTACCTATACCGTACCGTGTAACACGCTGAACGTGCAGATGCGAGTGCAGACGCGGTGGATGTGTGTGTGTGTGTGTGTGTGTGCCTGCGTCAGGTGCGTGCGTGGCTCTCCACATACATGATTCATCGAGTCTCCAGCGCAGCGGCGAGCGTGAGTAAGGTCCAGCATGGTGACAGGGAGAGAGAGAGGGAGAGAGAAGGGAGGGGGGATGGGGCAAGGAACCAACGCGCGCAAAGCTCCTCCTCACCTCTTCACCATCCATCACAACGAGACATTCATGAATACTACAGTAGATGATACTCGAGACGCGACGAACAGACGGAATGGCACGGAGCGTGCGCAACGCCCTATGTATATCTCCCAATGATTTATTTATTCCCAGTGGCTATGAGTTGTCCCCTCGACGTCGAGGACTCGATACGTACCGAGTATTGTACAGCAGCAGTGAGGAACGAAGGGGGAGGGTGGGAGGGAGGCGATCGACGTTGGACGTTGGGACTGACTCGTTGGCGAAGTGGACTGGACTGGACTGGACTGCAACTACTCGTACTGGATGAGAATTCGCCGCAACTATGTACGTCCTCGGTACCGAGTACTATACAGCAAGGCATGACGCGAAACAACGCGACGCGAGCCGAGCGATGTACAGTATGGGGCGCGGTGTGGTGTGGTGCTCATCCTCTTTGTGGAAATGGACCATTGCAGCCCGGCTTTGAAGGTTGGGCCGAAGGTCCATGTCCATTTCCAAGTGCCAGTGCCTGTGCAAGTTCAGGTCCGATTCCAGGTCGCGGTGCCAGCCTTGAGCGTAGGTGCCTACCCGTCGGAGAAGATGTAACGGATTTAGTTGTAACGGGTTTATTCTTATTCTTCGACCCAGCTCCGCGGAGATGGGGACTTGATAGTACTGTCGATGCAGACGCAGACGCAGACGCGCACACTAGTACATACCACGAGGCTGGCGCTGCTGTGGGAACCGAACCGCGCCCTACGGATGACGAAGGCTAAGGTTTTGTCGACAACAACAGTGCAGTACAGTACTCTGTATGAAACACACACGAGCGACCCGCACCACACCAGACGACGGGGAGACGAGCCGGGTTGTCGCGCTTGGATCTCGGTCGAAGTTACTTGATGTGGATTTCCACTAGGGGGGATTCGGACGAGGCGGCACGCACGCGTGCATACATACATACATGTTGTGGATATTCGTCAATCCTATACGGCAGTAGTCACGGCACGTATGGAATCAGGTACAGTGTACTGTGTACGTACGGACTCCTACCTAATAACGTGGCCGCGGAGTTAGTTCGGATTATGTAAAGGCACGAGCGAGGCGAAGCGGAACGGCGAGAGGCGAGAATGGCCGAAAGGAGGTAATGTAAGGGACTGACTGCGGTAGATGGCGTCATGCAGGACGGCGAACACGAAGGAGCCGTGCTGCTGCTGTGGGTTAATCTATGGTCAAGTATGCTTGCATTACATGCGTGTGGCTACCGAACTGACAGACTGGCCATTGTCCAGTGTCCCTAAGAAGCGCACGCGCACGCACGCCCGCACGCCCGCTCCCTTCTGATGGTCTTTTGGATGTCGGGCGGAACCGAGCATTTTCCATTCTTCCATCTCAGGCAGGTTTTCTGGCGGTGGTGATGACAGCGATCCAGTCCCACTTGATCTCGCCCCCTTGGTACTTCTGCTTCATGTACGAGACGACCGCTTCGTTCGCCCGATCCTTGAACTTCTCCCGCTGCTCTTGCGTCCAGGTCCTCTGCTGGATTAGACCCACCATTCCGACCATCAGTCGGGTAAACTCGTCCACAGTGTCCAATACACTTGTGTGCGGGACTTCCCTGGCGTCCACGTCAACGAAGCCAGCCTCTGTAGCGTTGTCATTGATCCATTCTGGCTTATCCCAGGCGCCCCCGCTGTTCATCAGATTCGAGAACTCGTCGTAGGTGGGGAAAGCCGGGATCTCAGGGTCGGTGGCAAATGCTGCTTTGACGTCGTCAATCCAGCCCACTCGCTTCCACGAGGACATGGCTAGAGTGCCGCCAGGCTGTAGCACGCGGAGGAGTTCGCGAAACCCAGCTTGCCCGTCCGAGAAGATCATAGGACCAAAGTTGAGGAGGACGTGGGTGAACTTGTCGCTCGGGAGCTTGGTATCTTGGGCGTCGGCCTTGACGGCTTCAGCGCTCTTGACGCCGAAGGTCTTGATGCGGGGACCGACGAACTCGATCATCGAGTCTGCAAAGTCCGCGCATGTGAGATGGAGATTCGCCTTCTGTTCGTTGTTCAGGCAGTCTACGATCTTCTGCGAAACAATTCCTGTACCGCACGCTTGGTCGAGGACGACGAGTTCCTCATCGTTAGATGCTTTATCGAGGTTCGCGGCTTTGACGAGTTGTTCGGCGAACCAGCCCGTAAACTTTTCCGCATTTTGAGCATAGTTCTTTGTGAAATCTTTATTGTTGAACATTTTCTGCATCGCATCATCCTTCTCCGGTGCCATGTTGGCTTCGAAAGTACGAGAGAAATGGGGGAAAGCTGCGAGATTCGTTTGTTTCGCAGCGGTCTGGCTCGACACCTTGAGACGTCGCAATTGATGAATAAGATAGCTCATGTGCCAGTCACATTACAGGGAAAGCTCATCACAATCTCACACGAAATAGAGATTCGGCAGGGCACAACCGGGGGGATCTGAATAATTATGGCCATTCTTCGCAGGCTGTTGTTGTCGGCGGAGACATCTCATATGTCTCCGGTAGCCAGCCTAAATGCTCCAGGCTGGGTGCCTGAGCTAGATCAACGAGAGTGATACGCTTTAAGCATTGTCTCCGACTCGAGTTTATTAGGAACTGGGAGCTGGGCCATGACTTACCTTCGAAGCGACGACGAACGCTCCGAGCCCAGCAGTTGTTGGATAACACAGTTGGCAAGAAGTGGGAGGATGAATGATGGGATTGATGCCAGCTGAGGACGTCGGCCAGGACGCATTGACCAATAGGAGAGTTTCCGGGAGCTCGGGAAACCTGCCACATGCGTACTACGAGAAGGGAAGGTAGTCCGCTTGTTTCTTCCTTTCTAGCCCTTGCGGCCACCTGCGACACTTCTTGACCGTTGAACCACAGGGCGCGCCGATCGTGACAACAGTCATTCGGTTCGTCAGCAAGGCCGGATCAGGTACAATCGGACACAATACCAATAAGCGCCATGACTAATGCAATATGCCCATCCCCGTGCGCTCCCACTCCCCAATCAAGGCAAGTTCTGCTGCAACTGGCCCGTCATCAACACCAACGGGCCTCGGAACCGTGCCGCACACTGAAGCACCAGGCGCAAAAGAACAGACGAGGCTGACGAGGGGACCGGCATCTGCCCGCGCCACAAGCAAAGTATCTGCACACACAGTCACTGAACCAAAGCCCGACAATCCTGGTCCAGCGACGAAGGTTCCCGTCAGTAATATCCGCGGGGAAGCCCATGCGGCCCTTGGTCATATCAGGGACCACTTGTCAGCCAGCTGCAGCAGCGCGACACGGACAACCCCAGCCGTGTCGGGAGTGGCAGTTGCTACGGCAACTTCTCGGCCGCAATGGACAAGCAACAGAAACGCAGCAAATGTCAGAGCCCCGGTCTTGAGATCGCATAGTAGGACCTTGAGCGCCACGACCAAGGCGAGGAGAACCGCCGAAACCCGGAGTCACCAGGACGAGGCTCGCAAGGCGAGTGATTTGGTGCCTTCTCATGCATTGTCATCGGCCGCGGGCAAAGCATCGTTGTCGGGCTCTGAAAAGGCAAGGGGGGTGCCGTCCGCAAGGCCAAACTTCAGAACTTACCAGCAGCACTATAGTCCAAAGAAACCAAGCTCCGTCCCCGTGGCATCTGCCTCGGCTCCTAGCAGAGCTGCCATTCATCTCGGATCCGCAGGCCGCGTCATTCCTGCCGCGGAAATTGAAAACCTTCAAGACGAGCTGTTACAATTATCCATTGTCCAGGAGAAGTCAGCGGCCACTCTCCAGGCTTATGGGGCGTCAATCAAGTCGCAGTTGAGAGCAAGTTTTGAGACTGTGGCAAAGCAGTTGAGTTTGCTCGAATCTCGGCAACGCGATCGGCAATCAACCGTCAACGCACTTTCAGTGAGCGAGTGGCTCGAGAAGAAGCACCAAACTCCAGCTGCGGCGCATACTGGATGTGATACACTACTGCTTCTGGCGCACTGCCAGAGAGAGTTGCAGGACGTCAGCAAAGAAAATGGCCCCATAAAGGATGCGATGAAGATCTTTGACGAGTGGTGCGTCTATGCGTCTTCTAGAAGGTCGAACCGCACCGCCCCTGCTCTCCGCGATGGAGACACTGCCCAGGACCTGGAAAACTTTTTCGGCCCCAGTCCTGTCGTAGCTGAACGGTGGTCAGCCTCGTTTTCGTCAGTGGAAAGTCGAGTTGAAGCATGCGCAGCGTCATGGACTGATCTGCAGCAGCCGCCCGAGTCCACCTCACTTGGTCTGCTGATCAAAATGCAGACGATTCTTGCCAAACAGATACTACAAGAAATTGAGATGTGCAGGTCCATAGAAGGCCTGATTGTTCGAGAAGAACAGGAGTGGGTTAGCACCGCGGTCAAGGCTGCCCTTCAAGACGCAGAATTACATCATTCCGCAACTACTCCTCAGGCTAGTATTAGGAGGGGCATTTGGGACACAGGTGAAGTTGCTTAGCAGTGCACAACAGCCCAGACAACAGCAACTTGCTGACGCGCGGGTCGTAGGGGTGGTCGTGCTTCATGCTCAAGTATCGTTTTGTCGAACGAAAGATCAATCCCACCGTCGCTCGATCATGCTGGTCTTGAAGGATTCTCGTAGGAAGGAAGCCAAATACCTCAAACGGAAGATCTGATGAGGGATCGTCTGCTTTGATCGAAGAATGATAGGTCATCTCTTCGCACTCCTCGATTTGGACATTTGGGCAGGAAAGCATAATAGAGGATGGAGTCACATTCAGGACGAAGGAATGGCGTGGCTACCACCTCAAGCGAAGCTGCGGTGAAGGTTGTACAGTACCACTGCATGTATCCGACTTTCTCGGCAACCCGGAGGACGTCGGCTTGGTGGACCCGACTGACCAAGTGGCCCGTGGAACGACCATCTGCGCCAATCATGCGCGGCGATGGTGGCCCAGTGCAAATGCAGGATGATGCACTGTACGTAGTACAAGAGCGCCCCAAAAATCGATTCATAAGTCAACTGGAGATCAGTGGGCCGCAGAAGCGCCAGCACAAGAAGCTGATGACGGTTCGCCTTTTCGGTAGTACAGTTCCATACAAGGCGAGAGTAAGCGCTCCGCTGGATGGAGTGTGGCCGCCCTTTGGCCGCCATGTCAATGAGGGGGGCTGGATGAATAATACGCCCGCTGTGTGACCAACGAGCGCCGGTAGCATTAAACTGCCCTGCTATGAATACGAGTACATGCCACTTTGTTTTCGCTTAGAGACACGTACTTACGCCCGGCTCAGGCGATCAGGATTCGCATCCTGGACCCTGCAAGCATAAAACTCTGCTTCGTCATGCTGTGTTGGGTAGGGATCGTGGCGGTCCGTCAAACGGTCGGAATCTTCAGCGCCACGCAGGCTGCTGGTAAATGGCCTAGCGGCAAAAGCGACCGTAATGGCCGTAATAGACTGAGAGTCGGCGGGCGTTGGAATTGCCTGTGTGGCAGATCTGTTCCGCTTTCGTGCTAGGCTCAGCGAGGCGTTTTCCTGCGAGAGTACTCGTATGCGTGAATATGTTCGAGTTGGTCGAGTTGGCACATACTGTAGCACACCTCGGCAAGTATTCGGTAGATAAAATACTTAGCAAGCTTGGAGAGCTGCCACTCTGTTGAGTCATTGGCCATCGCCAGGTCAAGGATCAAAAGAGTTAGGTGAAGTAGCCCTGAGCGAAGCTAACACCACGTGGTAAGCTCATACGGACTCATCTGACGGGGACTCGGCTATGTCTGATGACCAGAGGAGATCAAAGACATTCACAGCGGAGCCATGATTGGCAGCATGTGGTTGGGATTCAGCGGGGACTGCGTAAAAGGGCCAAGAACGGGGAAGTTGATCTTGCTGCTCGAGTCAAGTCAGGAATGATGCTGGGTCAGCTGGATTTGTCTCAACAAGGAGTGTGTGGTTGGGTGGTAGGCCTTCGTTCTCAACTTGTCAAGGTTGGGTTGGCTTCGGCGTGTGGGCTCGGAGTGCATGGCATTAATTGGGGATAGCGACTAGCTTATCTAATAAAGTGGTGATTTGTAGTCATCGGAAACCGAAGCTTGATTTCTCAAGGTTACAGCAATACGGGTTCGAGCATGTCATGGGTGACTGTGGCAATTGATCAGGTAAGAGGCGCAAAGCCGTGAATGGGTCTCCGTTGTCACCAGTGACCGAACGAGATACGAGACATGAGACTCGAGTCAGCGAGGTTCTGTCTTTGTTGTTTCAAAGCTCACCTCTGGGCGGCAATGGCTCCTACAGTCGAAACTTCCCAACCGTGGGTTTAGCCTTTGGCCGTAGAGGACCAAATAAGGGACTGGATCACGTTATCTTCGTGTTTCCTGTCAAAAGACTGCTCGAGATAGCAATTCCCTCGTTCAGTTAGTTTTCCACGCAGCGTGCAGCTAGTGGCTCCGATAGGTTCTTCCAGTCCGTGCCGCTCCCTTCCAATGACACAATTACCCGCCTACGCACTGCAGCCGTGGCAATCCGAAACAAGCAAGCGTAGGGTTGGCCGATGCGACCAGGGGCCGCCGGTGTGAATATTGTGGAATGCATTCTGTGTACTCGTCCTGACGTGCTGACCCAATCCCGAGGGCACACCAGGCTGTGCATTGCAGAATCGACGGCCTGCGTTGACTGGCTCCAGGCCGGGATCCTCCGTCCCCACTGTTGGTGAGTATCCATCCCACTAAAATATTCCCAGGCTTTGCAGAAAACTGTTAGCCCACCACGCCCACTGCCACCGACGGAGCTACGGTGATCTCTGATCTGCCATGGTACAGCTTCGAGTACCGACTCATAGTCCTGCGCTGACTCCCAATCCAATTCCTTCCGCCTTCTCCAATCCTTCTCGATCTCCCTCTTCCCTCTTCCAGATCCTCTTTTCCCCCTGGCACCCACGCACCGCCGTCCAATCGAGATCGCGCCATCGAGGCGGCCCTGTCCTTTCTGCCCTAGCCGCAGGCCAGCCACGCTCCAGATACATACATACTATACACGCTCCATGCCCGCTTAGGCATGTCCTGCTCCCGGTGCAGGCCTCCATCGCAATTCGCGAGCATGCAATATATGCAGACATTCGCCTCCCGCGCCAGTCCCTTGCGATAAATCACGCGGGAACCGAAGGGGAACCGCCCTCGTCCTAGACCCGTCGGGCCACCTCCTCGCTGGCTTGCCACGCGCGTTTGCATTCTCGGCCGCCGTCTCCTCAAATGTTGCCCTGCACACGCCACTCCCCGTCGAAAAAGGACCTGAAGCTGGTGGACGGTCGGTGAAGGTGATGGAACGCGAATCTTACTCTCCCGATGATTCAGAGGATGTCAGGTCGAAACCCTCCATGGCTTCCGGCCTGCTCCTCTCCCGCGTCACCAGTGCGCCTGAACCCCGACGCCCGGTGCCTGATGCTCCCTTCTCGCCATCCTTCGATAATACGCCGCGCAAACGCGACCTGCCCATGGAAGGGCCTTACCGGCGGCCTGTCTCTGGTCAGTCACCTCCTCCAGCCACACACTTCTGGCCCTCTGGAAGCACCAGTCCGCGCGGGGAGCTCGGCGAGCCTCCAGACAAGCGTCCCCGTCTAGACTATATACCGGAACAGCTGGAAACAGAGGCGGACTCATCGAAGAGGAGGATGTTTCCCCACCACGTATGTGACGGTGGTCCCTTGGTTCCTCTGATCTCTGTCGAGCCGTTGGCAGAATAGGTGTTGTTGCTGACAATCGCTTTTGCCGCTAGGCCAGCCCATATGTTTATCCGGGCGAGCATCGGCGACCTGCAGAGGACATCTCCCACCACAGGTCCTGGCGCGAAACTTGTGGCAATTGTTCAGGCACCGAGTCCCTGGTGCTGGAGCTCGTCCAGGGCTTTCTGGAGCTCCAAGCTGAAGTCACTCGAGCTCTGACCATATCTCCAGGCCCGAAAAGCCCTGTCGAGGTAAGCCGCGGTCCGCCCCATTGGAACGGGAAATGCTGACGGGACCGAAGTCTTTCGGAGCAGAAGTGACTAAGCTAGGCCTCAAACAGTCTCTTACATGGACGCTCAATGAGATTCGGAATACAAGTCGCCTCATACAATCAAATGCAGCCATGACCAAACCGGGGTTACCGTCCCTGGCTGATGTTGTCCCGCCCCCGTTTGTACACGATATACGAAGACTTTCCATCCATGGCCAATCTTCGGCAGCTCCCACATCTATAAATGACCCCCGCAAAATACCTCTCCCGCCTGATACTTCTCGGATTGATGATTACCACCGAAGGCAGCCCGAGCAGCCACCTGTCCAGATGCCTCGGCCATTTGAACAAGGCCTCCCTCCCATCCTCCAGGGGGAGGAGTTGAAGCGGAACCCAGCCTACGACCAAGCCGTCTCGGGCTCTGTGCAGTCACCCCATCCTTCCTCGTCAAGCTCCGTGTTTGGCTCTGTGCAGTCGCCGATGCAATCTCAACCGTCCACTCGCACGCTTCCTTCACCACCCGGTATCCAGTATCCGCGCACGGGGAGCTCAGAGTATACACAGTACTCTCCTACTACGACCCAAGCGGCCCACGCCACCCATCTGCAAGACCTGCAACATCAGATCTCGACCAAGACCCTGGCATTGCAAACGCTACAGCGGGAACACGACCAGCTTTTGGCGGCTTTCTCGAGGTCGCAGATTCGTTGTACAGCTCTAGACAAGAAGTCTCAAGTCTCGGATCACGAAATCAACAGCCTGACCGAGGACAGGATTCGGTTGCAGCAACAGGTGGAGGCGATGGAAGCCCAGATTCAGGATCTCATGAGGTCACGTGACGAATTCAACCAGCAGTCATCAGCCGACGGCGCGCAGTGGAGGCAGATCGTGGCCATGTCGTCCCAGTTGCAGCTCAAGGGCGCGGACGATGCACGGCGGTTCAGGTTGGAGCGGGAGACGTGGGAACGGGAGCGCGCATCGCTGCACAAACGGATTGAGGAACTCGAGTCCGGTAAGGAAAACCTTCCCGAGACCGGGACGGTGTCTGGTTCCACGACCCCTGTGGCAAACGATCCGATTCTGACTTCGGGCTCCGTTGAGGTTCTTAGAGAAGAAATCATCAGGCTCCGGCGCCGGTGTGTCGAGTTGGAGCTAATGCTCCAGGAGCTGGCGGGAGAGGCTGAACAGATCGAGAATGCCATCACTACCATGGAAAATGTTCGGAAGACCCTGGCCAGCAAGAAACGACGCACCGAGGATAGTTAGGTGAGGCGAATCCGAATTGCGATAGTCTGCTGAAAATGGGCTGAGGAGGCGTCCTCGCGGCATAACCGGCTCCCCTAGCTCGCCCCAGCATGTCCAGCCTCAAAGTGCCATGATCGCCTCCATGTCCGTCACCACGATAACAAAGAGATACCCCATCGATGCCGCCGGCAATGATCAGATAATGTTATCCGTCCGATCATGTCGTCCTCGTTCTGTCTAGTGCAGGGTAAAGCTCTAGCAGACCGAGGTACATGCATCAGCACGCACAAGAATGAGGCTGCGACCCTATCACCCATTAGTGTGCACCTTCCCTACGGGGAAGAGGGCAGCCCTGCAGGTGGGACGTAATGGATGGTGCGCAAGACGGACGCACTCATCGCGTCGAGCGGCATTCGATGAGGGCGCAGAGAGGAGAGGAGGGAGGAAGTGGAGGAAGCTAGCTGAAGCTTCAGCATTACGTGGCCATGCAATCTGTGCAGTATTTGCTCCAGCATCTCTGTTGGACGTCCTGTGTATACCCTATTCCCGGCACAGCAGAAGCCGGGAGGCGACATGTACCATCAGTACCATCACTAAGAGGGCTACGGAGCGCGATGTTCGGCAGCCCCGTGTGTCTAACCAATTTCCGGCCTCCGGAGTTGCTTGATTAAGGAGAAGCAGAATTTGAGATACAGTATCAACAGCCTCGCTGACATGTTCCCCGAAAGCAATTGGCTGCTTCGGCCAACACCAGCGTCCCGTAGTTCCAAGCACCGAACAGGGTGTCGTAAACAGCCGATGTTGTTGCACAATACAAATCCGATTAGCTGGAAGGGGGATATGCCGGACGACGGTCGAATGACCAAGCAGCAAGTTGATGCGAGTGGTAGGATAATATGGATCTGGTGCTGAATGTTGCAGCATCACCATCGACAGGGATGCCTGGCGACTGCGGGGGTGGCACCTCAGTCTTTCCTCACCACTTCCTTCGTTCATCATCACTCACTCAGCATGTCGTAACTGCTCGCTGACTTCTGACTGCGCCTTTTATTCAGTCTCTGAAGCCTGACTGGCAGCTCAAGGACAAATATTCTCCGCCAAATTGCGCAAGCCAGTTGCTCTTTGGTGCGCCTGAATCGCCACCCCACCGACCGAGCTTTGCCATCATCCAGTACGACCACGGGCACATGCTTCTCCTCATTTAGCCTTGTCGGAGCTCTCGCCTGCACCATTCACCCGAAAGCGGACGACCTCACCTTGTCCTCACCACGGACCGAGGTCGTCGACTCTCGTACAAGGCTGCGCTCCGTGCATGTGTCAATTTTTATCCCCTCTGTACCGGTGTCAGTTGCCTCCCGGCTAACACAAGATGGACGAGACGTTCGATGTGCGGCTGCTGAAGCGATCCCTGGGAGAGACGAGGAGACATCGGTCAATCAGAACCTTGTACGGCGACAAGACATGGGTCGAGGATCTTGACATAGTCAATGAGCTTGGGGCTCACTCCGGCTGTGTCAATGCCCTCAGGTATGGTCTGCCCTTCTATTTCTCCCTCGTTGCGTACGTAAGTTCTGCTAATGCCTGCTCTGGTAGTTGGTCGTCAAGTGGCAACCTCCTCGCGTCAGGGTCAGACGACACCCATCTCAACATCTGGGATTACAATCCGTCGGGAACCGCCCGAACCTTCTCACTAAACACGAGCGTGAGCACCGGGCACCATGCAAACATCTTCTCGGTCAAGTTCATGCCCCACTCGAGCGACCGCACCGTCGTTACCTGCGCTGGCGATTCCGAGGTCCGCGTCTTCGACCTGGAGTATGGCGGCGCTGCCACTCAAGCGGGCTCGAGCGATTCGTTCTCTGCAAGCACAAGGAGTCGGAGGTTCAACAAATACTTTCAAAATGCGAGATGGCTGAACGAGGGCAATACCAACTGTCGGGTGTACCGAAGCCATGCCGATCGCGTAAAGAGAATCGTGACCGAGTCCAGCCCTTTTCTCTTCCTGACCTGCTCGGAGGATGGTGAAGTGCGCCAATGGGATCTGAGACAACCTTCGTCAGCATATCCTGCTCCGCGTGGAGGCCGTGGCTCTCGATTTCGTGGAGGGATGGCCGGTGACGGTGGCGACACGCCCCCTCCACTGATCTCCTACAAAAAGTATGCATTGGACTTGAACAGCATCTCCTGTGCGCCCAGTCAGCCGCAGTACATTGCGCTTGGTGGGGCCCACCTGCATTGCTTCCTACATGATAGGCGTATGCTTGGCCGAGACCTGGACTCTGAGAAGGGTCTCCCTGCGTCTCTCAAGCCCGTCGTGGGGACTCGAGAGGATGAGGCCATGGCCGAAGCCACTAAGTGCGTCCGACGATTTGCTCCTAACAACAAGCGCAAGTCAGGACCTTATGAGCACGGTCACATCACCGCTTGTAAGATCAGCGATGCTAACCCAAACGAGATGATAGCGTCTTGGTCAGGAGACCATATCTACAGCTTTGATATTGTCAAGTCCCCTGATGCCAGGGAGGCAGACGCTAAGGCAGATGAAGAATTCCAGACCAATCGGCTCCGCCACCGATCGGACCGCAAGAGGAAGAGAGCCAAAGCAAACACCTCTTCCAGCAGCCTTGGTGACTCGGCAAAACCTAGCAGACGGCTACGCAGGGTTGCAGATGACCAACTGGAGGAAGGCCAGACCGCTCTACTGGCGAGATATGCTGATGGAGGGTCTCAGCTCATTTCGGTTCCCTCGAACGAATATGAGGCTGCTGGCGAGTCCTCGGCTGCTACTCACGATTTCCTGCTTTCAGAAGCACAAAGAGCGAGTGAGCGAGTGGCAAGATCACTAGTTCAGCTTCGTAAGACCTTGTTCGACTTTTCCGCCGCATTGAGCGACCAAGCTTTGGCGTCGATGGAGGAATCGTCGGAGCTGACCCCTTACGAATCGGCCTTCACAAATGCGCTAGGCCAATGTGCTTCTCTCCTTCCCCAGATGGACGAGATCATCCGCGCATGGGCCTATCCAGTAAATCCCACTGAAGAAGACGTGATTCTGCAAAATACCTTGAGGAGAAACCGGCAGGCGAGCTGGCGGTTCGTGCAAGCGGCTGGCTGCCTAGCGCAGACCCTTGGTGGCCGCTTGCAAAGCCTCACTCCTACCCCAGACGTCCAGTTGACACAATTCGACCAAATCAGGCCTGCTGCTCACGAAGGTAGGAACATCCCCCAGGAGTCCAGATTTTATTATGACTTTCTAAGAGCAATTCTGCTCTGGTTGCGTGGCGGCCAACATGCCGTGCTCGAAGGATTCAAGCGGCCTTCTAATGTAAGCTCTGAGAGCCCTCGATTCCCGCTCGACCGGGACGACACCGTGCATAATTTTGTCCCCAAGTTGGAAGCGTATCTCTTGAATCTTGCAGATGAAGAAAGCCCTGTCGTCGATCTTGATACGAATCGTTTCGAGAGGGATGAGATTCGTCAAGTTTTTCGAAGCCAACAAGCGGCCGTCCTGGCCTTTACCAGGGCCCTTGCGAATGTCCAACTAGAGCCAAGACAAGGTTTGTCTGAGACGCGAACCGACCCTGCAAACCCGAGTACGGCGGTTCGGGTGATGGACAAAGGAGCGGCTGCAAGATTTTGGGGAGTCAAGGTAGGCCGCTCCTTGCTCATGCGGGCTGCGGAAGGGGTCACCTTCGACTTTGTCAATCGTGCCTTTGGAGGATTGAGACTGCAGATAGCAGACCCGGAGGCTGGAGAAGAACTGGGGCAAGAAGAAATCAACACAGAGGAAGAAGAACGTATCGTGGAGGCACTCGATATTGTCGCAACCATGGCCGCCTCCGATGCGGCATCTAATCCATCTACCGGAGACGCTACTGGTGCAGAGTCGTCGGCCGAATCATCAGCAACCGCGCACGAAACTACAGAAGGATCAAGTCGGCCCGAGATTGGAACCAGCACGCCTCGGACCGCCCATGTCGAGGATGCTGGAGACGGTGACAATGCCGAGGAAGATGAACACGAGGACAATAACGATGACAGCGATTCGGAGGATGGAACCACCGAGTCTGAAGAGGAAGACGAAGCTCCCGAAAGGATGCTCTTCCGCAGACGTTTGGGGTTCGCACGCTCCCAGAGTCGCGCCTCGGTGAACCTCGACGTTCCTTATTCGTCGCATACCAAAGTCTACAAGGGACACTGCAACACGCGGACGGTCAAAGATGTCAACTACTATGGCTTAAATGACGAGTATGTCGTCAGTGGCTCGGATGACGGTCATTTCTTCATTTGGGATCGGAAAACTTCCAAAATCCTCAACATTCTGGAAGGGGATGGTGAGGTTGTCAATGTGGTGCAGGGGCATCCATACGAACCAATGATTGCTTGCAGTGGGATTGACAGCACCGTCAAGATTTTTGGACCTGGAGGTGATAGTCGAGAACGCATGGCCGCGGAAAAAGGGATTGATGTTGCCAACCCAGGTGGTAGGGTCCACTCCTCCCTCGCTTATGGAGGCCGAAGAAGTGCGAGGCGTACGAGGAGCGGCGACGCCGAGGACAGCGATGCCGAAGAAGAGAACCCAGAAACCACTTCGAGACAACTCAAGAGTCGACGGGCCATGCACCGCAGTTACACCATCACCAGTCGGAATGATGCGGAGCGACGACGCAGCGCGGGAGATAACTACGTTACGGTAGGTCCTCTGGAAGAGCTGTTGGTCAGATCTTGGATCGTGTCCAGATTGCACATGATTTGAGCGGCGGCCTGTCTACATTCCCGAAACTACGCGTCGCTGGCATCTGACTTGTGGTACCAACGCAGGGGGATATGCTCGGGCAGATGCTCTTGGCCATCCAAAGAGGCCAAGTACAGGTGGTTGGAGGGCATGGCTTCGGAGAGCCTGGGGGCACCGTCGTCATCGATGACAACTGCCTGGTAAGTCCTCGCGCGAGATGCTGGCGGATGTCGCCTCGGCCACGCATCGCATGGATAACATAAGACATCTGCCCGCTGACTAACATCTGTGGTAGGTCATGTGACGTCACTCGCTCTTCTGCTCGGAACGCCGGACGGTTGAGGGTCCCGCTGACTGGCTGGAAGCGGAATCTATCTGTTGCTGGATGGACAGAGGAGGCGTCCAGGACGAAGGGACATCGAGATCCACACCCAATTCCTGGCCTGGCTCCAAATTTCATGCGGGGGCGATGCGAGGGCGATGCGAGGGCGCTGCGAAGGACGAGGTTTTCGAGGATGTGACATTCGGCCGCAACGGACATTGTACACGACAATACTTAGCGCTCCTTCGGTCCACCCTTTACGAGACCTCGTGGCAAAAGAGCCTAAACACCCCTGGCTCCTTATGCAGTTGGTTAAGACGTGCTGTCACTTCTTCTCTACTGGCTTGGTACAGCGGACGTAGGCGGATTTGGATTCCCGCAGCTGTAAAAGCATTTACATTGTACTTTGCCCGTTTCGCACAATCCATGGTCTTCTGCTAGTGGTGCGTCTATCATGATGAATGCAGCCAGGAGCGTGGCAATCCACGCCCGTCGAGACCCGGAAATTCCCCAAGCCTCAAAACGAATCCGCAGACACTCGCTTCCATCCCTCCTCATCCTCTTGCCACATCTCGCTCCACAGCAAGCGAGCAAGGACTCGGTGAGAAGACCACGGCCATGACCATGACCACACCGAACTGAAGTGAACTGAACTGCATGCAGTAATCACTGTAATGTACTCGTACGAAACGGCCGCTGACCCCGCACAGCGTCGAAGCCATCATAACTCCGTCCGAGACACGCACACTCCTCGACATCAGCACTCTCGGTGTGTGAAGGTGGCGCGAGTGAGTGAGCGAGCGAGCGGGTGAGTAAGAAGTCCCTTGCGAGGTGAGGATGGGACTTGCAACGTGATTACGGTAGACCATAAGATATGTATGTTGGACGATGGTGGTTTGAAGGTTATATTTTCTTGGTGCGCATATAGATATTAGAGAGACTGTACGAGGGACACTTTTACATATACTATACTAATATGGAGCACTGTGGGATTAAGGATGGTCGACATGGAAGATTATGCGTGTGTGTGTGTGTGTCTAGTATCTACAGAGTACCGCCCTCCAATGTGCCATCATAATCTCTCTCTCTCTCTCTCTCTATCGTGTCATTCAGTCATCCTTTTAACAACGGAGTATCGATGTTTGGAAATTTCATCACCACCCCCAGTCGCGCCCACGTCTCACCCACCATCACCGCTTGTTGCATTGAGGGGGCTTATTTTCCAATCGACGTCTGCAACGCTGTCGGGTCGAAAAAGGGGCACATCTCTCTTTTCGAATTCTTGCTGGCGAGGCGAGTGAGACGACATCACAAGTGTTGAGAGCGGTTATCGCTGCGCTGCGTTCTGGTTTTTGCTCACTTGCGTTGCGAACATTGGCCCACACAAGCCATCCCGTAGAGTCAAATATGTTCCATTCGGCTTCTTGTAGGTGAACCTTGCACGGATTTAATGCTTCAGGCGTCCAGGCTCGCTTCATCCGCACCCTTGATCTGTATGCTGGTGATGGGGATATGTTGTGGCATTTTGGAACACTAAATCTTGACGGATAACATATTTTTGTTTCCATCCTATTGCTGAATACGTAGCTGAAAAGCGTTGACGCCGTACCTTCTGTAATTAGTGAGTCGACTGAAGGAGGCAATCACCCGAGTCCCTCATCTCCCGCTCTATCGATACATCAATGATTAGGGATCCTCTTGTTGGAAGGGGTGGGGGCCGGTTCCCAAATAAGAGTCAAGGTCAATGGACTGGCGGGCCACCGCACCGCTCAATCGGAACTTTCCGAAGAGACGACCTCTCGAGCGGGTAATGGAGACCGTTCGGTCGGTGAGCTAAGTAGGAGGCAGGATAATTCAGATCGTATTCATGTTTGTCAAGGTGAAAAGTAGCAGGGAGGCAGACTCCAGGAACTCAAAGCATCTATCTGGCAGTAACTCGAAAGCCAAGCCTAGGAGTGGAATCATGGGCGAAGCGTGCGAAGGGGAATGACCGGCATCAAAACGTCGATACCCTGGCCAAATAGGGATCAACGACGAGAAGTCTAGAAGAGATGGCGGTTGGAGTGCCAGACTCAGCAGTGAAGATCATGGCAATGTAGGTAGGGGCTTCGAAGAGACGCCATTGCCTCGAAACTGTTCTCGCCAGCGAGGAGCGTATGCAAATTCTGCGACGTTCACTTCTTCGTTGTCGGCGAAGAGCGAACGCCTGCGGGCGCAAATTGAGGCGCGAACAGACTCACGGAATATGTACTGCCAAGCTGTCGCCAATATCCAGGATTCCGGCACGACCATGCTCGTCATCCCCTGTGCTGTCCAGACTGGCGACAGAACGGCTATCACAAGCCTGAGCGAACTCTATCATGGCTTCGTAAGATTCGTTTTCGGACCCGACGAAGGTTCCAAAGTGGATTGCAATGGTGTTCCGCGACTTCACATCCAGATGGATTGCGATCGCATCTGCGGGAGAAGCATGGTGAGCTGCAGGGAAATCCTGATGTGACAGTCGTAGTCCCAGGTAAGAAAAGAATCCGAGCGTGCCGCCCCGCCAGATTGGGATAAATGATAAATCAAAATGACCAAATCTCTCCCCGATCTCTTGGAAGACGGGGCAGACAGCGTCTGATCTGGATGTTCTTCGATAGCCAGTATCGCCAGCATGATAGATTGAGCCCTTTCTTGCTGCTTTGGATTCACTCGATTCGTCTTGTGTGCGGATGAAGCGCTCCACGACCCAG
Organism: Capronia americana; assembly: GCA_016110215.1. Taxonomy (NCBI): domain Eukaryota; kingdom Fungi; phylum Ascomycota; class Eurotiomycetes; order Chaetothyriales; family Herpotrichiellaceae; genus Capronia; species Capronia americana. Next base: position 433,451 of record JADWQD010000011.1, read on the forward strand.
CCACACCATAGCGTTCGGCCTTGATCGATGGGACTCCGTGCCGAATTGTGTTGCGCAGGCACGCATGAGAATCTGAAGATTGTTTGGCTTGTTGAGGCTGGCCGTGGTTCAATGTCAAAATCTTCGAGGCCGTATTCCCGGTTCTGCCACCAATCCATCTCGCAGACCTGTGCATTTGAAACGCCCATAGAAGACAACCACTGCTTGATACCCAGTCCAACAAAGAATCTAGCTCGGGGAAACTTCTGTACGATGGCCCTAATGGATGTCGCATCGAGGTGGTCGTAGTGGTTATGGGAGATAAAGACGGCATCACAGCCAGGTAGGTCCTCAACTTGACAAGGAGGCTTCTTGAATCGCGCGACTCCGCTGTTTACGGTTGGCCCTGCTCTCATGGAAAAGACAGGATCGAAGAGGAGCCAGGTGCTCTTTTGTTCGAGGTTGTCGAGGGGCGGGATCTCAACGAGGGCGCTTGCATGGCCCAACCAAGTGCCAATGATCGATGTAGTTTTGTCAATCTTTCTGGCTTCCAGGCTGGCCTTTCCCCAGTCGGGCTTAACAACTTTCAAGTCTCGCGCCTTCTCATGTCGGAGATGTTCGTCCTTGTACAGCCCTAATGGAAAAGAGGACTGTGCCAACTCTCCCCAGGTGGGAGCTGAAGCTGATGGCCATGGGTTCACAAATGCTGTCGCTGAGCTGTTGGCGTGATGTGCAGGGCGTGATGCTTTCCGCGTGGGAGTGTTCATGTTTGATCTAATCCTACGACCATAATGATGCCAGTCAAAGGAACAATGCGGTGAACGGCAGCCCAGGGTCAGTCCAGCGTGAAGTTGGATGACGATGTCGCCCTTCGGCTCGATGTTCTTCCGAGACGAGCGATGCGATGACGACACAATGGAAAGAGACAAATTCCAAGGGAGAAGCTTCTTTCATCTGTTCAAAGCAGGCCAACGTGGACAATCTCCTGAACAGACACGTCAAGCTGGGAACTCGCCCTCATTATGGTCTTGTAGGCACGCCAGCAGGCTCCAACAAAATGACTTCAACCATGCGAAGAGTGGCAGTCAGTGAAAGGACTCAATTTAGAGCCGCTTTCTCAACAGCGATGAGCATGCCGCCTGGTAAAGTGATAGCCGCATCCAAGGCGAGATTGGGTGTATGGTGCCAACGTGGAAGAAAAGCGAGAATGCGCGCACATTATGAGATGACATCGCAGAGGAAACAGACAACTTTCACTTACCGACGCTGCTCCTTAGAAAATTAACATCATACTTACATCAGGGTCGAGTCCTGTTCATTCCTCTTCCACTTGCATCTTTTCAATGCCACCAATACGCAGGTCGAATTCCCTTCCCATCTATCTCCAATCCTCGCTCCTTGATTATTTCACTGTCGCTACGAGCCGTTCTAGAGGAGTAGCTGCAGCCATGGATGACTCTGAGCTGCCGGCTGACGGGCAACCCGAAATATCCTGGATCAAGGTGGAACTAACTGCGACGCGAGAGTTCGAGATACCGATCGAAAATGGCCTGCTTCTACCCCCTGATGCTGTCCGAAACATGATCCTCAATGATCTTCCGCATCGTATGCTTGCTTTAAGTAGCCTGCGAGTTGCCTCTATCCCCGAATGTTACGAAAATGCAGGCGATTTTCAGGTCGGTTTAGAGCTGGCTACGGATGAGTTGAAGGGTACCTCTACCAGACGAGCACCTTGGCATCCTCGCTGACTCGAACAAATCCAGCGAATGTGGCTTACCGTATGATAACTGACAAAGTGGCGCCCGCTGCTACTCATGAACCTGTTCCCGATACCGACGTCGACAACCTTCCCAATGCCAGTGATCCGGCAAACGCGCAGGCTACTATCGACAAACTCCGTCAGATACATGCAGCTCAGATTGCAGCAGGATCCAAGGGCCAGCATAACACACGTGCGCACCGTCGCGCTGCAAGAAACACCGCCAAAAAGCTACAAGAGGCCATGAGAACTAACAACCTCGAGTCCAACATTAATCCGTTCAAGTCGAAGATAGCAAGCACCCGAGTCAGGAAGCCGCATGTCAAACGCCAGAGGCAAGGGAAGCAACGGAGGCAAGCGCAGCATGAGGAGCAGGGAGAGCAGGAGGAGCAGGTGAAACAGGAGCGAAAGAGAGCACCCCGAAAGCCACCAGGCAACGCGATGGCCGTGCACATCCAAAGTCTGCAGAACTTCACGCAACGGATGGGAAAGGATGGAATCACAGCGCAGTTGGAGACCTTCAGACGCAATGAGGATTCCAAGACTAAGGAAAGATTGGAGAGGGCTGCGGAGAGACGATGGAAGGGTGAGGAAAGTGAGCTGACCGAGGACAAGAAGCTGGACTTGATTGCCGCCCGTGAGTATTTTGTGCTGTCTTCTCTTTGTTCTCGTGGTCTGTGAAGCTGACGAGTCTGTAAATAGAACTCGAGAAAATGTTCGAGGCGGGGAACAAGAGGGCAGACAAGGAGACGAGCGCCAACGACAAGCAAGGGGATGACATGAAGGAGTAACTCCCATGAATCATTGAGTGGGATAACATCGATGCTGAGTCTCTCTTGGACCGGAGAATTGGAGCTACGAATGATTGCTTTGACGGTTTGCACGAGACATTGACAACATGGTATTCGCCAGGAGTGAACAAACGCGCCTGTATACCGGGGCATTGGCTATGACCGAGGAGAGAAATTTAACCTTGCACACCTGGAAAAGTAGCTGCCAGGCCATGGATGAGCAGAAAACGACTCAAGACAGGTCCCTTCCAGTCAGCTGATCATCAAATCGCCAACCCAGTCAAGTTCGCACCGTCGATCTTCTTCTTGTCAAAATCTTTCTTTCCTGCTTCTTCTCCGCTGATTCCATTGACTCCCAAGGTATTAAGGCCGTCCTGCTGATCATCAAATCGCCAATCCACTCAAGTTCGCACCGTCGATCTTCTTCTTGTCCAAGTCTTTCTTTCCTGCTTCTTCTCCGTTGACTCCATTGACTCCCAAGGTCTTAAGACCGTCCTGCTGCTCCTGCTCCCACTTCTCAGCATGCACCTCGATCCCATACTTCCTACAGAGCCTCCTCGCAACGGCCTCCCCGCTCCACCACGCGCCCGTCGTGGTCCCTAACGCAATAAACGGCGCGGTATGTTCGCCCGCCAACCAGAGCCCCCGCCCCGTCAGCCCGCCCGCGTCACGCATACACTCGATGTCCTCGTCGCCATGCTCGAGGCCCACCTGGAAATTACAGTACGATCCGTTCCCCGCGAACCGATCGGCCTGCCACCGCGTCATCACGAACGAGGTGGGCGTACAGGAAGGGTTGCTGGGCGTATAGTTCGGCAGGCGGGAATAGAAAGGGTGCGCAAAGTCGTCGAGCGCGCTGTTGTATTCTGCGCTATGGGGCGGCAGGTCCGCTGTGGAACTGACAAGCCGCGCACCGCACGCCCCGTACATGTAGAATAACAGCGTTGGGTGCGCGGTCGGAGGCGGCAGATGGGCCAGCGAGACGACCGACTGGTTCCACGCCTCATCTGTGGGGTGGGGAACGTAGGCTGGGTCGTGGAAGTGCGTGAATATGGGATAGCTGGAGAGGTCGTCGTCGTCGTCGCTCGAGAGCCAGAACGCGCGGGGGAACGTGACGTACAGTTTCTCCAGGCGGCCGTAGTTGATGTTTGAGATGGCCGAGGTGAGCCGCCGGGGGAGTCGTGGTGTGAATGCGCTTTCGTGGTTCTGTTTCAGCCACCCGAGAGGGCAGGTGACGATGACTTCGTCAAAGGTATGTTTCTGGCCGGACGACGTCGTGACTGTGACCGTAGATGTGTTGCTGTGGTGTTGCCCGTCCTCGCCATTACTGTTTATGTTCTCGTTTCCGTTGTTGGCACCGTCACTGTTGCTGTCGTCCAGTTCGAAGTGCACGATCTCCGTCTCCAGCCTCAGGTCGACATTGTCGCTGTTTGATGTCGCCGTGCGGCTCACCTCCCCTAGGATGTCTCGGTACGTGCTTGCCACGAAGACGTTCTCCCCCTCAATGCACTCCTCGAGGAAGAAGAACTTGAGACTCTGGGTCTCGACGGCGTCGCCCACAAACGGACCCCACATCTGGGCTTCGCGGAGCAGGTCGTCTCGTTGTCGCCGGTCGAGGCCTGCCTCCTCCCTATCGATCTTCGCTCGGAAATACTCGAACAGACTCTCGTGCGGGTCGATCTGCGCCGAGTTGTCGTCCGAGTACTTGAACGCATCGACGACCAGTTCCCACATCTTGGTCGATAGATCCACGGCCTCCGAGTCTGCTCGTCTCACTCCCTCGGCGTCGAAGAGAGCTTGCCGCTCCTCGGGCTCCATGACCACGGTGCGGGTCTGCTCGGCCAGACGCATGATCGGATTGCCCTTCGTGCCGTGAATCCAGTTGGGGCCCATGTCCACGAGGTGGCCGGCTGAGTCGACCTGGTGCACGCGCCCGCCTACCCGGTCGCGCGCTTCAAAGAGCGTCACCACGACTCCGCTGCGGGCGAGGACGTCGGCGCAGCGCAGGCCTGCGATGCCCGCGCCGACGACCGCGACGTGGGGGATTTTGGTCGAGGCCATGGTGCTGGCGTGGCGGATGGCGTGCATTGCCGAAAGTGGTGGCGTTAAGGGCCCATTGTGCGCACTGTTCGCTAGGTCGAGAGAGATTCGCGACATAAACAGACCGGGATCTCTCGCGGAGGTGCTCGAGATTGAGCCTAATGAGGCGCGTACTGGCTTCGATAACTCCAACTCCGAGATCTCAGGCGAGGGCAGTCCGTAGGAGTACTCCGTATTCCTTCGGCCAATGAGATAGGTTGTGCAGTCAGGCGATAGAGAGATTAAACAAGGATTCTGGCTACTATCTCCTCGTAGCGATATGAAGTCAAAGCGACGTATACTGATCAATCGATAATCGCTGCAAGGGATCAATCACCGATATATAGCAGTCAAGCATAGTGATAGTGTCTGCGAGTCTTCGCCCATCGCCGCTTCCTGTGCTCATGGCTCTCGAAGCACTAACACCAAAATCATCGCAGCGGAGACATCGAGACGACTTGTTCGGCAACATCGAGTCTTGCATTCTTGTCCAATGTTAATATGGTACATTTGTCGAATATGCCTTCCACAGCGGACTGGCTGTTATCAGTCCGTGCAAGGCTCAGCTTACAACTTAATTCTCCAAGCATTTTTTTGCGCTTCGTCCTGACCAACCAGACCTCGATGACCTGACATATTTGTCCTATTTTGAACCAGTCGACTCCTTCACTCGCATTTCCACAGCTTACTTCATCGTCCAAGCACCTTGACTGAGCGATAGCAAGCCTTGTACACAATCCATTTCTTCGCCTTTAGCCTTCTCCTTGGTTGGCGATGGCCGGCGATCAGCTCCCTCATCAGGTCGCTTCCGTGAAGGGCTCACGTCGGGGAACGTCATCTCCTCATTCTCCTGCAGGATCGGTCGCTGTCGCGCACTAGGCTGGGTTCTGCGCAGAGCATGCTCCGACATTCTTGTCCCAGGCGCCCAGTTCTCCTTGTCCGAATCTCCAGATGGCGATCTGACATGGCCTTGATGAGCTTTGGGTTTTTCGTCGACCGGGTCTGCCGGGGTGGTCAGACCTTGCAGACGTCCCAGTGACGACTTTGCTCTCGATAATTTGGGTTTACTATCCTTGGATGATGTCATCCGAGCGTTGATCTTCGACAACGAAGGACTGAGGGCTTGGGTGCGCGATTTGAAGCTGTTTGATCGGATGAGGTTAATGGCACTGACGGCCGATCCAGCAGTTTCAGCTTCAGCCTGGGTTGAAAGGGCATCTTTGGTCTTGTTGTCACAGTAGAAATCCCATGTTCGCGCGTCACGGGACCGACCAAAGCCAGCTCCCACAGCTCTGGATCCTGTTCCCTGGCTGCCATCACGGTAAACATCCACCACGCTAATAGCACTCTTGCTGCGACTCATCGGTGTGCCTGATCTAGCTTGCGCGGCTGGGGGTGAAGGACGGGGCTTCTCAGGAGACGGCGTATCTTCCTGTCTTGTTCTCACTTTGACGGCACCATCTACAGTCATGGCCAACCGAACGAAGCTGGAGGTTCTGGCGAGAGGCTCCTTCAACTGGCTCGTTTCTCCAGTCGGACTCCATCCTGCTGATTCGGAACTGGGAGACTTCCGGCCTGTCATCTCGTCGTGATTTCTCTTTCTCGCGCTCCCAAGTCCACTGCTAGTTTCAGATAGACTGTCGACATCCTTTGGCGCGTCCTCTTGAGCTCCGACTACGGCTGGATCCTTCGTTGCTGGCGTTGCATTCTTCTCAAGGCGGGACGAGAGTGTAGAGTTGTCTGACGTACCCTGTGTACTGTGCTTGGAGCTCGCCTCGTCTCGAGGGGTGGGGTTGAGAAGGTCATGAATACTCGAGGCTCGCGAAGCTGGTCGGTTGATGGCATCGGCTGGTGCAAGAGATGCATTTGAAGGGGGTTGAGATAGGACAGAGTCTTCGGGAACAGGAGATGAGCTCGCCTGGGGAGGAGTAGGGCTGGCGGTGTTGTTGCGCAGATGGGCGACGAGTTCATGTGGCTCCAACGGTTTCGAGCGTCTTCGATCGTTCTGACGTCGGTTCTGGAACCAAATCTGCATGAAGAGTCAACCAGGTGGACCAACAAGTGGGAGATCGGTACTCACTTGAACTTCTTTCTCACCGAGTGAGACCTGACTAACTATCTGGGCTCGTTGTATCTTGTCCGGCTTGGAGTTCTTTTGGTACGCCGCTTCGAGAATGGCGTGATCCTGAGGACTGAGCATGGTCAGACAAGGCATTGCCAGAGTAAGCGGTGACTGGGAACGACCGACCTTGTTCTCCGCCTCTTTGCTTTCACACCAGCCGCGACAACAGCAAGAGTAGAAGGGGACATGTTGGTGGGATGGACCTGGAACGCGTAATGAGTGTGGTGAGGAGCCGCAACCGCAACCCTCGTCGCATTCTGTGCAACCACCTCCATACCTTCTCTTTGCTGATCAAGAAGGAAGGACTAGGGGTCAGAACGGTGAAAAGACCAATGTTTGAGTGTCGTGGGTGTCGCGCGCGGGTGTGGGCGCAGAGCGCGTCACGCCCACCACGTCCGCCAAGCAAACAAATCAACTTGACCCACTGGTTTAATGCTGGCTGCTGCGGGCACCCGTGCCTCCCAACGCCATCCATCACGATTCCAGCGATCGCCAAAAATTCAACTCGGCTTCATTTGTATTTTCCACACCGACACTGATGTTCCACAATCGTGCTGCTGTGCTAGCCTGTGTTATACAGGAACCTACGTCGGTCGACCTCGGTCCATTAAGCAAGCGACGACTACAGAGGTTGCTGCGTGCTGACATCTGCTCGTATAGAACCGTCAAAACTTTCAGAGTTTTGAGAAATGGTCGCAGAAGGATCAAATCGAAGAGGCTCGGGTAAGATTAGGCCTCAGGTTGCATCACTCCCTCTGAGACGACGGGGAATATTCTGACGATTACTCACCAAATGACCCAGGTACAAGAGGGACTCACCCATCGATCGCGACAGAGACACGAAACAACGTGACCTCAACCACATCTAAATTATACGAGGTATGGTGTACAATGAATCGGCTGTAATCCACCGCCACTTGCCCCCATCAGCTTGAATTTTAGGCCGTCGCTGCAAAGCCTTTCCAAGGGAAAACCATTCCCGTCCATTCTCTGGCCGGCGCTCGGCCGAGCTTTCAACCCTCCAAGACTAGAATTGCGTGTTGCACGCAAACAGCGAGCAGTGGCGGCGGCTCTACTATCTGTCTTGGCCCTCGGGAGCTGTTAATCTCGAATTTCCAAATCGCCCTCGGCCCCCAAACCACAGAGTCTGATCCGACCTTCGACCATCAGTCCTAGTCAGGGTCGAAACTCAATCATGATCTTTGAGCGCGTCCTTCCGAGCGTGCCAAATCACAGGGTCGTTTGTCGTGCGCACTTTGGCGATGACTCCACTTCAACGCGCAAGTACTGTATCTCAAGGAGTACAAAGCCTCTAGCCATCTATGTGACATGCCTGCCAAGGCACCTGTCGCAGCAGGCAGCAAATTCCCTTGTCTCCGTCGAGTCACTACACATTACGAGTCAGCAAGTCAGATTCGCTGGAAGGGCTCAGCATTGCGACATATCCACCCACACGGCTCGCCTGACGCCTAATAGGGCTGAAGGCAACCTTGCGGAAATCGTCCTTCCGTATGAGACGGGAATACCACTAGCCTTGCACTAAGCACTTCGTACATTTCAACCGTTCTTCAAAGTACCCGAATTCCTCATGAGACTGCGCGTGGAATTGCACCCTGCGGCATCTCTAGCAAAAGCACCATCCTTCAGCTCAATCGGCCAATCGTTGCTCCTGCTGTCCCCTATGTTGCGACATTTCTTATGTCCAGCGACGTCTCCCTCCGTTGTTAATCTTCCTCCGTCCGGACAGCATTTCCCTCAAGGACTGCGCTCGCTGCATCATAAACACTGCTTTAGCTCTTCCCAGCGGCAGTATGGCGAGAGTCGACCGAACAATTTCCCGCGTGACTGCCGGAAAGAATCACCACTTCCTTCGATGCCTACTCTGCCTGGGATGACTCTGATGAAGATCGCTGTCATTGGCAAACAGTGATCGAGAACTTCTGGACGTGTCTGCCTTGGGTAGCGTACTGATCCTGCTCTCCCCCCGGATCCAAGTCTCATTGGCGGTCTATTCCCATGTTCTGGGCCCACCGTACGGGCCTTAATACTCCTGCTCGACCCTATCCGGGCTGAGAATACAAGTCACACTCAACTTTCATCCACTGAGATATACACCTGTCTAGGCAAGTCATCCATCACGGTGCATCTATGCATGAATGAACGATCTCATGATGTTGCTGCCATTTATTTGACTCTCTTTGGCCTAGCAACCCTGCCAGCATGCCGCGCAGCGGCAGATATATGTCCAAATGTTCGACTCACGACGACACTCTTCTGGGCAGAGCGCAGCCATGATCAAAGTTGCAGTGGTTGGTACCAACGGACTGGCGCAGTACATCGCGAACAGTATAGCAACTCAGACCTCCCATCAGTTCGTTGTCCTATCTCGAAGGGTACGTGAGCTCCCCCCAGGCGTCTCTTTGCCGTGGCTGACCTACCAAGCCGAGTCCAGGTCTAACAGCAAGAGGATGGCAAGTACTTCAGGTGAGTCATCTTCTCCTCCTTCTGTGCACGGTGCCTGCGATGGCCGTCTGGAGGAGCATTCCTCATCTATGGCTAGCCGGCGATTAGATACCTTGGTCACTGACTCCTGTGCCGACTAGGTCGACTACTCCAACCCCGGTGACCTCAGATTTAAGCTGGCCGGAGTTGACACGGTCATCTCGACAATCAGCGGCAATGCGCAGCTTGCCTTGATCGACGCCGCGGCTGCAGCTCACGTACGACGTTTTGTCCCTTCGGAATTCGGCGGGCCCCCGTCCTTGCGTCCGCAAAACGATCTCCTCGACCATGGTCGACGCGCAGCCATTCTACGGCTTCACCAACACGAGTCGTCGGGCATGAGGTTCACAGTCTTCACGTGTGGTGTTCTCTATGAGCGATTTGCCCCTGGCGGGATGGCTGCCTCTCAGATTGGCCTTGGAAGTAACATTGGTCAAGAAGGTGACTACTTGATGGACTTTCGCCGGAGGAGAGCGCAGGTTCCTTACCTCAACGCTGCTGGACAACCTGCCACAATATGCATGACCTCCGCTGCCGATGTCGCCCGGTTTGTAGTCGCAGCTTTGGATCTTCCATCCTGGCCGAGAGAGTTCCGCCTACGAGGGGAACGTTTGACGGTCAGGGACGTTGTGGCCATTGCCGAAGACGTTCAGGGTATGTTACGAACAGATGGTTCAAAGCACCAGGTGACTAACGGGGGGACCGATGTAGGTCGGGCATTTGAGATCTCTGGCCATACGAGGAGCTCGCTGCAGGACGCACTGACCTATGCGAGGGCTGTGGGCGATCATGCACGAGAAAATCGTGTCCATCATCTGATCGCCACGGCCGAGGGTCGCTATGACTTTGTCAACACCAATTTGAACCAGCTGGTTTCACTTCGACCGGAGAGCTTCCGGGACTGGCTGATACGGGTCTGGTCGCCTGTTACTTGAGGGACGCTTGCCTGAAGGATCTGCGACAGGAGACCGGAAGAACGAATGCGACAGAAGACCAGAAGAACGGATGCTACATGACACCGGAAGAACGAATGCTTCACGAGATCCAGTGCGAGGCTGGCGGCGAGGAACGAACAATGGCCACTCGATATAAGCATTGGCGCAATGAGAAGCCAACCAGAGGCTGCATCGGAGTCCTCGTCAAACGCAGACCCAACCAGAGCTGCGTTACCTTTCTTGTACTGCAATGAAGGAGTTTGGTATGGAAGCACCCCCACCAAGCGGCAGTTTGGCTTCGAGGAACGGGCCCCATTTTGCACCTATCCATAACAAGCTCTTGCATGATTATCGTCGGGAATAGTATGTTCCCCAGCTCCACTCCACGACTGACCGAGGTAATGGTGACGATTTCCGACTCTCGATTCCCACCACCGACCTCCCGCCGAGTTCGCTCTGACCAAAGGACACACGTCGACATCAGAGTCCATTTGGACCTTTGGCGGCTCTCTGGCGTGCTTGGTCGGGGTAACAATCTTTCCGGGCTGCAACTTGCTTGCTCCCGAGGCTTTCTTCCGCCCGCTACCCTAGGTACCTTAGATATTTTGGTCAATGATATCATGAGAATGTCATGTTTCGCCTTCCACTTCTTAAATTTTATTCCCAGAGCTCCTCTAAACACTTCTGCTAAAGATTCAGTTTCGGGAATATTCCGATTGCACAGACTCTATTCCTCTAGACCTGGAGCCCACTGGCAAAACATCCCGAGCCTATCCTTATCCGCTCGTGCACCCGAAATGAAGGCGGTTGTGATCAAGGGCAAAGAAGCCTACGTCGACCGGGACCGCCCCGTGCCCAAACTGCGCGATGATTATATCCTCATCAAAACCGCGGCAGTGGCGCTCAACCCCACGGACTGGAAGCACATTGCTTTCGGTCTAGGCGCGCAAGGCGGCCTCGTCGGGTGCGATTTCTCCGGGACGGTCGAAGAGGTCGGTTCTGCCGTGACCAAGTCTTGGTCCAAGGGTGATCGCGTCGCTGGCGTCGCTCACGGTGGCAATGCCGTCCAGCCAGACGACGGCGCCTTTGCCGAGTACGTGCTCGCCAAGGGGGACATACAACTGAAGATCCCGGACTCGTTGAGCTTTGAGGCCGCGGCCACCCTGCCACTGGGGACAACCACCGTGATGCAGGGCCTGTTTCAAAAGGCCTTGAAGCTCAATTGGCCGACCGACCCGGTCAAGGAGAAAACCTACGTCCTGATCTATGGGGGCAGCACCGCTACGGGCGCACTGGGCATTCAGTTCGCGAAACTGTGAGTGGCACCGTTCTCGCCTTTTGCTTTTGTTCCTGTCATCTACCACTGGCGACATCCCGATACTCACTGACGGTGCTCGACACAGAGCCGGATACACGGTGCTGACGACCTGCTCGCCCCGTAACTTCGACTATGTCAAGTCGCTGGGCGCCGCGGAAGTGTACGACTACAACGACAAGGAGGCCGCGTCGAAGATCCGCCAATTCACGGACAACAAGCTCAAGTTCGCGTGGGACACGATCAGCGAGAAGGAGAGCGCGCAATTCTGCGCCGACGCCCTCTCCAGCGGATCGGGCGGCAGATATGGCTCCATCTTGCCGGTCAAGTGCCCTCGCGAGGACGTCGAAAGCGTCAGCACACTCATGTACTCGATCTTCGGCGAGCCGTTCAAATTTGGCCCGCAAGAGATTCCGGCCGTGAGTGAGGATTTCGAGTATGCCAAGAAGTTTTTGGCCATGACCGAAGGGCTGTTGAAGGAGGGGAAGATCAAGGCGCACAAACAGACCGTGGGCAAGGACGGGTTGGAAGGCGTGCTGAAAGGCTTGGAGGACATGAAGAATGGAAAGGTGAGTGGAGAGAAGTTGGTCTACCGGGTTGCTGAGACGCCGTGATCTGGATCTGCAGCTATTGCTTGAGAAAGTGGGAGACAGAGGGCCGAGAGTCTGGCTATGACATTGACACGCATGAGCATGTACTTCGTACTTCTATACACATACAGTAGGTAGGTCATGTACTGTAGTTCGGTCAAGCCCAAAAGATGGAGGACGCGCTAGTTTTGGAGCCTAAGAACGGGACCCTCAGCGGCGCTGGCGAGGTGGAAAGGCGCCGTCCCCAGCGATGCCGCCTTTAACCGCGATAGCGCGGGGCCACGCCTGTGCAGAACTTGGCGCCTAAGTTCGTGGGAGTCCTGCATAAAGCGTGATCGGAGAGAATGAACCGATCAATCCATCCATCCATCAATTCCTCTGTGCTCATCCTCGGCTTTGCTCAAGACGTTCAGTCCTGTGATCCGGTGCAGGATGGACGCATTGTCGCCGGCAGAACGGCGTCCAAAAATCAGCACGGCGGTGACGCAAAACCGCGAGGTGCTTCCTTAAATCGGCAGTAGCCTACCAGGTATGGACAGATTTGTCTATAACCGGCGTTGCTGCAGTACAGGCTGAAACAGGTGGACCTAGTAGATCGATCGCTCATTCATTTGACAAGATCCTTAGACTCGATCCTTAGACGCAACCCGGAGATGCAACGCTTTGCTACGGTATATATGCGTTGTCCTTCCTACAATGCGCGCACTTTTGCATGCTGTTGCAACTCGCGGTCACCTATCCTTCCTTAGCAGAGTCTTCAAATGAGCGGCTTTCTCGAGGTTGAGCGCCAACAGATTCTCGACCAGCTGGAATGGAGGCCTAGCGATGACAGGAAACTGTACTTCTTCGAGTGCCGTCCGTCACCAAGTGCGCCATCTACTGCAGAGGCAAAAGTTCGAGAAGGATTTCTCGAACACGACGAGGTGCAATCATGGCTGCAACAAAAGGTGAGACGGAGCCCTGACCTCATTCTGTGTATTCCTGTCGCTTGAAAATACAAGGCTATATACAACGAGTCCGAACTCATCATGATTAGGGCAAATTTAAACCGGCCAAGTCATCGGCCCCCGCTGCCACGAACTCAGGAGGAATTCGTTTGCTCATCGTGGACGGCCTCGAACTCCCCGACGAGGAGAAGGATTGGTGCCTGCACATGGGACGGGAGGACTACGAATCGGTCGAAAAGGCATTTCATCTCCACGCTGCGACGCTCCCGGGCCTTTTCAAGAGCACGGGCGTCTGCTCTGCTTTCAAGGAACTTGATCATGCGACTGGGGATATTCGGCGCGTGTCCACAATCTTGAGGCCGAGCAACACATGGCAGAACAGTCTCTTTGCTGTTTCGCAAACCTACGATCTCTCTTCCAGGGAAAGCACTGCTCTCATGGTAGGCTACGGCTTGGTGGGGGACTCCCTCACCACTCAGACCGACTACATTAGAGAACTGCTACAAGCAAACTCGTCGCTATGGACGCACCCGGCACTGATCCCGAACATCTTCCTCCGCGCGTACGGGGAGTGTTACAAAGATGACGTGCTGGGCTGTGAGGGCAAAACGACAGAGCTGGAAGGATCCGTTGGTGCCACGTCGTATTGGAAATGGACGGAGGAACAGTCATCAGAAAGCGCATCCGTAAAGTCATCAAGCATGTCGCTGAAATCCACATGGAGCGAGTTGGTCGGTCCAACCGATTGGCCTGCTTCGGTCGATGTCAGGACGGCGACCCTTTCAATCCACTTCCATGCCTCAGCAGTCTACCAATACCTGGCGTCGGTGAAGTGGCACCGAGACAGCATCCAGTTCCTGCTTGACCTGCAGATACGGACGGAAAAGCGTTGTCTTCCGGAAGGACGAGTCCCTGTGGAGTGGGAAAGTATGCGCGACCATATGGAATACCACCTCCACACGACGGAACAGATGGTAGAGCACCTGCAGTGGCTGCAACAGCGCGTTCAGACCCAGACTAATGTGGTAAGTCCGTGGATGTGGCGGCGGTGAATGGATGCATCCAAAAACCTCCTGCGCACCTAAATTACCAGCCATGGTCTGGTGTGAGTGATTTTTATCTGACCTGTGCCTCCGGATAGCTCTACAGCGCGACCTCACAGAAGGATAACCTGGTCGCAAGCCGAATCGCGTCCTCGACCAAAAAGGACAGTATAGCCATGATGGCATTCACATTCATCACCGCCCTCTTCCTGCCGGGCACGTATATTGCCTCGGTCTTCAGTACAGGCATGTTCGATTGGATGCCGGCCAACTCATCAGGAGACGGCCACAGAGTGGTCTCGACGCGGTTCTGGATATACTGGGTCACCACAATTCCTCTCACCACGGCGGTCATGGCGGGCTGGTACTTCTGGTATCGAGCCGCGGACGCTGAGTGGCGAAGAACTACTCAATTAGAGATCCACACCGAGGAGGAAGCGGACGAGGAAGAGGAAGAGAAGATAGATGACAAAGATCCGGCACAGCTCGAGAAACAGGCTTCAACGACCCAATATCGGTTTCGAGATCGATGGCCTATGCGCCGATCGGGCACGGCTTTGACATCAAGCAGCTGCCCGGGGAGGCCCGGCAGATCCAGATCGGGGATACGCGAGACGTTCAAGAGAGCAAAGTTATAGTAAGATGAGCCCGGGAATTGTGGAGACGTGTGAGCCCTCCTCGTATGTACATGATCGCTCCGATACGAAGGCTGAGCGAGAAGCGAGATGGCGAGACTTCTAGGTCCGAAGCCACTGTTTTCTCGGGGGGCCAGCTCCTAACAGTTACGGGCAGTAACGGACGGTATGCCGAATTACGGTGGGACAGCCTAAAAGACAAGCAGAACACAGGAATACATTGGCAGTACCTCGTAGTGATGGTGATGGTGATAGTAATAGTGATAGTGAGTAGTATTAGGTAGGTACAGTATCATACGCCACCGACAACAACTGGCGGCCAAGTCAGCACGCAGGGTTCTGCACCATGCGTACTCGGTAACGGGCTGAACAGACCGCGCGCTCCGGTGCTACAACAGCGTTTTCTGTTGACGATTTGGGCAGCAGCTCCAACAGGCACAGACTCGGGATACAGTAGGAAGTTGGACAGGGGAAACAAAGTCGGTGCTGGTGCTGGTGCTGGTGCTGGTGCTGGTGCTGGTGCTGGTGCTGGTGCTGGTGCTGGTGCTGGTGCTGGCTGCGACGGTAGATTGATCGACGGACAGGTCTCGGGCGCCGATTCTTAACGCGAATACTAAACTATTACTACCGTTCAGAGAGTGGTAGGCGGTATCATTCAACGATGTTCTGCCACGCATGTACATGCATGGCGACGAAGGCGCGGGTTCTGGTCTGATCACGAGGATCGACCGAGGACTTACAAACCAAAGAAATGGCATGCGCAGAGGGGATGGATCCGCGAGGAGCAGTATTTCCACACTCTGAAAAGGAGGGCAGAGGTATTGGCAGCCAAGGTTCTGATAGACAAGACGCGAGAGAAAGTACCGAGTACATGCGCGTTCTTAACTACTAGCCTCGAATGATAGAGGAAAGAAAGACCGGGAAATCTGCCATGCCATGCGACGACTGACTACAAAGCTCTGCTTCCTTTCTCGTGCTGCTAGTCCCTCTGTCACATCATCCTCCTCCTTCTCAGCAGAAAGCACTGCTAATCTCTCTGTTGCATCCACCAGCACGCCGGTCTACTCGCAGTAATAGACCCTGGTGAAAGTATAGCCACCTTGCTCAAACGCCTCGCGATTGTCGGCTTTGTAGACGTTGAAAGTCTGGAAATTGTTGCTGGCAGACCCAACAACCTCGCCTGTCCCTCGGCTCTGCGCATCTGCGACGATGTTGACAACCAAGGTGTCGCCATTGGGGAACGTTCCTGGCATCAAACCCGTTAGTAAGTGGCCATCGCCAAGCTTCAGCTGTGGGAGGAGTTGTGGGACAAACCTCGAAGCTCTTGGTTCTCCCATTGGACATAGTGGCCGGGATTGCCCAGGTCGATGTAGGCACCCGGCTGCTGGCCGAAATTGTCGTGATTGGCAACGGCGTACCAGGCGATGCCGCTCTTGTGGCCGTTGTCGCCAATGCCGTTCACGAGGTAGAGCATTTGACCCATTTTAGACAAGGTTTCTTTTCGTGAGTCAGGGAGAAGAGAAAGCGCAATGGTGGTAAGCGTCGAATAAAATGCTTTTGGTCAAGTCCAATCTCGGTTGGTGTGAAAGGGCGGGTTCGTGAAGAGAGCGTTATACCGTGGACCTCGCCCGCTTTTATAGGAGCAACTGACCGTAACTGTGGTCGCGAAGAGATGCAGGGTTTCGTCAAGGCCGATTCTCAACGTCGCATTGATCCCGTGTTGGACCAAACTTCAGCTCCTGCTGACCGCTCTTGCCGGGTTCAGGGCTTTGACTGACCGTGAACCTAGCAAGGCACTCTGTGATGTCGACCTTCTCGGAACAAGAGCGCCTGGTGGTGTCGAGCCATCCGACTTGACCTGTTATCGACGCAAGAGAACCCGCGCAAATTCGTTCCACATATGATTGGACTCCAGATACTGCCCATATCTCATAGAAATGTCCAGGTGTTGTCGAGTTTGCCCGGTAAAGTTGCTGCTCCGAACATGTGTTGGACGTAGACAGTCTCACTTATGGCCGGGTTGTCTAAAAGAAACCCTCGGCCAAGTCGAACAAATCGTGACTGGTTGACGAGTCGCGAAGAACAGAGGGAATGGATATTGGCAGATCTCTGGTATACATTGACAAGCAGCCCACTCGCCCAGGATGGAAACCACGTTTCGCAGTTCCTAGCTGTCTGTTACCTGCGGACAGTACGAGCCGTCGTCATCGCTTTCGCCTAGTCCTCGAAAGAATCGGCAGGCCTGGTTCGATCAGGAAAGCGATGTTACAGTATCCTAGCATAATTGGCCATGTCAAGCGCAAGGTAGAAATCCACTTGGATGATCCGACGACGCAGGAATTCTAGCTGAGAGCGTGAAATAGTAGGTTAGGACGGGGGAGTTGACCTGCTCCGAATGACTCTGAACTTCAGCTCAAGAATTGTGCCAATGGGGCTAGAGATTGTCTTTCCGGCAAAGCGAATGGAAACACGAACCCGACACGAGGCTCGCCCAGGCTTGGCTCTTCTAGGCAAGCGATCAAGCAAAGACCAAAGCAAGGTTTTCAAGCTTATTCACTTCGCTAGGCATCAAAGACCTTTACAACATCAGGCGGCTTTTGTGGTGGTATCCGGCTTTCGGCTACCTGCTACCGAGTACATCAGATCTCAAAGAGCGAACAGGTAAAAGGGAGCCGTAAAACATTATTTACTGTAGCGTCAATTGTTTTGCTCCAAGACTGTACATGGACAATAGGCGTGTCTTCGCGCTCCTCACGCATGCTACCAAATGCTTTATTCTATGGTTAGGGGCCCTCCCTACTGTGGATGTAGGTTACTGCTTCGTGCTGCTACCTGGTCATCACTCCCTCGTGCTAAATGCAGGTTCTAGTATAGTACTGTATATGCAATCCAATCCACGTCACGAATGTATGAATGGCCCCGCCCTCGAAAGAAATTGAAAAAGAAAAGGAAAGCACCAACTATCACCGATATGGTCTCATTGTCCCCCCTTCCCCGTCTCCTACCGGTTTCGTCTCCTCACGTCCTCCATCTCTCGTAAAATTATGTCGTTGAAATCCTGCGCATTGTCCAAGTATAAATGGTGTCCGGCGTCCTTGACGATGACGACCTTGGCACTGCCCTGATCGCGTTCCTTCTCCTCAGGCGAAGCCTTGCTAAGGTTTCGCTGCGTCTCGGCGTCGATCTTCTTCTTTGCCGCGTACCCGCCCTTGACATCCATCCAGTCGTTCTCGCCGTACATGAGCACGACGGGGAGACCAGGCTCGTATTGTTGTTTGGGCGATGTGGAAGCGTCGGTTCCGGGAGATGCAGCTGAGGATGCGCCGGGGTGTTGTTCCAATACACCAGCAGCGTTGACTTCGTGGGTTCTCGATTCCAGAGGTTGGCGACCCACATCGCCGATTCGTCGTATCAGCGGGCTTCGTGCAAAAGCACCGGGCGCCAAGATGTACGCGAGTGCATATTCTCCGGAGCCCCTGAGGCGGAATAATGAATAGCTGTAGTCATGTAGGGCGAGGGCTTCTTCTGACGGGAGATGCGAGAACCGCCTGGACGTCCATCCACTGACAAGCCGGGGACCAAGCGGACCGGCCCAGCGGACGAAGCTGAATGGTGAAATGTTTGCATCCCAAAGATATGTGAGCCATTTCGGGAGGGGTCGACGCGGGGGCGGCGCTGTTGAAGTATCGGAATCTGACGCGTTGTCGTTGGCGGGTAAGCGGTTCGGGTTCGCTTTTTGTTTTAGCTGGGCTTCTTTTTCCGCCTTCTTCCGTGCGTTCAGGAAGTTGTTGTTATCGCCTGTGCTTGGAGTCGAGTCGGCGTCTCCATCTTGCTCTGGTGGAGGGGGCATGGCCGCGTGCGTCGCATAGGGGTCCTCGGGTATCCCCACCGGACTGGCGAGTATCAACTTATTCAGCCGGCCGGGGTATTTGAGGGCGTAACACACGGCCATGTAGCCGCCCATAGAATGGCCGATCAGGGTAAACTTGTCGATCTTCCTCTTCACGCGCCATTCTTCAAGACTGTCAATAAACCAGTCCTCGGCCTCTGTGATTTGCGCCTCCCTCGTCTTGGATCTTAATTTAAAGGGCGGCCGTGAACTGCGGCCCATACCGAGCATATCTAATGCATAGAGCTGCCAGCCTTCTGCTCGGGAGAGGGGCTCGAAGTTCTTGTAGAAGAAGCCTAGACCGGCGCCGTAGCCGTGGAGAATGACGAGGTTGTTCTCGACGGTTTCGCCCACGCGTTCGACGGAGAATTCGTTGAGAGCGCGGTTTTTCCCCGGTAGGGGGACGAGGCGGGAGTGCCATTTTCGCGGGCCGTAGGGGTCGGTAATCGAATTTGTGGTCTGAATTTGCTCTGACGGGGCGTCTCGATTTATCGACACCATTGAGGCATTTCTCGTGGGCGGCTCGGAGCCGGTCTTTGCGTGGGTAGGCGGCTGTTGGAGGTACGGGATGAAGGATAGGACTCGGTGTTCTGCTTGGGCGGCGGGCAGGGCGGTCCACCACTGTGAGAAGCCTTGTTTGTATGAGAGCGGGAAGAGTCCATCGAAGCGAGATTTCCGGGGATTTTGCCTTTCGTCCCTTGCACGCTGGGAGGCTAGAGGACTCCCCTGCGCCCGGGCCTGGAGCTCACTGTCTGACTCGGCGGCGGAGGAGGACATGACGGGCGGGTGGTGGGACGACGGAGCGATGAGAAGATCCTCGGGGTCGGTGGCAAGTGTCGCTGGTGCCGAAGAGGATTGGAAACGAGAAGGACGAGGAGAAAGGTGCCGGACTCTGGGGGCTGCCTCTAGGAGCGGTAGTGCTGAAGGGAGAGTGCGTCTCATATACGAGACATTTGCCTCCCAGTGAAATGGAAGCGAGGGAGGGATGAGATGCTTTTTCAATGCAAGTGGGACGCTGACGTCTTTGGAATCGGTGCTGGTCTCCAGTGGGTTGTTGACAGGCAGCAAGATTAATGAAACTGCATGCGCGAGAGCGATTAGTCCCCCAGAGGCAGCGCCGCTATGCAGAAAGGAAATAAAGAAGCAAAAGTCCAGTGCTGTCAGTCCGTCAACGCCGACATCATCACTCACCAAAAATACGAAGGGGCAGCATGCACGATTCAGCCACTCGGATTTCAATTCGGCCGTGAGTCCCGGAGTTAAGCATGCCCCCTTGCATCCCGGCGCTCGCTTCAGTTCATCCGGCCTCGTGCAGCCCAGCTCTTACCGTTCTGACGCTGTGACTGTTTGCCTATCTGGAATCCTGTGCTGTGTGGTGGAGGTGGATTAATTGTGCTGCCTGGCGTCGGATATCGTCTGCAGGAACCATCTTGTGCTCCAGCTATGCGCAAGGGATTAAGCTGCACCACGGCTCTGGGCATAGCGACAGGACTTCTAGCTGACCGCAGATACGGAGGAGAGGCCAGACGATCAGGACGTTTCACTATCGAGACTTCAATATGTCAGGTCACACATATATCTATAGCTCTATGAATTGTAACAATAGAGAGTAGGCTGCCTACCTAGGGACAGCCTATGACTAGTGTACTGTGTACTCCGTAATGTTCCTATGGTTGAAGACGAGTTTGTGAGACCATAGACAGTGACTTTAACTGCAATGACGCTGGGGCAGGCTTGTAGCTTAGCGTCTGGGCACTGCCTGCGCCTAGGCTGGCGAGGACGAGTGCAGCGGAACGGGAATCATGAATACTGCGTGAATCAATCGTTTAACCATCTTTTGGCCCTACACGCTTGATTGGCACATTAAGATAAGCAAAAAACTGCCCGGAGCTCAAGTACCGCTTTTACACGACCTACCTTCCCTCTCACCTTCGCCCTCATCCCTTCATGCTTAAACGTACTCTACCGCGTGCACATCGTGAAGTCCCCCTTTGCTGTGTGACTGTGCAGATATGAGCCTCGGTTTAGGGGTTTCTGAGGCGCATCCTGAGTATTGGGTCCGTACTCGGTACACACGGCACTTCTTATAAATGGACAACTGCCGGCTAGACGTCGACGTCGCCTTTCCCGCCTCCTCCCCGGCTTGCTTCGCCTCTTGTGCCGGTCGTGCGGGGACGCTCATTGCCCGGCCGAGAGAATGGTTCTTACGAGTAACAGGGGGTCCCTAAATACCAAGAGAACTTTCGTACTTAGAATGAAACCCGTCAAGCTCGTGCCTGGGAACAAGAATGGCGCCGATCAAGGAGATTGAATACTTTCGCGTTCCTCCACGCTGGATATTCGTCAAGATCACCGATTCAGATGGCAAGACGGGCTGGGGTGAAGCGTCCTTGGAAGGGAATTCAGAAGCCGTAGAGGGCTGTTTGGATGCATTCAGGGAACGATTCGTGGGGGTGGAAGCCAAGTGGGTGTTGTCCCCTTTACCGTTCGACCTGTTGGGGCTGACGTTACACACGCAGCGAGATTGAAAATATATGGCAACATGCATACCGGGGAAGTTTCTATCGAGGTGGACCGGTCATTATGAGCGCTCTGGCGGGTATTGATATCGCATTGTGGGATTTAAAGGGTGAGTACTGCATACCAATCCTCGAGCAGAGCGGAGGCAGTACGTCAGGTATTAATTCTTGGTGTAGCACGTAGATTAAATGTGCCCATCTATGAGCTCTTAGGGGGAAAAGTCCGCTCGAAAATCAAGGTCTACACCTGGGTCCGAGGCGAGAATGCTGCTGCTTGCGCAAAACATGCGTATGTGTCCCCCAATCCTGAAGATTGGACCATCGCTGACGTCTTGTCGTTCAGCCTGGTCAGAAAGGAGCAAGGATTCAAGGCGGTCAAAATGACGGCCACCGAAGATCTCGGCTGGGTGGATTCTCCCGCGGCCTTGGACGATGCGGTGGAGCGATTGAAGGCGGTCAAGGCGAGCGGCGTCGACTGTGGACTGGATTTCCACGGCCGCGTCCACAAACCCATGGTGAAGCTGTTGGCGCGCAAGCTGGAGCCTCACGAACCGCTGTTCATCGAAGAGCCGCTGTTGTCGGACCACCCGGAAGGATTACGGTCTTTGGACACCACGATTCCCGTCGCGCTGGGCGAACGACTACACAGCCGCTGGGCGTTCAAGCCGTTCTTGGAGCTGGGCAAAGTGGACATCTTGCAGCCGGACATCAGCCACGCTGGGGGCATCTCGGAGCTTCGTCGCATCGCCACCATGGCCGAGGCCTACGACGTCTCTCTGGCGCCGCACTGCCCGCTCGGACCGATTGCCCTTGCGGCAAGCTTCCAAATCGATGCCGTGAGCGCCAACTTTTTCATTCAGGAGTTGATTCTGGATCCGAACCAGACCCTGTCGGTGGGACAGGGCGACTTAAAGGGCTACACTAAGAATGCAGAGGTGTGGACGGTCAAGGACGGCATGATTGACATGATGGACGGACCCGGGCTGGGCATCGAGGTAGATGAGGAGCGCGTCAGGCAGTCCGCGGTCGGTACCAAATCATGGAGATTCCCCACCTTCAAAGGGCCTGGCGGGGAGCTGCGGGAATGGTAAAGTTGGTATACATCGACTGAAAGTGGAATGGACGGCGTGGACTGAAGAGACAGGAGCTGGCTGGGGATGGGACGAGGTATTTAGGCTATCGAGAACCGCTCTTCGAGAGATCCGACGTTGATAGAGTTATGTTTCAGTAGCTTCTTCGGGTGATCGATCTTTCACCCCGCTAGCGGAAGCCGGGGAGGCGGCATCACCCTAGGCCCCCGATCTCTTCACCCTTGGCGACTGGCTTGCAGCTCCACGGCTCGATCCAGCCTCGTCATCCCCCATCTCTCTGCTCTCTCAATTCCCGTTCACCCGTCCGCGCGCGCAAATACTAGATGAGCGAGCGGGACTTGCAGGTCTCACATTCCTCCATGGCCCTACAGTGATCTGCGCCGAAGAACCCCTCCCCAGCGACACCGACAACCTCACCCCCTCCGCCGCGACCATGAGCTCCCCGTCCCCGTCCCCCGACCTCCGGCTGAACCAGATCGTCAAAGGCGCACCCACGACCAACATCTCCGCCTCCCCGATCCCTCCTCCCCTCCAATCGCTGGGAAAGCAGTCCTCGGACACGCAACAATCCTCGCTAGACCCCCATCTCTCGACCCTCCCGTCGGCCCCACCCCAAATCTACCTGAACCTGCTGATCCTCGAATCGTCCCTCCGCGCACAGTACCTCCACCTGGTCTCCCGGCGGCGTCTGAACACCTTCTTCCTTCTGCTCCTAGCAGCCTGGAACGGGCTCTTCTTCTACGCGCTCTTCCTGCGCCCAAGAGAAGATGGCACCGGTCTAGGCGGGTCCGTGTACTGGGTCATCGAGACGGGCGAGAAACTCGCGCTCATGGGCGGCGTCGTGACCGTCCTCCTCGTCTGGGGCACGGGACAATTGGAGAGGGGCATCCGATGGCCGCGCAGATGGCTGGGCACCACGAACCGCGGCCTGCGCACCTTCAACCTCCGCGTGGTCATCATCAAGAAACGCTTCCTCCGCGAAATGCTCGGCCACCTGAGTTTCCTGCTGCCGTTCGGCCTCTGGCGCGAAGCCGGCGGCAGCGACTGGCACCTCGTCGAGCACGAGCCCGGGCTCGTCGTCGAAGAAGACCTCGCCAAGGGCGGCGACGGCATCATGCTCCTCCTCCTCCCCAAGTCCTTCTCCCCGGAATTCCGCGAGAACTGGGAGGGCTACCGCACCGAGTACTGGGACAAGGAGAACGAGCGGCGCGCGGGCCTCCGGCGCAAACTAAACGCCCAGAGACGATCCAAGGCCCAAGAGGCGGGCGGGTGGAAGTGGTGGACGGGCGCCTGGCGCCTGCAGTCGACACGGCACCATCAGCGCAAACACCACGACCTGGAGAAACATCCCCATGGCCATCATTTACACGGCGGCGGCTCCTCGTCGCATCGCGCGTCGCTCTCGGAAAAGCACACCCACACCCACACCCACACCCACAGCCGGAGCCGGCAGTCGTCCCGCTCGTCGACGCCGCATCTCGACTTCGACGGCACAGCGGAGCGCCCGCTGTCAGAACGCATGCGCCGCGGAAGTAGTGTTTCCAGCACCGCGAGCGTGAGGCGCAAAGCCGCCGCCCGCGACCGCAAGGACGGCACCCCGACGGGATCCCCGCTCCTGAGTCCCCTGACCAGCGCGAGCGCGAGCGCCGGCCTGAGCATGAGCAGCATGAGCGGCAGTGCCGAGGACGAGAGGGAGGAGCGGAGAAGACGGCGGAAAGAAAGGGAGGCGGCCAAGAAGGAACGCGAGGAAGAAAAGGCAGAAGCGGAGAAGGCGAGGGAGAGGGAGTTTCAGATCATAGAAGATCCTCCTCATCAACATCGACAAAAGGCCAAGGGGAAGACCAAGGGGAAACCGAAACAGGAAGCCGAACCAAAGGACGAGAATGGGAATGGGAATGAAAACAGCGACAGCCAGGCTGCCAATACAGCTTCAGCAGCGGGTTATCGTGCCGACGAGAGTAGTGAGCCGACCACGCCGATGGATAATGGCCACGCCTTCTCTCTTGATATGGCTGCTCCGGCGTCGTACGAGGACGGGACGATAAAGGCCGAGCTTTGATTCACGTTTGCGCCGTACAGCATGAGTACCTAGTGAACCTGGAGATGCAGCTGCAGGTGCAGCCGTGTGCGAATAGGCCTGATAGAGCAGGGCAGGTATCCTTCACCTGGTACCAATGCAATGATGTTATTGACGACCCAAACGAGTGACGTATCTACAGTACGGAGTACTTCTAACCTGTTCGTATCCAAGTGCCCAGGGCAGTGACCCGTGTCAGGGCAACATATCTCCAGGTCTGGTGTCAAGCTTCGCCGTGCTGGATGCTATCACTACCGCGCCAGTTCAAGCTCAAGGTCAAGCTCGGAGGTGGCGGACTCCAACCTGATCTCCTCCATGATGCCCTTTCAACATCTCTCATTTCCTCTGCACCGTCGACGCCGTACGCTTGTTCTAACTCGATGTCGTCATGGTCTGAGGTCGCCTGGTCCTCCCTCTCCTTGTCAACCACCCTCTTCACCCGTCTCCCTAGTCTTGGCTTCCAGTTCATCGTCCCGTCCGTCAGGCTTCTGTACGCGGTTCTAAACCCCAACAACGCCGTCAAGATGCCAATCGCCGCCCCGGCCAGACAGTCGATCGCATGATGATGGTAGCTCAACCACAAGGTGCAGGAAATATAGGTTGCGACCACAATCGGCATCAGCACCAGCAGCATCCTCCAGAAGCCCAGTGTTCCCGCATGCCAGTCGTGATCGCCGGAGTGGAGGTGCGTAAAGAGGTAGATGGCCAGATAGCCGAATCCTGCAAATGCAATTTCACTGTGGCCTGACGGGAACGACTGTATCCCCCACTCGATTTCTTTGGCGCTGCCCGTGCACACGTCTTGCACGCGGTACATGATGCCATTGAAACCGACGCCGCTCCCAAGGGGCATAGGCCGCGGTTTACACACGGAAAGGAAATGTGGCCGCAGGCCACCGATGGTCTTTTTCAGGATCGCCTGGAAACAGGTCCCGGTGGCAAGAGCGTACAGGAGACCGAGTGTCGCGGCCCAGAAATCGGCCAAGGACCGGATAATGAATTGCGAAAGGAGTATCGTGCCCAACGGAATGAGGGAGCCCAGCAAGCCCGCAGTAAGGGAGTTGATGATTGCGGGTCGGTAGGGATAGGCGAGGGAGGGGTTGTAGACGGCGCCGGTGGGGTCTAGGAGCGGAAACAGGAGAGGTGGACGGGTTGGGATGAGGAAGACCTGTGCGTGACAATAAGTTTCTTGACCATTGCCAGGTTCAATAAGGGATAGAGGTCGCGTACCGCTCCTGCAATAGCGGTGATGAGAAGGACGAGAAGGATGTCTGGCCAGTGGTCGAGCCAAAACGCTTTGCTGTAGCGGCCGAAACGGCGAAAAGACGCTCTTTGTGGGATTGAGTCGGAGAGAGAGTGGTAGATACGGACTGATAATGGAGGGCGAGGTGGTTCAACGGGTGCGCTCCGAAGATCGCTCATGGTCTTCGCTGGAATGCATGGATAAGGATAGAGGGACAAACTTAATGCTGTTGGACCTGTGGCCCAGTCTTTATGGGAATGCATATACGAATGGGATGGCTTTTCAGACGAGGCCATGTCGAAGAACGATACAGAAGTTGATCATCTGTTGGACGTTGGCGGGCTCAACAACTGGCAACAACGACCTGTGCCAGCTTCGGTTGAGATCAATCATACCTGCCGTTGCAGCCAGCGACGAGCCTTCTCGCTGAGAACAGAAGAGATACAGGAAATAAAATGTCGTAATTGATAACACCATTTTGGATCTCCGCCTCTCCTGGTCACCTCGTCCGCGTCTGCGAAGAGTCTGCTCACACTGTTTTGAACGCTGCGTGTCACGGGGGATGCTGGCCACGAGTCGACCCTCCGATTGTCTTGAACGCGATCTGTGCATGATGTCGAGGCGCTTCGCGCAGCCTTGGAGCAGCGGTCCGTCTTGCTTCATACGTACACCTCTCACACCTGCAGTCGCCGCCCAGGACGGCTTGCAGGCGACCTTGCCGTTCCCGGTGGTCTTTCTCCTGCACGTCGGTGTAGTGGTTCCAGATCTCTTCGCCGGCGCGGATTCCCTCCCACGGCAGTATGCTGGGCTTGTCAGGTCGTTCCCACACTCTTTCATTGACGACAGTCAGGTTCCTTACGCCCGATGGTTTCCAGGTCACATTCGGGTTGCAGCTGTGGTTTGCCAGACACCAGAGGGGATGGACGGCAGCGACCTCGGGCTTGCCGGTCCATGTCGACTGTTGTGCGTCGGCCACGCCTCGGAACTTGGCAAACAGCGTCTGGATGATCCACCAGTCGTACTTCTTGAGCCAGGTGGCACTGTACGGTCGGCATCGGTCCCGCGAATGCATGAGGATCTCGAACCACTGCAGCGGCAACTCGATATGATGCCGCACGCTGTAAGGCAGAGTCTTGGGGCCACTCTTGATGGGCAGCTCAGTGACATCGGGAGTTGGGGAGAAATCGCCCCAGAGATATTTGATCTCGAAGAGGTCGAGCGGGTGAAGTTTCTGCGTCTCTGACATCTGCATTGTGCGAGACAGCAGGAGGAAGTATAGGTCCCATTCTGGAGTCGTCGAGCTCTCTGCCCGGCCGAGATTGTGGATGTCTTCGTTGCCACCTGTTCCTGGGCAGAAGGGTGCTTCTGCCGGGGGGTAGCCTTCGTCAGTCTCGTAGTCGTCCTCATTTGGACGGTGATAGCGCTCTGTAGCAGCTGACTGGCAGTCCTCGGAGCAGAACGGGAGATTGCATCCGATACAATACCTGCGATCCGCTTGATCAATCCCTTCCAGGTCTGCGGCGCAAGCGTCACAGAGAGCTTCACCGTGCGGTCGTATGCCTGTCAAGACTGAGCGCTCTTTCAGGATTGTGGCCCCAGGCGGGACTGGTCTTTTCGCAAACAGTCCCAGTTGTGAAGAGCAATTGGCATGGGTGGAAACGCTGGGTTCCTTCTCGCCGATGGATAGCCTAGGCACGCCCAGGTCGAGGGACGGCGTGAGCGTCGGTAGCGTGGAGATTTCCACCTCAAGGTCTGGTGCAGCCTCGTGGAGTCTGTCGTTGATCTCTTTCAATGCCTCTCTGGACATCCTGTCGGGCTCATGTTCATTCCAAGGGTACACTTGCCGCTGGCACCAGCCGAACACCGTTGGCTTGTGGTCCTCTTGCCGCAATATCCCTACACATTTTCTGAACTTGGACTCATCCTCATACACGGTCGAGTATTTGCAGAAGTCTTCGGTGACCTCCTCAATGTCCTTGGCCTTGTCCGTCGTCTCGTCTCCGTCCAAGCGACGAATCGCTCTCTTCACCGCCATGATCTCGTCGATCCACAGCTTCGCCTGGACTTGAGCGCCTAAGATGATTGCGGAACGGCACAACAGAACGAGAGACCAGTATTCGTGCTTCAACGCCACAGCAGTCGTCTCACGCTCGTCCTGCTCGTTCCCGGTTGGCGGCCAGGGCTCGCCTTCCGAATCGACAGGCACAAGATCTGAGACATCGGGCCCGTCCAGAGCGACCAAGCATAGCGTGTACGAGACATACGCATCCGCCAAAGCCAGCTCACTGTATCCCAAGGCCTCGTAGACTTCTGCCCGTTTCAGAATAATCTCAGGACAAGGACCAGGGCATTTCGCTAATCGCTCAGTCAAGCGGTGACGAGCCAGTAGCAGGTACGCGAACCTCCTCCGCCGGTCTGTGAGCTTCCGGATCTCTGCCACTGAAGGGCCATCAGGAGTGCCGAGGGCAACACTATGGTCGTCTGGCAGCTGCTCCAGAATCGTCCGCAAGTAGCGCGGGAGAGCTGAGCCATCGTCGTGAGCCTGGCCCTCCATCGTTGCGGTTTCTTCCTCAGATTGAGAAGGGTCGGAGATTGCGAGGTCTGTCATTTTATCTGAAAATGCAAATGTGCGAGGCGCGCCATCAGTAATTATCTGGCTGATCGTCAAGAACCAGATAAATTCTTCCTTGGCGACTTCTCCTCGACGCCGACTAGGCCTAAAGTGGCGCCGAAGGCTTTGGCGTTGATGGCCTTGTGCTCCGACGTGGATCCCCTTATGATCCGTTACGAGTATTATGTGCCAAGCTGACTCCGTGAGAGTATATCTATTGAAGTGCTACAAAGACCAGAAATCACAGCCACTCCCCGGCCAAAATCTCCCAGCCTGATGGACCACTCACGCCTGTAGAGGATTGCCGGACCTGTCCACCTGCTGGATCTGTCCATCATCACATCGGACTTGGACTTGGACGAACTTCGCCCTGGCCGTCGCACCAGGCCCAGACATGACGAATCCCTCCACCAACCCATCACGGTATGACTTCTGCACAACAGCGGTTCTTCCCTCCTCGGCTTTCAATTCTCTCAGCACTCTCTCAGCTTCAGTGTTCGCCCCTTGCGACGTCAAGAAAGTCCCGCGCAGTTGCATATCTTCAACAGGCGGGTATTGGCTTCCCGGGCCACGAGCACCGACACTTATATTCGGGCTCGCAATAGTGATATTCCAGACCTTGCACGGCAACGCCCGAACGACGTCCCGGTTGCGTTCCCTCGGCAGCTGAAACTTCATGATGTTGCCATCCGGCAACGGTGCGGTGAAGTGTTCCACGTTTGGAAACGCCCCACTGAAGACGAGGTCGTCGAGCATATCTCCGCCGGTAGTCTCTTCCATCTCCATCCTCGTGTGGAGCTGATTGAAGACCTCTTCTAACGGGTAGAAAGGGCCCGAGATGGAGACGTCTAGCATGTGGGGCTTCGAAGTCTTGGGTTAGTAGATCACGTCTGGGTCTGGCCTGTCGCCACCGGGCAGCCCGGTCAGGCGCATGGTCGTACGAGATCTTGTAGGAACCTCCCCTCCATCAGCTAGAATGCGGCATTCCTGTTTGTGTCTCGGCCAGTCACTGCGCTGGCAGGCTGTCGAGCAGTAGTGTCGAGCACGGCAGCGGCTGCAACGCTTGAGAGGGCCTCGTCACGGCCGGGGTGATGCTGGCATCGGAAGCAGTGAGACGTGATGGTCTGGGAGGCGTTCTGGGAGGACATGGCGAGTGCTTATAGGCATGAACAAGGAGATATACACGGCAAAGGATGATGGACGAAGGAAACACACAGCCTTGCAATTTAGTATTCAGGAGTGATCGTCCGGGGAACAAGAACGGAGCTACCCCCGTACTCTGTAGGTCACAACAATACGCCCACTGGGTACTCTTATCGGCTTGACCTACCTAGTAAGCTTGTACTGGGTATGGGCTTGTTTCAAAACCGCTTCAAGGGAATCTCCCGCGTAGCCACTTTACGCGACCGCGTCGGCGCGTCGCCCCAAGTGACGAGACTAAAAGGGCCTTAGCCGCTTTGAGCGGCGATCCAAAAAGCAGCGGGATGCCAATGAACGAAGCCGAAGCATTCGCCCACTGACGCTCCTCCGCAATTGCAAGCTCGCACAGTCGGTCGTTGTCGTCTGGTTCGTTGTCCACTATGGCTCGTATCCTCATCACGGGCTCTTCGGACGGCCTGGGCTCTTTGACTGCACGTGCCCTCGTCAAAAAGGGCCATTCCGTGGTCCTGCACGCGCGAAATGATCAACGAGCTCACGACGCGCGATCCGCATGCCCCGACGCCGAGACATGCGTCGTCGCGGACCTCTCCGACATCTCGCAGACGAAGAAGCTCGCTGACGATATCAATCGCTTGGGTGCCTTCGACGCCGTCATCCACAATGCAGGGCTCTATACCGGGCCCTATCGGAAGACGAAGGAGGGTTGGCCAAGCATACTCGCAGTCAATACCCTGAGCCCGTATATCCTCACCTGCTTGATCAATCCCAAGCCGAAGCGACTCGTATTTGTATCGTCTGGGCTTCACAGTGGAGGAGACGCATCGTGCAAAGACATCACCTGGCAAGAGCGCGGCGAGCGGGGCTTCAGGGACTTCCAAGCGTACTCCGACACGAAGCTGCACGATATTCTCCTTGCGTGCTTCTTCGCCAAGAAGTGGCCCGACGTGCAGAGCAATTCGCTGGACCCGGGCTGGGTTGCGACTAAGATGGGGGGAGCTGGAGCTACTGGGGACATCCATGCAGCGGTAGATACCTATGTCATGCTCGCAGAAGGGTCGGGCAAGGCGAAGGACGCATCGGGGAAGTACTGGTACCATTGTGAGCCAAGATCGCCGAAAAGAGAGGCCAATGAAGACGCTGTACAACAAAACCTGATCAAACAACTGGAAGAACTCACTGGTGTCAGCGTACCGGATAGTTGAGCTACACGGCCTGGTACTCAGCAAGTATCCCAATTTCCGGGTCTCTAAGTGATCTCTTTATCCGGGACAGAACTGCCAGCATGAATCCGAGCGGCCGATGGCATGGCGGCAACTTGAAGCCCGTCGGGCAGGACGAGCATCAGCGCCATCAGCATGAACGAGGCGGCGACGGCGGCCTCACGTGTCTGGGGTTAGAATCGAGTTTCACATGCTCCCGACAGCCAATCACATCCGAGGCGAATCAGAATCTCACCCCCTGCGAATCTGACATTGCGTGGAACCTTCCTTCTCACTGACCGCAACCTCGCCGTGAGCGCTACGTACGTCCTTTTGTTCTTGTTTTCAGATAGTCCATTGCCACAGCCAGCATGTTCTTGCTTTATGCGGGTTTGTCTTTGGCGCTGCCTTACCTAATATGGTCGGTGTTTCGATTCGCGAACAACTACATCGAAGCAAAGAAGATTGGGTTACCGATCGTGATCAGCCCCATCGACCCGCGCAATCCACTATGGCTGCTCACGAAAGACCGCCTCAAGCCCATCATCTCTCGTTTGCCATTTGGCCTTGGCGAATGGGCTGACCGAGCAGAAGTCGGGTGGACTTTTTACCCCAGATTCTCCGTCCATGCCAAATATGGTCAGGCCTTCACGATTGTCTCTCCCGGCACCAATGAGGTCTATATGGCTGAACCCGCCGCCACCGAAGATATCTTGCGGCGGAGAAATGACTTTATCAAAGACCCAGACGTATACGGCATGCTCGACTTCTATGGACCGAACCTCGACACAGTCAACGGCAAGGCGTGGGACCGCCACCGGAAAATCACCGTCCCGCCCTTCAATGAACAGAACAGCGCATTGGTGTGGCGAGAAACGGCAGAGCAGGCAGACCAGATGCTCGACGTCTGGTCCAAGGCCGAATATGTTACAACCACTCAGAGCGACGTCCATGCTGTGGCACTGAATGTGCTGTGTGGCGCCGGGTTTGGATTGCACAGTAGCTTCGTCGACACTAGATCACCGGTTGCGGACGGCCAATCCGAGCTCCGGCTGGGATACCGACAGAGTCTCCAGACACTGTTGGCAAACATCATACAGCTTGTTCTATTGAGTCTCCTGAAGAAGGCGGGGATTCCACAGTATATGTTCTTCGGCGGTATGCGCAGAGTTGCTCTCGCCTACGAAGAATTCAAAGGGTACATGATGGAGATGCTGGAGAAGGAGAAGGCGGCGTTCGAACAAGGCGACCTCACCAGGCACAACTTGATGAGTGCGCTAGTGAGAGCATCCGAACAGTCTCGAGAGGGCGCTCGAACGTCAAAGGAATCTTCCGACGTGTCGGCAGCTGGCCTGTCCGACGAGGAGGTCTTGGGCAATCTGTTCATCTACAATCTGGCCGGCCATGACACGACCGCGGCTACTCTACACTTTGCAATCACCCTGCTTGCCGTCTTCCCTGAGTGGCAGACATGGATTGCCGAAGAGGTTGACGAAGTACGAAAGGCTGACCCCTCAGGGCTGTGGTATTATGAGGAGACATTCCCCTTGCTCGAAAGATGTTTAGCGTTGATGGTAAGAATGAGTCATACCTTCAAGAACCCGCTAATGCCATATAGTACGAGACTGTCCGACTGTACGGACCCGTCGTCATGATGCCTCGTTACACGGGAGATGCTGCCCAGAGGCTTAAGATCCTGGACAAGGAATGTATCATACCTCGGAGGACTTCGGTAACCTTGAATTTTGCAGCATTACACAGCCACCCCGACTACTGGGGGCGTGATGCGCTGAGTTTCCGGCCGGACAGATGGATTGTGCCAGGAGGAAAGAAGGCTGGCGAACCATCTCTTTTTCAGCCAGCCCCGGGTTCCTTCATACCATGGAACGCGGGGCCTAGGATCTGTAAGTTGACTTCATCCCCAAAGCATGCGCCGTCTCCACGCCCTACGCTATGGCATTTCCTCGGGCACTGTCTTTGACCAATGGTCTCTCCACCGCCGTCACGCCGAGGTTTGCTCTGATATCTCTATAGGTCCGGGCAAGAAGTTCTCCCAGGTGGAATTTGTTCGCACCATCTTTACCCTGTTTGCCAACAACTCGAGGGTGACATTGGTCCAGGAACCCGGGGAGAGTGAGCAAGCTGCCAAGGCGAGGATCCTGCGAATCGTGAACGAAGCCAAAGTCGAAGTGACGTTGAAGATGGTTGACGCCGAAAGGATCAAGCTTAGGTGGACCAGAGATACGAGTTCACCCTGACTCGGAATGTGCGCGAGGAACGACGATGTCACTGATATTGGGCGGCGACTCTTCCGATGCGCATTGCTTACCTATTCCACCCGACGGGAAAGCAGTTCACTCCCAAGCTTCAGCTCAAGGCTGACAGTGGGACTCGTGCCAAGTACCTAAGCGTGTCTTGACCCCAGATAGCTCTCAAAGTCCTCTTGTGTGAAGGCATTGGTGAAGCCCCCTGCGATGGCGGTACACAGTTCAGTCGACGAGGTGAGACGAGAGGTCAAGAGCCGATGGAACGTTACTTAGACGAGGGTCGCAATGACTACGCCGCGCAAATGTCCGCTGCTTAAATTCTGCAATCATATACAGCGTCTTCATGGCACCTCCTCGACGTGATTGCCGCGCTTCGAGCGCACACAGCGGCCTGATCAGATTCCTTCATCAATGATGGAAACCACATTCTTGAGAGCTAGCCTAGGAAAGGCTTTGCAAGCATGCCGTCCCTGCAGGTACTCTCCCCGCCATCATTTGAAACGTTCTTGTTCGCTCACTTAGCCCAGGAGGCTCAAACGAAAATGCAATCGGGAGCTTCCATCGTGCTCGCTGGTAAGCGCCTTTCCAGCCCTGGGTTGCATGACGAGAAGACACCTTGGATCTTCGCCACGGTGCGCTCAGTATGGCTGACGCAGAGTGAACAGTGTCTTCGCTTGGGCAAGCCTTGTGGCTATCCGCTCAAGCGACAACATGACACCGCGCATGATACAGATTTCTTGCTTCAGAGGATTCAGCAACTCGAACACCAACTGGAGATTGCGCAGTCCGGCAGTATAGCTGGCTTGGTTGCCAGTCTACCCCCTACACCCGGTTGGCAAGCATCTCTTCTCCCTGCGAATACGAGCCATCGGCCGCTGGGCGGGGAATGGCGGCCGCTCGCTGTAGTAGGGCCGCTCACTTTTCCGAAGGCAATCATCCTCGATGCGGACCTCTTCACATCATTGGCGCGGTCTGGAATGCACAACATAGCCGGGGGCGCTCCATTCGAAGTCCTCGACGCCATTGACTTTGACATCGACGCAATCTGTCAGCAGTACTTCGCTGGTGCGCATAGGTGGTTTCCCATGCTCAGTAGGAAGCGACTGGCACAGACTCTGGCTAGTTCACTGACCGAGTTGAATCCTGCTGTTGCACTGCTTCTGCTTGGTATGAAACTGTTAGCAGAGCCGCTACGTTTACACGACGCACCGGAGACGCCGCTCTACCAACTGACCAGGCAGTATATTTCTGCGACCGAGAACGCCGGGTCCCTCAACATTGTTCTTGTTCAGGCTATCATCCTGACTGCCATATACGAGCTTGGTCATGCTATTCTTCCTTCCGCCTATCTCAGTGTCAGCCGTGCAGTACGGGTCGGACATCTGTTAGGCCTCCACGACAAGGACCATGCTAGCCAAATGTTCAAAGCACCCGATACGTGGACGCTGTGCGAGGAGGAGCGTCGGACATGGTGGGTGGTCGTCATCCTCGATCGGTGAGCTGGCTGGACGCGAGATGGCGATGTGGATGTACTAATGGATTCTAGCTATGTGCAATGCGGCATGACTGGCGTGCCTCTGGCTGCATGTGAACCTCGTCAGGGTGAACTCCTACCTTGCAACGACAACGACTGGTATCAAGGGCTGGTAGGGTCGAACGATCCGCTTTTCACGGCTAGTCCGTCGTTCGCGACTCCTGGCATTCACTTGGCGAACGTCTGCCGAGCGTCACACATGCTCGGACGGGTGCTACGGCACAAAGCTGACCATATGCTGGAATTTCCCGACAAATTGGCAGAAGCGTTCCAACTCCATCGAGCCCTCCAGTCACTGGAGATGTGCTTTCCCTGCGAGGAGACTCATGACAACATCAGGACATGCGATCTGCCCAGAGCATTCGTGTGCAGTGCTCGGTTCATACTGTACAATATCTACGCCTGCAACGAAGGATACAGCGGCTACAAACTTGGTCGAGAGACAGATATGCAGCAGATCTCAGTGGACGGCCTGTCGACGGTGGCGCTCACGGTGGCGCAGATGGCACAACGATTCATTGAAGACTGGGAGATGGGCGTGAGAGGCCATGCGCCCATGCTGGCTCATTGCATGTATCAGGCTCTTGGGGAGTGTGCATGGTTCGTGCGCGAAGACCCTAGTCCACAGGTGCAGTACGCCTTTGACACCATTGCGAATGCGCTGAAGTGTATGGCGCATCAATGGAGGGTTTGTGGTGAGTAGCTGGTCACCGCTCGCTCGACCGTACAATCCGCACTGGCTAACACCTGCCAGACGAATACTTGAAACTCTTCGAGAGCTCGGAGGGCATGACCATCAACTAATCATCAGCACGCCGGACGCACAGCACATGATGTTCTTCGTCCATGCGGTAGATCGTCATGGCCGAGCGTGTCCCATCCGATGTGGCCTAATTTCTAGGTGAAGACGGAACTCCAATCCTGCTTCTTCACCCAGTCTTCGACAGATGGGAGCTGCACATCCACCCCAAGCTATCGTCGAACGTGGTCAGCGTCGGTCTCGACATAATCAATCGGGACGGGCTCCAGACTTACGTCCTTGGGATGCACCAGCGTCGGATCGTCCCTGCCTTCATACCCGAAGTCTTGGATGTACTTGGCATTGTCGGTCACCTCGTCGACCAGCTCTTCCGGGAGTGCTTCCCAAGTTGCGTCGGGCGGCATCTGTTTGCTGACTACCTTGACGCCTTTGACTTGACCGATGATCTCCAGATATTCGCCCATGGTCATCCAAGCCCGGTACGCGATCAGGTTTTTCCCCGGCGCCACCTCGAGGAGGGCCCTGGTGAAGGGACCGGTGTCCTCCTCGGTCGCGATCAACGGCAGCTTTACAGTCGTTGGGATGTTGTCCCAGAAGAAGTACACGCCGTTCTCATCCTGCGAGAGAAGGAGTTCTTCACGTCAGCGGCAACTTGCTAGAGAACAAAAGCTTGTAAGCAACGGACGCCACTCTTACCTTTTGTGGCCTCATGAACGGATAAGTGATCAGGTTCGACAGATAAAACCCAACCTGGAGGATGCTCGTCTTGGCCCACAAGTCCGGATACTTGGCCTGGCCGTACTCGGCGGCATGGGCCTTGGAGTCGAAGTGATACACGTGGGGATACTTCCCCTTGGACCATTTCGTGGCATTCGACAGGCCCGAGAAGATCAATCTCTCAAGCTCCTCCGTCTTGGCTGCCGCGTCGAACACGTTCTTGCCCTGCTGCTCCTCAATCTTGGCCGCCCACACGTTCTTCGGCTGGCCCGTCGCCGCGGCCTTGTCCGAGTTCGCCGGATCGTAATACATGCCCCAGAAGTCGGTAACGCTGAACACGGTATGTGCGCCCTTGAAGGCTTCGGCAAGGGAAGTCACATCGTCGAGGGTTGCGCTCACGACCTCGTGCACGCCTTTGTCTTTGAGCTTTTGGGCCGCCGCGCTGTTGGCGTTGCGGGTCAAGGCCCGGATTTTCCAGCCGGGGAGGTCGAGGAAGGTGTTTACCACGGAGCCGCCTTGCGTGCCTGTGGCGCCGAGGACGACGATCAGCTTCGACATGGTGGGACGGATGAGACCAGAGAGAGGCGAGAGACGCGACTAGATTAGAGCGACGTGACGTGACGAGACGAGATGAGAGATGAGAGCAAACGGGATTCTGAGTCGTCAAATGTGCTTCTGGCTAGGACGTGTCGGCGTGTATAAAGTAACTCTTCGCTCGAGATCTATTATGTCCCTTCACAGCGACGGCATCAGAGCCGTCTTGATATAATCATCATTGTACCAAGCACACCAGCCCGCAGCAAGATCAGAATGAGGACCAGAGAACCAAAATCACATTCAACACAAAAATCAAAGGGGTCTTTCGACCGCCGCGCTCGGACGGACGAATAAAGCCCAGGATCTGGTCTGGTCTGGTCTGGTCTGATCTGATAGTCCTATGTAGTCGGATGCTAAACAAGCACCCACCTACCTACCCTCTCTCTCCCGATCCGCTGACACAAGCGAGTGCTCTAATACACAGCGTGCCCGAGAGTCTGGGTGTCCGGTCTGGGTGTCTAGGTGTGTGAGTGTTTTAAGTATCCTACCGAATGACGAACGACAAGATCTCCATTCCATTCCAGTATGTATGCATGTATGCATGTGATGTAGTATGTAGTACGTATCGGCAGACAGACAGACATACATACAGACCTGGCCCCAGTCTGTATGTATGTAATTACTCGGTACACATGAGACCACAAAAAACTCCTACCCCAGTTCCAGGTCTCGCTCCGCCGTATGCAATGCAGTATACAGTAGGATATGTGGGGTGCCACGGTGGATACTGCGATCGATACAATACTGAGATACTGCGATATCCTACTCGTAGTGTACTTGGGTTAACCCGGTCGGCGCAATATCTCTCCGCCCTGCCTACCGGTTTGCCTTGTCGTGGCCGGGGTAGGCGTATATCATCAGGCCGAGGACGATAGTCTGCACCGTCCCCGTCCCCATTCCCGTTGGATTGGAAATTGAAATCGGAAATCGGAAATCGGAAAATCGGAAAATCGGGATCTATGCATCGCATTGCATCACACCGCATAGCACTGTATAGCACGCCTGAATATGAGAGCGGTAGAGCGGATGGGAGTGGAGTGGCCTGGCTCCTGGCCTTACGAGGACTTGATTTGCCTTGCCCTGACACTCCTGGACTCTACTGGACAAGACTAGAGACCAGACCAGACCAGACCGACTTCCTGGATTAGATCTTATCTTGTGTTGTTCAGTGCATATACCTAGGTATGCTCCACGGAGTACGGTATCCTATGTCTCACACACACACAAGACTGTCTGTCCTGCCGTGCGTGACGTTCGCATGCTCTGCTGTATTCCTACAGTACTCACTTTCTCGGCTTCAGTTGCAAATCGTCATCTTGCATCCTACTCGGTACTGCCGTATTATTAATGAAGGGGGATGATTTAGATGCCGCTTCCGTGTATGTATGGGTATAGGTATGGATATGGACATGGATATGGATGTCACTCATTCATTATTATAGGCCACGCCGTCCGATTTGGTCCGTCGTGCTCTTCGTCCTCGTCCTCGTCCTCGTTTCTTGATTTCTTCCCCTCCTGCCTTTGTTTTCCTTCGTTCCGAACTGCGTGGGTGGCTACAGCGGTGGATAGTCCTTTATAGTCCAGTGAAGTCCAGTAGCTGGACTGGATGGATGCCTTGGACGCACCTCCCGTTCATGTTCCCGTTTGATTAATCCACTCATACTTGGCTTGACTCGACTCGACTCGACTCGTCTCGTCTCGTCTCGTGGCATACATCTATATGTCTGTCAAGGCGAGGCAGGTAGCGTGTGGGTACATACCGTCCAACCAACGAACAACGAACGAAAACAACTCGACTCTACTTGCCGTCCCGGGTGCGGGTAAAGTCTATAGCAACACCTACCTGTTCTGGCATATGAGGATATGAGGAGACCACTTGGTTGGTCGTGGCGACGAAACCCCCCGACGGGAAGTGTTTCCGAGCCCAGTGGAATGGAATAGATGATCCAACAAGCGGCAGTTCGTCTGTCTCCTTACTTGCCAGTATCTCAGGGCTCTGTTCGAAGAATACTCGCACGTGTCTATCCCGTCCGCCAACGCTACTGCCTTCACCAAGACGAGAAAGAGACACTTGCTTTGGAATCAAGGCGCGGATCTCTCCTGCTTTGGTGGCATTGTTAGTCTTGATGTAATGGTTGCTCGGCTTTATCGCCCTCCCTCTCCGCGACCGATCTTGGGTGACGGAGCAAAATAGCAAGGGCGGAAGGAGTGGATTTTGTCAACGCTTCAGCCCAAGACCCAGTCAAATGGCAAACTCGAGCCCGTCGGACTCCTTGGACGGCGTCAAGGTCGCGGCTGCCGAGTTTCTGGCCCGGACCACCGGGAAAGTTGAATGTATTGGCGAATAACGCGGGCAAGCAGAAACGGGGAGAAATAATCATTCGATGGTATTCGAAAAGTATTCCATGAGGTACTTACTGACACCGCACATCAGGCATCATGGCATGTCTGCAGGGCAGCATCGCCAACGGCTTCGAACGCCAATTCAGAGGCAACCATCTCGCTCACTTCGCTCTCCCGACCTTGGTCCACCCGGCGCTGATCGCCAGCAGTACAACGGCCTTCAACTGATAGGTCGAGTGTGTGTCGTCCTCCTCCCATCGCTACAGCTCCGTACACTTCGAGGATGTCAACCATTCGGACAACTCGCGCACGTACGGTCCAAGACGCCGAATATGTGAATGGCGAACTATATCGATCGCATGTATCGGTCGTGGAGCGTCCACGCGTTGTCTCTCCACCCGGGCGGCATATGGAAAAGACTGCAGCAGTACGCCCTTGCCAACCAGGTCCGGCCTGCAAGGCAGAACCGGAGATCGAGCCTGAACGAGTTCTGCGGAATACGGTGGGTCGGATCGTATAGCGTTGAGGAAGAGGATCGTTTGTGGGAGCTGAGTATATGTGGACGTACGTACAGACTCCGTAGCAGAGGATCGACTGTGGGGGCTGAGTATCGGTTGATGGGCGTACATACTCCGTAGGAAAGCAAAGGGGACGAGCAGGAAAAGAGAGTCGATCGAATCTTCGAGTCATGGACCACATCTCTCTACTCGCTCACCCAGCTTGGCGCACCAGCATGGTCGCGATGTCTTCCGGGCCACCTGTAATCCATGTCCGTCGGGATATTCTTGCTCAGATGATTCATGTACGTCGGCGGGACACGGCCTAGTCGTTTCCACCTCTCGGTCGCCGGGATTCCGTGCTCCTCGTTATAATCCGCTAGCAGATCTTCAATCGCGCTCGCCCACTTGATGAGCCGGTCCTCTTGCCATGCTGTGTGTTGGAGCGTCAGGGGAACGGGCATGCCATCTGGATCCAAGCCGATAGGGATGCTCATCACGGGATAGCCGGCCTGAGCGGCGATTTGGATACCCCCGGCCTTGACGTCGCAGAAGAGGAGCGCGTCGAGCGGCTTCTCCTCCTCTTTAGCCACAGACACCTGAGACGGCGGCTCGGGCAGAAATTGCGCGAACTCCGCTATCAACTCCGGTGCGGCTGCGAATAACCGCGTGACTTCATCGTAGACCTCGCTTCTTGGTGTCGATTCTCGCTGGTAGGTTTGCAGGAGTTCCAGGAACCGCTTGTAGATTTCGGGCTGCGCTGCGAAGCGAGTCTGCCGACGATGTCAATATATGTGCGACCTCACTCGGGAAGGGCACGGGACGGGGGGGGGGGGGGGGTTTATACCTTGATCTTAGTCACGTAGCCCATGGCTTGGTTGAACTCGATGAAGGGCTTGGTGCTTTCTTCTCGATACCCTTTCAACGCGGCGTCAATCCCGTTCTGACGACATTGCAATTGGATATGCCTCAACGCGGCATGGTACGTCTCGTCTTTGATGCCTTTTGTGTCGACGCATTTGCGGAACAGCTGCTGCCCGTCAGGAAACATGGGGAGATCGCCGGCATGGCCGCCCTCGCTGCCGCGGTTTTCGTCGTTGAAGCGGACGACGTCTTCGAGGGTCTTGATTGGCGTGTTCTTCAGTTTGCTGAGGTAGGCATTCATCAGGTAGTAGGTCTGAACCTTGCTGACTGTGATTTCGGAGATTTCGGGCTTGTCTTCGCCGTATCGTTCCCTGATAGGCAGACTAGGTCAGGCTCGGGTGGAATTGTAAGCGCCTGGTATACCATGACTTACCAGTCCCATATGCCGTCTTTGCCCATCCTCTCTTCCGCGCACGGCATGTCGACGGGGATGATTTCAGCACCGGCCTGCTTCAAGAGGCCCAGCACCTTCTCTGCAACGAGTCTTTGCGGGAACGGCGCAACGTCCCAAAAACACCTCATGGGCAGTCCAAACCTTGCGCCCTTGAGTGCATGGCGATCGGTGAGGCAGGCGTAGTAACTGTTTGGCTGACGTCTCCCGGGCTGGGTGCTGAACTTGTCATCCGGATCTGGGCCAGCGACGACGTCCAGGGCTCGAGCCACGTCGGCGACGCAGCGACCGTAGTGGCCGACGGAGTCCTGGGTCTCGGAGATGGGAATGACGCCTCCGCGCGATGTGAGGCCGACGGTCGGCTTGATCGCAGCCACGCCGCACACCATGCCAGGCGAGATCACACTACAGTCAGTCTCCGTGCCAAAAGCGAGGGGAACAATGTTGGCCGACACGCTAGCCGGGCTGCCTGAGCTGCTGCCATCTGTCGCACCTTGTCAGCGCACACTTGCCGGCGGGTAGACATGTACCTACTTGCAGAGCGGTTCAACATATAAGGGTTCCGAGTTTGACCTCCGCGCGCTGAATAGCCTAATGCATAGACACTGCCTCTCATGCCGGCCCATTCGTCCAGGTTCGATTTGCCTATGATGATGGCCCCGCTCTCACGTAGCAGATGGACGATGTGAGCATCCTTGGGCACAATGCACCCCAGGAGAGCCCACGAGCCAGCGGTTGTTTGCATTTTGTCCGCGGTCGCGATATTCTGATGAAGAAGTAGATAGTCAGTGAGCTTGACTCGAGTGGGTACAGAAGTACTACTCACGTCCTTGATAAGCACGGGAACGCCGTGGAGCGGGCCTCGTACTCTCTGCTGCCTCCTTTCTTCGTCTAACGCAGCGGCGTGTTCAAGTGCATCGGGGTTCGTCTCGATCACGCATTCGAGGTACGGGTTGATCTTCGTCGTTGTTAGCAACCTCACGACACAGAACAGCAGGTCGCCGTGCACCTTTTGGATCCTGTCCAGGCAGAATTTGACATAGGCAGAAGCTGACAGAGCACCGGAAGCATAGTGATGCTGTAACTCGTCAACGGAGATTTCATGGAGATTCAAGTTGTTACAGGAGGGTATTCGGAAGACTTCTGGAGTATCATTCTGGTCTGGCAACATGACAAAATTGCCATCAAGCGAGGTAGGATCACTCTGACCCGAGATCGGATGCGTCGCCATGTACACAGTGGCCGTGATAGATCGATGGTGGTCTTATCAGTCAGCTACTTCGGTGAAGCTCTTGTCAGGTGTCGGGTACCGAGGCTGGGTTCAGATCAAACAGTCTCCCACGAGTAGTGGATGATGTTACTTTAATACAGGGAGGGAGAGCGGCGACTCTACCTGCGACACGATAGCAGCCCGAAATGAGGTACGGAGAGGTCCGGTTTGGCGGTCAGGTACGTACTGTAGGAACAATTGAGTGAAGGTAGCCATCGGACGGTGATGTCCTTGTTGTCTACATTTCACCGTATCTTGACTTGCGGGGCAAAGTGAACACCGAGGATATTTGGCGACTCTCGATTGATTATTGTCAAGAGAGCCATCTGCGCAAGCTTATGCTATCGACTTTTTGGAGACCGTATCTCCTTGAAGAGGCCGTCCTCGTGGGTCAAAGCCCAGCCCATGCCGAAACAATGGTATCACGCTCAAGAAGCAAACAAATGCCACCAATATCGGCCGTAACAAACATTATCGTGGTCCAGCCAGCTCCTGAAGCATAACCATTCCTCAGTCCAGACTCTCTGCCAGCAATGATGCTTCGTCCCAGATATCCCGCATGCCCTTTGCGTAGATCCGATCAAGATAGTAGAACTTCAAAAGCAATTCACGAAGATCACCCCAATCCTTCAAATTGAGTACCTTGGACACCTTTGCGAGTGTCACCACGTACCATGGTCGCTCCCGTTGTCCTGCAGAGATGAAGGCACCCAGCATCAAGACCCATGTCAGCAATTCGAAGTATGGACCCCACAGGCCTTTCAGATCTGAGCCCTGCAGGGCTGTCTTCAGCTGAGCGGTCAAAGTCCGGTTGAGGGCAGAGTCGGGCGCCGTGACTTGATAATTGCTAAACCAGAATATCAGCAGCGCCAGTCGACAAGCCTCTTCTTTGTCGCTGGCGGGCGCTCGTGGCTCAAACGGCGCCGACAAGGCAGCATACCGAAATTGGTAGCTTTTGGCGTTTATATAATCATTCTCCTCTTGCACAGGTAGCACTTGCTTCTCGTGATAGTATTCTCGGTATTGCACGACATCTCGCATGTCGCGGAAGGCCTGCGATATCCTCCAATCGAGGAGGGTGTCCACGTCCGGAGTCAAAATGCCAGTGCCCATTTTTTTGACATCATCACTGACGTTCTGCCTAATCTCTTCGATCAATTTCGCAGGCAGGGAAGGTAACGTAGAGGTAGGAGGTGCCGCAGGCAAGGACCGCGTCAAGGCAGCGCTCATGTAGGAAGCCCTGCTCGCGGTGGTCAGACTTCAACAGGTGGCCACGGAACAACCATCCAATTACTTACGATAGGATAAGCTCAGTCGCGTGAGGCGGTATCCCATGGTATCCACCGCGCCAGGCAATCAACTTCTGAAGTCCCGAAACGTGTGCGAACATCTCCTTGTGGTTCCCTGTAATAACCTGCGCAGGACCACTTAGTTCCGACATGAAACCACGCTCCAAATGCAGTACATACCTCAATTGAAAGTAGACACATCATGGCGAAGATCGTCGAAGCTTGGGCGGCCGTTTCCATCGATTTCATCGTCTCATTCGCAATCTTCACGGCGTTCAGTTTGTATGAAACAAAATCTGGGACTGCGCGGTTCTCGAGGTCGGCTTCGGTGAAGGTGGTTTCGATCGAGCCGCTCCTCAATTCTCCCAACCTCGCGCTGCGTTCTGCCGAAGCCACGGCTAGAAGCGAGTACAAGACCAATGGTTCCTGCGCAGCATTCTGGAAAGCCCACCGAGTCTGGATTTCGGCTTGGTGTCGTGTCGGGAAAATACTGGGGATCATAACATCAGAAACTAGGACGATGTCAGCTTCTCTACACGATTAGGCCCCTCGTTCGATTTGCTATAGTCCTTCTAGGAAGAGAATGAAACACAAAATCTATTTCTTAGCTCAGCGTTCGTAGCTTTTGTCCCCTGCAGGGAAAAAGACCCAACCAAGTCACCTTGAGCCCCCTGATGTCAATTCCTCGACAAGTGCCACGGCTGTTACTTCGACAGACGGACTCGCGCCACGGCCTAGAAAACGAAGCCTAGGGAAAGGAATGACTTACAATGGCGCAAGGCAGTGTTCATGCTCGGAGTGATATGGACAGAGCTGATATTAAAGGGGTCAAGAGCCGTATTTCGAAGCGAGGAGTT
Source organism: Capronia americana (assembly GCA_016110215.1). Classification (NCBI taxonomy): domain Eukaryota; kingdom Fungi; phylum Ascomycota; class Eurotiomycetes; order Chaetothyriales; family Herpotrichiellaceae; genus Capronia; species Capronia americana. The sequence goes on from JADWQD010000011.1 coordinate 477,384, forward strand.
TGGAGAGCTCTGAATAGAATTCCCTGTATGACCAGCATCCAATCTCTGCAGGATCTGTGTAAGTATGGATCTCACAGAGCTGGTCTCATCGTCGGAGCTCTTTCGTCGAACCACCTCGGTTGACGCATCTTGCTCGCTACGCTGAGCATTGACAGCTTCGTGAACTTCGGGTCGGCGAACATTGCTGTAATGTCGCAACCGGTCCAGCTGGTCTCGGTCAAGTTGCTCCTGGTCGACTGTGGGAGGTGCTCGTTGTAGAACAGGTGCCGGTGGCTCAGGAGTGCGACTATCCGCCCGAACGCTCACCGTTGACGATGATTCTGGGGAGCTCGCAACACTGGGGAATGGCGACGCTTCTGAGGAACCGCGCGGCTCAAGAGCGGCGGGAGGATTTACTGTTCGAAGAGCCTCGATCGGTCGTGGCTGCAACACGGGTCTGGGTCGATGTCGTCCTATATTCGCCGCCCCCGTCGTTTTCTGCTTCTGGGCGGCCTGCTTTCGGTTCCTGTGAGCCGTCTGTTGGATATGTGCGTTAATGGCCCGCTGGTCAGAACGTGGTCTTTGCCCACTAGAAGACGAGTCGACGAACAGGAAACGGCTGGCTTGATCGGACACTGTCGAAGCTCTCGCGCCTTCCCGATCGATCCTTCGATACTTATTCGACGACTGGCCTTCCTCGCTTCCGTCATCCAAAGAAGGTGACCGGTCGGCTCTGGTGGCATTATGTACTCCTCCTCCAGCACCCTGAGCCGACTCGGCGCGTTCGTCCATGCTCAAAGGGGCAAGCGGATGTGCGGATGGAAGACTTAATGCAAAGATGATTCATTGAGCTGGTAAAAACAGGCTCCGCAGGGAGGGCATGATCCCTCGCCTACCTCTGCAAGGTGCGAGAGACTGTGCCTGCTGCCATGGGACCGAGATGGCTCTCGACCTCGATGGACGGCTGAATGATGTAGTCCGAAAGCCACGGCGGCCGCGCTATGCCCAGGATGGTCTGCGCTCTGCCGCCAACCAAGGTCTGCCCAAATTCAATGGCCATACGAGCGAATCAGCTCCGATGTCCGACCCCTTTGCCCCTTCGGTGATTCTCGTGCCTCCTTCCCAAAACTACCGTTACCTCGAACCGACATTAGCGTGTTCTGTAGCCTCAGTCATCGAAGGCTGATTGGGTCTGGGTGACCCCCTCACCGCGCCATTCGTAAGCACTTGCAGCCCGTGTCAGGAAAGTCGTCCTCAGCCATGAACTAGGCTTGATGAAGTGTTCAGCCAGGGGAGCCTATGAGTGGTTGAAACTGCGAGCTCTTTTGGGATAAGGGTTACCGCCCAATCAGATTGACAGCCCTCGGCGGTACTCGGTTTGCGAGTCATCGGCCCCCACAGGGGCCCTTGGTCGTGCACCCCCGTCTCGCCCTACAAGGTTGAGTGGACATGGTGGGCAAGATGACGGGAATAGTTCCATCGACCGTCTTAAAGACGCGATCACTTCGTGTCTTTTTGTCGGCAGCTCCATGATTACAAGAAGGAAAGACTGCGCCTTCTGCTCTCACAAGAGCTGGTCGCATTCCTGTCGTTGAAAATCCACTGTTCTCCCGCCACAAAAGATATTCATTTCTGGTTCAAAATGAGTGTGATTTTCACTCAAACCTTGGGAGTGGACTATACCCCAAACTACCTTTTCGTTTCCGGTGATTGTCAGCGTGGCACAGGCAAATCCAGGCACGTAATGAAAGAGTTCCTGCGCAAGCGCGATTCCATCCGTCGTCAGAAGCAATTGGCCTCTCGATCCAAAAGTCGGGTCCTTCCGTGGTTGCGACGAGAAGATATGGAACAAAACGTATCACAAACGGTTGGCTCTGTGGCCGATGCTGCACTGTCGTCGGACTCCCTAAGCGACACCAGCTCAAGGCCATCGTCGCCCCAACAGTCCCAATCGACGGCCGGAAGCATAGTGGCAGAGTCGCATGCTTCTCCCAACTTCAGTTCCTCCGGTTCCACTCTGGAGTTCGGCGGACTTTCAGACACCGCAGTCAATACCTCACATATTCCCAGAGATCTTGTCACCAATTGTAAGTCGAGTAACGCCAGCGTTCGTTCCCGATTTCGACTGACTCCGACGCAGTATACACAGGTCTTATAAGTCGGCTGTACGGGACGATGGAGTCCAGCAAGTACATATCACCTGCATCTGCAATGGCAAATCATATCATGGCTCGGCCGGTGTCGTCACGGATACTTCTCGCCACTTCCAGCCTCAACCGCGATATCGAGAGAGGTCATCGAGGACCAACCCCGGACACGCTTGCATTGGTTGTCGAGGGCATCAGCTTGCTTCAACAACAAATTCAGCGACCAGATGCTGTATCTGACGACGCTATCCTTACGGTGCTCAATCTGTGGGCGTATGAGGTGACCTTGTCAATGGGATTTCCCACCGAGAATCAGAACTTCCCCAAGTCGTTGACACACAACATCCAGACCCACCTGAACGGCCTGCAAAGATCGATAAAGTGTTATGGTGGGATGCAGAATCTGTCGTCGGAAACGCTATGGCTCTTGGCCTGGTGTGTAAGTACGATGCCAGGATATTGGCCGATCGACAATCGAATGATAGAGCCCGCCGTCACCAACACTCGACCAGCACAATCTGGAGTCGATGGTTATCATTTCCTGACGCGGCTGTTCGATACACTCTCGAACATCCAAAAACAAATGTCGGCGCCTGACTCTTTATCCAGCATTCTCGACGAGCCATCATTTTCGTCACTCAGAAAGACGCTGCTTCGACTGAACATGATGCGACGAAACCTACGCGGCGAGAAAACGCCTCTGGGCAGATTGCGCAAATTGGTAGCACTAACTGCAACTTTGCTCTTCATCTTCGACGTGCTCCTGGGTGGGACGGATTGTGCCCACCAAGAGGCCCGAGATCGAAGAAAGGACCTGCTCAGAGCCCAGAGTCGGCTCATCGACCACCATCTTGAAGAACTAGGCTCGCTTGAAAAGGTGTGGTCGGTGCTTATGACCCAACAAGAAGCGCCGGAGCTCCAGCTCCATCCGAGGGCATGGCCGATTGTGGAGATGGTGAACGTGGTAAAACATCTAAATGTGCCCACGATAGATGCCCTGTCACAACTGTTGTTGGGATACTTGCTGCCTGAAACGCGAGAGCACTCCAGAGGAGACTACCGATACGAGAGACTGCTGGTTCAGATACATTTCGAGCTGGATGGTTTGGCAGATTTGAGTTGACAGCTATTCATACTGTACCTCTACTAGAGTTGAAATGAACCTCTGAAAGATGCCTGAAGATACTCCGTTCTTGGAGCATTGCGGACAGAGTGGCTAAACCCCACCGTAATTTGCGGGGCTACAGTAGGGCGAAATAGTTCTACACCAAGCACACACACACTCAATTTGCATTTACCCTTCGCTCACCCTTCGCTCACATTCCTTTCCTCAGCTCGAAGTGAAATACTGTATATGTAGGGAGACTCTTATTAACTTTGCACCAACCTTCTGTTTGCTATGCTTCAGCCAAGGACGTCCACCCCTTGCCGTCTGGCTCTCCCCCTCAGCTCGCAGCAAACTTGACATGGCAGCTGACAACGCTCACAACCAGTCAAACACCGTGCCACACGTCCTCCCTACCTGCACCATCTCCTTGCATTCCATCTCCAGCAAACATTATTCCCGCATGTTCCACCAAAGGGCACAGGGAAAGTCCAGGCTACGGTGGTTGATCTGAGTCTGTGTATCTACCTGTGTTGTACACAGCAGAAACACAGCCAATTTGGCTGTGACCCTCGCGTCAAGACTTTCAATACACCCTCACAGTTGCCCTCCTGTCTCTCTTTTCTGTTTCTTTTGTCCCTCCGTCCTCCGGCGCAGTGTCCTTGGTGTATGTGGCAGAGCAACTCTGTCTTCAGCCGCAGCAATCGGCTCTTCCTTCCAGGATGTCTTTCTCCTGTTACCTAGCCTCCCTTTCACATGCCAGAAGAGGAGTGTTTGGGTAGGCACAGTGGGATACGCCGAGCCCCTAGTCCAAGTAAGTGTGTACGTACTGTTGTATAGAGATGCCGGATTCTCCCTCAGGCTCAAAGTGTGTCTCCTTGCATTCTGTCAGTTGATGTCAACATAGCACATACCCTTTATTCGCATCAAGCCAGTGGTGACGCCATGCATGCCTCTGTTGGGCCAGATCGCTCGAGCTTGTTATGGTGTGCAGCACGGCCCCAGTCCAATTCTTCATACCTCTCAACCACAACAACAAAGCTGTTACGGTGGTCCCTCTTCACAGCCGCGCTGTTTGCTCTAGGTTGCTTGTCCCTGCCTGCGGGTAGTCCTCCGCGGCTTCTGTTATTCTCTTCTTTTCCACCTCTCAACAATATACCACCTTCGCTTCGGCTGCTACTGTTCCCTGGCACCATCAGTCATAGCAGGACTGGTCGGCTACGCTCACTCGTCCGGCACATATAACAAATCCGTCATACCAATCCGGAGATCGTCAAAATTAAGTCTAGGGAGACTGACTCAACATTGCTGATTTACCCAATCGTACCGCATCATCCTAGACCTGGGGTAAGGAATTGTCCAAGATCGTCGATTGGGACGACTACCAGTGCTGTTGTTGCGGCGACAGCGTGAAGCACGGAGCACGAAGCAACAGACCAGCAAACCTTCATATACTCCATCTTCGGCGACCGCGTGGAGCACGGAGCACGACACAACACACCAGCAAACCTTCATATACCTCAGCTTGAAGCCCCAACGCGGTGGGACGTTGGTCCAACCTCGTCCTCGCTTCCAAAATGTCTGGTGAACAAACCTTGCCAATGGCGGCCGAGGAAGTCTCTGGATGGTGGCCCTCGGAGAAAAGTGCTAAGTCTCGCCTCAGAGCTTTATTTGGCCGCACGAAGTCGGAGAAGTTTACCAGGCAGCACGATACTGTACTGGCCGAGTTCGCCAAAACTGAACACCCAGCCTTGAGCCTTCGAAATGGTTCTCCGCGCCCAGAAATAGCTCATCAGCAACACTCAAACGGTGACTCAACCTGGCCGGGCCGGAAGCTGGGCCTGCCTCGACGAAATGGAAGGGAGAATCGACTGCTCAGGGCTCAGAAGAGTCTGCCAAACTTGTTCCATCTGTCCTCACATTCGCCTGTGGAAGAGCTGCATCTACCATCACCGGTGCTTCTATCACCGATGCCGCTGCCGCTGCTCCAACAAACCACGTCGGGCACGGTTTCCAGACCAACCACAGATTCGTCAGCGCATACACTGCACAGCCTCGATCACCTACGGGAGCGGTCGTTCTCCGACAATCACTCCATCTCTACCACCCACACAAGTTTCTCCAGTCACGTCAGTTATGGCCCGGATACGCCAGATTCTTCCTTCTCCAGCAAAGACAGCTATGAAGCTCCCATGCCATCAGACTCTAGGTCACGGATCCTGGCCACAATGCAGCATGACGTAGAAGAGCCCTCCATGCACATCGCCGGCCAGAAATACCCAGGGACTCTCCCAAAGCAGACCACTTCTCACGATACTCCCCTAATGAATGCTGCCGACCCGCGTAATCAGAAACCGCTACCCGCCGTCCCTCAGCACGACGCCAAGGGCAGAAGAATCTCTACGGTCGCCCCGCTGCCTGAGCCGGGACACATTCGAAAGACCTCAGCGCGCTACCGATGCGAGACCCGAGGAGGCGCATATCCCGAGCCCAGGACTCCGACGTCTCCGGCCTCCCGGCCCTCCAGCATCAAAAGCACAACCTCGTCGCACGCGTCCGGATCAGGCGACGGACACAAACGGACCGCCTCGTACACTATCTTCCCCCGGACGCCATCGACCAGACAGACAGGTCTGTCATCAATGCGCACGCCCTCAACACCGCCGGCCTCAGCCATGGCCCACAACCATGAAAGGGAAAGGGCGGTATCTGACTCGAGGAGCGCGCCTTCGCCACGCGAAAGAGCAACCACCGACTCGAGGCGGCGGCCGCCGTCATGGACCAAGTCCAAGAGACCTAGTATTCTTTCGGTGGATACGAGGGCCGCGAGCGCGTCGACGCTACAATCCCACCCCCCGACCTTGTCAGGGGAGGACGCCATCCAACCGTCGCCACTACCAGCTAGGGTGGTAAAGACGCCGCTGGCAAGAGACCAGATCATCAGGCAGAAGAGTATGCCGTTGTTAAGGTCGCGGGGCCCGCCTTCGGGACCGCCGCCAGATGTGCCACTTCCGGCGTTGCCGACCGAGGCGTCGAGGTGGGTATCGCTACCTGCTGGGACGGTGTGCTAGGTAGCCTTCGTCGGCAATTCGATAGAGGGGGGGGTTAGGGGATACGGCGCCGGTCCATTGAAGTCAAAGTGAGCTTATAACATTAATAAAATGAGGATATGATGGAACGAGAGGACATGCAGTATGTTTTATGAAGGTGTTTTGATTCTGGTCGTCTCTTGGACGACGTTAAGCATCGATGCTCGATGCTGCTGGTTGCTTCCAGCCATTCAATGTCAATGCTATGTCCATTGCCCCCGGTACTCCGGTACGCCTTCGCTGTGCATTGTTCCTAAACCACGCCATGGAGGCCGGGCCCCCGACCTATCAGGCGAGCCAACGCCTAATCTGGCAATGGCAAGTCCTTCAGGTACGGCCAGCCCGTCTCCTCCTCTGGCTTCTCTGCCTCCATCCCAATCACCCTTCTCAAGCATCGCACCTCACCCTGAAGGGCAGCAATGATGGTGTACTCCTCATGCCACTCCTCACTTCTGAGTCTATGCGCCGTTCTGATCATCTCACACACCTTGAGCGTCTGCGCGTGCCAGTGATCTCGGTCCAATCTGCTCTGAAGATGTTCGTCCTTCTCCTGCTGCAAAAGCTCGTTGTAGTGCTTGCGCTGGCGAAGGAAGCGTCCTTCGATGTCTCCGCAGTAGTTTCGCACTTGCTCGACCGCATTGCCCATTGCCTCTTCATACATGGCGATCAGGTTTGTGTTTTCCTTTTGCTCGTGCTTGTACAGTTCGACGAGGTGCTTCTGTTTGGCGAGTTCGAGCTCGAGTTCGCGGATCTTGGCTTCTGTAGCGCGGCGCTGTCAGATGGATGCGCGTGAAGTAACGGGCAAAATTGGTGGGAAACTTACTGTCATTCTCTGCGGCACCTGATTCCTCTCCGTTTGTGAGCGCGCCGTTCGCACGTTTGGCAACTTCCTCGGCGTTCTTGGTGATGTTGTTGACCTTGTCGCGGTTGCTTCGTAGAAGATTGCCCAGGTCTTGGATCTGATTGAAGAGATGGTTCAGGTCTTGTTGGTGTCCAACTGGAAGGGGAGGCATGTACGCAGCAGCCGCTGCAGCGGAAGGGCCGTTGACGCCATTGCCGCCGTTCATGGAGGGGTTGGTGGGAGAAGCGCCCGCGGAGCGGTTACCAGTGGGGCCCATGGAGGTGTCAAGAGCGGGGAACGCGTTCGAGGAGGACATGGTGCTGGTTGAAGATTCGGTTGTGTCTGGAAGCTGGGGTGTAGAAGCGTTGTTCTGTGAGGCAGCGCGCTGGCGCACTCGCTCGTACCACTCTTCGAGAATTCTGGCGTCTTGACCTTCGACAGAGAGTCGCAAGAGCTCGATGTGCTCAGCGAGACCACCGGTCCCCCTCACGAGTTCAGGATCGAGAGAATCAGGGACGCGGAGCGCGGGTGGATTCTCATTCTCCGAGGCGCGGCGTTCTCGACGGGCTGACGAACGACGACGACGGCTGGTAGAAGTAGAGGAGGCGCGGAGGCGACGCTCGAAGAGCGGATGAAGGTCAGGGACGACTGAACCGCTCAAGCGAGGAGTTGATAGAAGGGATTGCAGTGAGTCTGAATTCACAAGAAGGTCAGTTTGATCTGAGAATTGAGAGGGGAACAACCTGAGACCGGATTATCTCTAGCGCCGATGACGATCTCCACGGATCGGCCCGAGCTGCTTGATAAGCGCCGATTGGCTCGTTAGACTTACCTTCATTGGCAGAGGCGGAGCGAGCACGGCGAGCCATGTTGCTGTCGCTGTCGTGAAGTTGTGGTCGTGAAGAAGGGGAAGTTGTCGTTCACAGCGATGCGAAAGACATTGATGAGGGTTGTGTGTGGACCCGCTTTAAGCCTACGCCAAGACCTGAACAATCTTCATCCTAATTTACACCATGTTGTCTGCGAGGGGCACCCAGTCGAGACGTGTCTTTGCGCGAACAGCCACTGATAGACAACCTGTCCTTTGGCATCTGATACCACGCACGGCATATTGTGAAAGAAGAGCCTCCAGAGACAAGCCAATCGGTGCATTGGTAGGCCGGCGGGTGTTGTCGACGTACCAAGACTGTGAGCCTGATAGCGGTGGCCGACAAACGAGCAATCCTTGCAAACAATCACCGACTTTTCCTCTATGAGGGGGTCTCGCTGCTGATGACCATCACTATAGGCTGCAACATAGCACTATGTCTTCCCCTCAATCATTGAACCAGGCGATCGGCTCCATTGGTAGCCTCAAACGTTACGAGTCGCCACTGCCTCGACTGCAGTACGCACTCTTGACATCGGGAGTGCTGAGTGAGAGCACCATGGTTCGTAACTCGTCCCCATCCTGCCGACTGTCAAACGCATATTATCTCTCGGCAATCGGTTGTTCAAATCCTCCCACATCAACTTGAGCCCATGGATGCACGCGCAAGCAGAGAAACAACTCGACTTGACGACGGAAGAGAGGCTGCTTCGTCTGGCAGTTGCATGACGCTCAGGTATGTATGTATACTCGATCCATATCATTCGACTTTTTCCGGGCATACCTCCCCGTTCCGCAATGTGACTCGTGTCGTACGTCTGCTCACAACGGACAAGGACCATTGCCGCAGCCCCTTGTAGACGCAGACATCATACTATGGTAATGGCCCATTGCAACCATTGCCTGCACTGACACCTCGCAGCACCCTCACGAAACAGGCTTGAACCTTACGTCTATCACACTCAGCACACTTCCCTTGGGCTTCTCGACACTCACAATCTCCAGATCCTGATCGGCTTCTCTGACCACCGCCTCCCACTGCTGCATGTCTCTCTCCTGGCCACCCATAGCCTGCATCATGAACAGATCTCTCATCCGACTAATTCCCTTCTCTCGCTGTCCGACCGAAGCATCCGACGCACTGGCTAGCACGACACTCATGATCACAATCCTCGACTTGGCGCGATCCATGGCGGGTATGATGTTCTGCAGGATCCGGACTGCATTCTTGTGTGGCCAGTTCTGCAAGCACTGACGGATGAAGAAGACTTCTGCACCCTTTGAACTGGACGGCTGGGGGGTGAGGAAATCATGCGCTTGCAATGAAATCCTGTCCTTCAATTCTTCCGGGATCTTGGCCTGCGCCAACACCGGCGGCAGATCCTGCACCAGGAAATTCAACGACGGAAACTCTTTCGCAAGAGCCACGCAGCAATGCCCCGTCGATCCGCCTACATCAACGACCTTGGCCCCAGAGGGGAGACTCCCCCAGGCATACCCACCCAGAACATGCCTGATATGCGATTCCTCAGCGGCGCCCACGCTGTTCATGTGCGCGGCCTGCTGTCTCGCCAACTCCGGATTCGACATGATATACTTGAAAAACGGCACATCGGTCCGCTTCGCAATACTAAACGCTGTGATGGGGGTTTCCGCCCTTCCCTCTCGGGAAGCTGCGACAGTCGCCTCCGTCATTTCCGGCATCTTGCCCACCACCGAATGCCCCGTCTCGGTCAAAAACTTGAACGTATCGTGAACGGGGCATGACGAACGAAGGTCCAACGACGTATGGCTATGCGCGATCTTCCCCGGCGCAACCTCGCGGAAGAACCCCGCCGTCATAGCCATACGGCAGATCCGGGCCAGTTGGTCGGCCGGCACGCCCGCTGCCGCAGCAGCTGCGTCGTATGAGATTGAGCCCGTCTCGGGGATACAATCGGCTACCTTGAAGCGGCAGATCCAGCGCACCGAGGCCATGTGCTGGGTCTGCAGCGTCATTTGCTGTTGCACGTCCGTTGCAGACATGATCAGTTGTTGCACGGCCATGGTCTTTTCGATGAGTGCCGCCTTGACGGCGCTGATCTCGGCGGGAGCCTGGGACGGGATTTCGTAGCTGCCTGCTTGTCCATCCTGCAGAGCTGCCGGATTGGTCGACTGAATGAACGTGCTGAGCCGGTGGGCTGCTGTGCTTATTTCATGCACGAGAGCCTCCAGGAGTGCGTGCTCTTGGGTGCGGGTTTCGAGGGAGTCCATGGTGAAAAGGCGAAGACGACGACGAAGACGACGACGAGGCCGCCGGCGAAGAAGAAAAATTCTCCTGGTCAGCCAAGTTCTTAGAATCAATCAAAGCGACTGACTGCCGTGTCTGTGTTCTGGAGCGAACGTCCCTGCAGTCACACGAAGGGGGGCACTCTTGTCTGTGACCATGAGGGAAGGTGACCAAGGGATGGGGATAGGAATATGAATCCTACATAATGTAAGTCTAGGCAAGTAGGCAAGTATTTAGCTACTGTAAGCAGGTAAGCGGGTAGTAAGTCCGCGCGAGCAAGTAAGTAATTAACCAACCAGGCAGGCGGGCAGGCAGGCAAGGCATGCAGGCAGGCATATGAATCCTCCGCCAGAAAGCAGTACTTTGCTGTGCCCACCAATCTCTCTCCCTACCTATCTACCTACATACCTACCTACCGTAGACTTATCCTTAAAAAGGCCCCAATCCTTCCGTCTCGGCGAGAGTGAGCAATCCACCTATGTATATAGTACCCTACTTACTGCCCACACGCACACACACACACACAGAGAGACACACTCCTTACCTTCATACTCGACGTAAGCACTACTACCCCCGTCCGGGGCGCTCTTACGTCGTGTGCGCGCGCAAATGCATATATCCATGCACAATACGGAGTACTAGTACTAGCAAGGCGTTCCCGGCCCATCCATATAATGTACTTACTGTAGCTACGGTGCTAGTCATGTAGTTATGGAGTACAAACGGCAGGCTGCCTTGTCTAGGGTGCGGTCCGACGTCGGCGGGCCGTGGTGCTCCCTCCTTTGGGGGCCCGTCTTCGTTCAACATGGTTACTCACTGGGCCGTGTGTAACAAGCCACACGTGTAAGCAAAGCGCGATGAGGACACGGAACACTAAGCGCGGTAGGTACTGTAGTCCACAGACGGACCCAGCTTCAAATTATTTATAACTTCCAAGCGACTGTCTGGGGCTGGCACCGCTGTACCTCCTGATGAATGGCCATAGCATAATCCAAAATGCTGCGCGGAACAGAACGCTCAGAGGGCATGAAAGCCGAGATCATCAGTCGTCAACCATCCAGCTCGATATACATTGGATTCCGGTTCTTCACATATTAGTTGTTGCCATCCCAGCTTGATCCACAAGTGGCAGCAACACTCATGTCGTCCGTGAGTCATTGCCTCGACTCCCCATTTGGCTCATAAGGGATCAGCCCGGCATTAATTTGAGCCGCCAGTTGACTCTCCCTGAATGCTTCAAACCCTTTGGGATCTTGCTCCCTCAGCATGAGCAGCTCCTGGGCATTGATGCCCAGTGCCCGAACAACGTTATCTGCGCCTTCTTTTTCCACCCTGAACCGAATGTCCTCGCCCTTCAGCTCTTCGAGTTTCGCCCGCAAGGCAGCAATGTGGGGTGGATCAGAATCACTCTCGTGCGTTCCGTGCAGATGATCGTCCATTTCTGTCGGCTTGAGCACTTCTCTGCGAATGGTCTGGCCAAAGCGGTGCATACGACCTTCTTCATCCGTAAATGCTTTAGCCGCGAGCGACGTGTTGGACGAAGTTCGCGACAACTTCAGCGCGTAATCGTCTTTGGGAGGGCTGTCTGGCGGGAAGTATTCCTCTGCATCTGTCATCGTCATGACTCCGTTCGAATCGATCGAGGCAGATAACAGTGAGGCGTCCACTGATGGGTCGGGCGAGGGCATCCCGTTCGCCGTCGGAGGAGATGCGGCTGCAACTTTTGTCTCAGGGTACTCATCTTCGAACCTTTTGATCATGCCTTGAAGGGTCTCATCGAGTAGAAAGAGGCGGCCTGACAAATGATGTTAGCAATTCCAAAGTCGTGACCTATGCGGGGAGACATACGATAATTGTCATGGTTTCCAGCCCGATCTTCTCTGACGAGGACGGGCTGTAACCTTCGCCTAATTTTCCTCGCACTCTCGCAAAGCTCCAAGCTGACATCCCGAGGTTTGGACACCGCCTTCTGTCGAAACGGTCCCCTTGGAGTCGATGAGCCACTGGCGGTAGGGCTAATGTTCCTAGAATGTGCTCGACTGTTGCCGTCCTTACGATCCAAGCAGACGCCTAGAGCTTTGACGATACCTGTGGACGCGATCATGTAGTCTTCATCCGGTGCAAGCTCATCCCTGTCAGAGTTTTCCGGATAGCCATCCATATGCCCGACCAGGTGCAGCAGGACTTCCGGAGCGTCCTTCTCAGCAAGTTCGTCCGGCCTGATACCTACTTCATCCAGAGTCGTGCGTTCCATATTCCTCAGGCTGTACGCCATGACCTGCGAGGAAAGAGCTTTGACGACTTCGCTGCTGTCCGATGACGGCACCTCGATTTCGACGGCAACGATGGTCTCGGAAACTCTGACCGCCGTCATTAATGAAGCGAAAAACGCACAAGCTTCCTCTTGCGAACCTTCTTCTTTCGAGTTCATGGTATGTATCAAAGGAGCATTGTCAAGGATGCTGAGATGAGCCATTGATGGACAATCCGGCAGTATTTCAGCAAGGGCAATCACCTGCTCGGGTGTCATGCCAACGTCTGAAAGGTGCAGACGCTTCAGTTGCGCCAGCTTGGGGAGTAACTTTCGGAAGACAGGCACCGCATTCGGAGTACTGCTGAACAATGCCATATTGCGGGACAGATCGATGAATTTGAGGTTCTTCAGTCGCGCAAATGGTATGAGGATCGAGGTCAGATCCTCGGGTGTCAGATTGCAGTCCGACAAGCTGATAGCGAACAAGGGACAATCGCTGGTGGCCGCCTCTGCGAGTATGTGGGCAATGCCGTGCAGGTCGTTGCTGCTGAGATCGAGGCCTTCGCAATGGCCAGACTTCATGTATCGGACCAAGTGGCCCAGTCCTTCCTCACTAAGATTGCTGGCTGCAAGCCCCAGTCTTCGAATCTTGCACTTAATGGCACAATCCACGAGATCACGGATGTTGGCAGTTGAAAGGCCGCATCCGCTTAGAACGAGCTCCTCCAACCTATCGCCTAGTCGCTCGGACAATGCATAAATGATCAGAGAGCCCAAGTCCATCACGGTCGAGCTTCCGTTTGGCCCGCTGCTGTTGGAGCTTGTCGTCGAGATCGTCCTCGAGAGGTCTGTCGACTTCGGAAATTGTAAACCTGACAGATCGATAGCCCGTAGAGACCGCGACATATGCATGAACAGCGCAATATGTCTCCAGCCGATATTGGTAATTCCTGGATTGTCTTTTAAAGAGAGTTTTTCTATCACGCCCATCTGTTCTTTGCCCTGCTGTCCGCCGAGTCTCTTCGGCAATCTTCTGTTTTGTCGGGCTTGTTCTGCAGATTTGCAGCTGGAAAGGCCGGATAAGATTACACGAACACCCTCGTCTGTAAGTCCGCAATTGTCCAGCACAAGCTTCCGGACAGGGACAATCGCAAGCCAATCGCCCAGAGTGACGATATCTGGGAGCTGCATCTGGGAGCCTGAGAGATCCATTACTGCTACCGTGCCCGGTGCTTCGGCCAGAGTTGCCGTGGGTTTTGAAATTTGCTCTTTTACTCGGCCGAGGACTGTGGTTTCGCGGAGCTGGCAACACCGTTTATATATGCGGAGAGGGTCCGTCGTCCGGCCGTCAGCAGCTTCCGGAGGTCGCTTGCTTGGTGTCGAGGCTCCTGGGGGCGTACTGCTGTAAATCGAATCTGAGTCGTCGTCGTCTCTAGTCAATTCTAAAGGCACCAGCCCATTCGCCTCTGCGTGCCTTCTTTTGCGCTCTTTTCGTTCTTTCCGCTCAGCCTCTGAACGCTTCTTTTTCTCCTTCTTCCGGCTTGCTGGTGCTGGTGGAGGGTCCGGACCTTGTAGTGACGCTGAGACCTCTGCAGCCTTCACTTCCTTCTCTTTGGTCTCTTCGGGCTGTGCTTCAGGTTGAGGTTGCTCCAAATCTTCCTTCACTTCCGCAGGAGGTTTCGGGTTTTTGAGCGCAGCTCCTTCACCCTTTTCTTTCATTCGTGCATCTTTTGACTCCTTCGTTGGTTCTTTGTCAGGTGACGTTGAAATATTCTGCTTCTGTGCAATTGCACCCGGAGGTTTGTTGAAATGTTCTGGCTCTTCGTCTGCATGGGAAGAAAACCCAGCGATTTCAACGTCGACGCAGAACGCCACTCTCTTGAGCTTGTTCTGGTCAAACTCGCTGATTTTGATGCGCTCGCGATTGTGGTCAATGTTCATTATCCTTCTTGGACAGACGGCGCCGTTGGTAGCGCTCTTACCCATGTTAGCATTCGAAGAGGAGGAAAGCCTCCGAAGTGCGCTTGACAAGAACCCAGGATGCTCAAGCTTGGTTTCTTTCCCTGCAGCGACCAGTACTGAGGGTCTCCGGGGCGTAACAACGGGTTGACCGACGGGCTTCGAATCTTCTTTCTTGTGTTCCTTCTGCCCATCTTTCCCTAATTTGTTTTTCTCAAACGGGTTTGTCAGTTCGAGCTTCGGGCTCGGCTGAGGAGATGCTGTCAGGACATTGTTGGCTTGCTGGACATCGATGCTGGAATTCCGGGACGGAGTGGGGGAAGACGAGAACTTGGAACTGAAGCTCGAAATCCACGAACTCCTCCTTCCCTCTTTCTTTGGGGTGCCCGGTCTCAAACCCTTCTTGCTATCCTCGGTGCTTTGGCCTCTCAGTATGGTAGGCCGCGTGGGCTGGCTCTGTGTGTGCTGCGCAGGGAGCGGGCTGCTCTTCTGGACAGTAGGCTGCACATTGTTCTCTTTGCCATTGACCGTGACGGCAGGCTTTGGCTGCTGCATAACTGGTTGCGTTGCTCCATTTCGCGAATCCTTCAACGGTGTCTGCTCGGTCCGAGATTGGAGTTGGACTGGTTTAGGACCAGGCTGGTTTGCATGAGGTGCAGTGGACGCTTGCGACTCTTTCTGTCGGTTGCTCCGCTCTGCTGTTAAGTGGGCAAGGTCTGACGTGCTTGTTAGCGCATTCCCTCCCCTCAAATTATGGACCAGAGAGAGTAAGAGAGAGAGAGACAGAGAGGCAGGTGCGGCATGCAAGCCGACGTTGTGGGATCGCACCTTTCTTGGAGCGCAGTAGCCAGTCGACATCGAGATTGCTCTCCATGGCTGCTGCCATCGTGCTTGAGGCGATAGTGCAAGTGTTCGCCAGATTACAAGGGAGCAGACGAGAATTATTGCATTGGTATTGATTTGACCGAGGACATTTGTCAGGATCTGGGACCTCGACTGGAAGGAAGCTGATAGATTGGCAACGATGGACTTCGAGGTATCAGCGGGGTTAAAGGCGGGAAGAGGAATTGCGGACTTTGTTGGCTAGATATGACGATCGACCGTGGTCTGGCTCGTGAAAAGAGCCACACAGCGCAGCTACTGAAAACACGAAGGCTCACTAAGATAGCCACTGCTTAATGGGCCCTGCGTGACTGTGTGGATGCAAGCCGAAAGGGCACTTAAAAGGCCATCCTTCCAATCGCCGTGTTGCCCAAGATCGGTAATAATACGGAGCAGAGAGGAGGGGGAACGTGCGCGACTTGAAGGGCCCTGCGGTGGGCCAGGCACTATGCTGTCATCCTGCCCAAAGGCAATACTGAAAATCCCCTCGCTGAACATGTCACCAGCAATCGGTAGTTGGCGATTTCTTGGGGGGGTGAAATCATGGGACTTCGGGAATCGTTCGCGGCGTGGTCCTTCGTCCCTGTTTCTGCTCGTGCTGTCGCTTGCCTCGCCGACGACTTTGCCCGCGGCTGCCCTGGAGCGGTTTATTAACTCAATCCGCCGACGAATGACCTCGCCGGGAAAGGAAACGTATAATCCAGAGGCAACGGCCAGCAAGTACTCGCCGAGCAAAGTTGCAATTTAATTCTCGAGTCACCTTGGGGCCACCCCGGCGGGTGCAGGCCACACTGATCCTCGCCGTGCCTGGCATACGGCCTCCCGTGCCCTGGTGTGCCCCGTTGCTTAGTTAGCCTTCCTCCTGCTTAGGCTGGACCCAGCCGAGCGAACTCGCTCGACTGGAATGGCGTCTCATCTCAAGGCCTGACCCTCGTAAACCCACAGTACAGTAATGGTGGGCTCACAAGTGGCTGGTACAGGTCAGCATCTTATGTCAGAGGACATCCAAAGGGCACCCGTTTCGAGGCCTGCGGTGGGCAAATCAAGATGCTATTACGCGGAGGCCACTGGGAAAATATTATCCGTTGAGAAGCCGATGTTTACAGCTCATGTGCAAAAATCCCAGAAGCTCGTGCGAGCTTCTGGTGGGTTCGGACTGTGCTAACCTCAACTATTGCTGATTAAGGCCTTCGACTACATTCGGCCTATGAAGACATGAACTTCATTTCTGGCGTCCGTCATTGACTCGTCAAGCGGCGTCGCTGGGTGGTGGAGCCTCCATAAACCCTCTGGCAGGGCCGCACGCTTTTTCAGTTGGCACATTTGCACTTGTCCGAACACACGCCCTGCGCAAAGTTTCCTGCAGCCTGATGCTGGACCGTAGGAAGGCCGACTCTCTGGCCAGAAACATCTTTCCGATGTCGATGGTGACCAGGGCCATACTCATCCTTGCTGAGATCGCGAAATCATCATTGTCTGACTTCTGCAGGCGAACCAAACAGGTCGTCTAAGACGCGAGAGTGGCGATCTTCTCCTTGATTTTGCGGTCCTTCTCCTCCTTGGACGCCTTGTGCACCTTGTACTTCAAGCCTTCCTCCTTCCATTCCTCCTTGCTCTTCTTGTCTCCTTCGTCATCATCCTTCTTGAATGGATCCTCGCGGATAGCAGCATGAGCCTCCGTGTACAGTTCCTCAAGACCGTCAGCCTCAATGTCGGCGTCAATGTACTTGTTGAATTGGGACTTGTAGCGTTCCTCATCGTCATCGGCAAGTGTCTCCATGTACTCAGCGACGTGGCCGCCGAAGATGTACTTGCGCAGAGTGTCGGCATCCAACTCCTTGGACTCGGGATCGTAGCCAGGGAAACGCTTCTCGTTGTGGGGAATGTAGAGACCACCGTCCGAGGCTCCTTTCAGCGCGCCGAAGACTCTCGCACCGGTGGAAGTACGATGCAAGCCGACGTCAAGGTAAGCTTTGAAGGGACGACGCTCCTCTCCATCATCACCTTCGGCAGCCTCGGTAAGAGCGTACTCGCCAGTAGCCTCCTCGACGCCCTTGAACTGCTCGTCCAGGTCCAGCTTCTTGAGCGCGCGGCGGGCGAGAAGAAGACCGGTGGCGTAGGCTGCTGACCAGTTGGTCAGACCGTTGTTGATGCCATATCTCTTGAGCTCGTGGGAGTAGGCGGCAACGAAGACCTTGTCACCGGTGAGCTCGGCGGTTACGAGCTGAGTGATGATGTCGCGGTTGGTGAAGCGGACGACGAGGCGGTACTTGGGAGCATTGTACTTGTTCTTGGCTTGGGCGATCAACCGCTTGCGAGCATAGTAATCGGTCTGGTACAGTTGTCAATGGTATTCTATGTCCAGGTCGCGGCAATTGCGTACCTTGCCAGCCTGTCTGCGCTTGTACTTCGTCTGGTAGCGGGAGTAGTAGGGGGAGTTCTTGACACTGTGGTAGGCGCCGGTCAGTGATGGTTCAATCGTGTCAGTACCGCTTTGAGAAGGGGTCGACTTACAGCTTGGTGAAAGGCATCTTGACAGCTTTTTCAGATCAAGATTCAATTCGGTACACTATGAAACCCGCGAATCAGCATTTTGCGCTGCAGACCCATTTCCGCAGCAACATGCAGGGATTCTCTCATACATCTTGTCGATTTTGAAGAGGAGACTATCTGAGTCCCAAGAAGCGACGAAGTGTCAGAGAGATTGAGTGAAATGGCGTGGATGGGTGGTGGTTGATGAACTCCGCAATAAGTTTTGTGTGATGCCAAGAGTTCGCCGAGTTCACTCAAGCTGGTGTTGCAAGTCCGGTGGGTGTCACGCTTGTTGGAAACGCCAGCGGAAAACTGCATCTTCGTCAAGTCGTAAATTCATTATTGGCATTATCTAGTCTTCTCTCATGCAGTTTTTTCATCATCATCATTTCATCATCTCATCATAACAGCCGTCATATGTTCATCCTTCCACCTGCCAGTCGTTGGCTTGGGACCACAACCCACGCAACAGAGGAGCAGCAGTCATAGAGGGTTGCTTCGCTGAATCGAAGCCCCTTTCGAAGCCCACCTTGTCTGGGTGGTAATCTTGTCCGTCGTGGTTCGCAGGAGCGTCGACAATGCGCTCCGACTGTCCCAGTTACGGATCGTCCACACTTCCACCTCTTTACCATCTACCATCTTCCTGCTCGCCTTCAGTGGCTCACCCACCGCGGCTTCCTCAGCTTCATTCAGCCAATCTGACCAGGCAGGCGTCTTTGGTGCCCAACCAGCTTCTTTGACCCAGTTGCTTGTCCCTGTAACGGCAATGGCTTTCCATAATGCTTCGGTGTACGTGGGAGAGTAGTTATCCACCTTTGCGGTCCGTGGCGGCGTACCACCGTGGACCTCGATATGCTCAACCTGCAATCTGCTAAGATCCCAATGTTGAGCTGGAGGCAAGGCAGCGCCGATCCAGTAAAAGATGTTGATGAGCATGTAGGATCCAGCAAACGCCGTTTGCGTCTCAATTCTGGCATTGGCCAAGGAAATGACCCCACCCATGAGCAACAATGTCGAAATCAGGGAAAGCCCTCTATAGATCGCCGTGCTCCGGATGGAATAAATGCAACGCTCGCTTGGATTGAAATATAGATATCGCGCCGTTCGTTCTTCACAAGTTACCACGATGAATGCTCCTTGAGGGTACTTGATGACAACGTCTCCCGGGGGTGAATGCGGATCGGGCTTGGGGTCATTAGGCGTCGGTGACCACTTATTAGCAATGCCAGTCACTGTGCTCAAAGTCGACAGAAGTGCTGTTGCCAGTAAGGACATTCCGTCTTCGTAATATATAGAAAGCCCTAGCAACCCCGCACTCATTGCAGCTCCCAGGAATGCAAGCATTGCCAACGGACCGAATCTCTTGATGGATGGACGCGGCTTGTCGTTTTCTATCACACGGACACAGGTGACGGTGTTCGGGTGCAGCTTGTCGCCACGATGGAGAGCATGAGCCACATGATGGATATCTTCACCGGTATTACCAGAATGAACTCCTATCACTTTAGCACCTGCGGTGGTCTCCAGCTTCTCCGGTCGGGAGGGCCTGATAAAGATCTGCGGTGCTGGTATGAGGCGAGGAACGTATATGAGGTAGCTCAGAGTCGCAACCTGGGCGATGGTCTCGACGGAACCTTCTCCAAGGATGGCGAGGAAACCTAGTGGAGTGCCTGTATTAGTGGTCTTCCTTGCAAGTTTGTGTTGCACTGGTGGAACGCAATCTCACCGACGATGTCAAGCTGAAAACCCTCGTTATTGCTGACATATTGTTCGATGAACCGCATCCTCGCTCAGCGGACGAATGCTCGGTATCACACAAAGGACATTTGAGTGTGCAAACAACGGTCGAAGAACACAACTTTGGGATGAAAGCTGAGACCGAGCTAGTAACAAGAATCAACAAACAGATGCCAGCGGCAGTAACATGGTGCGAGTAGATCTGACGAGGCTCGAGACTAGACAAGTCACGACGGTGCCTTTGTAGTGGAGGTAGGAAAAGGACCGGCCGGGGGGCATCGGGGTAGGATAATGCTTTCATAAACTTCTACTGCAGCCAAGCTTGCTCAGCCTCGCCCCCGCATTAAAGATGAAATGACATTCAGATGACAGGGGAGAAGCAACCTTGAAGCCAGAATACCCCGTATCGCCGTACAAATTAATGGCCCCAGCGCGGTCAGACTCACTTCTTTCTTGACTGCACACCGACTTTGGACAACTCATCGTATGGCCGGTGGCTGGCAAAAGAGGCCAGACCATCGTGCCATCCCCCCGCGTGAGCATTTCTCATTGGATGGATCACTCGATCCCAAGGACAAGGTCACGATCTTGCGTTCGCAACTAAGTCGATATCGACAGGGATGTGACTACTTGATAGTCTTCTAGATAATGGAGGCTGGCTATCCTTGGTCTTCGGGTGTATGAAGGGTGCCGTGTAAGGCAGCCGCGCATTCAAGATTGATCAAAAGCAACCTCCAGGCGACGAGCTGGTACATGACAATGAATGCTTGGGATCGAGACACCCTAAAGTCAGCTATGAAGCAGTGATATATTACAAGCACAGGAGCTGGTCAAGCTTGATATTCTATATGTTGGTACATAGAAAGATACGGTTCATACTCAAACAAAAAGCCTCCTCAACGACTGCCAGGTGTAGCAGAAGAAGAAATGTCCGTTGCCAGACGAGCATCGAGTCTATTTTTTGTGGTCATCAGGTCGTATATGCTTTTTGGGTATCTTGTGAAATCAAAACCCCACGCCATGTCGTTGATCGTTGGTACAATATGCTCGCAATGCATCCCATGCAACACTCATTTTCTTGTCACCTTCTCTTCAATCTCGCGGTTTAGCATGGCTTGGGTAGCGCGCACGTCCTCACCACTGGACAGACGCTCTCTGCCTCGATCGCTCGACAGGCCGCGTGAAAGAATGCCTCGAAGCACACTAGGTCTGGATGTCCGTTCGGCAGCGTCCTGAAGCGACCAAGGCATCAATTTCGGCTGCTGCTTCACAATCTTGCAGAATAAAGTGGAGAAAATGAACTCCTCCCCGTGTCCATTAAACAAGGGGACATGTCGATATCCTTTCTGGAGGCTGTCGAGTTTTGCTGTAAAGGCTGCAAGCTGTCTGACTCCTTTGCCAGTGCGTCTGCCGTCGTCGGAGTTCAGTACAATGAAGCGGACAAAGACAAGTTCGGGGTACTTTGTCTCCAGAGACAGCTCGATGTTCTCACCGAACTGGGGATTGTAACCATTGCCAAAGCGGATCTGCGTTTGTCGACGGTAGGGCGATCCAATGCCATGATAACCGTTTGAGTAGGTTTCAGTGCCGCCAGTACCGTTTGCTATACCCCGGGCACGGTCCTCCGCGCTGAACATCTGTACTTCAATGAATGGATTCAAAGGAGTATCTCTGCCCATATTGGCGGCTCGAGGCAATTGCTGAGCTGAGATGATTTGGACCGAGAACCTGATTCTGTAACGAGGCAGCTTCACACGATACTCAAACTCACCCTGCTTGGTCCGAGGCTTGCGCAGGTAAGCTGGCTTCAAGACATAGCCGTATGCATCTGTGCCAGCGGCAAACATTGCCTGATTCATCTGCATATGGGCGTCGAAGGTTTGCCAGTTCAACGCAACCATCTGCACGCCTCTCCTCCAGAATGTGTTGGGGTCAAAGTTGGATGATTGGAAACGCAACGTCTTAGGGTACACTCGGCACAGATGATGTAGATTGTGGTCCTCAAACATAGCCTTCTGCTCGGGCGAGCGGCAGAGTTCAATAGCTCTGTTCTCGTTGAGGGAGAAGATGTGGTTGTATTGCTGGAAGGAAAGGTCTTTGGCGTCCCGCAGGCTGTAACCTTTGAGGTATACGCCCAGGGCAGATAATTGAGAACCGACTTTACTTGGCTTTGGTGGCCGGCGCTGGCTGTCGGCAGCAGTAGGCGAGATTGCAGGAGCATCGCTCTCCTCGTCCGCACTGCTGGCGCTCGTTGCCGTGACTGAGCGATCAGTTGGAGAATATATGGTCTCTGGCGGTGTAATGAGTAAGGGACTTGAGACTTGAGGTGCGTTCAGAAGCGTCCAGTTTGCTGGCGAGGCTATTCCCCTGTTCGGCGAGCTCGCACTTCTATGGCGGTATGAAGGAGTGGGGTGACGGGAAGCCGCAAGGTCAGCATGCAGCTCGGTGGACTTTACTTTGATGAGTATTTTGTGCTTGAGATCCTCCGGGGAAGGCAGTTGGGTATTGAAGCCGGGTAATGGGTAAAGGAGGAGCCGCTCGCCAAACACGTCTTTCATAGTCTTCACCATCTTGGCCTGCTGCTCGCTGTCGCAGTGCACTTCCAGGGATATGATCAATGGATAAGGGGTAACGTCGAAGGCGCATCTCTGAATGGCATTGACACAATCCGAGAAAAGCACAGAAGTGGTCCGGGTATGGCCATGGGTCACCCTCGGGTTCCCATCTTGACCATTCCAACAGTCGATCTCTACACAGCGGCAACCGTGACGTAAGGCCGTAATGTATGTTTCGGCAGAGGCAGTGCCTCCAACCTGCCAACCGGTCAGGTAGGTGTTGTGTGAGCTTGAGATGAAAT
This sequence comes from Capronia americana, assembly GCA_016110215.1. Classification (NCBI taxonomy): domain Eukaryota; kingdom Fungi; phylum Ascomycota; class Eurotiomycetes; order Chaetothyriales; family Herpotrichiellaceae; genus Capronia; species Capronia americana. The sequence goes on from JADWQD010000011.1 coordinate 499,903, forward strand.
ATTCGCTCAGTGGCCGGTCAAAGAGTGGAACAGGCTCCGCGGGCCCAGAGTAGACGTGACAGTCTTTTGAGACGAGAAAGGACGCAAAGGCATTGGCGTCGATGAGCTCCAGTGCTCGCAACGCCGGATCATCAGGGAATGACATTGATATAAGATCATTGATCTTCTCCTCCCAATGAAGTGGGTCAGCAAGCGCTTCCATATCGAATCCTTGATCGCGCTTGAGGAAGGCGATGAACTGAGACCGCGGAATGCCCTTAGAGTGAGCACCTTTCAAGCCATCGAAGATCTTCTTGACGTCGCTCCTTTCTCGAAGGCGTCTGAGGAACTCTCTGAACAGATTGTAGTCCAGAAGGTTTGATGTGTTGACGCCGACAGACTTGAAATGCTCCTCTATCTCCTTATCGGGAATATGGATGTGAAGCTTTCGACAGAGGGTCTGAACCGCATGGAAGTCCAATCCGTCAGCTTTGATATTGTCCTGTCTGGCAGTTCGCTTTGCCATTTCGTTCTCCCAATGGGCTCGTATGACCGACTCACGCTCGGTTGAGCCAATCATGCTCGTCATCAATTCCTCTCGATGCTTGGCCAGACTCTCCAGTGTATCGACCCAGAGTCGAAGGTCATGGTGATTATGAGCGACAAGATGTAGAGTTTTGACCTGCTTCGAAGAGTCCGAGGTTACGTAGTTGACTGTGAAGCAGAGGCCAGGGTCGACGGCTTCGCCTCGAAGCTCGTGCTGGTAGCTGGCAGCCTCCTCACCAGTGCGGATGCTCTTGATGTTGTCAATGTGAAAGGTTTTGGTGGTCACAGCACCCTTCCACGATACGCGGGAGCCTTCCACGTCCATGAAGAACATCTTCTCTTGCATTTTATTCTTGGCGATCTTCGTCAACAAGCATCCTGCCACGAGACTCTCAGGTACGCATGGAGCCTGGCCCTCGGGACTCCCGTCGGCCAAGGTCGTTGGCTCGCTGGATATGCTCATTGTATCACCGTACAGCCCCAAGCCTGTGTGCAATTCGAGGGGTAGGACGTCCCCGGCTAGGACATCGGCAACATGACCGTTTGCAATTGCAGTCCTGCTGTCGCTGCGGCGTCTGGTGATGGGACCGGTGCTTTCGTCGCGGCGAGATTGTGCCGACGAGGATGCTTTTCTGCGCAGTGTCTGCCGAGCAGAGGAAACGCCATCTTTGGCACTTTGGGAGAGCTTGCGCATAATCCCGACAGGCTTCGAGCCCGTGGAGAGTTCTCGTGGAGAAGGAAATGCATGAGTCGAAACAAGACTTTCACCCAGGTCGAACGGGACTGGATTTCCGAGCTGGGGTAGCTGATATATCGGATGGGACACCAGAGGGGAAGACTGGATAGAGCTGATATATGGGCTCTGAGTCATCGAAGATGTGCTATTAGCCGACGCCGGCGTGACGGAGAAGGATTGGGGGAGAGCCGTGTTCACCCGTTGACTGGAAGACATGCTAACCAAAGAACGCGGGTGAGGCGAAGGTGAACCGTCGCGGCTCTGCAGAGCCCTGACAGCGGGCGACGCAGTGGCGGATATCATATCCGCAGAGATAGTGTTCGGTCTGAGCGATCTCTGATGAGAATCACATTCGAAGTCGAAAGGGTAAGGGAGTCCAGCTCTGTCTATAGCGCTTTGACGGCTTCATAATGCTCTTGTGCACGAGGAGATCCGGTCAATGCGAGCGGAACTTGTATAGACGGTGCTGTAGCATTCAGCAGCCCTGAACAGCAGCCATGCTGGTGCGCCTGATGGAGGTGTAGCGCCTGGCTCGATCAGTGTTGGTGCAGCTGCAATATGCAGGACCAGGATCCCGGTGGAAGTACAGCGCGTGCAGCGGTGGGCAATGGCCGATCGAGGTGCGCAAGGCGTAGAGGTCTCGAGTGGCCTCGCAGACTCGGGCTTGTAGGGTAGGTGCAGATTCGCGGCGCAGCGCGCAGTGCAATTAATAGGATGAGGGCGCCCCAAGCGAGAGGGTCGCAGTATGCAGTCAGATACCGGTCAGGCGAGTGGACAGCAAGCCCTTGGACGTGCAGCAAACAGCGATCCTGCGGTGTTCTGGCTGGGGAGTGGTGTCGTGGCCGTCTTCGTCGTGCGCAAAGGGGGAAGTTGGCTTGGTATGTACGTAGAGGAGATCGAATACGAACAAAGGAAGGGACGAGCAGAGGTGCACTGAGCGTCTACTCTTATTCGGAGTTGAGAGAAATCCCTGTATACCACAACCGGGCGAGCATTTAATGAGTCAAGGTTGAAGGAGCGTCTGAAGGAGAGGATTGGATCCCAGTTAGGTACTGTGTAGGAGTTTCGGACGGAGAAGAAAAATGCACGAATGAGTTCTTGGTGGAGTTGCGTGGGGATGCCAACTTCGTCGTCAACGGTCCAGGGCAGGGGCAGGCACGAGTCACGGCGGGCAAGGGGGGACCTGAATCCTGCGCTCCCGGTACGAAGTTGTAATGCGGTTTTGACGCTGTTCTTTCCCTGCGAATCTTCGCCCGCCTTGCCTACGAGTATTCATAATGCTACCTACCTAGAGACTTGGCGCGCCCAAGTCAGGCCCCAGGGGCAATACCGCGCTTTGGAAGTCGTCACCCTTCGCCCGGGGTTCTCCTCTTCCTCCCCAATCCTGGCCCTGGTCCTTCGCCATTTTTAATCACTCTCTGTGATCGCAGATGGGCAGGGCTCGCCATCCTCGCTTCGTCTGCACCCTCGCCATCACGATCCTCTTTTTCGCACCAGGACCAGGACACTTCCTTCCACTCGTCGCCCTTCGTTCGGAGCGTGCTGCCATTGGTGATAATTCCGCCCTTTCCCGGCAACCGTACATATGCCGTTGTTGATCAATTTGTCTTTTCTTCTCGCTTGCAACCCCCTTTTCTGCACCCTTTACAGCTGACGTCCCGGTCGCCTAATTGGGGAAAATGTACATCCACGCGGTGCTGCCCGGCTTTGTCCGTTATATCGCACTTGGCTAAAGTAACGGAGTCTGCACAATTTGGGGCGGTTGCCGCTCAGTTGTTGGCCGAGTTCCACGACGTCGTCGGAGGGAGTTCATCGCACGCGCAAACTCCAGGTGGGGAGCCCCGCGACCATTCAGCTGACGGCATGAAGGTCGCTGCAACAGCTCATTCTAGGTAGAATTCTCAGTTCAACTGCAGCCATAGGCATATCGAGCCTCGCCTCAACCCTCCGCGCTGACTCGGTGCGATGCTGCAGAGGACCAAATATGGCCATTTGCTTGTGTCCTGCTGACAGTATGGCCCTGCGCATAGACACGAGCTCACTAGCATCAGAAGCGTACTGACGCCTTAAGGAAAGTCGCATCTGCAAGCCGCCTCTCTCGCATCGTGCCGACCAGCTGCGGCTCAGGTCGCTGGTCGCTGAGCCCTCGGAGTGGACTCGATCAGACACGAGTTCAGATGCAGTAAATGGCGTCTCATGTGTTGCGCAGCATACGTGGCAGATGCTACCTCCAGTCTTTCTCTGATCCTCCGCTGCAAGCTGCAAGTCAACGACCGCGAACCCCCACACCAATGACCGCAGCTTAGACCAGATTGCAATCTGGTGTTCGCTGTGATTTGGACCATCTAGAATGACTCGTGGTCTGTGTCATTGTTGTTCGTACACAGACCCTGCATTCAGCGTAGGCTCAGGTTTGGTTCAGCTACTTACGTGTCCGGGAGTGGTCGAGAAAGCCCAACAGCATGGCCCATGGACATACGAGCCTGCGTGCCTGCTCTCCAAACCTTGGACCTCGACTGATGTCAGACACGGCAGACTTTGCATACTATGGCCCCAATTATCAAAGAGGTTGAAATGACACGTATGGAAGACAGCGTCCACGGAAGCTGGGTGCCTAGCGTTCCCAGCGATTTGGTCTCAAGCCCGGATTTCGGTCGACAGTCAGAGCTTTCGAGAAGGCCTGAGCTGAACACGAAACCAGCACGGCCAATTATGAATAGCTGGGTCTCTAGACATAAATTATGTATCCATAGCTGTCGAACGCGAGGGTAGAGGGTAGGGGCTCAACGATGCCGAATACCTTGCGCGTGCTCCATTTCTGTCCTGCATCATCGAACCGCTGAACTGCATCCAGGGGCGGAATAATCCTCCATTGTCCTCTCTCTGGTTACTGATCCTACCAAGAGGATGTCACGTAGGCATAATGTGATTATTGATCTATACTCAGCCTATCCTCACCTCGCAACTGCTAGTCACCCTCTCCGCAAACAGCCAGCAAAGGAGATGGAGTCGTGCGTGTTTCAGGCAGGCTGCAAGCGCCCGCCAGGCCGGGAACCGGATCACGGGCACGGTGCAAATTACTGTACTGACGTCGTTCCCCCTCGCTTGTCGGCATGCCCGCTGTTGTCAGTGGGCGAGATAAGGAAGGGAAAAGCAGGACTGACGCACCCCGGATTTTAGCCATGCACCACATCATTTTTGTGCGCCAAACAATAAGCCTCGGCACGTTCGGGCGTGGGCGTGAACGTGGGAGGCACGGCGCAGAGCAGAATGCACTTTGTTCATTGGCCCTGGATGGGTTGAAATGCGATCGAAGAGCTCTCTGCAGCAAACTGTGATGAGATGTGACTTTACTGCACACAGCTGTTTGTGCAACTTCGCGTCGAATCTTCGATTGCCGCATCTCGTCTCCACCGCTGCCCGAATGTTAGCGTCCAGGGCGCTCTTCACCGGGGTGTGGGTGCACAAACGGGGCGCTCTAAAGAAGATGCGACATCATGAGTCCAGAGCATTCTTCACTGAAATTGACGGGTTTCGAATCGTAAAAGACGCCCGTGCTGTCACACCGCCTCCTGCGCTTTCTCACTTGCTCGATTCTTTGTTGGTTGCTATTCGCTGCGACCTCCCACGAATCGCTTCGCTAGCACGGAGGAACGCTACAACTCTCAACGTCACGAGGGCAATGTAAGTGCCTGGAATTAACGGTCCAAATTCCAAGAAATTCCTACGGTCGCGGGCCAATCGTGCGAAGGGGGCTTTAGAGAATTGATTCTACCGTCAGCAACCCTGGCACGTCGGCCACCTGTCACAAACGGATTTCCCATTGTGCGTTGGCAAGCCAGCCGACCTCATTATAAGCGCCGTGGGATGTACCCGTACAGGTGTTCGCAGGCTTCTTTTTCAGGACCACGTTCCATTTTGTCTAGCTCCAGCAATCAGGGTAGCTGTCGCAACTGCCAATCGTAGCTGCATGCGCGGGAATAACATCATTTCGGCATTAGCTCGTACAATTGACACGGACGGGCACTGGGCCTTGATGCTGAACAAGGGGGCTCCTTTCTACCCAGTAACGTGAATTTGGTCGTTGGAATGCTGTGTTCGGGAGTTCGGATCATGTTGTATCCTCGACCGGTGATCAGCACGCCTTCAAATCAACGTTTTTCACGCTCCTGATGATCAGGTCCAGGGTTGGCAAGGAGCGGGCGTCCCAGCAGCCCTCACTTCGGCACAGAGACGACGCCTGCCGAATCACCAGCCAATGTGGGGTTGCAACTCGGAGTGTTTCTCATTCTGAACATCAAGAATGATGACATTCGCGCATCGCTCTCGAAATGAAATGCCGACTTGCGTGACGTGGTCGCTCTCCGGCTGACCTACTCGTACGAGCAACTGTCGCCTTCCTCGTAAGCGAGTGCTTACCAGGCTGTACTCGTACATGTACCCTTCCCAGTTCTAAAGTCACGGGCGTGCCGCACAATGACAACAACACGCATATTATGCACGTCTTAGAAGAGCCGATCATGCCGCACACCAGTGAATATCAATCTCCTTGAGACGAGACCCAGCTGGAAATGATCCCATGATGCGGGCCTTGGCAAGTCATAACAAGGGAGAAGGGAGCTTGATATCGCACAGACCCAACTTGAAACATCGGTCATTGACACGATGGCTCCAGTACCCCCTAAGAATAGCCAGCTTTGCAGGGTCCAATGCCATGAGATCATCAGGGGCAGCATGTCCAATCCGCTGCTGTGGGGCAGTCGACTTTCGATTGCATCATCAGATCAATACCCAGAAGAGAGCTGCTAGCACGGCACGGAGTAATTCCTACTGTACATTCAAAAACTCTGGCGACACGACAAATTTCAGGCTGGAAACACGTGTAAAACTAGCGGCGATGTCGGAGATTTTTGAACTGCCGCCGCACCTGCTGGCGTGTCTTTCTAGAAGACAGAAATGAGACCCTGCTTCACACCCTTGAGAACCCCGAAACCCGGAGCAATCTCAATTCTGAGATAAGGTTATCCTCCATCAGAGATCTTCTCGCCGCAGCACAACTCTTCTGATCCTCCGAGCAGCAATTTCGGCTGTTGCATAAAGGACAACTGCAGCCAGCCCCATGCTCTGCAGAACCTCACCTTAAGGGTACTGGTGTTGTTTGAGCCGGTTGGCAAGGAATCACAGCCTGAGACATGTCAGAGTCAGATAAGTTAGTTAACCCAGGTTCGGTTGTACTTGCGAGGAACTGTGACCGTGAGGCCAAGATTGCTTTCATTTCAAGCTGGTCGAGACGCAACTTGGAATCCACCGTAAGGCAGACCGCATAGCTAGCTCTGAGTTGAAAACTCCCCAACCATAGATGAGCTGGTCATAAAATCTAATTTCGGTATCAAAGGTACTTGTCCCGAGTACGTACTCCGCACATCCAGCAAAGCTGCCTCGCTTCTAATAGCAACAATGTTTGTCCAATGCTCGCGAGCTCTACCTTCGTGTAAGGCAATTCAGTCGCATTGCAGAGTTGATCGGCTTTCATTTCGCTTCAAGCTATAATTAGATAATCCGCTGACCCCAAATCAGCGAGTCGACGAGCTGTTGTACAGTACGGCCTTTCCTTCTACTACAATACGGAGTACTGTGCGAGTATTCCATGTCGGCTGAGCTGGTGGCAGACCCAGCTTCCAGGGCATAGGCGGCATGGTTCATGGTCGGTGTTCCCTGTCTGGCTCCTTTTCGAAGGTGAGTGGATGGCTCTGCTATTCATAGAAGCCCCATCGCACTTACGAGTCATTCATCTATTGGCACTGTGTCCTCAGCCTGCAGGTGCGCTCAATGGCTCATTGTGTCACTGCATCGGCGCCGCAAACGTTTCCGGGCCAATTGCTGCTCCATGTCCCTTTGTAGGGCTGAGTCGGAACTTGTGGTCTGCTAAAGAGGTCCTGAGAGGTATCGTACCTCAACGAATTCCCAACGTCCACGCATCGACCTCGCGAAGCATCGCTCGCCGTCTGATGGATTCTTCACCTGGATGCCAACATTTGACTGCGGCCACTAAGCAAAATGTGAACTTGGGGGCCCGGATGAAGCATACCTGAGAGCCAATCAAAGAGTCATTCAGGACAGCGGAGGATGCCTTTCCGCCTCTCAGGCCGAGGAGCTTCGACTGCGCTTGTTTCAGCGGATTGTCTCCTCAGAATGAGTTGAGTGGTGGCCTCGACGTCGCCGGCCTCGAGATGTAGGGGCATTTACGGATATATCCTCAACAGGCGCAGGAGGATCTGGATCTTTCAGACAATGACTGCCGCCGCTTCCCTGTCTAGAGCTTAATGAAGTGGTTATACCAAATGGAAGGAAAGACCGCAACGACAAATGCCTCCCGTTGCGACAATCTCATGGCAACCCTGCAATTTCCCGAATTCTGCACGACTATGGTAAGTAGGCTTGAGTATATTGCTGTTCGAGTCATGATCATGTAGGGCGGAACGGTTTGAATATCGTAGCTCCTTACGCACGAGAGCGGTGGCCCTGGGCGAGAAATCGGGAAAGATGGTTGCAGGGCTGACCAACGAGCCTCTGGAAAGACGACTGATCCCACGGGCCAACTTGTGACTCCTTTGTGAGTACCTCAAAACCACTGAGAGAGCCTGCAGCCCCGGAGTAGTCGTGGTCAAAGCGGCACAAGACCTCGCGGCAATCTCCCAAGGTACCGTTTGGTGCAGTCCAAACATCGGAGATAACGTGTCTACACTCAGTTCCATCATCTGATGTCTCGTATACGGAGCTTGGTTGTGTCCTCCACTCCAAGAGGCACGCAAATGCTGTACGAGGGAGAGCCATACGACTCGGCCGCAACCAAACCAGTTTCAACGGCCGTTAAAGCAACGGTGGAGGGCAATGGGGAGCGTGGGAGCTTGTGGCTGTGGCGCCAAGGCGGGTTAGATAATCAACCACGCTTACCTAAAAAGGCAGGTGACAAGGTCAGCGCTCCGTTTTCTTTGGCGTCGAAGTTCTCGATTGTTTCTCCTCGCATCGTCCCAACCAGCGCTGCCCACTTCCATATGGCTAGCTTACACACAGGCATTATCGTCCATACGGCAATGCTCGGCATCGCGACTTACCCTTCAAGATTTTTATCGACAGACGCAAATGAACGAGGAGTTGCGACTTGGCCTCCAGTGTGCGCTTCCAGCGAACCAGGCCTTGTTCGAGATTTCCTAAATACGCACAAAGCGCGAGCTTGGCCTTGTCCCCAAGTCTCGGCGCCATGCCTTGCGAATAGCCAAGGCTATAGGATACTTCCGCGGCGTCTATTCCGCCGACTTCGTACGAGACGAGCCTTCTTACGCGCGAGCCGCACCTTAATTCGATTGGCTGCTTTGGGCAAATACTTTAAGAGCATGAGACGACTTTGGCCGCATAGCACAACTCGGCCTAGCTCTAGCACCTAGACCTCCCTCGTGGCAATGGGCAAAAAGAACATTCGACGAGCACAGTCATTTATCCGCACTAATCGGGAGCAGGGCGCTTCATGCACATCCTGCTGTTTACAACTACATCGAACAAGTGCCGAGCAATGCCCCGCAGGACCAGTGTGTTTGGCACAGGAGGTCTTGGCTGGGAATTCTCAATAGTGAGAGTGCCCTTTGCTTCCTTTCTCACGAACACGAGAGAGCACAGGGCAAATCATGCAATTACAGGGACTCCGCCGCGGATGGTTTTGGACTATCCCCCGACCGCCGGTTGTCAAAAGCCATGACTGGCAGTCTGACCGTCTCCCGAATCGCCTGTCGCAGTAGGGCATTCTTTAGCTCCACAGCCATCAACAATTGCCCCTGACGGCGACGGCCCGGTGAACACTGGTTGGTAGCGGTATTCTGCATCACCACGCCACCGCTGGCCTGTGCCAATCAACATGGGCTCCGTCGCGATCAGAACATCCCCAGTATCACAGCCGCACAGTTTAATAAGCGGCACATGGAACTCCTGGCGTGCGCGTTGACCCTAACAGGATGGTTCTTTTTTAGTCATCCTTTCTGTCAGCTCCTCGTCCTTCTTCAATTCATATTGAACACGGCGAAGAGTCGATTTTGGGGAAAGGCTAGATGGGTCGCTTATGGCCGTGGAGATGTTCACGACCATTCACCGACACAGTCCACGGTACGGCCGAAGTGTTTGCATATGGGCCTTTTTGTAGAGCATCAAACCCAAGAGCCGTTGCACGGTAATATAAGATATTGGACAGCCTTCACACTACCGGTAGTTACTGTCTTGCCTCAGACCACACACCCCTATCTATTTCCACACCGGCGTTCCGTCGACGTCGCATCCTGTCGCCAACATGCTCCAGTCCCTGAGAGAGACACCTGCTGGTCAACTGATCCGACTGGCCACCCGTGGACGCTTTCTCCGCTATAATGGAGACGCCGACGGTGTCGAGATACTGAAGAATAGAAAATCTCGACCCGGTGATTTCATCCCTGCCGTCCCCGTCGAAGCCGAAGCCGACCCCGAAGTCCTTGCAAGGAAAGGCACGAATGTGGACGACGTTATCATCGTCGACTGGTATAGTCCAACCGATCAGGACAATCCTAGAAACTTTTCCACACACAAGAAGCTATGGATTGGCTTCGTCATTTTGTGAGTAGATGACCGATCGCGTACAGAGATTTGTCCTGTCCAGAGCACCAGACACTGACCGCGGCGTGCTTGCTAGCCTCTATACCTTCATCGTCTACTGCACCTCTGCAATCACCGTCCCTTCCTACCCCTACATTGCACCTCGGCACGGCCTCAGCGAAACGCCTGTGTCTCTGATCCTCGCCCTATATGTTCTCGGCTACGCATTAGGGCCCTTGATCGCAGCTCCAATGTCCGAAATTCCGTGGATCGGACGCAACCTTCCCTACTGGGTGTCATTCATCCCGTTTCTCATCATATCCATAGTCCTCACGCAGATCCAAGATCTCAATTTCGCCACAATCTGCGTCCTGCGCTTCCTCCAGGGTTATTTCGGCTCTCCTATCTTAGCGACAGGTGCCGCATCGTACGACGACATCTTCGACGAATTTTCATCGCCGTACGGCTATATGCTCTGGTTGGGCGCCATGTATGCTGGCCCGGCCGTCGGGCCTCTTCTTAGTGGCTACGCCGTCGTCAAAGAATTCCGCTGGCCATACTGGGAAGTCGCGATCATGGCAGCAGCCCTGGTACCGTTGATCCTCTTGCTCCCGGAGACGAGCTCCGACTACATCCTGCTGCAACGAGCCAAACGACTGAGGAAGCTTACAGGCGACCTCAAATACCGTGCACGCTCAGAGATCAAGGAGGTGCCAGTCACTAAAATATTCGTCGATGCTTTGATGAAGCCTACAGAGATTGCTGTCAAGGACCCGGCGATTGGATTTGTGACAATATACGGAGGAATCGTCTATGCCACATATTACTCCTTCTTTGAGGTAGGTTTTCTTCCCTCCATTTTTCATGGGGGCATGAGTGCTTACGAGGATTCTCTTACAGGCGTTCCCACTCGTCTACTACGAGAGATACCACTTCTCTCTAGGTGCCATTGGGTTGATCTTCCTCACCGTCATAGTGGGCTCCCTGAGCTGTGCGATCATCTACGCCATCTATCTCCAATATCGCTTCATACCCTACGCTCGGTCAGAAGTGGATAAGTTTGCAGCCGCCAACGCATCCTCCAATGCGGTCAATGACTCCATTACACGCGCCAATTCCCAGAGTGACCCCGAAGCGCAGCTCAAATTGCAACTATCGCGCGTGTCAACAGCGACGGGCACAAGACCACACATCAACCAGGCAGTCCCGCAGGAGTCCTGGCTGCTTCCCTCTATCCCCTTCAGCTTCCTCTGCCCAGCCGGCCTTTTCCTCTTCGCGTGGACCTCCGTCGCGACCAATGCTTCTGGGGATCCCCGGTTCAGCTGGATCGTGCCCACGATCGGAATCGGGCTGTTTTCAGGAGGCTCATATGTCGTCTTCCAGTGCACGATCATCTACATCTCCCTGTCTTATCGGAGATACTTTGCGAGCTTGTCAGCGGCCTATGACATGTCTAGGGGCAGTTTGGCTGCCGGAGTGGTTATGGGCAGCCGAGCTGTGTTTGTGTCATGGGGCGTTGATAACGGGGTTAGCCTGCTTGCAGGCATATCTGCCGCGGGCGTTTTTGGAATGTGGTTCCTGTGGTGGTATGGGGGTGTGTTGAGGTCTAAGTCGAGATTCGCTGAGAAGCAATAGTGAAGTACGGGTATGCGCTTCAAAGAGAGAAAATCAAGATGGGGTCCGTACGGAGTATGTCGATGAGATATGGAAAACGACACGGTCAAGCGAGGGTCGGGGTTTCTCCTCGGTGTAATTGGGGACATCTGGTTGGCCATAGCTTTGCCTATTGGTTGGATAGACGGTTCGTATCATAATCAGCTTATTAGCTGCGCACCAGAAGAGAGGCTTCGCTCCTCGCCGCGAACACGGTCGACCTCGACCCCAATCAAGACCGGCGGCTGGCGATAGTAAGTATTCCGATTTACCGCTAAGCCCATTTCAGATATATGTAAACTCAATAAACCCGCCAAGAAACATGTGCTGGTGGCGTGGCCAATCACATAGGCGCTTAGTTAGCATCGGTTTTCCCGTCCTCAACCGCCACTCTAACGTCACTCGCCCCTCTGGTGTCCGGGTCTGAATTTCTTGTCTTCTTGGCAATACTCGTTGGCGACGTCTCTACAAAAAGGAACCCCCCATTTTCGGGTGGAAAGAAGCAGAAGACATCAATCGTTCGTCACGAACGCCAACAGGAGTAATTGTCGCAGATTTCGCCTGTTAGGTAGTTATTACCTTCCGACCATAGAACCTCCGACGTCTGAGTCCGAGTCCCTGCGCCGTGTTTCGTGAATCCAGAGGAGAGACGCTGCCTCTGGGCTCGACCATTCAGCCATGCCGTAAGTTGTCCGTACGCCCAAAACATGCAAGCCCTGCTCATCCTGGAAACGTACATTGAACCTTCTCTTCAACTGCGCGTACAATCGGGACACAAGAATACCAGTTCTAACGTATTCATAGTTTCACAGTCCTCACGAATGCGGATGTCCAAGAGATACTTTATTCGCTGAATAAGGAGGATGTCCACGAGCTGCAATCTAGTCTCGCCGAAGCGCTGCATTCATACTCTACCGGGGATACGAACTCTCCCTGTAGCGCCTCATTTCAGCCTCACCGGACGGTGATTAAAAAGAATGGAATGACCACTCTTTTTATGCCTGCTTCCACGGGGACTTCGGTTGGGATGAAGATTGTGTCATTAGAGCAGCCCGTGTCTATGAGTAAGAAGTCTTCAGCGTCTTCTAGCATGTCAGAGACCTATTCAGGCACAACAGTTGGGAGTATGTCCGGGGCCTCCATAAGGTCCGCAACCAATGATCTGGGTTCGATGACCCTGTCGCCTGCATCTACCATGTCGTCCGGCCGCAACTCAATCGATGGCTCCTCGTTCCAACCACCTGCATCCGTGGCCAGTTCACAGGGCACCGCACCGAAAGGATCTGTCACCCTGCTTGATAGAGCCGGCAATCCTCTCGGCATTGTGAATGCTGAGGAACTCACCGCGTTTCGAACAGCACTAGCTTCCACCATGCTGCTGACCAAGCGACAGAATGTCCATACAATTACTGTTTTCGGCGCGGGAAAGCAAGCGTACTGGCACATAAGACTGGCACTGATACTCAAGGGAGATCAGATACACCACGTTAACATCATCAACCGAAGTTTTGAGAGATCCATCAAGTTGATGAAGGCGTTTCAGATGACGCAAGACGACCGGGTGCAGTGGCGGAAGGATATCAAATTCTCAGCCATGAGCCCCGAGTTTGGAGAATATGGACGCCTCCTGAAGGAGGAGGTGCGGAAGGCGGACGTCATTTTCTGCTGTACGCCATCGACGGAACCGCTGTTTCCTGCCGAATTCCTGACATCGCGCGAAGGACGAAGGAAGGGGAGATATATTGCGGCCATTGGGTCGTACGCTCCACAGATGGTCGAAGTCCACCCGGATATTCTCAAAATGGCTGTCGAACCAGAACATGGCGGACACCACCACCACCACCACAAACATGCAAGACAGGGCGGAGTAATCATTGTTGACAGTCTGGAATCTTGCCTGAAGGAGGCTGGGGAGATCATCAAGGCCAAATTGAAGCCGGAGCATCTTGTCGAGGTTGGAGAGCTTATGATGATCAAAAAAGCCGCGACAAAGGAACTCGAGCTTGGGGGACCTGGAGAGCAAGGACTTCTCGACTGGCTAACCAAGGGCAACCTCATCTATAAATCTGTTGGTATGGGCCTTATGGATCTGGTGGTCGCTGGAGACCTCCTCACACTGGCAAAGGCGAGAGATGTGGGCACTACCATCGAAGACTTCTGAGGATACCCAACGAGGCCGCATCTGGTTGCAGAAGCGATATTCTCCGCATGTTTTTCCGCTGGCATTGCGTCTAGCTGACTGGTAGCCAGAGGCATCAGGAGGCATGTGCATGCGAAACAGGGCTGCAGTAAGCCACACAGGTTGTGACGGCTTCGAGACGGGCCGAATAGACATCAAATGTTTCATGAGCACCATGCGCAGTATTCAGAACTGCATTGAGATTTTTGCCGCCACGCTCCCCAACCACAGCACCATTCTGTGCATTTTGCTCTGGTCCATATCAATGAATTCAACAGTAGTTAATGACAGTCAGCACAAGCCTGAGATTCGTACGGTCCACTGGTGAATCAAGCTGTGGTGTGCGCCGGTTGCGGCGGCCACCTTCGCCTCCTACGACGAAGTACTACTGCGAGTTTGGCTCATCTGGCTTCCGCATGCAGTGACCCCCAGCTGACAATTCTCGCCTATTTTGACCCCTCGTCGGTGGGATGCTACGATGCCTACGGAGCACACGTAGCCCAATCCTATCATCAAGTTAAGTCAGCCGAGGTGGGGCAGAGCCAGCATTGTTGTTGTTCCTGGTATGCCCAACGTCATTTTTATCTCGCAAGGAACAGCCCATCTCCGAGAAGAATTTGTCGCACAACTCGAGCTGCTACACCAACAACGGCCAGGCACGTGAATACGCCAGTCTGGTGTCGACTGAGGTAGTAGGCTGGACCTTTTTCCTTGGGACTCGGTAGTGCTGCGGAGATTTTCCCTTTCACTTTCACGCTCGTCTCTTCTCCACTCGCTTGATGCTTGGAGTCCCCGAGTTTCTGTTCCGAGACGAGACGAGTTGGAACAACTGGCACACTTTATGAACGGGGGATCTGCGTCTTCCAAGACTCGCATCAATCCGCCATCTTCAACTAAAAGTCTCCCTCTTAGCGCCGCTGAGCGCCGCTATGCTCTGAACAATCGGGACATGGTCCAGCAGGCGTATCTGCCCAATGGGTAAGTTAGTCCTGTGCGCGCAACCGGCATCCCGTACAGCGTCAATCCAACTATGCTTCATACCGCGCGATACAAGCTCACTGTGACTTTCCAGGCAGATATATACAGTCACGCCCGTCTTTGGGGGCTTCACCTTTAAATCCACGAACCTGGACCTGCACCACTCGGCAATGCCTCCGGGGTGGACTGTCATCCTGCAAACAGAAGACCAAGTGGAAGACGATCAAGAGGGTAGGAAAAGCCGAGTAGAGGTTAATCCTGGCCGAGAGTCAGAAGAGACAGTAGTACACAGGCATACCGTCACACATCGATTTACAAAGCCGACCGCCCAGGGTGACTCCATGTTCATATCCTCGATATCCATGCCATCGAGCACAGACTTCAAGAATACCGCTTCTCCAACGAGACATATCGCCATGATGCTGTGGGCGACATTATGCTGGTATTTTCACAAAGAGCCTCCCAACCTTCACGCCCTCACCGATGCGTCTGCACTGACGCCAGAGGCTGGAAGGCCAAAGCTGGATTGGCGCATCAAAATCAAAAGGGAAGGCATTTTCAAGGGAAAGAACACCCTGCAGAAGCTGGAGCGCATGGGATTGATCTCATCCGAGGACTCTTCCGTTGGCACCGATACCGATACCCGCTTACCGAGCGGCTGGACAGAGACGTTTGTGAGCAGGAGGTCGTTCTGGCAGATTGACGCAAGAATCTTTCTCTATACAATGGCACCTCAGACGCACTCTCCATTCCCACAGGCCTCGCCGTATCCCTCTCGACCGTCGTCGCCAGACCGGGCTCCGACTGTGACTGCGACTGACCGCGGTTCTCCCCGTCCGGCAGACTATTTGTCGAATTCGGGCATAGGCGACGGTTTTACGGCAGGCATCTCATCGCCCGGAGGACCATTCAATTCTGGAAGTCATTTACCCACGTTCTACCCTCCGCATCCAACTCAGTTCACCTTTACAAACCATATACGACATCCTATCCGCCCTAAACCACCGCGACAGGGTGAAACGTTTTATAGCAGATATATACCCAGCCTAGGTCAGTGGCTATCTTTTAGGATACCGACACTATCTCCAAAGCCATGTCCACGTCCTCAATTCGTGCCTGTATCGTCCTCCATGCCGACAGTGATGCCAAGCCATGCCGGAGGAGCATCAATAGCAACATTGCCTACAATGGACAACTTCTTGGATCGTCCTTCGGACCTTGACTTGCTGCACAAGTGGATGAATGATCCCCGAGTGAACGCGACATGGGGCGTCGCAGGACCACAAAGCATACAGCACAAATTCTTAATCGACGGTCTACAAAGCCGACACTCGTTCCCGGTTTATGGTTGCTGGGACGGCAAGCCATTTGGATACTTCGAGGTATACTGGGTCAAGGAAGACAAATTGGGCCGCCTGCTGGGTGGCGAAGTCGGCAACTACACGCGCGGACTGCACGTCTTGATTGGAGAAAACGAATTCCGAGGCCCCCATCGCGTCAAAGTCTGGTTGTCTGCGTTGGTACATTATTGTTTCCTCGCGGACTCGAGAACTGAGACGGTGATGTTGGAGCCGAGGATCGATAACACGAAGTAAGTTCTTAGCACACGAGTGCTGCTGCGGAACGTCAAAGGAACTGACAGGTGCATAGATTTCTTGGATACTTGGCGGATGCTGGGTTTTATAAGCAAGGCGAGGTTGCGTTCCCGCATAAGCAATCAGCTGTGATGAAAATCGACCGTGAATCTTGGGAGGCGCCCGAGCTGTAGGACGGCGGAAACAGGCATATTGAAGGCCTCGCTGAGAAGAAGCGGAGTGGTAACGTCCCCTAGAGTTAAATCTGAAGCACGAATTGTAAAGCGGCGAGGATGATGCGTCAGCCTTGCCCCGCATCGCCACCGGAGAGAAACTTCTAACGAGGCTGCGACCTGCATTGTCGGAGTCATTTTCCCCGTCAAAAAGGCGGATGTTAAAGTGAATTAAATCTCAATCTCTACACAACGTATCCCGCATAGTGCCTGTCCTCCGAGGTCTGCAGCTCTGTTACGAACCTCACTTACCTGCTCCGCCATCATGGCGACCCAAATACCCGTGGACCCGGCGGCCAGTGCGGCCAACACCCTTAAGCTCGAGAATGTGAGTATTGCGCACGCGAGCAGGAAGAAGCAGTGCTAACGGGAATACCTGCAGACGCGCAATCGAGATGTCCTTATAGCGATTGAGAAGAAGTATCAACAAGAATGGCAGAAGAACAAAGTCTTCGAGTCGGATGCGCCCTCAACAAGCGAGATTCCCTTCGGCTCAGTCCCCGCCGCAGATATTCGAGAAAAACACCCGAAATACTTTGGCACCTTTGCTTACCCCTACATGAACGGTACCCTGCACGCTGGACACAGTTTCACCGTCAGTAAGGTCGAGTTCACCGCTGGCTTTGCCCGCCTGACCGGAAAGCGAGTGCTGTTCCCGTTGGGCTTTCACTGCACGGGCATGCCGATTAAGGCTTGCGCAGACAAGCTCGTCGAGGACGTGAGAAAGTTCGGACAGAATTTCGAAAACTACCATGAGGATGAGGACGAGCCGGAGTCCAATGGAGTCACTGTTGCGCCGACACAAGGAGTCAATGTCAAGGACGACATCACAAAGTTCAAGAGCAAGAAGAGCAAGCACACCGCAAAAACAGTCAAGGCCAACTACCAGTTCCAGACCATGCTGGCTATGGGCATTCCGAAGGAAGAAATCCACAAGTTCTCGGATGCAAACTACTGGCTGCAATATTTCCCACCTCTGTGTGAACAAGATCTGATCGACTTCGGCGCGAGGATAGACTGGCGGAGGAAATTCGTCACTACCGACGCAAATCCATACTATGACGCCTTCGTGCGATGGCAGATGAACCGCCTGAAAGAGATGAACAAGATCCTCTACGGCAAGAGATACACCATCTACAGTCCTAAAGACGGTCAACCCTGTATGGATCACGACCGGACCAAGGGCGAAGGTGTTGGTCCAACAGAGTACACCGCGCTGAAGTTGAAGGTCAAGGAGTGGTCTCCGGATGCGGCCAAGGCTGTTGAGTCGAAGATTCCCGCAGACGCGAACGTCTATTTTGTTCCAGCGACTCTGAGACCCGAGACCATGTACGGTCAAGTTTGCTGTTTCGTCGGGCCCAAGATCAACTATGGCATTTTCAAGGTGTCGGAAAAAGAGTACTACGTAGTCACTAAGCGGGCAGCATGGAACATGGCGTTTCAAGGCACTTTTTTCAACCAAGAGAACTTTCCGCGGGATCAGAAGGAGTTGCAACCGGTGGTGGAACTACCAGGGTCTGCCTTTGTCGGTACTTTGATCAACGCACCTCTATCGGTCCACAAGGAAGGTGTCCGGATATTGCCTATGGAAACAGTGTCAGCGACGAAGGGTACAGGTGTTGTCACGTCGGTACCCTCGGACAGTCCGGATGACTTTGCAACCATGAGAGAACTGGCCAAGAAGGCAGAGTTCTATGGTATCAAGAAGGAGTGGGCTGAGCTGGAAATCATCCCAATCATCGATACACCGGCCTACGGAAATCTGGCAGCCAAACATTTGGTCGAGAAAATGAAAATCCAATCTCCAAAGGATGCTACCCTGTTAGCGGAAGCAAAGGATCTTGCCTACAAGGAAGGCTTCTACAATGGCACCATGCTGATTGGCGAGTTCAAGGGCGAGAAAGTCCAAGACGCCAAAGACAAGGTGCGGAATGCTCTGATCAAGTCAGGCGACGCTTTCCCCTTCGCAGATCCTTCTGCGGAAGTCATCAGTCGAAGTGCAGATGAGTGCGTGGTCGCGTATGTTCCTCAATGGTTCTTGAACTACGGCGAGAACGACAAGGAGTGGCAACAAACAGTCATGGACTACGTCAAGGACAAGGACGGCCTCGAAACATACACACAAGAGACCGAGAACCAATTCGTCGCAAACTTGGAGTGGCTGAATCAATGGGCTTGCGCAAGAACATACGGTCTTGGATCGAAGCTGCCCTGGGATGAGTCATTCTTGGTGGAAAGTCTGAGCGACAGCACCATCTACATGTCCTACTACACAGTCGCCCATTTCTTGCACGGCGATAAGTTTGGCAAGACGCCTGGCCTGCTCAACATCAAGCACGACCAAATGACGGATGATGTTTGGGATTACATCTTCACCCGGACGAACGACGTAGAGAAAGTATCAAAGTCGACCAAGATACCAGTAGAAGACCTGCAAACACTACGGCGGTCCTTTGAATACTGGTATCCTCTCGACATGAGATCCTCTGGCAAAGACTTGATCCCGAACCATCTCACCTTTTTCCTCTATATTCACCTCGCCCTCTTCCCCCGAGAATACTGGCCCAAGTCTGTGCGGTCCAATGGTCACTTGCTACTGAATGGCGAGAAGATGAGCAAGTCGACTGGCAATTTCCTGACTCTAAGTCAGGCGGTGAAGAAATTCGGAGCCGATGCGACGCGGATAGCACTTGCCGACGCGGGCGATGGTATGGAGGATGCCAACTTTGAGGAAAAAGGTGCCAATGCCGCGATCATGCGAATGTACACCCTCAAGGAGTGGATTGAGGATACTCTCAAAGACGAAGGCCTGCGAAAAACGCAAGGCGACGTCATCTGGGACAAACTGTTCGAGGACGAGATGAACCTTCTGGTCCACGAAGCGTACCAGCATTACTCGGAGTAAGTTTGACGCCCCTTCACACAACAAAGGCTAATTCCCTCTTGCAGAACTAACTACAAACTCGCCCTCAAATCCGCCCTCTACGACTTCCAATCCGCTCGAGACTTCTACCGTGAAGCCTGTCTCTCATCTGGAAACGCCCTCTCCCGGCCATTAGTCCTCCGCTACGTCGAATTGCAAGCCCTGCTCATCTCCACCATCGCCCCCCACTGGGCCGAGTACATGTGGCTCGAGGTCCTGCATAAGCCGTCCTCGATCCAACACGCCCACTGGCCGACAGACATTCCGCAAGCAGATCCATCCCTCACCGCGGCGAGAGAATACGTCAAAACCACGTCCTCGAACATCACGTCCGCCGAGGCGCAAGCCGCCAAAAAGATGGCAAAGGGCAAATCCGCGGCCTTCGACCCCCGCAAACCCAAGCGGATTACCATCTTCGCGGCGAAGAATTTCCCCGCTTGGCAGGACAAGTACGTGGAGTTGGTCCGCCAGGCGCTCGAAACCAGCACCCTCAACGACGACAAGGCGATCAACAGCCAAGTCGCGAAGATGGGCAAAGGGCCGGAGATGAAGAAAGCAATGCCGTTTGTGCAGGCTCTCAAGAAGAGACTCGCCCAAGGGGAGGCCAAAGAAGCCGTGTTTGAGCGGAAATTGCCGTTCAACGAGGTGGAGATCCTGCAAGAGATGAGGAAGAGCTTGATGAAGACGACGGGGTGCAAGGAGGTCAAGGTCGTGGAGGTCGCAGAGGACAACAGAGAGGGATTGCCTTCGATCGCGGAGCACGCCGTCCCAGGGCAGCCGAGCTTTTCGTTCGAGAATATTGAGGAGTGAGGAGGGGGTCAGCCATCGGGGAAAGGGATATCTAAGAATAGACTCCGTAGAGCGGAATCAAGATCAAGACACATGGCCGGATTCACTCGAGATGGTAAGAGACCTACCTAGATAACGTGTGTATTGCTTGTTGTCCACGGGATTCAGAGATAAGAATGCCAATGAGGATGGGATTGCAAAAGTAACGCACCAAGAGATAGCGCGATGGAAAATCAGAAAGCAGAAATCATGCCCGACAGCAAAAAATGTTTCACGTTTGGTGTGTGGTTCTAACCCTGATTCTGATTCTGATTGTGACCTGACTCTGACTCTGACTCTGATCCGATCCTGATGTGTCGAGTAGTAGTGAGCTGGGCGCACCCATTCCGACTATCCGAGCCTCAAGGCAAAGCCCGCTCCATGCTCCTCTTCTGCCTGTCCCGCAAAGATCCCTTGAAGTTCCTGTTCATCCAGTTTCGGGGCATCTCCCCTGATCGGTGCTTGTGGCGTTTCTCTCCGCCTCCGCTTCTCCTGGTTCGCCTTGCTGGGAAACGTAGGGAACATCTCCTTCGCTTTGGGCCGCGGGTCTTCCTTGAAGTAAGCGTGGTTGAGGATTTCGGCGGCCGAGGGCCGTGATGACGGGTTGATGCTGAGCAGGGACGACAGCAGCTTTAGACCCGACGTGGTAAGATACGGGAATTTCGACGCCGTGAGATTGGACGTGCCCGTGCCTTTGGGGTTGGACAGGAGCGGATGCAGTGCCTTCGCATTTGGCAGGGACCGGTATCCCGGCCACGTCTGCGCGGTGGGCGGGCCCAACAGGGTGAAGATCCTGGACAACTGGCCGACTTCGTTGTTCCCTTGGAAGAGCGGCTTCTTGGTTAGCAGCTCGGCGAAGATACAGCCCACGCTCCAGATGTCAATCTCGAAATCGTACTCCTCGGCGCCGAGTAGCAGTTCGGGGGCCCGGTACCAGAGCGTGACGACCAGCTGCGTCAGCTTCGGCGGTGGCCGCGACGTATACCTCGCCATGCCAAAGTCGGCGAGCTTGACCTCGCCGCGGTTGTTCAGCAGCAGGTTCGAGGTCTTCAGGTCGCGATGCAGGATCCAGTTCTTGTGCAAGTACTCCACGCCCGCCACGATCTGGAGCACGAGCGTCTTGATCTCGGACGGCAGGAACGGCTCCGCCATGTCGCTCAGTAAGGTGCCGAGGTCGTGTTCGAGGAACTCCATAACGAGGTAGACATTGGCACTGTAATTGACCGGGAAGGACGGCACATGGTTAAAATCGTCTGGTATATCCGTGCCTTTCCAGGGGGGTGGGGGTGTAGATAGGAGGTGCAGACTTACTCTTTCAACCCGCCGCCGCCGCCGTTGCCCATGACGACTTCCTGCAACTCGACGATGTTGGCGTGTCGACACGCCCGTAGCGTCTGGATCTCTCGGAGCCCCGTCACGGGGAAACCGTCGCTCGTGTGCTCCATCTTCAACTTCTTCAGTGCCACGAGGGCGCCGGTTGTCTTTCGCCGGGCTCGCGAAACAACGCCATACGAGCCTTCTTCGATATTGTTGAGGAGCTCAAATTGGTCAACATGGCCGCAGGGGCCGAATTGTCGGTTGGGGAATTGTAGGATGTTGGCGCCTTCTTCTGCGCTGCTGCTCTCGCCATTTGCTGCCGTCACTGTAGATGATGATTCTCCTGCTTCGGGCGATGTCCGCTGGCGCTTGGTAGGTCGTTCGTCGCCGTCGACGGCGTCGGCGGGAGGGTTTGACTGCCTCGTTGAATTCCTGGCTTTCTCTTCCTTGAGTCTTCTTCTCTCCTCCTTCTCTTTCTTTCGTTGTGCGAGGGCTGCTGCTGATTCTTGGTCGTCATCTGTAGATGCCCATTTCGAAAGTTTTGAGGCCATCTTGAAAGGGCATCGTTTAGGCTTCTACCAGGGAAGTGTCGAGTCTCGCAAGCATTGCAGCTCAAGAAATGTAAAAAGCTTCCCCAATGCGCTCGTATCGTCACTCACTTGGGCCTTGCCGCTTTAAAATCCACTTTGCTCCCCGCCTCAGCCTCAACTCACTTCCTACTCACCCTCGTCGTAACGGTTCGAGCGCTCGTTCCTTCCTCCTCCGACGATGGCGGGCGAATTTTACGACGGACGGCTTATGGGGCTCGATCTGAGGCTAATAGTTACGAAAGAAGAGCACATAGAGAACCCGACACAGTCTGCTGGGGTGAGAAGTATGTCTCCGAGACAAAGTATCACAATTGAACTCTGCAACGCTACGTCCTGTAAAGACTTAAGATGGACCTTTCCCCTCTCCTTCTATGATAGACGCTTGCTACTGACTTTATATTCTCGATTTGGGCATCCTGAGACAATGAGAGAACTTTACGAGCGAAAAGGCCTCCCTTCTCTGGAGGCAGCCACGGCCACGCAACCAGTATGACGAGGATTTCGATGCACTATTATGATGACGAAGCCCAGATGTGCTCATTTCTGAGAGATGCTTCTATAGAGTCCAATATGACGCATGGCTTGTGAACTGAATCGAACCATGAGCATGTTGTTTGGGTGTCTCGCTCGTGCCAGACTCGCGACAAAAAGACCTTGGTCACCTTCTGCACGACCGGCATGAATTGATCGACATACTCGTCCACATTCTGGATAGCCCTGGTCCGAGTGACCGGATCTCGGATCTCGATAGCCGCGACGATGAATGGCAGGGTCACGAAGCGGATCGACTGTTTCGTTATTCGCCGAGCTAGCTCGAGTTCCATCATTACCTCGTGCGACCAGACGTCTGCTTGACTGTCCTCTTGTCCAAACACATGTCGTAGTCGGTGGGCCAACAGGAGCGCCGCCAAGCGGTATACCCTTGCTTGCGCAAGGAGATGGATCACTTCGGCCGATCCAAATTGATGGATGAAGTGCTCTGGCTGGGTTGGCTGCCATTTATCTATCAAAGCCTGGATCCCATTCAGCTGGTGCTGTAGTCGGATGATTAGACCTGCGTCGGTGGCGTTCACCAGCGAGTGGCTGATAACGCAGAGATCGTAATAGTAGGGTAGCAAGGGAAGGCAAAGCCCAAGGTGGCGGTCCACACTGTCCGAGGCTCGGGACTGAATCCTCAACGTTGGCTTTCGGCGGTGGACCAAACAGTCCATGGTCTCCAACAGAACGAGAAAGATCATCCGGGGCTCTGCTTCTGGATCTAACGCGGCTGTCTCAATGAAAGGCCTTGTGCTGCTGAGGCAGTAGTGGCAGATGTCAGAGATACCCACGCCAACGGCTGCGTAAGCAAACAGTGCCAGTGTAATGCCCAGTGTAAGACATAACGCTGCATCCTCTGAATTGGCGACAGGAAAAGCGCGCAAAGTGACCATGGCGGCAGATGCATAGCGCAGATTCGTATTCACATCGGCTTCCGTTGAACTGCCGGGGCGAAATGACTTCAGCACGCCAGCATAGGCCAGATAGGCGTCCTTGAGCACCGGCAAGGCAGCTGGCAAGGGGGCTGCAAACGACCGCTGTTCAGCGTCTTCGAAGCTGGGGCTGATCACATAGTACTCCAGGGTCCGGGGCTGTCCCAGCAGGAATATCAGCAGTTCTTTCTCCTCCGGGTTCAGATCAGGGACATTCCGCAGCCATAAGCCGAGATGGCGCGGAGACTGCGAGCCAGTGCTGGATTGGCTCAACGTGGTTTGAGACGCCGAGGACTCTCGAGGCCGTAGTCTGCGGCCTGCCGGTCGCACCGGGCGGACAGTCAAGCAGACCTGACCAAGCCTGTCACATCTCGCACAGGCGGCAGTTGTCGACGCACGCTCGCAGCGTTCCTTGAGCTCGTAGCATCGGTCGCACGCAGTCCTGAGCCCTCGTTTCCGGGACGGGGACGTGACTGATGCCATATCAGAATCGAGGAGGTCGCCAAGACTCCGGACATTTTCCAGTGAGCTGGGAAGATCGAGGTGAGAATTACGACGGACCGTACAACAGACGTTTGTCGTCGACCTGTCTTGGAGCTGCTTGGAGTCAGGCGGATGTGTGGTGGTCTCGGAAAAACTATGTCCTACAATTATACGAGCATCGCCAGCTTACAAGCCAACGTGAGGCGGAGGGAAATTCCCCGCCGAATTTGGCGTCTGGTACCACCGCTTTTGGAGGCGGAATTTCCTCGTCCTCGACGCTAAGACGCTAACGTGGTCGCCTCACCCATACGACTTCATGGGACCAAAACAGTCCCTTTCAGAAATTGTCAGGAATGAAGCGGCGGATAGGATGAAAGGATAAATCTGTTAGGAACGCCTATGTATGTAGACAATCCGCTGGGCGCCTCTCGGCCCCTACTGTCGCCCAGAAGCTCGTCACCTATGGGAGCTCAGTACCAACACCTGCCCTCCAAAACAGTGACTTCAAGTTGGTGCTGGAAACCAATACTCCCACTATCTCAACCGCCATCGCCTGTTCAGACCTCTTGCTACCGTCATTATTCAACTCTCATCCCTACTTCTCTGTACTCCCTGGCGTCGTGATGAAACAATACTGCACGCAACCAGCCGTTCCGTGCCCTTCTTCACACTCTGCACTCTTCCAGCCCACATCTGGATCTCTCCCCGAGAAGGCGCACACATCTCACGATGATCGCGAAGCAGAAGTCTCGGATGCTTCACGTCTTTAGATCTGCACAAAAGATCTTCGAAATCATGATCCAAGCCAGCGCGCGGATCAAGGGCACCACGGAGAGCACCACCAACGCCTCAAATCCCCACAGTCCACTTCTTAAGCTACCAAACGAGTTGCTCTTTCAGATCGCCGGCTTCCTGGAAGCCGAATATCAACTCTCACTTCGCATTTGCTGCCGACGGCTTCGCCTCCTACTTAGGGGTCTCGACCCGACACTGAGTGATTTCGGTACGAAGCTGCGGTTCTATAAATGCCTCGAGCCCGACTATCCGGAATATCTTCCCTGCCTATCATGTGGAATCATGTTCAAATGGCGCTCTCGGTTTATGTGTGTCCGCTGTCCACGCGAGCGTCATCACCGGTCTATGTCTAACTGGAATCCGGCGGCACCATACGAATGTTGGTACTTGACAGCAACAATTGATATTCGGATGAGTCGCTCATTGATCGAGTTGATTTTTCGTGCTCACGAACGGGGTGAGCGATACGGGTATCCCGTGTCTTCCTTGCGATCGAGCGGACTGCATCGCAACAGCGTCTCGTTCCAAAACGATGCACGCATGATTGGTGGAGAACTTGTGCTTGCCACGCGATGGGAGCTGGACGCAGAGTTTCGAACAGATTGGGAAGACCAGGTCAGGCTCTTATTCTGGGCTTCTTGCTTGCACTGGTTCGCCAATGGATGGCACGACAAAATGCCGGCGTTACTTAGGGGTGCGTCCACGAACATGATACCCTTGAAGCCCACGGAAATCCTCAAGTGCTCCTTTTGCGAATGTGACTGGCAACTACAAATGAATCACAAAACCGATACACATGTGAGGATCCTCTTTTATGTCTGGAGAAATTATGGACGACGGTACGGAAAAAGGCAAGGGAATGAGCAAATTTTTCACCGTGAGCCCGCACCGCCGCTGGATATCGAATCAGTTTCGCAGAGAGATCTACGTGCCCTCTTTGAGTCTGGAAATGAGGAAAGAGGGAGCACGGAGGGCACGGAGGTTTGTTAGCGTTCCTAGATGGGCCGGCCTGGACAGCAGAGCCTCTTATGAGGACGGACTCCTGGGGTGTCGAAGTCGGACTTTAAAGCCTCCTCGTCGCGACACCTCATATGTGTAGTCATGGGATTTCTATTACTCAGGCGGATTTCCCGGCACCGATTTTATCCCTTAAGTATGGTCATGATCTGACAAATGAGCGCTCGTTGGGATCCATGCTTGCAGGATAGCACGATGAATCCCTAGTCGTCATTTCTACAATGCACACAGTCCGTGAAGATAGCCATCTACGTTGAATAGATCGCTCAGATCAATCACCTGGGTCTCCCCTAGCACCAGAGCCTCCTACATTCCCAACGGACCGCGCTCTCCTGATTCTGCTGATTGTCGTCCGACTTCCAATCGAGGGCCAGATCGCGCACGCGGACATGCTGCCTCGTGCCAAAATGAAGCTGAAAACGCGCCAGCCTTGGATCCGCCGCACGTGAAATCCAGCCAACCCGCACAGTGAGAAGGGAACCAGGATGGCGGCGACAAGGAAGAAGACGGCACAGAACACAACCGCCAGCCTCGTCGAGGTCTTGGACGGCCTTGGAATCGAAGAACCTCATGTCATCCCTAGCGTGAGATTCGATCGGCCCTTTCGTCATCTCGGAAGGCTGGTGCTCAATGACGAGCAGTGGGTTCTGCTTCTCAGGTCCATTTAATTCAATCTGAACAGATTGATGGTAGCATTACAGAGTTAAACCGTTGCATCTCAGTGTGCTGACAGGGTTAGCTCTCCAGTTTGTGGTCCCAGACTAATCCCGCTCAAGGCTCCGGCCCAATCCGATAAGACATACGCATAGATCTCGAAATGCTTCTCCCGTGGTCGACCAGAAGGGTCTTCGAATGCGGAAAAGATAGACTGTCGATGTTCTAGACACACAGGGGCAGAGCAGCTAGCCAACAACATCCTACGGGGTAGCAGATTGCTGATTTGGTCAATGCACCATGATAGACCGGAAGGATGACCGGAGGGTTAGTGCGAGCCTGGCTGGGTCGATCGGAGATAGCGAGAGTATCGTTTCATCGCCCGTCGATAAACGCTCTAGTATCGAGGCGCCAAACATGTGGAGAAAAGGTTCTGCTCTAAGGTATCTGGCTATGACATACCTCATTCACATTGTCGATGAGGCATGGCTGAGGAAGAAGTGAATGCGAGGAAAATCTACATGGTGCCAAGAAATTACTGCACTTTAGTGTGCGAGTCCGGGCTCTGTGACAAAAGTGGAGGTCGTTTAGTTGCCACTAGGCTGGTTTTGGTGCGTGCCTCTTTTCCCATACGATCGTGATGCCCCAGTGCTCTGTTCTTGCAGGTGTAACCAACTCTGCTCAGAATAGCACGGGCATTATGGGACCGGAACCGGAGGCTTTCCAACTTACCCTAACCCTGAGACATGGACTCGGTCTCGCTTCCTCACAGCACGGTGCCCGGTATGGAATTAGGTCAAAGGGTGCAGGCCCCCAGGGTATAAGTATGTGCTAAAGAGAACAGCAACGTCAATATGCCTCATTTCCGTAGTGGAACGGAAAACCCACAATGTCGAACACTCTGAAGGACTATCAAACCATTTCTGCCGAGAAAAAGCTGCAACGCCAGAGCAAGATACCGAAAGAGTGGCTGCTTCCTTCGGAGCAATATCATGGCACCACCAACTTCATGGAAGTGCCCACGACCTGCGGCGTATTGAGCCCCCTTGAGTGCAAAATCACGTCCGACTTTGACGCCACGGCACTTCTGGAGAAGCTCAAGGATGGAGTCTGGTCTGCGGAACAGGTCACTGTCGCCTTTTGCAAGAGGGCAGCCATTGCTCAGCAGCTGGTTTGTCAACTCCAACCTTGATTTCTCCCACCTCGTTCACCGACTAACTCTCATTACAGACCAACTGCTTGACGGAGATTTTCTTCGACGAGGCAATCCAGCGAGCCCGCGAACTTGACCGCGAAAGACAAGAGAATCCGGGCAAGACTCTCCGCCCGTTCCATGGGCTCCCCATCTCGCTTAAGGATAGCTTCCAAGTCTTGGGTTACGACACATCGACCGGCTTGGGATGTTTTGTCGACGAGCCTGCCGAGGAAAACAGTGGTACAGCGGCGATGCTGCTTGACCTGGGCGCAGTGCTCTACTGCAAGACCAATCTTCCGCAAACGATCATGACCGGCGATAGCGACAACAATGTTTTCGGTAGGACATTAAACCCTCGCAATACCGCATTGACGGCCGGTGGAAGCACGGGCGGCGAGGGCGCCCTGCTCGCCCTTCGAGGGAGTGTGCTCGGTGTCGGCACTGACATTGCCGGAAGCATTCGCATCCCCTCAGTCTGCAACGGACTCTACGGATTCAGACCGAGTGTGGGACTGGTGCCGCATGGCGGCGTGAGAGACCTCACGACTCCTGGGACAGACGGGGTGCGTTCGACCGCTGGACCGATGGCGACTTCGCTTCGGGATGTCGCTCTCTTTCTCAAAACCACAATGCAAGCAGAGACCTGGCAGTACGACAGCACCGTGATCTCAGTGCCGTGGAGGAACCTCAAGCCCAAAGAAAAGCTCCGGATCGGCCTCGTCCTAGACGAAAGCATCTACACCCCTTCACCTCCAGTCCGGCGTGGTCTGAAAAAGGCGGCCGATCTTCTCCAGAGAAGTGACCGCATTGAAATCGTTCCCCTTACCTTGCCGAACGTGGTAGAGCACTATGGTGACCTGATAAGGTACTGCACACTGTTAGGAAACGAAGTAAGCTTAACGAAGCACATCCCTCGTCTCGCCATCCGCGGCGGCCCCAGGCTAACATAGAACCCATCCACCTCAAAGAACTACTACGAGCTCTTCGCGCGGACAGGCGAGCCCGAAGTGCCCTCGCTCAAGGCCCTCGGCCTCTTGAGCATGACAGGCACCGACCTGCGCGGATTCTTCAACCTCAACGTGCGCCGGCAAGCCGCAGCACGAGAATACCTCCGACTCTTCCGCGACAACGGCATCGACGCGATCCTGATGCCACCGGCCCCGCACACAGCCGTCCCTCTCGACAAATGGACCACGGCCACCTACACGGGCCTCTGGAACTACTTGGACTACCCGGCCGTGGTCATCCCCGTCGACGCGGTGTGCGAGGAAGACGTCGCGGATGAACCTAGCAACGCCAAGTACGGCGCCGAGGATGCTCGCATATACAGTCTCTGTATGAAGCAAATTCCCCCATTCACCTCGCAATAAGTCTTGTGGAGACCGATCGGAAGCTGACATCCTTCTCTCATTTCTTAGACACGGGTCCGGAGCTCTACAAAGACGCGCCTATTTGCGTGCAGTTGGTTGGTTACCGGTACGCGGATGAAGCGTTGACGAACACGGCCGCCCTGGTGGACTCAATCGTCAACGGCGCGGAATGAGTGGGAACGTCGGTGCTCCTCGAGAAGCTCCAACACAAGCTTTTCGACATCTCGTTTGTGCTGCTTGTGCGCTGGCCAGAAGAAAGGCAAGAAGGCTATGGAATACTAGCAACTCGGCTACCCTTCGTCCCAACGGATCTTTGGTCTGCGGCGGTATTCTTCTTGAAAGTTCACAACAGCGGCAGGAATTGTCAGCAGAAGTGACATCCTACAGTAGAGGCTTTCGTCAAAATTTATATTGTGGTTGGGTATATCCATCTCGCCATTGTCAGGCGGCTTAATTGTACAGCTGCAGGCTGGCAGGCCTTCCTTCTATCATTCGAAGGAGCATAGAGCGCGATGCTCGAGGCCATACTTGTTGCAAGGAAAGAACAATGAGAAATGAGTAGTAAGGAAGTCCAGGTCAATTGGGGCAACACCAGCCGTCGTTGAGCCCTTCATTTCATGGGCGACCAGAGGTCCTCGTCGCTCATGACCATGTCGTCTTCACTGAGCACCTTCAGGCCTTCCTTCTTCTTGTTCTTCTTCATCTCCTTCTTGGTCACGAGTGACCGGGGCGTAACGGGGGTCATGGGCGTGAATGGCATGTAAGGACTGTATGGCGTTTGGGGCACTCCAGTCTTGGGATGAACTCCGATGATGCTCTCGCGCACACCGACGAAGGTCGTCTTGGTCGCGGGAGCGCTCTTCAAGGTCTCATTGTAGAATTGCCTGAATGGGAGACTGTTGGAACTGCTGGACCCGTTGGAGGCCATGGTGTTGGCAAGAGACGAAGCTCCCGGCGTCCGCCGTCCGACTTCGTCCTGCGTTACGGTCACCGCGGACTTCTGGCCGGGAGTCGGCGGAGGAGGACCCGGATTATAAAATCTGGGAGAAGCTCGACTTTCGTCGATGTAAGAATCCTCTGTGAGAGAGGCTGAG
The DNA here is from genome assembly GCA_016110215.1 of Capronia americana. Taxonomy (NCBI): domain Eukaryota; kingdom Fungi; phylum Ascomycota; class Eurotiomycetes; order Chaetothyriales; family Herpotrichiellaceae; genus Capronia; species Capronia americana. The sequence continues at coordinate 530,129 of JADWQD010000011.1, forward strand.
CCGAGAGGTTGCGAGATGCCTTGCCCACGGACTGATATGTTGCTGGGTCTCCTCTTCTGAGCAGAGATGAAGGACAGTGGCGACACCTTCTTTCGAAAGCTTGTCTGAGACGCGGTGTGTGTCGACAGCTCTTCAGCAGGAGTTGGGGCCATAGGATGAACCAACCTTGTCGGCGGATCTTCAGCAGGAGTGGGAGCCAGAGGGTGAGCCAATCTAGGCGACCGTGGAGACTTTGGCTCAATGAATTCGCCTTGATCTTCGAAATCCGGGGGAAATCCAGGAGACCTCGGCGATCTCGGCGACAGGGTTCCAACGATATCTGGGCGGTAGTAAGGCGATCTTGGCGTTGGCGGGAGGGCAATGGACCTGGGTGTGGGAGGCACGCTATATTGGTGCGGGATGTTGGGTGATGTCTGTCCACTGCTCTTGGCTTTGTGAGACTGTTCTTCGTCGTGTTGCATAACAGCAGCGTACAGCCGGGCCATTTCATCCATGTTCTTGGCCTTGTCTGACTGAAGAATCTTCTCGTCGATGGTTGATGTAACGCTGACGTTGGATGGTTTATATGCATGCGACTTGCCGCTGGCCCAGGACCTCAGGCTTGCCATTTTGCCAGGACTCTTCAGAGGCGGCTCGACGGGCCTACCGGCCTGGTTGGCTAACGGGGCCGGTTTGCTCATGATCTCCATGCTCAAGGATCGATTGGACGTCTGGATTCTTCGGCGAAGCTTCTTGCCCACGAACAAAAGCAGCAGAAATGTGACAATGAGCCAGGCGACGTAGGCTCCGACGATGCCAACTACTTCGTATTTGAGTTTAGATTTATCCCTGAGGGCACCAGCGGAGATCGGGGGGCCTTGATCTGGGGGAGGCGCAGGGTCGTTGTCGATGTTGAAGTCCCAGACAGACACTGGTCGAGCTCTGGCAGGGGAGATTGCCAGGACAAAGATGAAGATAGAGAGGGCCAAAACTGAAGAGGAGCACCTCATCTTTGTATATGGATCAAGTTCCCAACATGATCCAGTTTCGAGGCGCCTGAAACTGCTGACCCCCTGGCCGTGAGGGACATGAAGCAGCTTGTTGCACGCAAAGAGCGATCACGGCGGTAGATGTAGCTGACCATGATTGCTGGGAGGAGGCGACCAAGCCGTCTTCGGGCATGATTGGTGAGAGGTGAGAAGTGGGAAAGTGTGAAGAGGAGGATGCGGTATGCAGGTGAAGCACAGCCAGAGACGAATGAGAAGTGAAAGCAGCCGATTCTGCTCGCAGTGTTTCTTGGTTAGCGGCTCCGCAGCGCTGGAAACGCCTTTGGTTGCTCGCTGGTACCTGAAAGGCGGGGTTCCCGGGTAAGAGGCTCTAACCGCAACCGTCCAAGATCCGAGGTCAGCCAGCCGTGGTCCTCCACTCAGATGCAATTCTTAAGCGCCCGGACGAGGTGGCATACTGGCATCGAGTTCCCCTTCCGGTCAGAGAGCCTTCTCGACCCAACCTCACCTATTTGATATCACCCTGTAGAGGGAGGACTAACACGCTCTATCGATCCAAACCCTCGCTACTGCATACTGGCACCTCCGTTGTCCCTGCGTCTTGATTGTGATGTGAATGGCTTCCTCCACCTTAGGACAGTTTCGTCACTAGACTCTCCAATACCGTGCTCAATAAGCGTGACTTCACACGAGAAATGGGCAAAATGAGAGATATCTTCTCTCGGCTGACCGCACACCATCTTCCATAACTCGATCAAGGGAGCGCGCATTGGCCCGTGCCATGAGCCTCGCCCGTTCCTGGGTCGAGCCGAGAGTAAAAGAAGTCAAGCGGCCTTTACACCACTTGGACAAGTGGCCATGGTCGCGCCCGCACGTGAACAGTAATCTGATTGACTCCGTAGGCGCCACCGACCGCAAAATCTCCTGGACTTTGCAGCACATGCCTTTGCTTGACGTCTCCCACATATCAACTTTCTTGTCGAGGGCACCGAATAGCTGTTCAGAGTGTGCTCACGAGGCATGGATGTGTTGACGGGTCCTCTAGGGGGACAGTTTCCACAAGTTGCGAGCATCCCGCCGACAAGATAGCATCGCGCGAGGGGTTCTGGCTGATGCCACGGCAAGTGCGCGCAACTCGCGCATCATCCGTGCATTCTGACTTTAATGGAGAGGTTGTGTCCCAAGATCGGGCGTTGCAGCGTTCGCGCCGCGCCATAAGTCCATATCTCCTCCTCGGGATGTCCTTGTCATCGCCAGCTACTTCCTGTCCCAGTAGACCAGCCGAGGCCCGCAAAGCCGGAACCTCTACCGAAGGAAGATGACTCGCGGGCATTAACGGCTTTCCTCTTCCCCTTCGTTCCCTCGCTGGTTCTGACACCATCGACAATCTTTTCCAGGTTTGTCTCGACAACCACGCCGCCCACAACCATTTCGCTGAGCACTGCGTGCAAGGTTTCAAATCCGAAGATCAAGTCAAGTTCGCAGACATTCTCGAAGAGCCTGTCGAGAGCCTCGACGAAGACTTGGATGAAATCAAGGAGAGCCAAGGGTGACTCCGTGGAGGTGGAGATCAGAATGAAGTAGAGCGTTGCATAGTGGCGATAGGTGATCTGGGTGGGCGCATCTGGCGAAGTAGTGTTGCCCGAGGGAGCCAACAAAGGGGGGAGAGGAAGGAAATTGCAGGCAGAAGCCGGACGAGCCGATACCAGGGCGAAGATCTGAGAAAGAAGAGACTGCTGCGTGGCAGTGTCCTACAACAGAGAGCGTCAGTGGCCGTCGACCTTCGGTTCAGATGGGCTCATGCTCACAAGCTGAGAGTAGAACTTAGTCAGTCTAGGCTGGCCGTTGTTGTTGAAGACCAGAACAGCGTTGATCATTGTGATGCCCGAACACCACAGGTGATGAAGACTGCGAGCTGCGACATGAACATCTTCAGCAGAACCTCAGGCGTGACCAACATCCGGTTAGGCGTCCCTAACCGGGGGGGGTGTGCCGCATTGGCGGAGTGGCGGATTGGCGGAAATCCATCTTCTTGGACACGCGCCGCAACCCTCCAAAATTTCTCGCGTTGTATCAAACCCGGTCGTCGCTCGTTCCCACCCACTCCTGCTGTTACTCGCAGCTTAAATGCAGACCTCGACCTGCTTGAATTGTCGCTTTGTGACTCGGTACCTCTTCCAACAGCGTCTGGTCGAGCTACAGAATGGACGCCGCAGGTTATCGTCGTTGTCGCAGGTCGACGTAGGACCGTCCTGGTACTGGGATACGCAACCCCCAACCAAAGAGAATCTAGCCGCCGCGGCACACTTCTTCAAGAATCATAAGCCTTCTAGATTATGGACAGGTGATCTCTGGAAGACATCAGAACTATGGCGCCGCTCCAAGAAATCCTCAGCGCAGAAAATCCTTGTTCCCGAAGTCGTATTCCTCGGCCGGTCCAACGTGGGCAAATCTACCGTGATCAATGCTCTCACCTCGATAGACCTCAATCGAGTCAGTACTACTCCGGGTATGACTGAGGTAATGGCTGCATGGGGTTTGGCAGCAAAAGAGCCGGACGGGGGAGCCATAAAGGGGTGGGACGGAGACGTGACACCCAAAATCACCCTCGTCGATATGCCCGGCTACGGGTTTGGAAGCAGATCCGAATGGGGCAGTCAGATCATCTCGTATCTGAACGCTCGCAGAAATCTACGGAGAGCATTCCTGCTAGTGGACAGTGTCCACGGCATCATGGCTGCCGATCGCCACATGCTTGAAATCTTCCAGAAGCTCGGCATCCCATTCCAGCTCATCGCCACAAAATGCGACCGTTTGCGCAGCAGCGGTGGACGCGAAGGCGAAATAAGAGAGGTACTCGAGAGGTTGAAAGATCAAGCAAACAGAGGCAAGTCTGCCTTGATGTTAGGTGAGATCATTGCGGTTGGATCTCTTCAAGAAGCCGCTGGAACAAAGCCAAAAGACGACGGTTTTGGGATCAGGAACTTACAGTGGGCCATCCTCAAGGCCGCAAACTTGGAGTGGTACGCTATGGACAAGGCTGCAGTACACAAAGTGATCGATAAGAGCGCCACACAACGACCGCAAGATAAAATCGAGGCCGAGATATCACACCTACTTCAGAAGCCGGGCGATGACTCTAGTCCCGAAAAATCACCCGACACCGCAGCATCAGCATCAGCATCAGCATCATCGGCGTCGCTCCCCAACCTCGGTCTCCGAGAATTCATGCGCGAGATCCTGGGCACAGGTCAGGAGACCGGCCCTGCGACAGCATCCTCTTCGCAACCCAACCGCAATCCTCCTAGAGTCTTTGACCCATTGACATCGGACGCCCCTGGAACCGCCAGATGGAAGGCTTCTGCAAACACGCGGGATCAGCTAGCATCGGTCTACCAAGAATTGCAAAAGCACATGCATGCACCATCGCCCCAAGATAGAGGCCCGGCCCTCTCCCGCCAATCGACTCCTCTGTCCACCTACCGGGCGACCCAGAGGCCTGCTACAACGAAACCCGTGGCCCAAGGCATCGACGCTTTCGAAAGCATGTTGCCCGAGTCGTCTCCACAACGTGCACAGGGACAAAGCCGGCGTCAAAGACTGCAAAAGAAAGCAGCACCGCCACCCACACCGGAATCCGGTCGCAAACCCGCATCAGGACAACAACCACCTCTGGTCGGCAAAGGCGTCTCCCTCGGCCTCGATGCCTTCGAAGCCATGTTTGCTGAACCCCCAAAGCAGAGGAAATCTCAGCCGAAGCAATCTTCAAAATCTGCTGGACGGGGCAGGAAGTCCGGAGCGTCGGGTGCACAACCGTTGGGCCAGACTAAGGCGCCAAAGGAACCAGCCATCGTGGGGAAAGGCGTGTCAAGAGGCATTGATGCATTCGAATCCATGTTCATGGAACCTGAGCAGGGGCGGAAGACAAAGCGCAAGCGGTAGGATAGGGTAGGGTAGGGCAGAACCGCAAACTCTCCTCTGGCACTCGGTACATGTATGTAGCCGTGTATGGAGTATCCGTGTATCATTCTTTAGCATAATTCATATTCCGTATACTACACCACTACACCACCACATTATAAGATATACGTACTCGTACGTGCTCTATACCTTCTCTAGTCATAATGCCAGGGTTACCTAGCGTGGAGGGGGAGCCGGTACATAGTCATACGTATGAAACCCTGATTGGCAAGCATAACTACGGTACCTAGCATACAATGTAATGTGGATGACAATTCAGCTGAGGCTCAAGAAACGTGGTGCAGCGGCCAGTCACGCCCGGGAAAGACAAGGGAGAAAGAACCAAACGGACGCCGAAGCAAGAGCATATTTTGTTCTCAATATCCCTATGCGTCGTATGTATCATATTCGTCAAACAACTTATCTACGTATCATGCGTGTATTGGACCCAGTGCAAAGAATGCCCACTCCCGGCTGACTCTACTCCCAGGGATGGCAAGGGTTCTCTCATCCCGACATCACTCGTCAAACAGGACGGTACATGCATTCCCAGTTGTCCGAACGGGGTGTGGATGCTGATTAACAAGCAATGGTATGTCGTCTCGCATTCGAAGAAAACAAAAATCCCGCAATGCCCAAATGCTCAATGCCGGTATGTCCTAACTTGCTTCGATTGCAAGCGAGTCAGGTGCCAGATGACTTGCAGAAAACATGCCCCATCAAGATGCAGTTCATCACAAAACGAAGCGATCATCGAACCATCGTGGACGAACATGCTAGAAGAAAAGGTGACCTCCAATTTGTGACCATAAACAAGAGGGTATCTCGCTTTCGAAACAGAGTCGTGGGATTTCGCTTGATTCATGCGTCGTTGCTGCTTTCAAGTTCTAGAAATTCGCCGTCGTCATTACGCTCTTCCTTCCCATTGGCGTCAACAAGTATTCGTCGGCCGAGATCACGCTCAGGCACACCGTCTCGGGCAGCGCCATAGTCAAGAATCTGCAAAAGAAGAAATCAGTGAATGAGCAGCCCAGAGCTTGGTTGGTAACTTACCTCGACGTATGTCAGTCCATCCCGCTGCACCGCTGCAACGCAGCGTCTATCATCGAACCTCACTTGCCAGACACCACTAAGGTCAGAAAGTAGATCCTTGATGCACTCGCCGGTCTTGATGTTCCACAGTTTGAGGTTCCGATCCGAGCCAGAGATGACTTTCTGGTGATCGTGCTTGAAGCATGTGATTGCCCCGGTGTGAGCGCTCAGGGTGGCTTTACACTGTCCGGTTTCGGGATCCCAGATCCTCAGAGTCGAGTCCGCTGCCGCAGAGACGAGCCTGTCGCAATTCAAATCCAGTAGGCCGACAAGGGACGTATGGCCTTCCAGCATGTACTTGAGCGAGCCAGTGTTAAGGTCCCAAATTCGGACCATATTGTCCATCGAGCCGCTTATGCATCGGTTCCGTTCATGGTCAAGGACTACGCTGTAGACTTTCTGTGCGTGACCTATCAGGCGATGAGTGGTCTCGCCCGTTGAAATCTTCCAGACCCGAACCATGCAGTCGTAACTTCCGCTGACCAACGTATCACAATAGGCGGCAAGAGCGCGGACAGAATGCTGGTGGCCGCTCAACGTCCGGACAAAATAGGGACAATCGTCCGCATCAGCCTCGTTTTCGGCCTGGACGAAGCCTGGGTCCCCCGGTTTCGGAAGCTTCCACACTCTAAGGGTTGAATCACGAGAGCCGGTGATGATCAACGGTTGCTTCGGCATCATAATCGGCTTGCCGTCTGCAGTCTCGCCAACCTTTACAGGAAACACAATTTGCAGACATCGCACGGTCGAGTTGTGGCCACGGAAGACATGAGTCTCACGGGCCTCCGCAATATTCCAGACACGGACTGACCGGTCGGTGGATCCCGAAACAAGTGTGTTCCCGTCATATTGTAGAGCCCAAACGCCGCCTTCATGCCCAGAAAGAACGGCTCGCAAAACACCAGTCTTTGTCTCGTAGACGTTGATGTTATTATCATCGCTTCCCGTCAAGATTTTGTCCGTGTCAAACTGCAGGCAAGTAACCACGTGGGTGTCGTGCGCATGGGCAGCGATGTGCTGAGGCTTCGTATCCTCGAACATCCAGTTTTTTCTGATGAGGTAGTGTCTGCGATACAGAGATTTGTAGAGGTGCAGACCCCGCAGGCTGGGGAAGGGGACATTCGGATGAGGCACTGCCAGAATTGCCGCATTAGCCGCATTATAAGGGCCTTCGGCCGAAGAGACTTGGTTCATCCAGTCAGCAGATGTGACGTCGGCCATGTCTTGTCGGGATCTGTTCTTCCGCTTTACCTGCTTATGTCGATTGGAAAGTATTGTGGAGGCCTTTCGCTTTGATCGTCGCAGGATTCCCTCGTATCGACTGCGAGGTTGCGACATCGAAGGGGGGGATGGGACCTCCTCTGTCTCGGATTTATTTGTATAACTCAGGTCCTCCTCATATCCAAATGGGCCAGAGGGGTCTTGCCAACCCCAACCTTGCATGATGGCTTGGTGTAGTTCGCCTTCCGGCAAAGTAAAGCCGTCAGCCTCGAATAATTCCTTCCATGTTCTCTCATCGCTGTTGATAAGCTGTCGCCATTTCTTCGACACCTGTGCTGCCTTGCACAAACTTTTGAGGTCGAGAAATCTGATGATATTGAGCGCCAACTCGGGCGGGAGGATGGCAAGGAAGTCGCATTTCAAGGCAGGATTGACCGCATCTGCGATCACTTGCAGCGTCGACTTGGGGCAGCGCCGAAGCAGCTGGTGCATCACATAACTTTTCATCTCATCTGGGATGACTTCGAAGTAGTCAATCAACGCCGGAATTTCTGCAACCGAGCCACTGCCGAAGCGCGACAAGTGTCTGCCGTCGTGTGGTGCGCCAGGATCGCTGAATAGGCTCAAGCTGAATGGGTCGGGCGACCGACGTTGCATCACATCAGTATTTTGCATATCCTCAAATTGGGAGGCAATCTCGGAATTCGAGTCGACATCTGCAAAATATCCAGTATGCTGCAATGTTGCAGCCGCCGTAACAGGAGAGAGGCTCGGGCTAGGAAGACTTCCGTCCTGTCCTGACGGGCTTTCCGCAACATGTAATCGAGCGGGTACCGACGACAAAGCCCGCCTTCCCAGAGGCCCCGCTGAAGACAACTCAGCCTCTTCATCAATGGGCGGAGTCGGTACTGCAGTGTCCTGCGACTGATCTCGAGGGGTCCTTCGGCTTCGTTGAGCACGGTCCGGTATAGAAATTGCTCCATTGTCTACCACCATTCCATTTTGCTCACTGAGTTTTGGCGACAAGGGTGGTGCATGCTGAAAAGTTGGCTGCTGATCTATGCTCGGCGAAGGTAAGAGAGCGGTGTTTCCTCTCAGATTAGGTATGTCCCGTGTCAACCGTCTACTGGGTCCACTACAGGGTTTCGGAACGCTGTCTGGAGTGATTGGATTCGTGACGTGGAAGCGAGAACTCTGCCCCAGAGAGCGGCGATGATGCCTCACCGACACGGAACGATGTGGTGCGAAGGCTGCCGCCTGCGATTGTACATGCTCTTCATTGTCCGTGATGGATTCGGGGGAAGCAGGTCTCCTCAGTGGTCTTCGCTGTAGGGCACCAACGATCGAGCCATCGTACGAGGCGTCTGTCCACGGTTGAAAGTTCTCCACAGTCTCAACCGTCCCGTGAACGTTCCGCAGAGTTCGCTGTTCCTCTTCGAACTGCTCCAAAGCCAGCGTCGTATCTTCTGCTTCGTGGAATATCGTCTGCTTCCCGCCTATCGCGAAGTGTATCCTCCTCAGACTGGGTGGCGTGGGGGTAGCTGCGAGGGGATACTGTTTGAGGTCCAAATCCTGCATCCGACGCGGCTGCCGCACCCGCAGTGGAGGGAATTTTGTGGTTGTGGTTGTGGTCGTAGTCACGACGGTAGTTTGCGTAGCTGGTGCAAAAGAAAACTGGCCGAATAAGGCATCCGCGTCCGCAGTCATTGTGCGATGTATGTGGTTTTCTTTGCTTCGTGGACGTTTTCCGAGTCTATGACTCCTAGGCCGAGGACGGTAATGGTCGTGTCGGACCTCCTCTATTGTTTCCCCGTCCTCCATTGCACTTCTAGCTGACGCTGTCACCGTATCACTTTTGGGTCGATGATCATCTGGTAGGGTAAATGGGGAGTCGCGTTGTAATATGCGAGAGGGAGATCAATCTGGGTCTAGGACAACAAGTGACGACGATAGACTGGTCTCTTCCTGACCCGTGCCGATAGGTATGAAGACTTGGATAATGAGTGGAAGTGTTGATATGGAGGATCGGGTTGTCGAGGCCAGACAGTGGGTGCGTGCCCTCGGCTGGGCTTTGACAAAGAGAAGGACAATTGAGACTCGTGGATATCGGAAACACAAATCGCTGAAGGCTGGCGGTGACCTTCTCTTGCTGCTTCAGTGTGGTAGCGGAGGAATTCAGAGGTAGGGCGGATTGGTACAGGTGAATATGGGTCTTCAAACAGCGTGGGTGTTTGGTATGCGAGTGTTTCGGAGACTGAGGGTGGGAGCGAGGGTGGGAGCGCGGGCGGACCAACCCAATCCTGCCGTCGGCGTGAGCGGCTCTCTACGATCGAGGCGGAGAAAACGCAAGCGCGCTTCCTGGGAGCCTTGACTGGTGGTTGTCTCCCGAGCGCCCGCGCCACCGAAGATGTGGCTTTCCGGAAGCAACCGTAAACAAAGGTTTTCCTCGACTCTGTTGCCACCAGATGACCAAGCTGTGAGTGAGGCCAGCACCAGGCGCGACGTCAGCTTTCTGCCTACTACTGCATGCACTTCGATGTATTCACGGGAGGTATCAGGCTGAGGTATGATGTCTTCAGTTCAGTTGCACGGGGTTTCGAGGGCGAAAATACAATTCACCGTGGCCGAAGCTTTACTCCTAGGTGCACTCCCACGCACTCCTCGAGGCTGAAGTAACGGCGTGGGCGTAGAAGAACAGCCAGAGAAACGTCACAGAATGGATTATTTGCTTGGAGCTGCTGGATTCCGATCCGACGGCGTTGGTCTTTCCCTCCCGTCTTGCTAATGGATCGACTGGCCGCATGCAGATGTCACGAAATATCCCAGTCAACTTGAGAGCATACAATGGCTGGTCCTTGACTTGCTGAGACTCATGAGTCACGCGTATTGGCAGGGGCAGACAAGATAGTGATTTCTTGTCATGATGCTCAAGTTGAGAAAGTCAACTTTCCACTGCGAGTTCCCTTCACTTTGACTTCACTTGTATCAACTACTTTCGTTTTGTCCTCAATGAACATGCCATACAACTCCATATCATGATGCCACAGCAACTACTTCTGGCTCAGCCAGACAAGCGGACCCTTTCCCAAGACGAAAGCCTTGCTTTGGTTCAGATATTCCTCAACGCAGCACTGGCGTGTATCGCTCATGCAAGACAGCTCGTTCCGTGGATAGCACCGTGTTTCTGCACTCGATACATTGACCAAATCGTAGTCAACGGTGAGCAGAATGCAAAAGCCCTATATTCAGCTTTCCAAGCTCTCACTCCAAGGGACGCCAGCCACGGTCAAGAGACCAAGATTCTTGTCCGTGGCGGTCACAGACGCGCTGACCAGATACTTGAAATGCTTGTAGGCGTGGACCTCACCCTCTCTTCTGTGTTGCTGACGAGCGTCTAGGAACAAGGAGTCTTCGAAGCTCTCGAACGTGGTTACCTGCAGGATCTCCATGTCTTTGTGACCAAGACCTCACAAGGCCAACTTTCCGTCCTGGAGAACTACCATTTCGTCTTTGCTTATGAGCAGGGGAGGGTCAGTAGCATCCAAGTGAACCCCACGAATCACACCTTTACCCTAGAGAATGTCCACAAGAGCTTCAAGGCGAGCATCCGAGCACTGCTTCGATCATTGCGCGACTTGCCTCGGCTTCCAGGTTTGCTCTGCCAGCCTTCAGCTGGTTCAATGCGTTGACTGTTGACAGCTCGCCGCAGACTGGGCATGAGCCTTGCATACAACAAGTCATGTCCAACACTATATCAGCCACCGGGGTTTGTGGACAAAAATGACTTTCAAGAGGGGGATGCTGAATCAGTGTGCGACTCGTTAGTGGGAGGTCCTGAAGATATCGTTGGCGTGCTGGAGTCAGGTCACTACCAGATCCGTGTCACTGTCCGTATGGCAGACTCTGAAGCTCAAGACTCGTCACTTGACTCCCAAGATGCAGAGATGAGCAAGCGCCTTCAGGCAATGCAAAAGACTTCATCTAGTCACAGCAACAATCTACTCTCAACACTGAAGGAATCGACACCTGCCACAAAACGCCGCACCAACGCTCCAATTCCTAGTGGCAAGCGTGCGAAGCCCACTGCCCCACGAAACTCTGAGGGGGAGATGATAGCGGGTGCAACCCAAGCAAGTGCACTCAATAGCGCCGGTAGCCTGGGGAACATGAGCGTCGCTCAGCGGAAGGCAGTCGGCCTGAGGGGCTCGTCAGTCCAGGCCACCGCGGCAAGACAGGGCTTGCCAAACGAGACAGGTGCTCGTCTTGCTGTGACAAAGCTGGCGGAGCTTCTGGTACACTGCTATGCAGTCCAGAAAGAGGAGGCAGGTGGTGGTGGCGGCGACGGCGGAGGAGCGGTATTTGATGAAGACTTACTCGCTGAAGGAAAGATCAAACGCGTCACTCGATCGGACCATATCAGCTGTGAATGCGGAAGTCCGAAGGAATCCAGCGGAATGGTAAGGATCTCTCATCATGCGCTCTTCGGTGGACTGACTTGGGCAGCTATACTGCGACGTATGCGACGCATGGCAGCATGGAGAATGCTATGGGTATCACGAGATATCGCCCGCAGCCATTGCTGTTGATGAACGCTTCTGCTACACCTGTCTGTTGTTTTCCTGGGAGCCTAGTCCCGGAGTGTCACCTTTGTCCGCCATACTCTTGCGGAAGGCTGTCAACTGCTTGACAACTCAAGTCAAACCCGGATCACGAATCGATTACGACTTCCTGCGCACCAGGCTCGACCCTGCTCGATGGACCAAAGATGTTCTCAATCGTGTGATGGATCGTCTGGTGGAAGAGCGCCTGCTTCTGCGTCGGGAGCGACGACTTTTCGAGGTTCGATCTCTCAGACAGTCAGAGCTGCACCAGGTCAAAGAGAAGTGCACCAGTGCCTTGGCGTCAATAGACCATCTGTACGAGGCATCTCCAAATGGTGAAGATCCCATGAAACGCACTACTGAGATTATGCGGGCGCTTGAAGCATATGCTCATGGACAGGATTACGCGACAGCCGAAGGTTGTGAGGAATTGGTGTCGTACGACGAGTTTGGTGACCCTGTTTTACGCTGGATATATCGTCCTGCCTCCAGGGAGCCGCCTATGGACGCAACCGTCGATGCAGGAGCAGCAACACCGGTACGCCGACGAAAAATCAGCATCTCCCGCATCTTGATCAATGTTGACTACTCACCCTCTGCAGCCAGCGTTATGAACATGGAAGAACCATCACACCTAGTCCGAGACGATCTACTGTACGACACTGATTCAAGCACAGCCGAAACCATCATGACTGCAGACTGAGGCAGATGTTGCAAACGCATCTGCAGGCAGGAGGTGAACAGTGGGCCCGAGAAACAGGTGGAGGTGCAAACCTGCAACACATGCAGGCTACCAGAAGTGTACTCGGTCAGCGTCTGGCGAGATGCGAAGCGGTTGTTGTGGTCTGATAAGCAGTGGGCGGCCACGAGGGAAAACACGTGGCGATCGTGGCTGACTTGGCTGCTTCTATCTGAATCCGAGTGGAAATTATGCCAGTTGATTCTGCAAAGAAGCCTCAAAGGTGGTGGAACATATTGTGTATGAGGAGCTCAGATTGTCTGAAGACTCTGCTAAGCTTACAGGAGAAAGATTAGCTGTCTGTATTACTATGTAGCGACATCAGTCTCATCCACGCCTAGTTGCGAGACAAGTCACAATCTCTTCTGTTCCTGAGAGGCTGAGACATACTCACACGTGTGAATTGCGCAAAAACATCTGTACCTCGAGTCATCGACTTCCAATGGCGCAGGTTGTGTCCACTGGGACCTCAGCAATCAACACCACGGCTGCCACGTTATTATTCATGGCTAAACTTAGTGATCTAGACTCAGCCAACCTTCCACACGGAGAATATTATGCAACGCCTCCTTCATGGTCTTTCCGTAACTTCGGCGAGTGCTTGCCGTGAGGCTGAATCGCATGCTGTTGCAACTTACCATAGTACTCAGAATTTGTTGAAAACGATGGCCTGCCACTGAGCCGGCACTCATATAGCGGATGGACAGAACGCAAGAAATAACCCGCAGTACTGTAGGAACCTAGTTAGCCTCGTCCGAGCATTCAGCGGTCAAGCACCGAGTCGCACTCACGGATTTCTTCTGGCGGCCTTTCAGGCAGGCCTGGCGCGCTAGATTTTAAGCGTCTCCATTGTCTGCTGCGTCCTTTCCTGAAGGAGCCCCGATCTGCTTCCGCGGTCGGACTGAACTCTTCAGCCATGCTTGAGAGTGCACCCTGTGTAGCCAAGGTGAAGGACTTAGCCCCGGTCTCTGTACCCCTATGTGGGAGTCACCCAGCCTACGGCCTCTAGCACACGGCAGAGGCGCTCCAAGAACACGAGAGAAGCCGACAAGCTGCGCCCAGAACACGGTCATGTTACCTCAACCCTATCGCATTAGGCGAATCAGAACCGGGTCAGTTCTGGGGTACGTACTCGTGCTGTAACTTCCCACCAGCTTTTATCGGCAAGCGTTTCCCAAGTGCGGGATGACATGCGACGTAGGCGGACCCCTGGCATGGCTAGGTTGCTGCCCACTTGCTTTAGCAGCCATCTCGGGCTTTTGTGGGAAGTGGCCGCTGTCCATTGGCACACCGCGCGCCTATTTGGCTCTGCCTATCGAGCTGTCTCCAACCCGTCATCCCGCCTGAAGGAGCCGGCTGGTCCACCACCGGCTGATGGGCTGCTCACCTGCAAGACCGATTCCTGGACTGGCAATCTGAGTGCTCATCATACACTTGTTGCTCCTCGCCGCCAAATGGTGGTTCCCTCACCTGGCAGAGTTGTCCTGAGACGAAATCCACTCACATCGCAGCCGCAGTCAATTCGGCTTCTCCTGGATGGCTCAACCATGACTTCTCGGGGACGTTGACGCGAAAAGAACAGCGCTTTCCTTCACTCGACGAGATAACACCCAGCCTACGAACGAAATATCGTTCATCTCTGCCGCCTGCGCTGCCTCAACCTGCCATTCCGTTTCCTTCAGAAGAGAGCATCGTTTCTGCGAAATTCACGTTCGCCAACCCACTATCGAGATAGCGGCCGCAGCCACTTGACTGAGCACCACATGGTATAGAAGCCGGCATGAACAGACACACAGCATAAGTCCGAGGCAAAAGTGATATGGGTAGCGGCCAAAGATTCCGCTTGCCGACTGCCCTGAAGCGAACAAAATCCAGTGCTCGTCAACAAGACTGGCAACCAGAAGGGAACGAGCATAAAGTACATCACATACTTGGAATTTCCGAGACAGACCTGAATACTGCACGTAACCAAAGCATTAGCTCATCGATAACGGCCAGGTTGCCAGCATTGTCATTTTCCGATGCCACGACTGAGCTGGGCTCTTCCAATCCACCAACAGAACAGTTGGAAACCACTAGGGATCTGAATTTGAAGGCATCGTCGGTGTTGCTGCACGAGGAGTTTCTGCTAAAGGCAGATGTTACGGACTCAAGCAGCTCCAAGCGATTGAAAGCGCACGGCTCATCCTCGACCCTGCACTCCTTCTACGATGCTCAAAAGACTCCTCGAGCAATTTCACAACAAACGTCGGATTCTTCCAGACGAGATTTCGCCCTACGGAAAGGTGCTCCTGTAGTTGTCAAACCCGCAACGGACAAGGACCCACTTCGACAATTGAAGCTCTTCCGTCTCTCTAGACACGGAAACAAGGCTAGAGAGAAGACACCTACGAAAGCTGGACCTCAGTCACCAGATTCGTCCGGGGAGATGCGGTTCGGTAATCAACGGTCTCTGAGGTCATCAGATCAAGTGGCATCTTCTGGCTTCTTACACCCCAATTACTCGTCCAAACCTAAGAAAGGCGTTCATTTCAATCCTGACCGACCAAAGACAACAACAACCCTCAGTTCAGAGAAGTCGAAATCCTCTGTTGGACTCCGCTCTCGGCAAGAAGCACCCCAGTACAAAATGAATATTAGGCGGCCGAAAGCTGGGGCAAAGCATTGGTTCGATGGGCTGGAAGGTGACAGCAGTGACGATGAAAGTGTCCACGAACCTGCGCTCCAGCCTAGCTTCGCGGCAGGGATAGAAATGGCTTTTGAAGGTGGAAGGATAGGTCCCGTCGCAAAGAACGAAGCTCGCACCACCTCTCACGTGCTGGATCACTCATCTCGAAGCACAACCTCCAGGACACTGTCAAACCACATGTTACCCAGTTCGGCCATACCACCTCGTGTCGCGACACTCAATGCCAAGACATCTAGATCTACACTGTCTCGCAATGAGTCTCAGTCAGTCTCGTCAAAAGCGAAAGCAGGTTCACTCGCTTCGACCGACCTGCAGAAGACGAGCGTTCTAGATTTATCCTCCTCCTCTGACGACGACGAACCACTAGCGCCAATCAGAAAATCCACCCAGGTCCCACTACCGGCCATACGCGACAGCATAGCCGTCGAGTCCTTAGTTGAATCAGAGATCGAGATAGGGACGGCCAAAGCCATTAGCACCAAACAGGGTACTTCGGTAAAAGCCACGCCAAGTTTGAAGCGGGTTCACGCTTCTCAGCATCGGCGCGATGTAAGGGAATCGACGAAACCATCCACCAGACGACGGGAATCCCGATCGACATATTACAGTGACTTGTCATCGAACCCGATGCCAGAGGAAGACGATCTACTCACTTCATTTCCACCAACACCAACCACGGATCAGGCGTCTTTACATCGTCCATCTTTCCACGATCTCCCACTTTCGGACACCGCCAGTATTGAGAGCAGAAGACTGATGAGTGTGACCAGGCAGGAAGAATCTCTCTTAGCTGCTATAAGGTCCAAGAAGGCTGTGCTGGGCCAGTCATACAGCGCGAGCACGGATTCACGTATACAGGCACTGATGAACACCGATCGAAAACCGTTGAAGCGCAAGCAGCAGGGCCCAGGGAGCTCTGCCGCGCTTGATATCCAGTTGACGGGGCTGGCAAGGATGCCCGAGCGTGTACAATCCCCTTCTTCCGACACAAACTTTGATCAGGCTTCTTGCACGACTTTCCAGACCGGGCCCTCGAACGATCCAAGTGTGCGATACTCGATCGCCAGCTTCCAAACTGGCACATCTGTTGCACCTGACACCGATATTGCGTCCTCTTTCGCCCCTTTTTCGCCAGCACTGCTTCAACCGCGCAGCAATGGTCTCAATAGGATGAGCCGGTCGACCTTCTTTTCGACGTCGACGAATAGTTCGAGAGACAACTCACGAAGTCGGAAGGAGAGTCAATACCTAGCTACTCTGGACAAACTACAAGCGCCACCGAAGAGGGAAGAGGTCTCTTCGCAAGACTTCATTGATTGGCCTTACAACGGCTGGATGAAAGTTGCCACGGCGCACTGACTGCTATTTATGACGCTTAGTCGTTGATTGCATTTCATTTGCCATATATTTCTTGGGTCTTGACCAGGCCATTGATGATGACTTTCTCAGTGGCGGTGGCACACTTGTACATTAGGCATGCTCGAGGTATCAAGCTGCGGTCGTTCAATGATGACGGAGGGCACTTATGAGCTGGGTAATTGTACAATAACAGACTCGGTTGGTCAGTCGGGGCTGAATATACCGAGAGTCAATACATTCGTGATGAACCAGTGGAACACGCCCCTCCCTTGGACTGCCGCTTCGACGTCGAGTCTTGTGAATCATCGTGCATCCCAGCGCCCGGGGGTGAGCCTCGAGCATGTGGCTGTCAAGGCTGGCTGGATGACAGAAGAGGCGATGGGCCTTGGGCCGCATCAGCCGAAACTCTAGGCTCTCGACCTGGAGCATAGGCGAAGTCGATGGGGCTCACCAGGCCCGTTATGATGTTATGACCCTCTCTCAACCTCAGTTTGGACGCACACCGCCAAAAACGGGACAAGCGAAAAGTTGGCAAGCCGGCAGCGCATGACGCGGGGCCAAGGAGCGAATCTGGCGAGGTTCGCGAAACGCCAATCGACGCGGCATGAACAATTCCACCGTCGCCAACAGTTTCCCGTGCTCCTGTATCGCCTGCCACACAACTACAAACCAAGTCATTCATTTATGCTCGCGTGTCCGGTGACGCTGTGGTCATTGCTATCTCATATCGCTGCTTCCCACGGGTCCAACGTGCTAGAAGTAGACTCACTACCTCTCACATTTCCCGAGACCGTGTCCGCTCCTTCTTCAGCCTACTTTTTGCATCCTCTAGATGACGGAGTGCCCTGCCTGGCGCAGAGCGTCTTCGGCATTATACCGTCGAACCAGCGTACTTAACCCTGTATTGCTACCGCCTTGAGCGCCATGGGCGTGGAAAGGCTGGGCAACACGCCCAAGCTCATGGGTGTATCTTTACGGAAGCTCTCCTTGAGCATTGTGAGAAGTTCCTCGAGGACCATGCGGCTACAAGCAGACTGACGCGTGAAACAGCTGACAGTCCAGTTTTCCACCTTCATATTAGTACGTGTTTCGAGCATCATCGAGAGATTCTGGACTGATGTCTATGGCAGCTTCTCCATTACTCTCGCGTTATGCCCACAGTCGACGGACGGCGTTATCTTCCCTCGACCGCCATCTTCCTGGTCGAAGTCCTCAAATTGGCGGTATGCCTCACAATATCCCTGTACGAAATCTCTCTGTCGGCTCCTCGATCCACACCCGCAACTTCTCTTCTCAGCACTTTGGGCGCCGCTATTCTCGCCGGCGACAGCTGGAAAATGGCCCTTCCGGCTGGGCTCTACACACTCGCGAACAGTCTGCAGTATGTGGGCATCTCAAATCTCGACGCGGCGACGTTCCACGTCACATACCAGTTCAAGATCTTTGTCACAGCTGTCTTCAGTGTCATGCTCCTGCGAAGAACAATTTCAGGCCGGCAATGGCTATCTCTGGTATTGCTCATGCTGGGAGTTGCGATTGTCTCACTCCCTCACGACTCGTCGGCGTCCCTAGCTTCGAGCCACCATACCCACATCTACGTGCCGCGATCGTTGAACCCACTCAGCGAGCATTTCAGGAGGGAAGACCATGGTCCGCACCTCAAGAAGCGATCAGCAACGTACGAGGGCATTGAAGAAGACGAGCTCGCCCTCTACACCCCCGGCATGGACGCTTCCGTTGGGTTGTTTGCTGTGCTCGGCGTCTGCATATGTTCAGGTCTTGCAGGAGTCTATTTTGAAAAGGTCATCAAGGAGTCGCCCAGGCCAACATCGCTCTGGATTCGAAATGTACAGCTCTCGACATACTCACTCTTTCCGGCATTCTTCGTCGGCATTCTGTTTCTTGATGGCGAGACCGTCGCCAAGTACGGCTTCTTTGCGGGCTACAATTGGGTGGTTGTTCTATCAATCGCGATTCAGTCTTTTGGCGGCATCGTGGCGGCGTTCTGCATCTTTTACGCCGACAACATCTCGAAGAATTTCGCTATTAGCATCAGCATGGTCCTCAGCAGCCTCGCGAGCTTCCTATTTTTTGACTTCGCCATGACCGGTCATGTAGGTGTATTGTTCTGAAATCTGTGGGCACACTGACACTAATGGCGCGTAGTTCTTGATTGGAGCATCCATAGTCCTCCTCGCGACCTGGGTTTACAACTCCGAAGAAGCCCGGCAGCTCCAAGCTCCGGCGATCATTCTCAACCAAGACGATAAAGCAGCTCTCAATGGTTCGGCTGGGCTCAACGACATGTCAATCCAGATTCCAAAGACTCCTTTGCTTCAGGAGGAGACGGCCTTGGCCACTTCAAGACCTGGTTCACCCAGCCACAAAAAGAGAAATAAGGAAGCTCTTGGCTATTTTACAAAGCATCACGACTGAGGCAGGCGCTGAGGCAGAACTAATGCTTACGACTGGAAATGACATCAACATTGGGGTATAATGATGGATTGATGCTACAAGCCCAGAGCAGCGAGGAAACACCAAGGATAGGAGGTGCAGGGGCATTTGGGAGCTCGAGCTGAAAGCTCTCTTTGGACATAGCAGAGTACCGTAAGTGGTTGAGGAGCCCGTTTGAGATTCGACAAGGAAGAGGCGAAAGTGAATTCAATGTCAAGGGGAAATGCTGGCACGTGACCTCCTTGCACTCGCTGTCAGTCGTGGCTTCCCTCTGCGACGCCCTCACCTGCACGTTGCCTCCCTGCATCACTTTTCCGGTTTGGTTGAAAATCTCTTTTGCTCGGATGCCTTTGTCCTACTTCCACCATCATTCCTGTGTGCCACTGCATGCATGACCCTCCAACAGTGCCATGGAGAACGCAAGACAGTTTCCCGCCAACTACCACCGGAACTCCCTCCATGCTTCCACCCGTGAGGCACACACCCTCTACGGTTCTCGCCCCTCTCACTTTGGCTCGAATGCACATGCTTCCTTCAGCTTTCCCCAGCAACAATCCCCGTTCTTTGCTCAGTCTGCGTCGACTCAGAGGTCTCTATTCGAGCCTCGGTCGCCTGAGATTGAGAGACCTTTAGATGACTTTGGTGGGTCGAGTGTACCATCTTCTGAAGCTCGAGACTGACATGCTAGCAGACCGACAGCTCCTCCAAGAAAGCCAAGGTGACCACAGACATCCACAACGAACGCGTCTCGCCCCAATTTTACTTCCTCGCCACCCTATCACTCCCTTGATGACCGGTAGTCCTGGGAGATATTTACGAGGTGAATTGAGGAGCTCGACAGGAAGTCAGAAGCTCATCATATCGACAGATGATTTACTCCACAATACAATGCTTCCATCAGCCAGCTCCTCGCCAAATGGACCCATCACCAGCCCCACGGTGTCAGCACTCCAACATCGTCAGAGAGCGAAAGCCGTTCGACCTCCTGAGAATACGGTCGTCAACTTGACGCCTGAGGACGCTCCGCATTACGACTTCGAGTGCAGTACAAACGTGAATTCTGCGGCGGGCGGGAATGCGATGGAGTGGGTATCCCGGGCCAAGCTGGCTTCGGAGTCCTTGCCTGTTGTCCAAGGAATACAGCTAGTGCCAGCTACAGCACTCCCAGATCAGCTTCGCTCGGTCTTCAAATTTGACATCTTCAATGCGGTCCAGTCCAAATGCTTTGCCAGCGCTTTCAAGTCTGATGACAATCTCGTCGTGTCAGCTCCAACGGGCAGCGGAAAGACGGTCATCATGGAGTTCGCCATATGCAGACTGATAGCGGAGTGCAAAGGTCAAGACTTCAAGGTCATCTACCAGGCTCCAACGAAGTCACTGTGCGCAGAACGATACAACGACTGGCAGAAGAAGTTCGGCGCCTTGAATCTAGAGTGTGCCGAGCTCACCGGCGACACTGATTTAGGCCATCTACGAGATGTACAGAAAGCGAGCATCATCATTACCACTCCTGAAAAATGGGACAGCGTGACTCGGAAGTGGAAAGATCACGCGAGACTCATGCAACTCGTCAGGCTGTTTCTCGTTGATGAGGTTCATATCCTCAAGGACGAGCGTGGTGCCACACTAGAAGCTGTTGTGTCCCGAATGAAATCGGTTGTCTCCTCCGTCAGATTTGTCGCCTTGTCTGCCACTGTGCCGAACTCTGAAGATATCGCAATCTGGCTCGGCAAAAATTCGACGACGCAGCATCTTCCCGCACGTAGGGAAATCTTTAGCGAGACCTTTCGTCCTGTTCAACTCCAGAAGCATGTATATGGCTTTGAAACCAGAGGCAACGACTTTGCATTCGAGTCTATGCTGACGCAACAGTACGTACTTTCTTTAATAACTGTCTTCAGGGAGAGACGCTGACTCCAAACAGGATTCCCGACATCATCGCAAACCATGGACGTCGAAAACCGGTCATGGTCTTTTGTTCTACTCGGAGAGCCTCGGTGAACACTGCGAAAATGCTAGCAGAGAAGTGGCTAACCTCAGATCCTGCGCAACGATTGTGGAATGGCCCAGACAGACAACTCTCTTTAACGAACCCGGAACTCAGAGGTATGCTACCATGATAACTACTGTTCTCGCATTGACAATATCACAGTTACTGCTGGAGCTGGAGTTGCTTTTCATCACGGCGGCCTGAATATAACAGACCGCCGCACAATTGAACAAGCCTTTCTAAACGGACAGATCAGTATCATCTGTAGCACCTCTACCTTGGCAGTGGGCGTGAATCTACCATGCTATCTGGTTATCCTGAAAGGAACTTGTGCCTGGACTGACAGTGGGTTGAAAGAATATGCAGATCTTGAGGTCATGCAGATGCTGGGTAGAGCCGGAAGACCCCAGTTTGAAACCTCGGCGTGTGCGGTGATTCTTTGCCGCCAAGAGAAAGTCTCTCGATATGAGAAGATGGTCTCTGGAGAGGAGCTCCTGGAGAGCTGTCTCCACCAGAACCTAATCGAGCACCTCAACGCAGAAATCGTCCTTGGGACTGTGCGTGACCTCGCTACGGCAAGACAATGGCTCGCAAGCACGTTCTTGTACGTCCGACTGAGGAAGAACCCTTCTCACTACCAATTTCGAGAAGATGTGGAGGAAAGTACGGATGATGAGATCCTGGATCAGTTGTGTACGAAGGATATAGATCTACTTTTGGGCGCCGGAATTGTGGAAGAAAAGGAGCAGCTCACCTCGACTATGTTCGGAGAAGCAATGGCACGGTACTGTGTTAACTTCGATACTATGAAGTCTTTCATCGGACTTCCTCCAAAAGCTAAGATGTCCGAAATTGTATGTTGATCCTCTGGGGCGCTGGCTTATCTGACTGATGATGATAGCTTTCGCTGCTTGCCCAAGCACGAGAATTCCGGGGTTTGCGAATGCTGGCTGGCGAGAAGTCCTTTTACAAGGAGATCAACAAGGCTCCAGAGATCAAATTTCCGGTCAAGGTCGACATCGCTCTGGCTACACATAAAATTTCGTTGCTCATGCAGGCGGAGATGGGTAACGTCGCCCTGCCTGACGGAGAGAACCACAAGAGACACCACAACCAGTACCGGATTGACAGGTCACTCGTCTTCGCGCATGCCAATAGGCTTATTCGATGTCTCATTGATTGTCAAATTCAATTACGAGATGCTATTTCGGCCCGGAATGCCCTTGAACTTGGCCGCAGCCTTGCAGCACATGTTTGGGATAACACGGCAAGTCAACTGAGACAAGTCGAAGGCCTTGGTGAGGTTGCGGTTCGAAAGTTGGCGGCGGCGTCCATCAATAGCATCGACACCCTTCTGAACACAGAGCCGGCCCGTATCGAACTGGTGCTTGGCAAGTATCCGCCCTTCGGCCACCAGTTGTTGAAGAAGCTGGAGTTGTTTCCAAATCTGAGGGTCTCGGTGAAAGAAACTGGTAGAGACATTCGACCAGGGAAAGGTGCGACAGTCAAAATGGTGGCCGAAGTTGGTTTTCTAAACCAAGTACCACCACAGATCTTCAACAAGAAGCCATTCTCTGTGTGCTTCCTGGCTGAAGACTCGGATGGGACTCTACTTGACTTTCGGAGATTTGGTCCAAAAAAATTAGTGCATGACGAGTTGGTTTATTTGACTATACCTCTCACTAAGCCGACCAGTCATGTCAACTGCTACGTGATGTGCGATAATGTTGCAGGCACCAGCAAATACGCCGAGTTGAAGCTGTCGGATGTTCCGTTGTCTGTGTATCCGAAGCAACGACACCAAGATGATCCAATCGACGGCAAGAAGCAACACATTCGCCAAGCTCGGGTATCCAATTGCTGTGAGGACGAGTTCGACGACGGGGGCATCGATGACCAAGATCTGCTGTCTATTGACGCCAATAGCAGTGCGATTGAAGTCATCGAAGATATTGATGCCATACTCGAAACCGAAGCTAAGAAGAAGAGCAAGTCGACGAAGCACAACCATGACGAAGACGCTGATGCTTCAGCGTATCGAGAGCCTACTCAACTGCTCAATGGACGGTGGACTTGCCAACACGACTGCAATGAGCGGGACAAGAATTGTAAGCATAAATGCTGCAAAGAGGGTGTGTCCAGGCCGAAACGTCGACCCAAGGCAGAAACAAAGATCAAAGAGGAGACAGGACAGAAGAAGATAACGTCTTTGGCGTCGATGCAACCAAAACCGAGGCCCGGCCAAGAGTCTAAATACAAACCAGACAGCAAGGCCCAGGCACAGCTTTCTGCTGTTCCCACAACAGAATCAAAAGACAAACATCAAGGAAAGAGGGTCAGGAGCCTCGAAGAGCCACGCCACACAAGATACAGAAGCTCCAGCTCTGTAAAGCCCAACTTTGCGAAGCACTCTGATGAGCCTGCCGCTAAACGCTCCAAGCTGTCGCAACATCATGTAGCGGATTTCTGGGGAGATGAGCCGGATATAGACTTCGAATCGGACCTCGAACTTAACCGCTCTCAAGCTCCTGCCAAACGGGTATTTCCAGAGAAGCGAGAAAAACGCGATGCAAAACTCGAGGAGGCCACCCACGGCTCGTTCGGTTCGTTCGATGAGGATGATTTTTTCGACTTTTCCTTTGTAGATACCGGTCCGTCTACCGACGTACTTCCTGCCACCGAAGCAGCGCCCACAGTTGTGGACAAGCCAAGCACTGCCAACCCAGGCGTCTGCGAGAAGGAGCTGACCATGCCAGACAACGACGACATTGACTTCCTGGCATCAGATGTGGATTTTGGAGGATTTAACCCACCACTCGAGCATGTCGCAATGTCGGATGTCCTCAAGAATGGTAGAACGGCTTCCCGGGGTCGAAGCAGCATTGGGGTTCAGCGCCTAGAATGCTTCAGAGACAACATGGACTACATTGAGGACTTCTCTAGCATCCTAACGGACTTTGCTGAGCTTCCGAAGACAGCGGAGGACCATGTCGATGATGCCTTTGTTGCGCAAGATCAAGGTCTCAGTCCTAGCGCAGACACTCCTGCCGAGTCACCGATCAAGACGCCTGGCGACCCAGGGATTGCTTCAAATGTCGAAGCGGCGATGGATGAGAAGGAGACAGAAGCTGAGCGAGACAAGCGATTGTTTGACGAAGACCAGAAGAAAAAGTGGGAAGGTATCGACCAGTGGATCTACGATGAGTTTCATGAGTATGTTGAACTGGTTTGAATGCCTGTCATGGAGATTGCCAAAGCTGAAAGTGGACGGGAGCGATCGAGGTGACGGAGGTAACCTGTATGTACGTTGAACACACAAGGTATTGACACAATATCAGTACCGAACTAGGGACAAGCCCGTACGTACCAATGTTGTACACGGTGGTTTTACACATTTTAAAATTCAGCCAGCCATTACACAGCCTGTCTCGCCGTCTTTCCACATGCGAATAGTAGCCCGATGAGCATTATGCCGCAATGGATTTTTGCTTATGCGTCCTCCTGCTTCACCACCTCAATCTCTTCCATCTTGACGTCCTCTCCTGCTTCTCCTTCCATTTTCTTCTGCCTAAAGGCCTTCCTCAACTCACATTTCCCCAGATTCTTTCCGCCAGCCTTACACTCGTCACACTTCTTCCCATGCGTTACCAACAAGATATGCAACCCGTACTTATCCTCATCAGGGACCATGACATCTAAATGCGCATGTGTCTCATCCCTCGTGGCGGTCCTCGGCCTCCACCCTAGCAACCCGGTAATCCGCCAGACATGGGTATCCACAGCAAAGCTCTCCCTCTGTAGACAGAACAGCAGCACACAAGAGGCCGTCTTCGGGCCCACACCCTGGAAACTCAGCATCTCAGCCATGGCGTCCTCGCTGCTCGCCTCGTGTAAATGATCGAGCGAATACAGCCCGTATTTCTGATGCACTTGGTTCAAGATGCTGAGGATCACTTTGCTTTTGACCACGCTCAGCCCGCCACACTTGATGGCGTCTTGGAGCTTGGCCTGCCCGCCCGCGACAATGGCGTCCCACTTGTCGCTGCGGCCGTAGATTTTGTCCATGCTCTTCTTGGCCCGGGTTGAGTTCACATCGCTGGTGTTTTGGGAGAGGATCGTGCGGACGAGAGCATCGAGCACATTGGGGGAGTCGCCGCAGCCTGCGCGGTCGGTGGAGGCGATGAGTTGTGTCGGACGGGTTCGGGGACCGTGTAGTGAGGAGAGGATGCGATGCGCCAGTTTGCACTCTGCGGGGGTGGGGTGGTGGAAGTCCGGGAAGGGAGAGGTATTTGCAAATTGAGCGTAGGACTTGAGTTTCTTGTCTTTCAGGTTGGATGGTGTGTTTTTCGTGGAGGGGGGAGATTTCTTGGAGGGGGGCGAGGGAGGCAGAGGCGTGCCTTCGTCCTTCGTGACCTTCCTCCTCTTCCGCGTTTGCCTGTCGTTCTCTGAGATGCCCCGCTTGGTGGACGCTGGCGAGGGTTTCTCGGGAGCTTGCTGTTCTTGCTTTATCGCAGCGCCCTCGGGCTGCTGCTTCTTGATCGCCACATCCCGCGATGTTATAGACGTGCTGCTCCTGGTAGTTCTCCGCGTTGCCGACGCTACTCCTGTGGCTCGGGACATGATGTTCCTGGTCGAAGCTGGAGATCTCTCTTTTGTCTCCTGATGGGTGTGAAGACAGGTGCTCGTAGCTTTGTCGGGCAAGGAAGGCCTTGTGTGGTGTTTAAAAAGGGGGCGGTCTCTATCGCCGCTCGCGTCGTTGAAAGCAGTGTTGATGTCATCCACGGTACCTGCATGAGATCTGCGATGTGCAGGGTTGCCGCGACGCCTTCCCTATCTAAGACATTCCCCTCAAGTCACAGCACGCCGTCCCTATCGCGACACATCTGCCACAGTCACGTTCAGACGGACGCCTGTGTCACTGGATCTGACAGTGTCATGGTGGTGAAGCGCATCCATCGCATCCCATCCACTGATTCAATATGGGGATTGCAGCTGAGCAAACATTCACAGCCTCATGGGTGATTCACCCACCTTGGCTATAAAGGTTCTCCCACCACCCGCCAGCCTGTCTTCCTCTGCTGAAAAATGATACGGGTACCGCTCAAGCCAACGCACCTTTGGACGGCGCACACGACGATAATTCTTATGTCTCTATGACTTCTCCGCCTGGCCCCCTTCAGCCTCTGGTCACTATGGCTGCTTCTTCCGCTGACGATGGACAGACCAAATTGACACCTGAACCCGATGTGGCACCAACGAAGTCCCCCGGACCCATCCGCGAAGCCTTCTTCGATCTCCCTATCGAACTACGACTAAAGGTCTATGAGCTGCTCTTCTGCTCTCCAGTGCCCATCGTGCTCACCGTGGATGGAACCAGCTTGTTCAAACACGATCGGGTCGATGCTGCTGCAGGAAAAATACCTGTTGATGCGTTCCGAGCGAACAGGAAAGTCTACTTGGAGGCGTCCCCGGTTCTGTACAAATGCAACACGTTCGCCTTGGACCTGCCTGCGCTGCGTACCGGACTCGCGCGAACTCAGCCGATCTGCAGACTTGTGGAATCCCTGAGGGTTGATTGGACTGCAGAGCCGCTCTGGGGCTACGTCCAAACCGCCAAAGATGTCGCCTACAAGATGCCTTCACTGCGAAAGCTTGAGTTGAAGTTTGGCACCCAATACCCACTCATGGCTGCATCACTCGAATTCTGCAGCGCTATCATGCCTTGTGCTCCCCTCCTTGAGAGTCCGGAACTTCGTCTTTGCGCTTACCTTCCGGTGAACGACTTATCAGGGAGACTCCGCATGGACTACGAGTCTGACAGTCAGATCGGTATGGCCCTGTCCCGACCTAGATCTACCCTGTGGGACATCCGACCGCGACCAAGTTTCTACGTTAGCCCTCTCACGCGCACCACTCTGCCTGAACTTTGCCTGATCCAGCTTACCGGCAAGACCTCACCTTCCATGCTTCGCAAGATCGAGCAGCATATGTGTGAGATGGGGGAGTGCACCTGGGTTAGGACCGGCGAAGAAGACAACCAACAACAGGCCGACGGAACAAACACAGGACCGCGCATCCACTTGAGGTGGGGAAAGTCCGACAATACTCTCGCTCGACTGAGCAGGCCAGAAGTCGACATGCTCCAGTTCTACCCCGAGCTCTCAAAGTCCGAGCAGAAGAAGTTGCAGGAATTTTTCGGTTCGTTCCAGGTTGGCGGCAGGTCTTTCGCGACGGCCGGAAACACCACGAGCGGAGACCAAGTTGCACCCAACCCAGAAACGTCTGTTTTCGACCCTGACGGACAGAATCGCGTTGATAAATGGGTTCCTGTCAAAAAGGACGTCATCACGGCCGCTCCCTCGTCCCCGACAACGACTGTGCACACTAGTCCAGCAACGTCTGTCCCTACCCTTAACCCAGAGGAGAATCTCCAAGCCCTCCACGCCCTGCCCTTTTCGAACTACCACTCCGATCTCACCGGCGAATTCATGCACAAAAGCACCAAAGCCGTCGAGAAAGCCTGGGCAGCGGTGTTTGACATGTTCGGGAGCACCTTTAGCATCACTGGTACCGATACTGAAACTGATGATGGAAGTGATACAGGTAGTGAATAAGGGAATGCTCACGAATGCTCGACCTGCATTTCCACGATCCTGCTCTTTGTACAACGCCTGTTTCGGATGGAGGGAACGAGTGCGTCCGGTCCGACTTCCAGCCTTCCAGCGTTCAAGCACGATCATGGATGTATGCTGAATACAGGCTGAACCCGAATGCGTGCCTGTGGGCCGAGGGACATGGGTCATTCTCACTTGGAAATGTGGTGATATTGTCTAGGCGATGTACATGCAGCGGGCGTTGAAGCAAGCATTCAAGATAACGACGGACTTGAAGACGATGTGCGTTGCATGATGTGTGCTGTATGCTCGGTATGAATCACTCGAGGCAGAGGCTGAGCAGAGGCAGAGGCCATGGAAATCTTGAGAACCACACGCGTCCACAGCGTGCACGCATGACCTCTCACGGTGTGTGATCGGCATTCAAGGCTTTGCAGCGAGGGTTAAGCTTCAGCTTCAGCTTCATCTCCAGTCCTAGTTTCGGTACACATTGACGATTCTTGACGAGTCAGGGTTCCTTTTGCTCCCTTTCCTTTTATTCCTTCTTCCGCCGTCAAACCATGTCGAAACACAGAGTACTGCAATCAAGCACGCGTATTGTAGATAATCGTCGGCCGGGATAGAACTGTCATCTTATTACTCTGTCTTGTCGACATTGCTTTACGCATTACTCCGTCCATCCGCAACCTCGCAACTCCGGTCCACTCTCTCATTCCTACGAGGAAAGCGTCGTCCGTCCGGTCCGGCTATCGTAGCACAATCTCGTGTCGAGCAGGCAAGTAGGCGAGCAGGCAAGTGAGGCTGAAGAAGGCATAACAACCGTCCAGTCTACATCGTTACCCTATTCCCGGAAAGCCGTTTTATGATGCGAAGGCACTGAAGGGAAGGTCCTGGCCAAGCCCCGTCCACCTCCTCTGAAGCTATGACCGCAAAGTCCGCATCGAGGGTCGAAATCCAGATGAACCTCCTTCCCTCCCGCCCGGCTGGCGTCGAGGGTTTGTAATCGTCACTACGTATAGTTGCGGCTGAAGCCAAGGCGGTCTTGCCAGCACCTGTTCTATCCCTGTCCGTCGACCGCTGCAAGATCCTGCCACCCGAGGGGCATAACTAACCCGGTGTGATACGTCTAAGTGCCCCGTCTTCAACCTCAATAACTGCATCGTCGTCAGACTCGGTCGATGGCAGCACTGCATACGCCCAATCCTTCGTCGCAACCCCATCCTTCTTCCGGTTATATGATCGGAGACTCCCACACTCCCTATTGAACTAATCCTTTATTCAACGCAATATTCCGGTCTAATCCCGCTTGGTCTTTCTCACTAAACTCGATACCCAACTCGTCCAGGCCGTCAGTACTACTCATGGCGCCGCCGAGTAAGGATCCCATTCGACGCATCATGCCGATACTTCGACGGATGCTGCTTCTGTGGCCTGAATCATCGTCATTTGCACGGCTGCTGCCCACCACGGCAAGTTCCCCGCCTGTTTGCTTGTCGGGGTGTTCTTTGCGCCATTTTGCGAAGGCGGAGGATTTTCGTCCTCTTTTCACGTCTGCCGCGAGCGGAGCGCTGGGCTGAGGAGGCCAATTACCCTCGGATTTCCAACCTTCCACAAGAGCGGGGATCATATGGCTGAGTGGGATGGGAATATTGGGAGACAGTCCTTGCACCACTATTTTGCTGTAGATGGTGGGGTACGCGGCGGGTTTTATCTGTTCGCTGATTATATCATCTTTCGCCAGCATTGGTGGGTATATGGGGAGCCACGGACCTGGCTCGGTCGTCGAGGATGACGGCGACGCCGGGACTGTGGTGGAGAAAGGCGTAAGAGGAGTGCTCGGTTCGCCAGTTGTGTTCGTCGTGGTCCGGGTGGTGATGCCTGGAGACGCCGCTTCAACGCTGTCTATGCTGGAACTTTCTGGAGTGGGAGAGACAGGGGAGGCTGGCCAGCTTGAGCCGCCGTCTGTGGAAAGCGATAGGGAGTGGGAGTGCGTGTGTGTGTGGGAACGGGAGTTGGGGTCGGCTGTCTTGTCCCGGACAAAAACCTGGGACAGACGGGACTTGTAGGATGGTCGCTTTGTCGTCGGAGATGGTCGCCTCTCAGTAGGTTTGTTGCTGCAGGGCCTATGCTGTAACGCTCCTGTCCATGCATCCCGCCTCTCCTGCCATATCCTTAATCCTTCGTTGACTGCCATCTCTTCTTCCAGTTGTTTCCTGCGCTTTCTTCTGCGGTCGGCTATGACATCTCCGACCGTGTCAGGACTGTCGAACTTGTAAGGGTCGCTCTTTGATCGTCGCTTGTTGTGTTGGAACTCGGCTTCAAGGTCGGATTGGGCTTCTTCCCGCAGGCGGAAGGAGATGGGTTCGCGAGGCGGAATTTTCTTGTTGTCTTCTACTGGCGAGTCGGGTGGGAGATTCGGCCAGTCCCAGTCGTCTCGGACTAGAGACAGTATCATTCGTCTCGCGGCCCGCGAGGCCTCTGTTTTCGATAGTGGGTCGACTGTCACTGGAGTGGGCGGGGCAGAATCCGAGAGATGCGAGCTTGCACTGGAACCTTTGCGCAGGCGCTGCGTCAAGTTGTGAAGAAATGGGGCTGCTCCATGGCTGTGGCCATCGACAGACGGTCGAGGTGAAGACTGAGACATGGAGATGGTGGTCGCAAAAGGCGGCGGAGAGCTCCGGTTGAGGCTGTTGAGAATGTGGAGTGAGAGACTGGAGAAGCAGAGTCGAATATCAGAGCGATGGAGTAATTATATGGGCGGAGATGAGCAGGTATTGGGGTGCAGACAAGCTCGCCAAGTTGTGCAACAGTAGAGGAAGGAGAAGGTTGAGCTGGTCACATTACAAGGAAAGAAGCACACGATCAATGGATATGGTGGCAGTTGCCTTCGCGGGAAGTCCAGAGCCCAGACGCCTAGAAAGCGAAAAGGTGGCGGCGGTGCGAACCCCACGACCTTTTAACTGGAAGCCGGGATCACCGGACTGCGCTTTGAGCCTAGGCGATTACGCAAGCCCATTCGTCGCGACCCATTGGTTCCTTCGGCGCCTCTCCGCAAATCGTTTAAGCTTCCGACGCCCTGGTGCGAAATCTGGGGTACGTTGCGACATCGACATCACCGTCGAGCCCCGGCAGGATGGCTATGGTTGACCTCGATTATCCCGCCCTTGGTTCCGCCCCATTTCCACGTCCGTCTTTCGAGCTCTCTCTACTAGCTGCCTCAGCTCTGACGATAGTCTCAATCGCCATGAGAGTGGCCGCCTTCCAGGTGCCGATTCCAACCCTGCCAATGCGTCTAACACGTCGCTGCTGAATCGACTGGATAGCTGGAAATGGGGTAACACGTGTTTCGAACCAAGTTTAATGTGGGCTGGGGCCGGTCGCGTGATATATTGCTCTCGAGAGCGCTCGACATAGATCGGCTGATGAGAGATGGTTGTGTGATTGTGTGGGCGAATGCGGAGCCAGCGCTGTATGCGGAAAAACCAGAATGGAGACGCAAGGTATGAGTATCTCAGAATCCACGCGATACAGACGATGATACATATGGCGATCCCTACCCAAGCTCCGGGGGAATGAGGGCCGTGTTGATTGTGCTGCTGCACAGATGAGACGCTCCTGGACGAGGGCAAGACTGGCGCAGCGGGTATGGACATTCTTCTGAACTTGGAGGGCTTGGGTGGCTTGATCCGTAACACGGCCCGGTGTTTTTGAATGCATGCCTCGGAGTCCAGCTAGCCAGATGGGATGAAGCTCAAAGATATGGCAGCCCTTCTGAGAGGCCGATGCGAAACGCGACAGCGCCATCGACTTGTCACTGCCGAGTGAAGGCTGGTGAATATACGAGAACTGACGCAGTAGATCTCAACGAGGCGAGCTTCACTATTCACCGACATGAATCGCACCGGCAAGCCACGAGGCTGTGAATGATAGTAGTAACAGGGCTAGGGTATCTGCTCCAGTGAATTCTCGAGTATGGGATTCTGCCCGGTGACTGTTGAAAACGGAGCACACAATTCTCGAACTAGCTCGCGGATCTGGCACTGTGATAGGGGAATCACTGATGGGTATATCTGAGTGTGAAGAATTGCTCCTGTTCAATCCACAGGCAATCAAATGATTAATGCTTTTGTTCCTTACGGGCTAAGGATGTTTGTGTGCGGGCGGTGTGATGGCATGGCACCGCAGCGCGAAATTGGAAAAGTCAGAACTTCTCAGGCTTACCAACAGTGACCGACGGCAGCTGGGGAGGGAGGACTGGCAAATGAAAAGTATAAGGGGGCCAATAAGGCTTCATCTTTCTTCCCCTCTGATCACCTCGACACCTCCTATGTACAACTGGGACCTGGTATTGACAGTGTACAAAGCCAGCTCTGCTTCATCGACGGTCGGGTTTCGCTGTAAAATCCAAATGCGCAACGAGATTGAGCGACATTCGGACTCCGCGCGCATTATCGCACCCATAACAGATCATGATCGTTCAGAGAGTTCTCGTCATCAGGTCCTGTGCAGCTACATTGAATTGTCTTCCGGTATATGTAGGACGCCACTGATATCTACACAATCAAGGTAACGCCTCTTATCATAACGAGTTGCCCTTGTGGTTCCTTTCCCGCCGTGGTCTATGGCCGTATCTCCATTCCATATCGCAAACGGTAGAAACCCTTCCGCTCTACATCTCTAGGTGGGTATTCGTTTCTGGTATGCTGAAAAATGAAGCAACACCAACCACAGCGCAATTATGTTTGCAATGTAATGCAACCTGTATGCGTATGTCATGCCGTACAAGGCTGCGTATACAGCCAGAACGAAAAACAACAAGTTCGTCGCCCATCTGAATGACCGAACAGATGGTACCATCATGCCACTCGATAGTGTCTCGACCAAGAGAATGAAGGGCATTATCGACAGGACGTTGTGATGTGATGAAAACGGTGTCAGCCAGTGCACCGCCAAATTATGGATCCACACAACGAGGACCGGTAGGTTGATCGGCAAGACCCAGAGCATTAGGATGAGTATTGAATATGTGTAGTTGAAGAAGTTATGGGCCGGGCCGGATCTGGAATCTTTCGCATGCCGCAGCGCCCGCGCGCAGGTGAAAAGCTGTACAATGCAGGCCACAACGTAGGCGAATGGGTAAGGAATTATGGTAGCAACCAGGAACAACAGGACAGCCGTGTTGATGACCCGTCGACGAGGTGTGCTTGCCACGAAGGCTGAAGCGATGCCTTTCTCACTATCGTCAACCTTGATGTACCGACGCGAGACCAGGCTTGATGCGATGACAATTGAGTGTAGTATCCCCAGGATGGCGTAATGCAAAACCACACAAGCGCCAACACTGAGTAAGCCTGCCAAAGGAACAAGGAACCAGAAGAACGTGTCCTGCGATCCGAGCAGTAGATCATTTTGCGCAAAATCGATGACCGTCCCGTTCTTTTGCGAGTATTGCGGGGGTACCAGATGTGCCGAGCCTGCAGTCGTGAAAGCGGTCGCGAAAAAGGTCATCGATAGCATTAAAACTGGTAAGGGGAGTCGCAGGCTTTGGTCGAGGCTTTCGGAGAAAGAAATGAAGACTCCGGAGTTGTCGTACACCCGGAACTGCTTTCGCAAGACCATGGCGACGACCAGGAGAGGGAAGACCGCAAAGACCGTTCGATATCGAATCACGAGCTTGCCCAAGCTGCCAGTGAGGTCTGCTCGCAAGCGAATTTCCAGAGACGAGTCGCAGGTCGGATCGGACCAAATCTGAAAGCCCACACCAGCCTTCATGTCACGACCATCAATAGTCGGTGGCAGAAATGGTGCTACACCGTGGAGGTTGACGTCGCCTTGTTTGAAGTTGACGAAGTATTTGGACTCGTAAGGACTGTCAATATGTTGCCTCAGGAGGGGAGTGAACAGTTCTGTATCAGCAGTGCAGCCGTGTTGCCGAATTTGCAGAGTGTACGCTAGCAGGCTTGATTGGATAGAGGGCACCCGAATTTCTGTCACCATTGGCCGACTGGGTGGAAGCTCCAGGTTCAGGCCTCGAAGCAGAAGCATCGGCAAGCTCACGTCAGAAGAAATGACGGAATCGACGGCCGAGACGATCTCAGCCTGAGCCCATCCGTTGTTGATCTCCGTCGATTTGTCAATTATTGCCACAAACTGATGTTCTTGAAGATCTCGCAAGTCATAGCTCAAGAACGTGAACGGAGGAACTTGGTCGAAAGCATTCTGAGACAGCCTTGTTGATGCAGGCAGCTGGATGGCATCCCCAGTCGGTTTTTTGCATGCCAATCGTGTTGCGCTGGGATCTCCGGGTGAGAGATCAAACTGAATGGGTAATGGTGTGGACGTCAGCCCCCCTGCCAGTGGAAACGCACTGCAGAACAAGACTTCCATTTTGTCGAAGCTGCCTTGCTTATCCATTTGTTGATCTGTCAAAAGCGAGAATAATTTCGAGGTGGTATTGTCCACCGAAGGGATCGGTAGCAGGATTGCGGACATGTGATCCTGGGCCCCAAGCTGACGAAGGGTAACGTTGTTCTCCTTGGCCACGGCTGATCTCGACCCATCCCCCAACGTGAGGAGTACTTCATGTGGGGCATCGCGAATGTTCTTTGGTGCATCCTCCTCCAGACCTGTCAAAAACCACTTTCGGAATATTCCTATTCGTTCAGCTCGTGGTTTCGTTTGTGCCGCTCGCCGAACATCAACCACGTCATACAAAGACCGGATGATAACTTTTCGCATTTGATCAGCCCACGTTATGGCCAAATGGTCCATCGAAGTCCAGACATTGGGAATGGTGGAACTGAAGACAGTGAAGCCATGGCTTTCCGGCACGAGCGAAGCAATGTTGGTGTAGTCAGACGGGACAGTTGTGTCTCGACCTCCTCCGGCGATAGATATCAGGGTCGTATGCCAAAGGGGACTGTTGCTAGCCCAGCGCTGCAGATACGAGTCCCGCCAATAATCATTCACCTGGCGGTACAAGGAGACGACGTCGGCGTCAAAGGAGACTGGAGGTCGTGCATGGGGCGTTGACATTGTAATTATGGTATTGACCGAGTTTGCCTGGTACTTCGGTGTTACAAGGACTGTTCGGGCGACAATTCCACCCATTGAATGTCCGATGAGGATGACGGAGCTTGGATCTGGTAGTTGAGGGTCGCGGTGTAGCCGATTCCCGTCAACGTAAAGGGACAGGATGTAGGCGATAGCCTCATTGACGTACTCGGCTTGGTCGAGTAGTGTTTGGCCATGGAAAGCAGAGAGGTCTTCGTTAAAATTTATGGTGAAGAAGTCTAAAGATCTCACGCCGGCTTTGACAGCCTCAGCATCGTGGCGCAAGACGTTGTGATAGTGGCGGGATGACTCGGATGAGAGAGACCGCACTTGTTTATAGCTGCCAGCGTTGCCCGGAATGAAAAGGACAGGAGCACCTCGTAGGCCAATATTGTCTTTTGTGTATTCGTCTACCCCCTCTTCCCGGTACAGGTACAGCGAGTATTTTGTTGCAAAGCGGGAGTGTTCCGTGTCGAAGCCGGAGAGTTTGATGTAAGTCGGTGCCATCATCGACATCACACATCCTTGAGGGTCTTGTTGCAGTTGGAACGACGAGCGAACAATGACAAGGAGCGACAACAGGGCGACAACGGTGGTAATGAGCGTGAGAGGCTGCCATGTCCACGGACTTGAGGCCTGAGCTCGAATCTTGCGAAATCCTCGTACGTCGATGTCGGCGTGGCTGTCGCCCACCTCCTCCTTGGGCTTCAGCAGCATCTTCGCCGCAAACACCTGGCCAAAGCCCGGACTCGAGGAGGTGATGTGCGCCTCGTGGTTGAGAAACGTTGAAAGGAAACCGGGGGCGGGAGGCTGGGTTGCAGCCAGCCAGCCCGGAAAACCTTCCCATCGGAACGCGCGTCGATGGCTCCACTACGCCACCGCGAATCTTTGCTAGGTGACAGTCCTCTCGCCACTCTACGAGTACTGACATTGTCCTCATTCTGCATACAGGCACTTGAGGATCATTTTCGGAATCTTGTCCACGGAAAACGGTGTCAAAGTCAAACTTCTCGCGGATCTATCTCGCTATTTTATGTCATGGTACATATCGACGGATTCTCTACACACTGCAATCAAGTGGCTGGACTCATGCAACCAGGACGCCCCGATATCTCATCTTGCCCTCTTCCAGTCTCTGGAAAGCATCCCTGACACCCTCCTGATTCAGGGGGAATGTTTGAATGATTGGCTTGATGCCGTGAGTGGCGGCAAATTCCAGCATTTCCCGGTGAATCTCTCTGGCGGCCACGAGGCTTCCCTGGATCTTCAGCCCGCTGAGAATGATGCCCATGTAGGGCATTTTCAAATCATCGTTGCTGACGGTGAGAGGATAGATCGTCCCCGAGGGTGCCATGATCGGCAGGTACAGGTTCCAATCTGGCTGTGACGCTGTAGTGACCAGTAAGTGATCGATGGGTTTCGATACCTTCAGCTCTCTCTGTCCCTTGGTTGCAACAAATTCTCTGGCACCAAGCTTCATTGCCTCATCCTTCTTGCTATCGGTGCCGGAGAATACCACAACATCGCATCCCATCGCCGCTGCGAATTGGATCGCAAGATGACCTAGACCACCGACACCGATCACTCCCACTCTGTCGGTCGATTTGACTCCGTGAAATTGAAGCGCGTTGAAAACGGTTGCGCCGCCACACATCAAAGGCGCGGCATTCTCCGAAGAGATCTCGTCCGGGATCTTGAACAGGAAATCTTCCTTCCATACGGCGTGCGATCCCATAGATCCTTGGTCCAGATTGGCTGACCCGTACAGCTTGCGCTCGGCGCAGAAAGTTTCGGCGCCGCGAAGACATTGTTTGCAGTGACCACACGCCTCATGGAGATATCCCCACCCGACGCGGTCTCCTAGCTTGAGCAATGTCACCTCTTTGCCAACTTCCTCGACGACACCGGTTCCCTCATGCCCAAGGCCCATGTCTTGCTCCTTGTGGTGGATATCGGTGCCACAAAGGCCACTGTGTGTGATCTTGACGACGACCTCTCTAGGGCCGACCTCGCGGTGTGAAGTGGCTTCGTGAACACCCTCTTTGCCTCCCTTGAAGACAGTGAAGTCAACCATTGTGAAAGCTTTGGTCGAGAATTGATATGGGTTGTTTTGCGTGGTAGGATTATGCCGTGGACTGGATGATTTGACCGTGAAATGCCTGTATGGGAATCTGAATGGGCTGCAGTCTCTACTGCCTTTATATTCCTTCGTTTTTCTGGCCACCAAACGTACATTGTTTACTTACTAAGACAATTTTTTCTCATTCTATGAGGTTCACGTTCCACATGTAGTTGACATCATACTGAGGTCAAAGCAAGTACCTGCATCAAAGAACCATGAAAGGTTAAATTCTGGTGGTGACAGAGCCGAGCCAGCTTGGAAATCTCGAGGACGTTCCCGCTGCGAGAAAAGGCATAGGCCTGCGCAGAGACGCATGCAAGTGCCTTGCATCTTGTTCTTGGTGAATCAGCCAGGAGCTCGATAGGACATTTTCAGATATCGACTCAAGCGACGCAAGCGAGCACCCACTGATTATTGGTGGGATGGACCCATATGACGAAGCAACGGAACATCCGGCCTGGACGCCTATCCAGGTGTCAAGATAGCATGTCGATTTCCACTACTCGTACGGCTTCCCACAACCGCTGATCCGGTACTCGATGCTCAAACTCTCGTGTCGAGAAATGGTCCCACCGGTTTCTGACCGAGCTTTGGCAGATCGCGGTAGTGGCCTTACCTTGGCAGAGGGTGACGATATGCATGCAGCAGCAGGCTTCAATTGGTGACCGTGGTGACCAATCCGAAGGGGCTACAGCTCCGGACACCATCCTTCTTCGGGATTGCCCCTCTCTTTAAGGAACCATACCCGCCTGCTTTGCAACAGCTTCTCATTATCAATTATCGATTTCCTTTGTGCATCACTCATACTCGTTAGCGTCAACAGTACCTCATGTTGATTCTCTCGTTGCGGAAACCGATCCGATCATCAACGGGCGTGTGGCGCTCCCCGATGAATTTCAATGCTGCAGATTCGCCAAAAGCCGCGTTCTCTTCAAAGACCCAAGCATTCTCCTCGAGACGCCAACTCAACTTCACAGATCTCGGTCCTCGGATTTTCCAGGTATCCTCCTCTTCAGGTTTCCAAAATTTCCGCGCCCCCGAACGAGGTATCCTTCATCAGTCGGGCAACTCTTTTGGTTTCGTATCTGCTCTTTGCCAAATACAGCACCTGCGATTACTGCAAAAACACGGACTGACAATTGATAACGGAGTTCTCAGCAAGTAGAAGGCAACGTGAAATGTGTTGCTCTTTTCTGCTAGAGAGCCCTGCTCGGATCATTCTACGCTTGCTTACTAGAGACGGTTTATTAATCCTTTTTAGGTCTCTCGTGTTTAATGTTTACAACAGGCTCCTTGCCGAATGAGCATTCAAGTATGGCAAGCATATGCCTAAGATAATACACCATCTTCCGGGTGGGTGTAATCACAAAATGAACAGAGCCTCACTGGGCACTATGCTTTGCTTGAAGGGGCAGGAGACTCAATACTAGGTTCTAGTGCGAGGATGTCCATGGACTCCGCGACTATCAAAGGGGAAGTACCGTTGTACCAACAGGGTAATTTGCGAATTGTTATATAATGTTTCGGCCTTCTCGGAAGTGGTTCGCGAGAGCTGTCACAGAAACGAGACATACATAAAAGGGTAGCTGGACGTTTGCAGCCTGGACTCTCGACAAGATTCAATCAGCTGCTCCCAACAATACTTCTCCAGGCGTTGTCTATCAAGCAAGGGAACATCAAAGATGGCATCCACTCTCGATCTCTCGGAAACACGAAGCCCATGGTTCTTGTGCCCACCAGGCACGAAGATGCACATATTAAACCTGGGGATCATGAGCGTGGATGAAGCATACCTCCTGCAAGGCGCCAACGGCAGTTCCGCCAGCGATCCTCACCCAGTACACCAACGGCGGGACCTAGCCTACCTAGCGGCTCTGATCGAACACCCTGAGGCAGGCCTGATCCTTTACGAAACAGGCGGGCCCGAGGAGATAGAAGAGCATTGGGGTCCCCAACGAACCGACCTCTTCCCTCGCACAACTTACGACAAGTCCATACATAGCCTCCCTGCTGCACTGGCCGCCCTCGGCCACAAGGTCAACGACATCAAGGCTGTGATCATGGGCCACTTGCATCTCGATCACGCCGGCGGGCTTGAACACTTCTTCGACACCTCTGTCCCGATCTACGTCCACGAGGAGGAATTGAAATACGCGTGCTGGGCCGTGGCGACTCAGTCTGACGGCGGTGTCTACTTGTCCGATTATCTCGCTCTGAACGGATCGTTGAATTGGCAGACATTCAGCGGCGCCCACATTGACCTCTTCCGCGGCGTCACATTGCACCATTGTCCAGGGCATACGCCTGGTCTGTGCGCCATGCAGGTTAATTTGGCAGGTGATGGGACGTTTCTGTTCACCAGTGACCATGCGATTGTCAAGGAGAATTACTATGATGCTCATCCACAAGGATGGCAGGCGAGGGATCATGTCGAATGGGTGAGGAGCAGCCAGATGCTAAAGAGGATTCAACGGGCTTTTGGTGCGACGGTGGTTTTTGGACATGATATTGATGTGGTTGAGGAGTTGTGGAAGGCGAAGAGATCATGGCAGTGAGCCTGAAAGATGGTGGAGGCATTGTCTTTGGAATACACCTTTGAGCATCGAGAATTAACCTAGAAACGTACTCGTATGCGACAAAGTTGCGAGGCCAGAGCATCCCTAGATTTCTGCGACTAACTCTGAATTACGTCAATCATGTCGAGGCTCAAATTATCTGCAGAGATGTACGTAAAACGTGATGGTTGTGGCTTTGGCCGTTTGCGGAGGAGCAGCCTTGCATGAACGCCCTGTCCCGGGTACGTAATTTGCTGAGCTGCAGGCCCGTTGGAAGTTAACCAGCGACCGTTGGATCGGGTCAGGGCGCGCCAGGCGGCGTTAGCGAGTGGTGAACTTCCCACGCATCGCCAACGGTTAAGATCATCAAACCTGATGCTAATGAATCTGGGGGGTAGTGTCGCGTGCCCCTGGCAGCAAATTTGGAGATGGTCAAGACCAAAACGCGTAGCAGGTCGCT
Source organism: Capronia americana (assembly GCA_016110215.1). Taxonomy (NCBI): domain Eukaryota; kingdom Fungi; phylum Ascomycota; class Eurotiomycetes; order Chaetothyriales; family Herpotrichiellaceae; genus Capronia; species Capronia americana. The sequence goes on from JADWQD010000011.1 coordinate 570,024, forward strand.
TTCACCTCGAATTGCACTCACCAGTGCACCAATCAGACGCAGCGGTTTTCATACTCTTTTTGAACATGGTGCCGGTCAAAGAGAAATTTGAGTGAAGGCACGGAGTAGTATGGAGTAATTAATTCATCAACGCGGTGAGGTAGCTCTGGGCGAGTAGGTAGATTAAGTGCTAGAACCGCTCGGAAGAGTTTAGTCACTAGGAGCTGCTCAATCGTCATTCCGGTTTAGGTTTATGCTCATGCGCTATGAGCTCGCGTGGAAACGATAATTGTTCGCGACGGACGTCCGGCTGAGACAGGTTTTGGATGCGAAGAGCTATGCACCAGTGTCTTCGATTGTGGTCGACCTTGCCATGCTATACGGAAGTCTCTGTTGTAGGGAGAACGGGTATGGCGGCAAGCAAGAATGATTCAAGGGTCTAGCCGTGATTCTGTGCCTCTCTGACGTGGTGGAACAGTACCTGAACAGTGGCAAGGAAGCAGCCTGTAACTCCCCCATTCTGTCACCGTTCGGAGATTTTTTGCGTCAACGAGCGTGTCACCCAGCGACCCTGGCAATTCGCCCACAGCGGCCTCGACTCCGTACCATGTGAGATCGTGTGGCCAATGTCCCAGTGACCAGCGACGTCTGGACTTGATGATCATTCTACGCGGTACGAGCTACTACTCGTATCGTAAAGATTAGCATACGTTCAAGGCTGGGTGCGTGGCGAGAAAACACGAGTGGGTAGTCGATTAGGACCTGGATTTCGGCATGGCAATGTCATTGAGCGACCATTCAATTGTCGTTCCTTGAGTCCCGGGCCTACGATCGCATTTCAGACCCAGCTGCCTCAACGTGATCCTGTCCACTCGTGCTGAGGTCAATCTTGACGACCATGCACCTGCGAGATGTTGTTGGTTGGGAGGAGAGCCCCTGAACTAGCCAGAGCATGAAGCAGAGGCTGGAGCAGCGTCCCTAGTGCGAGCTAGCCGTTCGGGGTGCAGTTGTGGCTTGGGGTTTTCTCCAAATGCTCAAATGAGAAGCCGCGGCCAGCGTTTGGGTTGCGGGTGGCTTGGCCAAGGTCGTAAAAATAACCAGGGAGACCCCTTCCGTTTTTCAGTTGGCCTTTGGCTGTGTTTCTCGCAGCCCGCTTGGAGTTGCTGGGTGTCTTCCGTCACTCATGATCTTCACCGGGATGGGGATGCTGCCAGTGCGTGCGCCCTAAAATCTGCTTGGTGGTGCAACCGCACCTCCACCTGCACCTGCACCTGCACCTGCACCTGCACCTGCACCTGCACCATCGAATCGTCCCGCTTCTGCAGTCCCCCATCAAATGCGCACCCATCTTTTTTCGCCTGCATCTCGGGTTGTTGCTTTTCTCTCACTTCTCACTCACCACGAAACAAAGCACTATCACCCGTACGCTCTTTCCCTCACTCACTCTTCATTCATTCGTTTGGTATTCTTAGACGGGGCGTCGACTTGTTGCTGCTGGGCTAGGTGCGGTCGCTCACTGTCATCATATACCTCGTATTCTGGGCGTCATTGTCACCTGCATTTAGACCTCATCAGCTGCGACTCCGCCAGCCCCAGGCCTGGGTTCAACGTATCGTCTTCCTGCACGCTGTCCTCGTCCGGCTCAGCCCCTTCGCATGGTACAGAACGCTATCGTTTTCACGCATTCTCCAGAATCTTAGTCAATGGTCTCCTTTCGCCGTTTCTGCGACCCCGTTTGTTCCAAGACTACCCGACATAACGGTCTGGTTGCGACGCTCTCTACAACCATAGCAACTGCTCAACACACATTTTCGCGATGAGCCGTCCTAACTACATCGAATTACCCCCCGACGGCTCGCGTTCGACCAGTGCGCTTTCAAGGAGTGGATTTTCACCTCGCATTCAGCATTTCGATGGAGATGTCCCGCCTGCGTTATCACCCTTGGACGCAATTGCTGCGCGAAGTCGGAAGTTGGCCAAAGAGTTGGAAGAGACTAGGAAGGCCGGAGAGCGACGGATGAGCAGGTTGTCGCCGCAGATTGTCACGGATTCCCTGACCGAGCACCAAAACAATCGGCCGCCCATTTTTCGAGCCTTATCCGATGGCCTGGATACTGTCCCGCCTCTACCTGTGCTTGAAAAAGATCGCGGTGGTAACTTTGCACGAGTCGCCCACCCTCTAAACCGACCAGCCTCTCAACGTATTCGAATGGGCAGCATCGCATCGAAGGCCGCGGACGAACACGAGATCAAACAGCAGTCACCAGTGCAAGATTACTTCGGTGCTCCTCGAGTAGAGTCTCCCCCGCCGCTTGAACAGAGAGGACCGCAGTCACCCCCTCAAAGTTTAGGGAGCCCATCGTTGCATCCTCAGTCTGGGTTATCAAGACAGATCTCGACCACTTCTCAATCGGAGCTGAGCGCGACATTGGCACCTCCCAGATCCCACTCGGATAGACTAAGACCGTATCAGGATTCTGACGACGACTATACCAGCTCCAACGCCGGCTCAACCTTCTCACAGTCAAGAAAACTTTCCTCGAGCAGTGGTTTCTCTGCACCACATTCCCCGATCTCGCCATATTTACAATCTCACGGCCGCACACCGTCGAGCGGCTCGCTTGATTCTCCGTCCAAACCCACACTGACTCGAAATTTCTCGCGCCCGCTGAGCTCCGCGAGCTTGACAAATCTAAAAGCAGAGAGGAGCCCCTCGACAGCCGCATTCACCGACCGCATGGGCCAGCTTCGGCCGGCAAATTCTTTCGATAATTCCAGCTCTACACTGAATGGATACCTCGCTGGTGAAGCATCTTCATACACTCATGCAACGTACAGCCTACCGCGCGGCAAAGATGTGTCTGGCCGTGCCTCCCGGGTTTTCTCCGCCCTATCGACGCCGCATTTTGAATGGCAGGAACCTATGTTCCCCGGCACCCCTCCACTAGAGGGCAAAAGTAGCATGGACCTCCCAGCTCCCTCACCTATGGCTTCGGCACGGCCGAGCAGGGAGGACCAAAGCCAGAGATCAGGGTTATCGTTTGAGCTCAACGCAGAAAGTTCACTTGTAGCCCACGACCGACCATCACCCGCAACGGCGCATTACACGCCGACAGGCTCTCTTAGATCAAACGATTCTGCAGGTTCGAGGCCTTCCCTAGGCCAGCTACCACCCCCTCCTTCGGGGTTTATGCTACCTCCTACCCCTCTCTCACCCGTTGAGGAGATGTCACATTCTTCCAGGTCAAACAGCACCGTTCGGCCTACAACTGCTCGAAGTGGCAGTAACTACCAAGGCCTTTCGGCGGACGACCATGTCACAAAAGCAATCGAACTTCATCAAGATGGAAAACTCAATGAGTCGACGTATCATCTCCGAATAGCAGCCAACAGGGGTCACGCGACTGCGATGCTTCTGTATGCCCTTGCTTGCCGTCATGGCTGGGGTCTCCGTGCAAATCCAAGGGAAGGCGTACAGTGGCTTCGCAAGGCTGTAGACTGCGCCATGCTCGATATCGCGGAGGATGAGGACCCGTCGTCGAGAAAGCCGGGTGTCGATTTTAATGACAAGATGGCACATCGTGCCCAGTTCGCTCTGAGCGTGTATGAGCTTGGCGTGTCTCACCTCAATGGTTGGGGTGTTGAGCAAGACAAAACTTTGGCCCTGCGATGTTTCGAAATAGCCGGCAATTGGGGCGATACTGACGCCCTGAGCGAAGCTGGCTTTTGTTATGCCGAGGGGATTGGCTGCAAGAAAGATATGAAGAGAGCGGCCAAATTCTACCGAATGGCAGAGGCGAAAGGGGTCAGCATGATCGGAAACAGTTGGTGAGTTTTGGCGAACTGTGAATTGACTGTGCAGTCACTAATCTATCATGGCAGGATCTACAAAGATAAATACAATGATTCCGATGACGAGGGCGATCGAGCTCAGTCTCCAGGAAAGACTTCTTCACCGAAGCCTCGTAGCAAGTCCAAATCTCGGGGGATATTTGGACGAAAGAAATGAACGCATCAACCCTGACATGGGAGGCCTACCGAGGCTGGACCTTGACATTTGTCTTACCGCTGTCCGAAAAGTGTGAGCAGGGCTGTGATGGAGCTGAGAATCAGTTGGCTGTGGTTGGACCACTTAATTCACCTGACGAAGATCATGTATTATGAACCATATATGGGCAAGGCTATCTCTACGCTCTTCACGAAAGCCGGTTTGATTTGTACCTGCTATCGAGGGGACATGTACGACCCCTTTTGAAGCATCTGTGCTTGCGCTACACTGCGCACGGATTTTATACTCGTAATGAAGTTGACGGCCGTTTGAAGATGGGTTGCCATACTCCGTACGCCGCTGAGACTCGCCCAAATTTATGTTGCCGAGTCCGTGATTGGTGGTCATTGGGGGGCCGTCGAGGGGGATCCGATGACTAAGCCATCGGTTTCCCGATGTAACCCAGCCTCGCGTTGTGAGTCAATGTGCAGTATACAGTACATAGTCCATACCGCCTTGTTGTGTTTGTCCTGTTCATTCTAGCACGTGGATGGGATAGCACTCACGGTAGCGCTTGGGTTCACCTTTTTCACCGACACGACGAGTCTTCCAGGTCAGGCGCACAACCATGACACAACGACAAGTACAATTGCAAGAACAAGAACAAGACCGGGGACCTGGACACGGCGAGGGACAACTCCATCCCGAGTCGAAGACCAATTCCGAAAAGGCACTGCGACGAACACAGACACAGACACAGACACGCAAGCCCACGCCTACGCCTACGTGCATGCCCAGCGTTTCCATCATCAAAACCCGTGCCCTGAATGAAGATCAGGTCCCGCTTCTCGTGGGGAAACTCGAATCTCACCTCCCATACTCGCTGCCCTTACTACGGAGGATTCAGTTCCATTTACAGCGAGAGCGTGCGTCGACGACGGCGCGGATCTTCGTCGCTGCCGTGCATGCCGATTCGGCTGGCGACAGGGAGGGTCGGGTCTCCTCGGGCGCGGACGCGGGCGCGGGCGAACACGAGGATGACAATCAGCAGCAGCAGCAGCCGTGGGAGGACCTCGATGCATGGTTCCTGGAACCTCAATCGCTCGAGAATCCCTGGATCGCCGCACACGTCGATCTCGTCAACGCGGGACAGACGCAGGTATGGGTGTTTGGGAGCTGGGAGGCGTCGGCGGCAGCAGCGTCATTGTCCTCGTCCTCGGGGAATGAAGTGGCCTTTATGAGCGCAGACACGGGTGCGAATGCGAATGCACACGCGAATGCGGATCCAGATCCAGATCCAGATCCAGATCCAGATCCAGTTCACAAACGCCTCCTCCACGCGCTCTTCACATACATCTCCCGCGAATTGATCCCGTTGCTCCCGATCACTCCGCCGGAGGAATGGCTCGCCTTGGCCCGAACGGGCAAGTACCTGAGTAGACCGTACTCGCGCGACAAAGTCATCTTCGGCACCGTGAGCGACAAGCTGTGGACCCTGTTCCCGGAGAGGGCCAGGACGCGCACCGACGCAGGGTATTGGAAGTATTTGTTCGATCGGTCCGCGAGTCCGAGTTCAACTTCCAATCCAACACCATCACCACCACCTGCGCCGCCGTTGCCACCAGGCTACCGTTTCGGACCCATGCACGACCGCGATCTCCAGACCGTGCTGGATAGGACGCCCATCCCGCGCACGCTGGGCACATTGCGCCAACTTGTTTCGGTGGGGCTGTTCCATGAGGAGAGCGAATGTGGGAGTACGAGGATAAGCTCAAGCTCAAGAACCGCCCCTGTGGGATGGGGTTTCCTAGGTAAAGACGCGAGTCTGTCGTCGTTGCACACCGAGGTCGAGCATCGTGGCAAGGGGCTCGCCGTCGCGTTGGGGGCCGAGTTGCTGAGACTCCAGCAGGAACAGGAGCAGCAGCAGCAGCAGTATGTGGTGGCGGGTGATTCTCAAGGGGAAGAGAACGGCGCAGGGGTCGTAGGGGGAGGAGGAGGCGCGGCAGAGGAGGAGAAGGAGAACAATAACAACAACGACGACGCTCGGATGGCAAGGACAACGCCATCGTCAAAGTCAACGTCGACGTCAAGGTCGTGGTGGGGACACGCGGACGTAAGCCAGCACAACATCGCGAGTCAGCGAGTCATGGAGAAACTGGGCGGCCGGCCGGCTTGGAAGGTCATGTGGACGGAGATGGATATGCGTGTGTTGTTGGCTCTGGCTCTGGAGGAGCGGTCGTGACAGGGAGGGACGGCGTGGGCATGGGCGTGTGGCCATCACAGTCGACGAACGTACTAGGGCCGAAAAGTGCAGAAATGGAGAGAGACGATCGTGGTATACTTCCCGAGAAGGTAGGTAGGTAGGTACGTACATAGGTACGTCCCTGGTCGTGGTCTGCCGTACAGGGACAGGGACCTGCGATTCCGACGACTGACTGATTGACTCATACATGGCGCAAAGGGGTGGTTCGGTCGGCAAACGAAACCGCCTACGGGGTACATACGTCAAAGAATGACGGCGACGGCGGTGCATCGAGTGCATCCTGTCCTGTCCTAGGTCGGGGACTATCGAGCCCACGCAATATTGCACCACGAAAACGACAGATGGCGCCATGAATGCGACTCAGTCAGGTAGTTTTTCCTGTAGCGTTTGAGGCCTCGCTCTCTTGAAACGACAGGGTCTAGACAGCGGCAGAGTCGTCGTTGAGGTTTTTTCTGCTCAACACATCTGAGCTGGAAGGGGTACATAGAAAGAACTTTATTATAAAAATATCCTGGGGTTCTGTGGCCATTTGTAACATTATCTCCAATATACACCAGATATATATCCTTCGTTGCAAGAGTCGTATAACCTCAAGGCGCTGTCCAAATCTGGAGATCGTCATATAAACCATTCCCTCCGTTGTCATTCATATTTACAGTCTTCGTAAGAGCAGTTCTCGATCAAGCCCGCACTCTCGTCCATGACCCGAAGCTGGACGGAAGCGGGGGAGTAACATAACCCTTAACTGTCTTTATTCGTAGCCCATCATCCCATTGCGTACGCCGTACGTCAGCCCAGTTTGTCAAAATGCTCGTCCGTGTGCCCAGCCTCGACGCGCCGCAATTTCTCCTGGTGCTCCACATTCGCAATGGCGCTCTGCAGCGCGCTCGTCAAGTCAATGTGAAAGAATGGCCTGTTCAAGCCGTGCACGACCGCGACCTTCTTCACCGATGCTCTAGCGTAAGCTTTACTACCTGTAATCTCCTTGGCCAGATCATGATCGTGACTTGAAGTCGACGAGTGTGAGTCGTCCTTGTATTGACCTGCCTGAGCGATATCGTCACCCTTCGATCTGCTTCGTGGACGGCCGTGTTCTTCGTCGTGGCCATGGCGGGAGATACGGCGGTTTTGTTCAGCTTCGGCAGCTTGAGCGGCGGATTCGGAGCCGCCGATCTCGGCGACGCTGAAGATGGGTTTCCAGCGGTGTATTTCTTCTTGCGGGACCGTGGGGAACCCAAAGCCAGCAGAGGCGAGGGCGCGCTTAGTCCATCTGTTATTAATGTTGGCGAGGTGCCATTGAACGGGCTCTGGGGTGGCGTAGCGATCCAATTGGTTGCGGATGTCGATCAGGTCCTGCACGCTGGTCACGTCGACATTGTTGACGGACTGGAAGTCCAATATCACAGCCTTGAGAGTCGGCAAGTGCGAGTTGTCAGCTTCGGTCTTGCCTCGTCTGGGCCCGGGGTTGTTCCAGGGACGGTCACCAGGCCGTGGCCACGAGTCAGGGTTGGTTCGCCTTGTATGCTTGAAAATATATTCGACAAGGTAGTCCGTGTAGTGGCTCGCATTCGGATAGTTGAACCCCTCGCTGAATCGGTAGATGAAAATACCCGGATAAGGGGATTCCACATGAATGGATGGGTTGGAGCCATCGTTGTGGTCCAAAGGAAGGAAGATATTTCGCTCGGCCGTGTCGTCCGGTTTCGGCTGGTCGTGGAACTTGTCCTCGACCAAATGGTCGCCAATGACGGAGTGGATCTTGACCTTCCCCACGAAATGACCATGTGCCTTCACCACGCGGTAGAGGAGAACGGCGGCGCTGACGCTGATCGTGGTGTAGATGCCATTTTCGATAGAGGAAAAAATGGTGACAAACACGCCGATCAAGAAGATGATGACTTCTAGAGGGGAGACGCGCCAGAACTGATAGAGGGCGTTGGGAGGTGTGGGCAAATCGAGAACCGCATGGATGATGACGGCCGAAAGGGCGGCGTTGGGGATGTAGAAGAACATGGCTGGGAGGGCGTAGAGAGCCAACAACACCACAATCGCGGTAATGACACCGGCAAAGGGCGTTCGGACACCAGCCTTGGACTTGATCGCCGTTCTCGAGAAAGACCCGGTCGCAGGGTAAGCTCCTAGGAAAGGTCCAAGCAGATTTGTGACACCAATGGCGACAAGTTCCTGGGATGGATTGATGGTGTAGTTGTTGATCCGGCCAAAGGACTTGGAAATCGCAATGTGCTCGATGAGCAGGACAATCACGGACGCAGGCAGTTCGCTGGCAAAGTAGCTGATGATCTCGGTATTGATTGTCGGAACGGCAGCGTGTTTGAAGCCACGGGGAACCTTGCCCAGAAGTGCGAACTTGGGCTTCGAGCGATGATTTCGGTTGACGAGGTAGGCGATCAGGATGTACAGGCAAAGCACGAACGCCGTTCGGAGAGTGCTGAGGAAGAAAAACAACTTGGCTCGATGGGGCATCCTCTTCGCACACTGATTCAGTGTGAATCGAATCAGATAGAGCATGAACAGGGCGGTCAGGCCGATCGCAGCGTCCAGTTTGGTGTGGCCAAGATATCTAAAGGTGTTGATGACAACCAGATAAGTCGCGGCGCGGGTGTTGAATCCTTTGACCTTGATGCCCATCAAGGTAGGTACCTGGCCGACGGCAATGCTGATGGCGGAACCCGTAATGAAGGCTGAGATGGCTGTTAGAGGGATGAAGTTGACGATCCAGCCGCACCTAACGAGCCCGATAAAACAGATGATGGCTCCAGCAATGACGGCCAAAGCCGACGCAATGACATGGCCAGGGACTTCTGGATGATCTTCCTGGACCTTGTTGACAACATTGCCGACGATGGTCGACATAACCGCGACTGGGCCGATAGTGATATCTTTGGAGGTAGCAAAAAACCAGTAGATGAGGACACCCATGAAGGAGGAATAAAGTCCATACTCGGGAGGGAGCTCAGCCAGCTTGGCGTAGGCCATACTCTGAGGAACCACCACGGCGCCGACGGTGATACCGGCGACCAGATCTCCGATCAACCATTGAGTGTTGTATCGCATAATCCAATGGGTGAAGGGGAAGAGGCTGCGCAGGTAGGTGAACCATTCTTTTCGGGTAGGGAAGAGGTCTTTGATCCAGTCGATCGTCCTAGGTTCCTCCTCGACGTACGAATCGGCGGTGCTGACGGAGTATGTTGACTCGCCGCGGGTCACAGCATCATTGCGATAGTCGAGCTTGATGCCGAGCCCTTTGGCCAAACCGTGACCAATTTTGGATTGAAGGGACGCCATGGTCACGTCTAGCAGGTCTGCTCAGAGGCTGGTAGAACGTGCGTCCGGCGGGGGAACCTAATGGAGGTTCGAAGAGTGTAGTGATGGCCAAATCTTCTAAAAGACGGGAAACGGGAGAGGTGCCTGTGCGTATATATGGCAGGCAGTGGCGTCAGGGTGGACTTCCGGTCAGAGTTTGAGCCCTAGGTTCGGTGCAGATTGGCTTTGGCGAGCCTAGCTATGGATCTGATGTGGCCCCTGCACGCCCTGGTGACGGGCGCTCAGCTTCCAAGTGGTTAGGTATGCCAAGCCCGATAGTGTGGGTGGGTAGCGGCAGGCGGAGACTGGATGACCGCGACCAGCACGTACCAGGGTGATGGTGGGTTCCGTGGCTTGCAGGCTGCCAGGCGCTATCTTGTGAAAACGGGAGGTCGCTTCATGTCGAGATAAAATGAGAACACGTCTGGCGACGGCGACAGCGCCGGCGTTCTCGTTCTTGTTGCACAACGCCAGGAAGATACTGTAACTGTCTGTGTTCCTGCTCTGACGAGGCTACACAGGCATCGCAGGGTCGGAAGCTCCTAGGTGATGCTAGTCTGCAACTTCAAATGGTAACGCCCGTGGGGGAGTTTGCCCGAGGAGTTACGGATGATGTCGTATTGAATAATATAAATAAGAAAGAGGGGGGGAGGCGTGCAAGCGTCGAACACTGTTTCCGCCTTACGCGACCTTGTGCGGCAGAAACAAGCGAGGGGAGCACGGGTGCTCCGTCAATCATCGAACAAGCGAGATCTCGACCAGCATGAAATCGTTCAAGAGGCACACGAGGCACCAGAAGGGATCGAGAAGATCTCCGACCCCGGCGTTGCTGCAAGACGGAGCGGAACGGTTTATTGGAGCTGTGACGGCGGTGCGATGGTGCAATCGAAGGCGTGCTCCCCACCAGGGTTTTCATTCTTGGATGCTGCGCTCATGCTCATCGTCAAGTCGCCACCAGTCTCCTCAATTGGCGCATTAGGAGCACGAACAGCAAGCGTCTTGCAAGGAGGCAAAGTTTCCAGGAAGAACGAACAAGCACCCAGGCTTAGCACTGTCAAGCACGGTGGCTGTTGTGCCAGGAACGCTTCGCTGCCCAAGCAACAGAAGCAGTCTTGGAGCTGCTTGTCCTATGGTCACACGCGAGAGCCGAGACTGTGATACAACCAAGAACAAAGTCTCCCTGGCGCTTGCTGTTGACAGGGCCATGGGTCGAGGACTCGGCGACCGCGACGCATTTCACGTTGCCGTTTTTTTTAAGTTCGGAAAGGGTCCTGACCATGTTGTCGGTGCTGAAGGCATGATGGATGAGTGGCAGCAAGAGCCAACCGCTGATCCAACAGATCATCATCGTCATTACCATTGCCGCTGCCGGGTGTTGGAGCCTCCCTCAGGCTGTAGCTCCGCAACTCTACCACGAGTTTTCTGCACATCTTGCCCAGTCCGACGCAGTGGTGGGTCGCCTTCTCGCATGCACTGCGCTTAAACGTGGTTAGGAGTAATACCGCGGACAAAGTGTGTGAGAGTTCTCTTACTCGAGCGAAATGGCGTGCTCGATCCTCAGTTTGCAAATGCGAGGCTTGACGTCTGTGCCGTCGAATCAGGGCCGCTCAGCCTGCGGCAAGCCAGGTTCCTGGCTTGTCCATTTGTGGGATAGACATGCAGTTCAGAAAAAGTCCAATCTCCCGTCCAATCACTCAGCCGGGTGGTGCCCGCTAATTGCTGATGCAATCTGCGCCATAATGATCCCATCCTCACTCCCTGCACGTGCGGACACATTAGAGCGCGCGCCCTCACCCTCCTCGCCTCCACGAACTCTTTTTTTCTCTTGCGGCAAAGGAGGATGCTAGATCGGTTTGAGACAGTTTCGGTCCCATCCCCGCGATTGACAGAAACAAGTGTTCAAAAGAAAAGAGCTGGGGAGAGGTGAGGTGAAGTTATCGTGAGCTGGAAGTGAGAGAACGTGGAGGAAGATACGTACATTGCCGATAAAGATTTCCATTTCGGTTGACCGCTTTTTGGCCAATCCGTGCCAAGGAGAGCAGGTGAACCCCGAACTTGCACTCCGGCCAGCAGCCACCGGGACGCCTTGCGCCCTGCTCGTATTGCCTGCTGTTGATTATGATTATCGCTTCTGTTTTTCTGCGCTGAGAACGCTTTACAGTTCACGCCCACATGGCCGTGGATCTAGAGCTCCTTGTTACGAGTGCCGCCCGGAAGAATCTCCCAAAAGGCCAAAGTCTTTGCCTGGGGGCTTGCTCTATGACGAGGCTAGGCCCTCCATTTCTCCACTACTTTTGAGGGAGTAACACAGCGCTGTGGAACAATGCACGACGTCCTTTGTAAGTAGTATCGGCGAGAAATGTCCTTTATCCGATCTGATCTCCAGTGCCCCACGGTCCCAGATGCACGAGCTATCAGGCTCGGGGTCAAGGACAGATTCACCGATAGGATGCGCATTAAAGGCCTGCGCTACTGTGTGATGGGCTTTGACTCCAGATTCCACTTCATAATAGACACTTATTTCACATGTGCTTTGTTCTTGTGGTAGACTCTTGGCGCATCAAGCAGTGGGTACCGCTCCGCATCCTAGGTCTATCCAGCATGTGATCTAGCCAGGCGTCGTCAGGTAGTAGTCTTTCCCTGCTCACCCCATTCCATGTCCCCAATTCTATCATGCATTGCAAGCTCATCTAATCCCGTGGTGTACGTGCTGAGATCCAAGGCGGACACCTCAGGTCTGGCGGCGGCCTTAGTCGAAGCAGTTCCTTGCATTGCTCCGTCTTGCTCCAGTGAGACTCCAGATGCGGCAGCCTCTCCCACCAAAACGCCTATGTTGATCGACTGTCCTGTCCCATTTCATGCGCCATGCCATGCCCGTTGAAGACTCCGTGATCGAATATCAAATGCAGGAATACCGCACGGTCGCTAATGCTTTGAAATCATCCGCTAGTTGCGGCGATCATCTCGTCACATCTTCGGGAGCCTTCCGTCTAATCATATCTGCGTGTCGCGTTCGCCATATCACCTGGGCCGTCCTTTCACTGAGATGCGCATTGCACCCTCTCTGCACCGGGCGGAATGCCGTCTTCGTCGTCATCGTCACCGGCGGCGCCATGAGCTCGTGCGTGCTGGCGAGGGTCAACTTCTTCCAGGTCGAAGTCTTCAACCATGCCATCAGCAGGCGGCAGCTTTTGTTGCATGCGAGGCGGTAGGACTTGCTCGAGGAGTGGGAGATTTTCATGGTTGATTGTAGTCTTGTCGGGAAACTTCACGTCGAACTGGATGTACAGGTTGCCGAAGTCATGGTGTCTTAGCGATGGCATTCCCTGACCCTTGATCACTTTGATGGCTCCTGGTGCGGGTTAGCTGGGGGGATATCTTGGACCCAGGAAATCGAGCAGACTTACCGGGAGTGATAGGCTCGCCTGGGTAGATGTTTACGGTCAACCACCGGTCATCAAGATGCTCGATGTAGATCTGACCACCGGCCAGCGCAGTCAACAGATCAATCTCGGCATGGTAGAAGAGATCGTCGTCCTTCCGCTGGAATCGTGGATGCGGTTTCTGTTCAATTTCGAACACGACGTCTCCTGCAAGAACTCCGGGCATCTGGTCACCCTCGCCGCGGAATTCGATCTTGTGACCGCTCTTGACGCCGCGATCGACGTGAACATGCAGGACCTTGCGTTCCACGACAGTCTTCTTGCCCATGCAGCGCTTGCATCTGTCTCGCTCACGGATGGTCTCTCCCTCACCCTGGCAGTCGGGGCAGATTGTCTGGAAGCGCTGGATCATAGGTCCCATCTGTCTCATCATGGTCTTCATACCAGCACCGTTGCAACCCGCGCAGGTTTTGACCGCGCCCTCCTTGCCTCCGCGGCCTTCACATTGCGGGCAGATGACAGACTTCTGAAGAGCTAGTTTCGAGATTTTCCCTTTGTAGATGTCCTCCAGCGACACTTTATGGACGTGGTGGATGGTTCGTGCTTTCTTTGGGCCTGTCTCACGCATGCCACCTCCGAACATGCCTCCGAAGGACGAGCCACCTCCGAAGAATTGTGCAAAGAGATCTTCTGCAGCCATACCGCCGCCGCCCATGCCTCCTTGTTCTAGTCCTTCTTCGCCATATTGGTCGTAGAGGGATCGTTTCTGGGGATCGGAAAGGACTTCATATGCTTTGGAGAGGTCTTTGAACTTTTCGGCCGCATCAGGGTTGTGTGCATTCTTGTCTGCGCGTGGTCAGAATCTTGCTGCACAACATGGTCCACAAAAGATGTCCTTACCAGGATGGTGCTTCAGAGCGCCCTTCTTGTAGGCCGTCTTCAGCTGAGCCTCTGTAGCCGTGACTTCGACCTGGACAAGTTAGTCGGCGCCGTCTCAGCCTTGCGGAGGGAAAAGCCCAAACTTACCCCAAGGATGTCATAGTATTTTGTTTCCTTAACCATCTTGCTACGATCTTTTGTCGATTACAAGGATCAATACTCCGAACCGACTTTGTAGGTAGAAGAATACGAAGGTGGAGAGTGGGAAAGATTTGACCGTCAACGGAGGGAGAGAATGTTCGAGGCGAATTGCGCCGAACGCGGTGGGGAACAGAAGTGAAGGTAAACTGTGAATGAGGTCGACAAGCGCTAGGTGAGTCGTTAAGGCCGAAGACTGGTGCTGGTGCAGCTGTTGAGCTCTGGACTATAATTAATTTATGAGTCTAGGTTCTGGCAAACACTGGCGATGCGCATTGTTTATCAGTCAGCGGCTCTCTGCAGTCTGTTGTGAGGCAACGATAATCCCTGTGAAAATGTGCATCACGGACTTTTGCCAGGCGCTTCGATCAGATTCTGTAGGTTTCCTCCGGCTTTAGCGACAGATCTGACCGAAGCCGATTCGCAAGCAGGGGGATCTATTATTTTCTTGGCCTATGATTCGCTGTCGCAACCCCCGTCCTTCTCCACAAATATTATGAACAGAAAGTGCTTCTCTGCTCCGTACCGATCACAAAGTGATCCTGAATCAGCGAAAATATGAGCCCAAGTAGCCACCCGCTTAAACAAAAAGTAGCATCTGGATTATAGCACATGCAATCGCACAGATGATCATTCATCTACCAGCACCTCCTTTTTTGGATCCAGCGCCGGGTGAAGGAATACGGTGCATCGGAAGTTCTGTCGAGCTAAACACTATGAATCCGCCTTGCAGATACAGGCCATGAGGCGGATATGCGGCCGAGGAGCAATCAACACAGCGCTATACACCCCTCTTCTCATCTAACATACGAGAATCAGAGAACTCGAGAATGAGCAGGGTATCTTTTCCTAATGCGCATCTCTTAACATTTGGCCTGAAACGCAAAGCATTCTCCTGCGCATTAGCCGGTCGCCAGCGACTTCCTGAGGCAAATTCACTCTCGCGGAGGTCCTCCTATGGGATGGCTTCATGCTCCAGGAGCTTGATGCCGCAGAACAATGCCTGCGCACTTACATGCGTGCCAATATTCGCAAATACACCACCACGAGCGCCGCTCACTTGCTGAACGTATTTACAGGCAACCGATAAACGTCAATCGTCCAATACGGCCGCCTCGTCCCCTCCCACTCCTTGCTCCCATGCAACCCCGCGGGAACGTTGATATCCTCCCAAGTAGTGTCAAATCCGGCTTCGCGGAGATCAATCTCAGCAACCTTGGTGTACACATCATAACAGATTTGTCTATCCGCACCGAGCCCGTTGTACCAGCCAAACCTCCCTTCAGGAGTAAGTAGCTGAACGACGTACTCCGAAAAGAATTCCTTCAGCGCCGCATAATTTTCTGCAAAAGTATCATAATAGATGGCGTCCAGTTGAACGCCCTCCTCCACCAACTTCGGCAGCACATCCTGCCATCGACCCTCATGAATGATAACACCAGGCCTATCGTACCATCCCTGCTCGCGCAATCGAGTATGAACCTGCGGATGCGCCTCAACGATATGATGCTCGGCGGGGTCGTGGGTTTGGATGGCCGTGTCGACGATGCCCATTCCATGGCCAATGTTCATCACTCGGAGTCCCTTCTTTGGTATTAATGTATCAGCGTGTCTCTCCATGATTTCAGTCTCCCATGTCATCATCACCGCATTCTTTGATGAATCCAGGAGAATCCCAGGCTTATACCGCAGCTGACTCTTCAGGTACACGTGGTTGTCCAGTGAGACGTCATCCAGGACCTTTGCCTCGACGACCGGCTGGACTGGTTTGGCGTCCTCGGACGAGAGTTTCTGTTTCTTTGTGGGCGGGTGGTCGCCATTGGTCTCTTCTTCCTCGTCTTCGTCCTCGTCTTCGTCGTCATCGCCCAAGCCAAGCGCCTCCATCTTCGCGAAGAGGAGTTCCGCCCGCACTCCAGCCTCGACCATCATTTCATAGATCTTACTTTGTCCCAACCGCAGCGCCATGCACCCGGGCGTTTCGTCCTCTTTATTCAGGTCGTTCCATATTGCGCCATTCTCGAGGAGTAGCTCAACTGTCTTGATCGCGTTGTCATCCGCCTCCTTTCCATTCTCGGCTTTCCCGCATGATGCGATTGCTGCGTGCAGCGGCGAGGACGCAACTTGTGCAGTAGGGTCTTGGACGTTGGCAGATCCGTTCTTCAAAAGGATCTGAAGAGCGGGCACGTCATGGCGCTCTGCGGCGGAAATGATGCGTTTGGCGAGGAGGATATCTTCTTCGGATGCTTGCTCGGCCATGCTTGGTTTAACGTTTCTTTTTACTGCAGAGGGAAGGCATTGTTGTTGTGCGGAGGGGGAAATTTTGTGCAGGGGTATGCATCTACAAGATTAGATTAGACTAGATTAGATTAGATACTGCTCATAAAATCTCTCCGCGTCAAACAGTATGTCTTGTTGGTCTTATGCACATGCTTTCTATTACACTTCTGGAGGTCCCTGTGATTGAACCAGAATAGGTAGTATGTGTTCCGCTGAAGTCCGGGTCTACAGTTCCAGAACTATTCCCTCTGCCTCAAATTCACGGCATGTCAATATCACGCATATCTTGGTGTTGAAGCGGTCAACCCGCCTAATTGCCATGTTTGGTGAGAGCCCTGACGTCTCCTATCCGGCCTCCTATGTCACCAGGGGATTCATCACACATGACTGAACCTCAAATCCAACCGATTTCTCCTTGGCTTTGTTGTATAGGCGTCCACCTCCTCGATGCCCTCATCATCCACAATCTCCGTCCTCCAGTTCGAATAAATGCTCGCCACCAACAGTTTAATTTCCTGCGTCGCTAGATGACTCCCAATGCACATGCGTCCGCCGCTGCCGAAGGCCCAGAACCAGCGGTGCATCTCCCTGAGTTGCTCCTCCGAGCTGTGACTTGGAAGCCAGCGCGTGGGGAGGAAGGTCTCTGGATTTGGGAAGACGACGGGGTTGCGGTGCAGAGTGTAGGGCATGGAGGAGACACGGACCCCACCGGGAATGTTGCTGTACGAACCCAAGGTGCTTCCGCCGGGGACGTTCGGGGAGATACGTGGTTCGATACCCGGGATAGGGGCGTGGAGACGGAGTGTTTCCATCACGATGGCGTGTAGCAGCGGAAGGGCATCTATCTGCTTGGGGTCGGGAAGCTTCAAGTCCTTGGCTGGATCGCAGCCGGCGGGTAGTGGCCACTTGATGGGTGGAGTTAGGTTGAGCACTTCCTGTCGGAGTTGGTCTTGGAGAGAAGGGTTTTTGCTCATTTCCCAGGTTAGGTAGGTCAGAGCGATGGCCGAGGTTTCGTGTCCGGCCCCGACTTGGTCGAGCATCTCGCTGTAGATTTCGGCGGTGGTGGTGTCACTGCCGCTGGGGTGGAGATTTTCGTGTCGAGTGGTGGGAAGGGTGACTTCCCCTACTGCTTTGCCGGCATTTGGGTCTTTTTCGCGCAGTTTTGTGATGCCCGTCTTGAATTGCTTGTAGACGACTGGATCGTCGCCGGGGTATGTCGATGCATGGTCTTCGCTTTCGGAGAGAAATTTGTCGGCCGCGCGACACATGCCGGCATTCCAATCTTCCAGCAAAACATTTGCTTGATCGACAAAATACGGCACGACCGTCAGCCCGAGACTCCGGGTCAGCTTCTTCAGCCAGGGTGCTTCGGCTGAAAAGAACTCATAGTCCCTCCTGCAATGGTACTGGTGGAGGATGTGTCGTCTTTGGGCCACGTTTTGGATAAAGTTTGTCCCGGCAGACAGGCCGAACTGGTAAGCAGACATGAAATCCATCGCAATGGCGTTATGAAGATCGTGGACATCTGTTGGTTCGCCTGTTTCAGACAATTTCTGGAGCAGGGGGAGAATGCGAGTAGAGAATAGAGCATGCGAATTAGCTGCGACCTGTGGGGACGAGGCAATGTAGGTCTTCGAATAGACGTTGGCCATGGTGCGTTTCTTCTGGGAATGAGGTCCGTGGTGGATTGTTGAGAACATGTTCATGACACTGTTGCGTTCATTAACGAATGCATCGAGGCGAAGACGATCATGCCAACTCACCCATATGAGCCAAACCGCTGAGGGTACCATGCATGCTTCTCCCACCCACCGGCGTAGACGGTTTTAATGCCATTCTCGACGCAATTGACGCTCAACTCGTTTGCCCCCATCCGCACAACGGTGCCATGTTTCAGGTGTGCTGCGTATGTGACAGCATTGTTTCTTTCCATGTATCGCTGGTAGGTAATCCATAGGTCGCCAAATATTGGAATCGACCAGTGAGCAGATGGGATATGTTTCAGTGGATGGAGCAGCAGAGGGTGGACAATGAATCTGTACAGGCACAATACAGCCAAGGAGCAGAGTGCGAGCAGCGGGAAGATTGGGAGCGCCATTGTCGCTGGCTGCCCACGGTGAAACCAGGATAATTCCCTCTATCTGGCGACCTCTCGTGCAATACTTTCGGTCGTTGAGCCCTCCAACTCGATGGATGGATGGAAGTTAACAACGATCTCGGGTGCACTGATACTGAAATCCCCGAGATCCGACTGTCAAGATAGCTATATGTCCTTTGATGCTTCTGACACACGGAGATGTGAGCGGCATCAGTCATAAATGGACCGATCCAAACCCCTAATGTCAAGAGTAGACGAGCAAGATAGCTTCAGCCTTCCATTAGGGATGTTGCCGACACATCGCAGTCGGCTGTCGCACATGTCCGTATGCAGGACATATTCATCTTTGGAAGATGATTGGTTCGCCTGGTAGCAGCAAATACGTCCCGATGCTCGCAAGTGAAGCAAAGGACAGGGCTCAAGATAGATGTTGAAAGATGCGGTATTGGGGTGCGATGTGAACAATGGAGAGCATGGGTAACCTTCACTTGGGACAATGCGACAAGCACCGTCAACTGACTTTGCAGTGTTGTGCAGTGTCTATCTGGTCGTCGTATCCTTTTGTTTGCCCTTCCCCTCGCCGGATGACGGCTCCTCATCGCCGCTGCTGGAGAAGTCATCTTCATCGTCAAAGCCCGCGAACCGTCGAACAGGCGGCTTGGACTTCGGAAGCAAATGAGCGGGGATCTTTAGCCGATTCTCGAGAACCCAGATCGCATCGGCATCACCAGCTTCTGCTTCTGCTCTGAGCATGGACATCTCATCCTTCTCTAGCTCCATCAGGGCCTCATCCCCACTGTCGTCTTCGCTCGCAGCAGCAGACCCTCCGCTGCCGCTGCTCTCACCTTCTTCCTCCGAGGACGGCTTCGCTTTCCCTACCTCTTGCTCGGCCATCATGGCCATTTTGACTGCGTTTCGCACGTTTTCTCCCACTTCCTCTTTCGTCTCGACCCATTCGTCACTAAGTCCCTTGCGGCGACCATCTTGACCCTTACCGGCACGCATATCCGCTTCCCGCTGCTCTGCGAGTTCGATGACTTGTTCCCATCTTTTGCGTCTTTCTTCCTTCTCTTTCTTCTCCATTTCCGGCTTGGTCGCCAGATATGTGGCCAGATTCTTTGCTTCCGTTATAGTCCTGAGCCGTCGGCCATCCAAGTTGCGAGCACTGCCTGTGGCAAGTTCGGCATTCTGGCGCTTCTTACGTGACGACATGCGACCTCCGGCCGCTCTGAGTTGCGACCCGAACCCGCCTTTCCCCCCCACCAGCGGTGCAGACAAGCGGATGGGGAGAAAATAGCTGTTGCCATCCTGCCGACATGCTGAAGACGTGCTCAGATCTCTGAGAGTGATCGCAGACGAGGGGTATATAGGTCGATTTGAGGTAGAGGTCAGGATCAGACGGCGGGTGGAATCCAGCAACCTGCGCGGCAGCAGATCTGCGACCGTGGCCAACAGTTCCTCGGTAGTTGCGGAATCCGGTATAGGCAAACAAAGTGTAGGAGGAAGCGACAAGCCAGGGAAGGAGTCCAGCAGGACGTTGATGACGGGCGCCATCATGCACCGAGAGCAGCGAGAACTATTTCCCGCAATTGGCTGAGAGAAGGATCAAAAGGACAGAGACGCAAGTGCTGAAACGATGCTTGCAGAGACGTGTTGGTGGCTTGGTTTGAGACGAGGCACATGCGACCGTTTGAAATTATCGCAAATCAGAGTGTCACGATGTGGTTGCTGATGACGGGGTTCCTTGCAGCCAGCTTTGCAGCCAAGGTTGAGCGCGGGCGTCGTCTTCTAGCTGCATTAGGCGGTAGGTCGCCCACTAAAGACCCCCGGCCAGGGAAATTTAGGCGGCTAGGGGTGAAAACCGTTAGCGGCCAGAGCCGGGGAGACGCACCGTGGATCAGGCCTCGTCCTCTAATCGGCTGAGCGGCCGTCAACTTCTCAAACCTTTGGAAACTTCTTTTCGAGTGAACGCGTCGCAAGAGGCAATCGACGATTGATAATCGCTCCTTCTCGCTGAACCCAACACGACCGGCCTTCAAGTACTCGCCATGATATCACCCACCCGCAGATCTCGATCGTAAGACAGTCGTTTACCTCGCCGGCTCATGAATTTCCACCAGAAAAAGCACGACCGCGCATTGGCCCCTGGACACGATCCACAGATCATCGCGAGGCCACGGCCACGGCCAGCGTGAGATCCGACAGGGACATTATTCTCGCGACCGACCATCTCTCAACGCAAGGCGGATTCCGACTTGCTCATTAATATGCCCTGGCAGCCGCTGCCTCTGTCGTATGCGGTTGCCATATACCCGTTTCAGCCCTCGGCATCGCCATCAGAACTGCCCCTTCAGATCGGCGACCAATTATATGTCATCGAACAGGGCGGCAAAGATGGCGCCTGGTGTCGAGGCTACCTGGTGGCACCACCTACCATGTTGTCTGCACTGACACCCAGTGGCAGGACCGCCGGTGACGCCCGTGTCTTCTCTGGCATATTCCCGAAATGCTGCATAGAAATTCGAGAACAGCTGGGCCCTGATGTGGGAACGCTGGTTCAGCCAGGCCAGCCCAAGCCATCGGCTCCGGTACCCATGCTGAAAATTGGCGACGAGTCCCCAACTTCAACGACTGAACCGTTGGTGGACGAAATCACTTCCTGTCTTCGAGAATGGTATATCCTCCATCTCCCGGAGCTGGTTCTACGGCGGCAATACCATGTTCTCGATCATATGTCAGAGATCACCACACGGCTTGACTACGCCCGACGAGAATTGCTCAACGACGTCCTGACCGCCCAAGAGAGGATTCAAGTGCGGCATGACGCCGTATGGGACCTGGTTCGAGGCAATAAGATGCTCAGCGGCGAGGTCATTGTCCGGGATCCCGCTCGCCAGGGCAGATTGATGACTTCGCAGGACTCTGCCATAGAGCTAGCCAAGTTACAGTCGGTCATGAGCGTGCTGAATGCCCCGCCCATAGAAAAGCCCAAAGCAACGTCGCTTCACCATTGTCTGCTGGAGGTCACATCGATCGCTGGCGCTGGGACGGACGCGGCCTCACTAAATCTCGCACTGTATCAAAAGGACATTGAAGGGAACCTCAAACCTTTTTCGGAAACATATAGTTCTGTTGCCAACAGCAACATGAAGACCCTATTCTCAGATCTGAGCAATCACGACATTGGCACGAACGGTCGCTTGTATCTTGCCGTCAAAGTTGTGGTTGCTGAGCCTCCCAAGAAGCCCAAGAGAAGCGTTTCAACTAGGCCACCGTCACGGAATGGAACCCTACTTGGCCAACGACAATTGTCTCTCAACAGGCGAAGGTCGAGTCTAATGTTTGGAAAGAAGAAGAATGCCGAGAGACCCCAGCCGGCTCAAAATGGACGAACAACACCCCAGTCGCAAGAGCGATCGTCGACTCCGTCGATCATTGAAGAAGAGGAGGATGGCCAGAGCAAGCCAGCAGGTCCACCCGTACCTCGTACCGTTGGGATTGGCGTTCTAGATGTTGCGAGTATCATCAGAGAGGGTCAGCCGCATGAAGAGAATATTACGATCTGGTCTCTGTCGCAGCGAGATGACGAAAAGGGTGCCGAGTCTCACCCGGTAGAGGCCCAGCTCCTGGACAGTTCTGGCAAAGCTCTTGTTGTGTCAGGTCAAATCTCCAGCGTGAACCTGATCCTGACACCTCACAACGCTCCAGATGCAGACACTTTGATCAAGAACACTCCGACTTCGATGCACATGGTTACCAAGACCCAGAAAATCGGATTCTCCGAAGCACCCACCAAACCCCGTTCGGACATTTATCTGACCTTGAGCAGAGCTGTGCTTGCCCAAGGCTCACTCCTGTCTCATCCCGAAGTGAACGTAGCGCCAATCAAGGCGCATTCACCTCAGAATCTCCAGCTTACCATGGAGGTGCGTGACAATGCTGGCCGACGTGTCGAGCATTGCATATTCCCGTCCTCGAATGGGGCAGGGGTCACGGCCTTCAGGACGAATGCTGTGGAGCTTGACCACAGGTGGGATCAAACACTCTGTCTGCGAGTGCCGACCGAGAAAGTGCCAGAAAGTCACCTGGTCCTGAGCATCGCCGATGCACCCGAGTTTCCATTTGCCTTGGCTTGGATGCCGTTATGGGACAAACAAGCCTTCGTCAGTGACGGCAAACATTCACTTATTCTGCATGCATACGACAAGATCACATCCAGCATAGTGCATGGCCGGGGTGCGTACCTGTCCTTGCCCTGGAACAATGCCAACTACAAAACTATTCACGAAGGAGCCTTGGCCACGATCGCGTCCCTGGAAGTTTTCACCCACCTGTGCAGTACGGAATATTCGCAGGATCGAAGCCTGGTCAGCCTCGTCAACTGGAAGCACCAGACATCGGTCCAGCTGCTGGATATACTCCAGAAGCTGACTTTCGTTCCAGAAATCGAGATCGTCAAGCAGCTCAAGGAGGTACTAGATGCTTTATTTGGCGTCCTGGTGCACAAATCAGGCGAGTCCAAGTTCGAAGACTTGATCTTCAACGACATTGTGTGGGTGCTTGGAATTGTCCACGACCGAAGATTCAACTTGGGACCTCTAATTGAACAGTATACCGAGAACCATTTCCGCTTTCCATATGCAGCAGCTTGTCTAATCCGGAGCTTCACGCGGCTGTTACAAAGTGTATCAGATCCTCAGAGTGCTCGCGACATGAGAGCGCTCTTTAAAGTCGGCAAAAATTTTATGAGAATCCTCATCATCTCTTACCAGCAGCGGCGTTTCGGTTCACAGGCGAGAGATGGCGACGAAAAGCATTCCAACTTCAAAGAAGACATGCAGGCAATCCTTTTTGGACTGCAGATGATGATGCGCAGCGAGACAGCAGCGCTTGTCGGCAGCAAGACGCTGCTTGTACAGAAATTCCATGATTGGCTTCCCGAACTGCTGCCGGCCTTTAGCAAGGAAGAAGTCATCAAAATCGCGGTCGACTTTATAGACGCATGCGAGGGAGCCACTGGGAAGCTACTCTTGTACAGGATCGTCCTAATCTTGAATTACACCAAGCTAGATCAGATTTGGACGGACGAGAAAGATCGGAAGATATTGGTTAAGAGCTGTTTCAGGTGGTTGTCGCCGTTCTGGACCCCGAACGATCAGACGGAGGACTGGCATGAACAGGTGCGACTGTGCTGCTCGGTTGTCGCTGAGCTCACGCGCCTGTCTACTCACCACCTTCACGACTTCATGCCGAAACTTGTCTCTGCATACAAAACCATCGCGGACCAAGCTCCAACAAAGCGGCGATCACTATCGCTTCTCTTTTCGGATTCCTACCCCTTCACCACGAAGCCATCAGAAGCCAATGATCAATTTGATGAAACGCTGCTTGAGCTGTCGTCCCTCATTTCCACCATCGCGAAGATTAAACAGTCTTCAGCCCTGAAACTTCAGGGACAGGAACTTTCCAATTACATTATCTCAACCCTCGCCGTGTTACGATCACTCCTGAGGAACGGCGCCTTTCCTACAACATGGCTCAGCTTGCACATCTATCACCACTCCTCTGCCCTCACCATTTTGGACCATCTCTCTTCACTTCTGGTCTCGTCGTACCTTCCGACGCCAGAAGACGCCGACAGTTTCGACATGCAACTATGGAAGACCTACCTTGATACTCTCCTCACTCTTGTCTCTTCACCCGCCCTCACCCTTGAACTGTTCCCGGAACAGAAACGCCGTGCTGTTTGGAAGATTGCAGGCGACGTCCGTCAGTCTGGAGCGGACCTTCTCCGCAGAGCTTGGGAAAGTCTCGGTTGGGAAGCCACGGCGGACGACCAGCGAAGGTACAATATCCGCAAGCTGGGCGGCTATCAAGTGCAGTATGTGCCTAGCCTTGTCGCACCCACTATCAGTCTCTGTCTCAGTATGCATGAGGGCCTTCGAAAGGTGGCCGTCGAAGTGCTGCAGACCATGATCGTCAGCGAATGGGCGCTCAGTGAAGACCTGGAGCTGATCGAGACTGAAATCATCGGCGCCCTCAACTCCGTCCTCAAGGCAAAGCCGGCGACCGCGAACGAGGCGTTGAGTCGCAAAATCTTCATCACGGAGTTGCTGGAGCTGTTCTCCACGATAGCAAACCAACCCGACGATGCGTTGTGGACGGCGCTCGAGGAACTAGTGGGCACAATCGAAGAGCTAGTCGACCTACTCACTGGCACTGATCCCGACGAGGATCAAACCGCAAGAAGTCCGACAGATACGGCGAACCACAACGGGCATGCGAATAGCAACCATCAGCGGACCGTCAGCAAGGAGTCTCAAAACTCCGAGGCAAAAGAACTCGCCCGCGCGAGGAGGAGCATTGATGGTCTGTCGCCTTCGTCTCAGCAGCAGAGGCAGCAACATGGCCGCGAGAGGGAGTATGGAGTTCACGCGCTGGAGTGTTACAAGCAGCTCGCTGAAGAATACGAGAGAAGCGGTGACTACAAGAGGCTGGCGAAGACGCATCGGGCGATTGCCCGGATCCACGAGGCCCGAGCGGCGAGTCGAATGCGTGGGCGGGATGCCGTGAATGGATCTCGACAAGCTGGGCGGGAGGAAGACGGAGAAGACTACGAAGGATAGCTGCGTAGCTGGAGAACAACGCTCGGAGTACTTGGGTGATTATGGCAAGACAAGTCGCCTGTTGCAAGAGGCAGTAAAGGGCAATGGTCGATTGGTGTTTTCGGCTCCTTGGAGGTGGCTTCAAAAGATACCCAACTGGCCGCCAGACAGAGAAGGCGCAAGGATCGCGTGGCGTGACGGGACGTGGCGATCTGTTCTCGGTTCTCCTTGTCATCTTTTTGTATTAGAGATTATATCACAGATCCACGACTGAGGAAGGCTAATTAGGCTGTACATGGAACTGTGTCAAGCAGAGCTGGTTTCTTCTTGCCAAACATACACATCTGCTGAAGACTCGGCTGAATGCCACCCTATGTAAACAAAAGAAGTGACAGGACAATCGATGGACTCGGTATTGGTCGTAACCTGGTGTTGCACGCATATTCAACTTCCCGATACACGATCGTGACGATGCAAGCGCGAAGTCACGTGGAATCGGAAAGAAACTACCTAGTCAAGTACTACCGGGGAATGATAAGTACTGACTCGCCAGATATACTCGTAGTCGTCCTCTATCTTTAGGATTGAATGATGGATGAGCCTACCTAGCCTGCTCACATCCGGAGGAATCCGTTTTCTTACACTTCCTGCTTCTCCCCTCCCCTTCCCTTCCCTTCCCTTCCCTTCCCTTCTCTCCTCTTTTCTCCCCGTTATTATCTACACCGGCCTGCACTGTACGGACATGATGTCTACTTGTACTCTCTGCCATGCGCAATCACCATCACCGTCACAGTCACGATAAACGCCACGTTGACTTACCAGTAGATGGCCATGGATGCAACTGCGCTGGTACAGACATACCGATACCCAGTTCCCTAGTACGGACGGAGTACATGTGTCTTTTTATCTCTCCTGCCTTTGAGTGGTCCTGATTGTCTATCATTATGTCTCGTCCCCTCTCCTCTCTCTATGTTTGCTACCATCATACGCTCCTCGCGGCTATCGTGAGGAGCCCTTCCTAGGGCTACTATGCAAGCATCGTCGACACTCCTGCACGCCCTTTCACACCCGGCTTGATTGATTGCCCTAGTAAATCTCTGCGCAATGCTTTGTTGCTAACAGAACGATGCGATATTGTGTTTGCTGTGAAGTCGGAGACGCAAAGGTTTTCTTTGCTTGTTTGCCGTGGCTACCGTCCCTGTCTTATATCTTTTCAGTTGATGCGCAATTCCTTTCGTCTCTTCTCCCTTCATCATCCCCTTTTCGCGTGCGTCCTGGCCCTGGTCTTCGCGTGGCCTTCATCTTCCGAATCTCCCGAGGGCGATTCGTCGGTGCACACATTTCTGCTGATCATTGCTTTCCTCATGCGTCTCTCTCTCAACCTGACTGTGTCCACAATGTCTACGTCTCCCTCCCGGCGGAGGTCCGCACGCTCGCAGGACTCGACATCCGAACTGACAGGGACGCCTCCCCATATCTCTCGCAACACATTGGCCATGGCATCCGCACCAGCAACAACAGAAGACGACGACAAGATCGCGGAGCACGAATTCCCGCAGCTCGCCGAGCTAGAGGATAGTGTTCAGGCTCAAGATAGCACCGAGAGTGAAGGCAGCGAATACTGGACAGCGAGGGAGTCTCTGACAACAGAACGCCAACTCTCACCCACCCCATCTCATGCCTCTTCCGCCCAGCGGTCCGATAGCACAGATTCATCTGACGGTGGTGTACTCCTGTCTGTCGCATTCGACGAACATTCACAACCGCAATCGCAGCCTCAATCCGCGCGCCTAACATTCTCTTCACCACCAATCGTTCCGCATGCTGAAGGTCCTGAGACAGATGATGTTGACAGCTCTGAGGAAGACGAAGGAGAAGAAGGGAAAGGGGAAGAAGGAGTAGAATGGGGAGAGGAGAACGAGAAAGAGATGGCATCTCCACGTCAAGCAAGCCACGCAGATCAGCTGGAGAGCGTCGAACAACACCAGGACGACAGCACCAAGTAGAAGCAAGGACCGACATGGCTGGAATGGATGATGAAGACAAGATGTAATTCCCAGCCCATAACTTTGCCAGTGATAAAGAGGCTGAAGCTCCTGTACTGTCGACCAGAATGAAGTCGATCATCATACCTTTAACCAAGTGAGTCTGTACGAAGTTGCGGACATCGCTAGACTCTAGGGTCCCAAGTGCGCGCTATATGCGGAAAGGAAAGGAAGGTCTTGTTGAATCTTTTGTTCGAATTTTCATGCCAGCTCCTCCCATCTGTCACTGATACTCTCCAGTGACTTCGTGTCGGGTGGTAATGTCTCCGTCGACCTTTAGTACCCGCAGGCTAAGGTCTGTCTGTCTGTCCGTCCGGTGTAGGATGCCGTGTTGCGTCGCGTAATTGGAACTCGAGCGCCGGTCATGGTGACTTGTGCGAGGAAGTCGTCAGTAATCAGCGTAGAATTGTTTCATGAGTTCATTGACAACTCCGTAGGCTTTCTTGGCTTCAGTGATGCTCTTGCCGATCATGTCCAGACACTTTCCCTCATCGGGCTCATCATCCTCGCCGGTCGCGTTCTTCTTGTGTCCGTAGTGTTGGATTTTCTCGCACTCGTCCTTTACCTTGGTGAAGCCTAGTGTCGCAGACGATCCTTTGAGGAAGTGACCCAAGCTTGACAGCTCGGGAAGATTCTTCTCCTTCCTAAGGAACATTGTCAGCCAGGTGAGGCCAGGATAATCAGGACGACACTGCTTTGTGTATTGTCCATCGGCAAGTGTGTGAACTCACATTGCTACATCCATCTTGCCGAAGGTCTGTTCAGCTTGCTCCAGAAAGCCGAAGACTATTGATTTGCTGAACTCGCGATCGTCTTCTTCGTCCATATCGAGGATCTGTTCGAAGGTAGTCTTCTCGACATTCTCGCCGAATTCGATCTCTGACTGTATTTTATGCTAGACGTCAGCTGGGCCCAGAGATGCGCGATGTGGGTGGCTCCCGGTAGCCGCGACGGCGCTTGGAAACATCACTGCGGGCGACCGTGAGGTGTGGAACTTACTTCTTCGGTCATTGTCGCGACAGATCCACGTGCTGGAAAAGAAGTCGTAATCGGTTCGCACAGGCACAAAGGGTGTCTGAAGTATGAGTTGAAGGAGGAGGATGATATGGATGAAAGAAGCGCGCCTTCTTTTGACGACGGTCCGGCAGTGACTGTTACAGATGTCCCTGGTATCCAGACCGGGCTTTAGTAGGGAGGTGGGCCGATTATGAGGATAGCCGGTAGGTGAAGAGTCACACTCTGTCTACAACCAGATTGTCAGCGCTCTGACCAAAGATTGACTTGGGTTTACTCCCAACATCCTGACTGTCGGGTAAAGCCCAGAAAGTGCAAGAAGAGACAACAGACCTGCGACGTCGGACCCAGGAGAAAGATAACTAAGAAAGCAAGCCGCAAGAGTTGAGCAGAGGATACTTTGGGAATAAAGCGGAAGATCACTGCCCCCAGGGCGGCAGAGCTGGCAGCGATGGGAAGGAGCAATGCAGTTGACGAACGCCAGCAGTAGCGTCCGCAATGAATTGGGTGAATTTGAAGGTGTTCCACCAGTGAGAGTGTGACGTACGTCCGACGTCGTTGTCGACTGCTGATCCCGAAGCTTGACTCAAGGCTCGAGACAGGCCCCTCTCGATCGGATCCCTCGTCGCTAGGCTGAGGAGGATGGACGATGTGGAACAGAGAATTGCTTACCTGATATCGTTTACAATGCTCAACCAGTGTTTGAGGCTAAAGGGAATCGACCTGCGAATGATATCAGGAACAGATCTGATGTCTGAGCTTCGCAAGGCGGGGGCAGCGTCTCGAGAAAAAAATCCCATGCCCTCCCGAATTGATGGTGCTAATGAATCGCAGGCGCCGTTCTCTGCGCGAAATTCGGGTGAACCGGCTACTTCCAGCGATACTGACCTGGCGATGCGCGTCCTGTCTCGCGAGCAACCGAGCCCAAGATCTCCGTCCGGCAGTGCAGATCAACCACGAATTCGTCCACCGGCGAGGGACAAGCGGGGGCCAAGCACAATCACACCTCGCTACTCGACGCGGTGAGAGAGGCGGATGGAAGAAGAAGGAAGAATATGGACCCTGATGTCCGTCGGGATGCAATCCAAGGTACAAGCCAACCGCCTCGTATACTCGGATGCTTGTTGCAAAGAGACGATTGATCCAGACCGATATCGAGCTGAATGAAAGAGATTAAGCTGGGGAAGATTTGGCTCCTTGGCGGCTTTGCGGCCCTCGGACGCTCGAGGCTGAGGGGTGCTTCGATACCACTCGTACGACTCCGCCAGAAAGGAAAACGCAGTGATTATGACTATTGGAGACTGGGTCCTGATAGGGAGGCAGAGGCGAAGAGGCGAACCCTGCGAGTCGTCCTGTGTCAACCCACTTGGCCCCGGTGGGAAACAAATGGGTTGGTGCGCCAACATTCGGATTGCTAAACAATCTACGAGGACGGTGTCCCTGCGACCACATCTATCACGGAATACGCTTCCCAGGCGGCTGCTATCTCGGTCTCGGTAAGCTTACGGGGGGCTCGTCGCGTGGGAGTGCCTGCTACACTAAGTCAAGAAGCGGTGCGTGGCCATGAATTGACTTCTTGCGTGGTTTCCCAATAGCAACGAGCAGCGAACGCTGACCGGACTACGGAAGGTGGAATGTGGAACGCTTTCCACGACCTTCTGCCAGCGACCCTCTCCTGCAGGAGCATATTTTAGACTCTGAAAGGCTCAAACCACAACAGCCGCACCGCTGGGTCCATTCCTGCAACTCGTCTTACCGGCCAGGAATACGGCAGATCGACACCACTACAGCATGGATTGGGAAAGCTGACGGCATGCCTGTGCGACTGCAGTCCAGTTTTGTCTGGCGATGCTCAGTCCACTTCTGAGTCGCCTGCAATCGAGTTTTGATGGGGAACATCGCCCTTCTACTAGAGTAGTGGGAGGAGCCCGCGGGAGGTGCCCCTCGTTTTGCAGGTGACCCGGCCTCTGCGTTGTTGCGACGCTGGTCTGTCGACGTCAAATTTTCGCCTGAATCCCTCCTGCACGATGACGTCGACAGGGACCGAGGGGTCTCGTTGTCGCACAGGAACGAAGAGAGCGCAAGCCGTCCACCTCAAGCGTAACAAAAGGGCGGTGCAGAAGATATACTCGTACTCGTAGAGATTCTAGAGAGAACGCCCCTCCAGATGTCGCCTTAGCGCCGCCGCGGGCTTGATTGGTTCCCTTAATGCAAACCCACGCCGCCGCTCCAGCTGCAACAGAGTCCCTTCTCCTTACTTGCCAGATGGGTAGGCGACGAAGCTGGGAGCCAATGATGTCAACCCGCAGATGGCGACCTCTCGGCTCCAATGCATCAGAGCCTAGCTTTGCGCCACCCAACCCTCTTGATGCGGGCGTTGGGGAGAATACCAAGGCCTGAGATTATATTCGGGAACTGGCGTGCCATCTCCCCCACCACTACTTGTACGAGTACTCGGTCACCACTGCACACTCCCTGCCATCACACCCCAATCACGCGGTTTGACCGGTGCTGTCGTGGCGGGCGTGACTCGTGGTTACAGAGCTATACGAGCAAAAGGTCAACTGATCAAGGACCCTTCTCAGGGTGAGAGACCACGACTGATGGGCTTTCCGACATCATGAACATGGTGGACCCCAGCACCCAGTCAGCTTTGTTGAATGGGTGAACCAACTGCAGCAGCACATAACTAATACGTGAACTAACGACGGTCTTCCCGAAGGCGGCCTGTATGAAACTGCATCCAACATACTCGGAGCCAGGGGAAGGCGTGGCGCCGTTGCTCATATACATCAGCCCACCTGGCCGCCCAAAAGCGAACAGCGGAGAAGCAGCAGAGCGCCTTTGAGTGTACAGGTATGTAGCATGTTATTTTCCTCGTACTGTTCAATCATCGGAACAACCAAACCCAAAGCGCACTCGATGATCATGTTGTCAGGAGCTTGGTAGCAGCCTTCGATTCGTCGCGTCTTCGACTCCAGTCGATCCTAGATGCCACGATACCCGCCTGGAATCCCGAATGAGGCTACGCGGGTAACAGGTCCAAACCTTGTGCACGCACAGATCGCAAAATAGATTCAACAAGTCAACAACCTGCGCATCATGTTTCCGGAGGCGTGTTCTGAACCATCAGGTATGATTGTCATTGGCTGCTAACTGTACTACAGAACAGTTGCAACGACATCGGTTCGCTCTCCCGGCAGGCTTCTCTGTGCCACAACGGTATGTGATACGTACCGTTCAGCGACCTGGCTGTATGATCTCGCATGCTGCCTCGACTACCTAGCCAGACGGATTCGCCAACCAAAATTATTCACGGCCGAGGCAGAGAGAAATGCTCCAGCTCCGTCCGCGACGTTTACACTTGCCTTGGCCTTTCGTCTCCACCGAGACCTAAATTGATCAGCCAGACGACCCCTCGTCCACTGGCAAAAGACTTCTAGAAATGACTGCGACCGATGGGGACGGCTTGGAAAATGCAGGACATCGCGACCATCAATTGTTCACCAAGGAGTAAGCACAATCTGCCGCGGAAAGCCTCAACTCTCATTTTGTCCTCCATATTCGCTTCATCGATGCCTGACTAGCTCTCTATTCACCGAGCCTTCTCCACGCATCCGCTCGGTTCATCGCCCATGGTACTCTGAAAAGGCCCAATACTAGTGGATGGCTTCGGTCAGTCAGTCACCTTGCACTAGGTTCACACCTCGATTGCCTCCGTGTCCTCCATCAACAGGTGGAAAGCGGCCAGGTTCAAATCCAACGTAGGCCGATAACTAGCTATAGGACCAAGCTTGACTACAATTCCTTTGACGGCCAGGGGCAGAGGGTTTTCATCAAGACTACTTGATTTCACATTGCATGGGTTATGAGAACCTGCGGGAACACTGCCTACCATGCGGACTGCCACCCTAGACCATCCTGACCATCTTGATCAAACACCCCCACTGGCCTTGAATACAGTGTCCGCTCCGATCGGGCTTCTCGATTGCGCGGAATTCGGTATAATGGACGAGGAAATGCGTTCAACGGAGAGATCGGAAACAGCCGTTCATTCTATGTGGATATCATGTTATGTTGATACATAGTTTTGTGCCACAAGTCGAGAAGGAAGCCACCAGGATCTGGGGCAGGAGAGTCCACAGAAGGCAAGAAAGATGGAAACCCTCTGTCTGGTGCCAGTCACCTTTACCAAGATCATGCGGGGCCTCAAGTTTCTATTCATCTTAGGGAACGGCCCCTTTCGCGGGCACCTTGGATATTCGCTCGATTGACGTTACCTTTCTCTACCACCTCCCCTTCGGTCACTCTGCCTCCAGCCGTGGATCGCGTTTTCAGGTTGTGCACGGACGACAAGCTCCGTCTAGCCGGTCACTTTGTAGATGGCCTGGGCAAGTCTCTTGACATTGTCAGAGGTGATACCTGCCACGGAGATACGGCCGTCCTTGGTGGCATAGACGGAATGTTCTTTCGCCAGGGTGTCCATCTGTTCGGGTTTCAGGCCCGTGTATGCGAACATGCCGATCTAGACACAACACGTCAGCATAAGGATCTCTCCCTGTGTCTTTCGAAGGCATGACACTGCAAGCCGGAGGAATTGAGGGAAAAAACATACCTGGTTTGTAATGTGGTCCCAGTTATGCTTGCTACCCAGGTCCTCCAAGTTCTTCTTCAACAGCGCCCTCATCTCGATGATCCGATCGGCCATGCCCTTCACCTCGCCCAGCCATTGCTTGTTGAGGCCCGCATCGTTCAGGATCTCGCTGGCGATCCGCGCCCCGTGGATCGGCGGGTTCGAGTACAGCGGCCGGACGAGGATCTTGATCTGGCTGTCCACGCGCTTCTTCTCCTCCGCGCTGTCGCACACGATGCTGAACGCGCCGACCCGCTCGCCGTAGAGACCCATGTTCTTGGCAAACGACTGCGACAGCACCAGGCCGAACCCTTGCTCGATGAAGTGCCGCACTGCGTAGGCGTCCTTGTCTGTGTCCCCCGACGCGAAGCCCTGGTACGCCATGTCGAAGAAAGGGTAGTGGCTCTTCTCTTTCATGACGCGCGCGATCTGCTGCCATTGCTCCTGCGTCGGATCGATCCCCGTGGGGTTGTGGGCGCAGGCGTGCAGCAGGACGATCGATCCATCGGGGAAGCTCTGCAGGTCAGCGATCATGCCGTCAAAGTCCAGCCCGATGGTGTCCTTGTTGTAGTATTTGTACTGCTTGACCTCGAGGCCCGAGTCCAAGAACACAGCCTTGTGGTTCGCCCACGACGGCGAGGGGATGTAGATCGTCTTCGCGCCGGGGTACCACCTCTCGAGGAAGGCGCCGCCTATCCTCAGTGCGCCGGTGCCGGAGATGGACTGGGTGATGGCCACGCGGTCTTCGGCGATGGGTTTACTGTTCGGTCCGTACGCGAGGAGCGCGGCCGCCTTGGTGAATGACGGAACGCCCGTGATGCCAGCGTATTCCTTGTCGAGCGTTGACGAGACGACTTTCTGCTCCGCAGTGCGGACACTGGGGAGGACGTACGGCTTGCCCTTGTCGTCGCCTGCGCACGTGCGAGGTCAGCCATTGTATGTCTCTCTCGTGGGTGGGGGGTATGCGGGATGGGGAAGACGCGAGGAATGACTCACGGTATGCGCCAACACCCAGGTTGATCTTCTCTTTGAAGCTATCTTTCTTGAAGGCTTCGGTGATGCCCAGGATGGCGTCGGGAGGGCCTTCCTTGACGTTCGCCCATGTCGACGCCGCTGCGGCGAGGCGAATCACTTGAGGGTTGACGGCTTGTTGCCGCAAGGTGGCACGAGTGGCTGCGGGTCGGAGAGTGGACAGCATGGTGATGGCAGTGTGAGAAACGAGATGGTTCTACCCCGGAAGAAGGAAGAGCGATGAAGATGACGGAGATGAAGCACAGGCTTGGTGTGGTTTGTACAGGCAAGAACTTGAAGAGGAAGACGAGGAAATCTACTCCCAAGCCTAGTCGCAAGAGCTGAACAGAAAGTGAAGGAACAGAACCGTTACTGTGTGCTGTGCAGGGAACCTCGAAAGGGATGAGACTGTAGAAGTAATTAGCTTTGTTGTCCGCAAAGCTCACTTTCAATCAGAAATGGTCGGGATCTGTTCTCCAAAATTTTATTTAATCCCCCTGGAATTGGAGTTGGAGGTTCGCCGGGGCTCCAACCCGTCCAGCCTCCGACATCGCGGGCGCGGGCGTGGGATGGGATGGCACCATAGCTACAGTACTCAGAGGCGTGCCGGCCAATAAAAGTGCTTATTGCAGGGAGCTTTCCTTTTAACCGGCGCGAAGCTCCCCGTTTTGCCAATTATCTTGTGGCATTGTTCAACGTTGTTCATGAGCGATGTACTTACGCACAAGCACTAATCATACTCTAACTGTCCACTTTGCGTTGCCCCTGACATTTTCCACATGGCCGTCGTGTGACAACAGCCCTGCGTACTGACCGCTCGCTCGGAAGCATCCATGTCAAGATTGATCAGTCCTCGATATCCCTCAAAATCCACGCCTCACTCAACCCAATCTAATCCCAGCCTGCTTGTTCTTCTTCCCTATCGTGCCCTGGGCATTGTTCATGCCCGTCGCCTCACTGCTGTCCAGGATACTTGCCGCCTCTCTCTTCTTCTCCTCGGCTACCTTTTTCAAATGCTTCTCGGTCTTCAACTTCCCACTGCCTTTGCCATGGAACTGATGGCTCAGATGCTTGAATGCTTCTTTCTGGTTCATGAGCCGACCATCATCGTCCACGTACTTGATCTGCACATCGGGCTTGTACTCTCTGTTGAAAGCGGCAGCAGCTTGAATGGAAGATTGATGCTCTCGTTGGGTGTTCTGCCATCGCGCGTGTTCCTCTCGTTCCTTGACAGACAAACCCGTTAATTTGCCGGATTGGCGATCCCGCTCGCGCTGCATGCGGGCTTTCTGTTCATTC
Organism: Capronia americana; assembly: GCA_016110215.1. Taxonomy (NCBI): domain Eukaryota; kingdom Fungi; phylum Ascomycota; class Eurotiomycetes; order Chaetothyriales; family Herpotrichiellaceae; genus Capronia; species Capronia americana. The sequence goes on from JADWQD010000011.1 coordinate 605,020, forward strand.
TCGTGCTCGCGCAGACGAGCTTCGACGATAAACTTCTGGCGATCCTTGTACAGCTTGTTCTTGTCGCCGGCGTCCGTCTCTTTCAGAATACCGCGTTGACGGAGCAGGTTGAGAGCCGAACCGAGGCCAAGGTCGAGTGACTTCTCTTCGTCGAGGCCCGTGGCTGGCACGTCTGGTGTGACCGACGACCGCTCACGCTTGACTCGATTGAGGAGTTCGTGTTCATCCTCGACGCCAGGATATGCTTCGCCCATGTCATGGTCTTCATCTTCGTGTTTGAGATGAGGGGGCGGGCTTTCGGAATCGTTCTTCTCGATAGATTTCTTGACCCCTCGCCCGGGCTCCTCGCCCATGGGACGAGACGTCAAATTGTCCAGGAATACCGTAGTATCGTCGAGCACAAGACCGCCTTCTCCATCCAAAACAGGTTGTTCATCTTCTTCTTGTTTGAGCTGCGCGATAATGTCTTCGGGTCTTCGCTTTTGTTTCCTGAGGACTGCCTGCCGAGTCCGAGCAAGGGCACTGGCCAGATCATCGTCGTCGTTAAAGTTGTCTTCTGCGGTTCGAGATTTCGCTCGCGGGAGTGTCGCGGTAGTAGCAGAATCGACATCCATAGTATCGCCATTGGTTGCCCCCTGAGCAGGAGGGAAAATATCATCACCCTCGTCAACGGGCCTTTGGCGCTTAGACTTCTTCTTTTCCTTCTTGGGCTTCTTGATCTTGAGCTCCAGATAATCGGAGATAGGCTCGTCTTTCAAAATGTCCAGGCTGATTGTATTCTTGAGCTTCTCGCCGATCTGCTGACGTTTGGCCTCGCGTTCCTCGACGGTTGAGCCTTGAGCGTCAAGAGTAAACGCTTTCCGCTTCTTGTCATCATACTGCGAGAGAAGGCCCTTCTCAGAATCTTCAAACACATCGTAGGCCGTCCTGTTCTTCTTTTTCAGCTCCAGCTTCTCCTTCAGCTTTTCCCGTGATACAATGTCCGCGTTTTCCAGCACATCTTCCCCCTCGCTGTCGTCACCTTTTCCGATTTCGGTGTCCTTCAACGTGAGGATCTGCTCGCCAAACTCTTCGTCGAAAGCCCCAAGCTCATGTGCGACCTGCACGCCCGCGAGGTCCTTCGACGTATACTCGATGGCAGCCTCGCGTTCCCGCTCCTCAAGCTCTCGGGCCAACCTCTCGGCGCGCTCCTTCTCGATTTTCGACTGCCGCCTCTTCTGACCTTTCAACCAAGCCCTGGTATCGACATCGCCATCATCACTAGCATCACCCAGGCCCTTACCCTCGAGGTGTCGATTCCGCGCCTCAAGGTCCCTCTGCCGTTGGATCTCTTTCTTGCGCCGTTCTCTCAGAGCCTTTTTCTTCTCCTCCTCGCGGAGTTGGTTCCAGTTCTCGAACCCCGCCGCTTCGCGGGTTTCTAGCGTCGAGGCAGGCTCATCGTCTTCATCTTGGTCGCTGTCGGCGGCGGCGGCTCTTGATTCTTTGAATGTTGGTCCTTCAGACGACGGTGGAGGCTGTCCACTTACGTTTAAGAGTGGGAGGCCCAGGCTCTTTCTGAGCTTGTTCATCTGTTCGATATCTGCGGCGGAAGCCATGGTGAATGATTGTCCTTCTTCGCAGGAACGGTAGCTCAGGAAAGTATACACAGTAGAAGGGGGAAAGTGTCACGCGTAGTGAGCGAAAGGTGACACTGAAAAGACGCTGCCGCAGCCTGGCTTTCACTGGGATGGACGGCGAAAGGCCCGCGCGCCTGTCCCGGTAGTTGACCTCGCTTCGGGACTAGCGCCGCGAAATCTTGGCATAGATTTTCTTTCCGAAGCCTTTTCAACTTCTCTGCCTTCGTTCTGTCTTTCCTCTTCTTCTTCTTCTTCTCCCAACCACAGTTCTGGGTCGCGAAGGATCCCTCCCTGTCCTTACCTGTTTGGGCAGTGCGAGGTCGAACGTTCGCGACAAACTCGACTCTCTGCGCGGAGCACATTGCAATACCCCATAATGTTTATTTCCCGGTCGACAGAACTGAGAGCAACCCTCTTGACCTTTCGCCCTCGGGCCAGTCCGCCCGAGCTCGGTCCTTGAGACGTCGTGCTTTGAGGTCTTCGCGATCTTGGCACTTCCGAACGGGGACTTTGATCAGCTCGGCGGGCTGAGGTCAGGGGAGACGTCTTATTCCCAAGCTTGGTGTATGCGCCTCGTCGAGGCATGATCATTGGGCAAAACCAAGACTATTGTCTACAGATTGACTTTTACCTCATGTTCAAAAAAGTTTATGTCGAAACATTTGAAAGACACTCGGGTGGGGGGAAGATTGCTGACGAGATATAGCTACCCTGGGAGATCGATGAGGTCCAGCCACACCATCATTATGTTATTTTCTATATTCGTGTTCTAATGCTGTGCCAATTGAAATGCCAGTGGCGGCCTCCCATGCCTTGAGAAGGTGCTCACAAAGCGCATCGACCTAATCTACCAACTCGCCACGCCCTTCTCTCTGTCGAAACCTCCCCTTAGTTGGCTCTTCGGCTTCACGACCTTCCCTTGCAAGATAGTGTACCTCACAATATTCTCACAATCCTCCGGCCGCACTCTAGCCAGCCAAATCAACTGGACTGCCTCATCTTGCAGCTTTTGTCCGTCAACATCCTCGCCATTTCTCTTCTGTCCCTGCCTCCGGTAGATCATCACGTTCGCGGAATACTTATGTCCACCGACATGGCTGATGAAGTATATGCCCACTCCACCAGGCCTATCGTCGTGGATATCGCGGTATAAACCCATGGGCCGCAGGATGCGCTCGAATTCCTTGCGTAGGAGAGGGGCGGACTGGCCGCAACGGGCATCGCGGGTCTTTTGACTGCACATGAGGATGAGATAGGAATGAGGGATAGGTCGCATCTTGAACGATGTGGATATTGATGGCGGGATTGGTGCTGGGTCGAGTGTCGACTCTGATTGCGCTTCCTGTACCTGTTGCTCTGAGGTTTCTTGAGCCGGTGGTGCTGTGCCACCTCCAATTTGCAGACCCGACAAGTCAGGTGTCTCTTCTTGCCCTTTCCCAGGCTGGCCGTTCTCTACGTCTTGCTGTACCAGCTCCTGCTCCTGCTCCGTCGCAGGTGCTTCACTATGCCCGTTGGCCGTGCCGTTCAAGTCCGGTTTCCTTTCCCCGACGGGTGTATCGTTGGTGCTACTTCTCTCAACCACCTCCTTCATCAAGGCGGCCGCCTTACTAGGCGGCACCTTTTCGATAAGTTTCCAGCTCGGCAAGAGCATGACATCGGCTGTGCCCTCCTCTTCGCCGTGGCCATGACACTCCTCTCCGCTGGGGAAGTTACTTGCACTCAGCATGACCTTCCCCCTCTTGCCGCTCATCTCCAAGCCCACCTTCCCCACGGCTTGCATGACGGAATGTTTCTCATCGGTGACATCCCTCACCCAGTCCGTCTTGCCCGTGCCGACAAGAAGATGTACATTGAAGCCCTTGACATGGCCGAACAGCCGGTCGCTCTCATCGATTGAGAATTTCGCGGGATAGTGGACCGTACATGACGAGCAATCGTGCAAACATTGTTCGCCGTCGATGGAAGGGTCCGTCGGAGGAAATAGTTCGCCCTCGGTCTTTGCGGTGCTAAAGCCGGCGTTCAAATTTGCCGACGATTGTGTGGGCGTCAGGAACGTTGTCACACGACGGAGGAGGGACATTTTGGACTTCTGGGGGGCCGTGGGCGCATGGGAGGGTTTGTCTTTGAGGGAAGGCATTGTCTTGGGGGCTGCTCTGTACCCGCACTTTTATCTGGTGATTGCGTCTTTGGGGTTCAATGACCGCACGGCTCGGGGAAATTTTGGGCGGTTCGCCGGCTTGATTATCTTATCAATCAGCACGGAATCTCTTCCGGCGGGCTGAGAATGTTGGGGTTCCGAAAGTGCTTGCTCCTTGCTTGAAGTCGTACGCCGCCGTTAGTGGGATGGCAGTGAAGGAGACTGTTGCAGAGGACAGGTTCTAGAGAGTCTGTATCATGGAAGATGCTTCTAAAGGGAAGGACACGCGGGATCCTCATCTTTATCGGTTCCTTCCAGGCTGAAGTATTTTCGGTCGTTCTTTGCTTCTCGACCGAGCGAGCTCGCTACACCGAGGGCAACCACATGCCTCCACCGGGACCAACGCTCGGGCTGCAGCTAGTCTATTCCTACAGATGGAGGGAGAATGGTGAAAACGCGGTAAGCTACTGACCCAGCAAGCCTGCAGGGAGAAGCTGATGATGGAGTTTAAGGATGATATCCGTGTGGGTGCATATGTCAGGTACGCGGCTTGTTTGCGCGTGCGTTGCAGTGGCTGAACTAAGCCTTCACCTGAGATATCTCCGAACTTCTCTTGCGGTCGTGTCTGTCTACTAAGGCATTCCTCCCTGGCCTAGTATTTCTCCCGGAATACGGGCAAATTTGATTGCCCTTGACTTTCGGCACAGCACCATTGTGCTAGTCTGTACTCCTTACACGGGTATCCGCTTTTGGAGCCGGGAAATATGCGCTGCGCGCGCGGCCTTCGTTACCCGCTGATCTTTGGAGAAAGACATGCCGGGAATGCGGAGCCCAGCTGGCAGTTGGCTGTCCGTCGGCTTTTTCAGTAGCCCTGGGGTGCCGGTTACACCCAATTGCGCTTCGGATGGCATTCCCCTGTCAACGGTGCGAGGCGTTGACAAGAGGTGGCCCGACCCCGCCTGCGTGCTTCCGCATGTTGCACGGACGACCTTCAGGAATAGCCGGGGATGCATGTGGAGGAGAGCGAACGGACCGATGAATGTTTGCTGACACAGCGTTCAACTGTCGCTGGTGGCGGCTCCGCGGGATTGGTAACGTTTGAAGCTGATTCGTCATGGCAATATGATCTTGAATATACCGGTGATTGTACGCGTGGTGCCATGGCTGACCATCAAAAGCTTCGACAACCGCGTCAGGGAACCCATCGTGGTCATAAGCCTGTGGCTGTACCTCCATCGGAACTCTCCAAGATAAGAGTTGGCAGGACGAGCCGGTGTGCTCATCAATTTCGCGACTTGATCCGCCCCAATCTGCAGAAGTTGTTAAAAAGCAGCTGACACCGACTGAACGGTCTGAGTGGCACCCACGGAGCATGGTTTTGGTTGAGTTCGAGGATTTTGCACGGAACAGAGGATTTGGGCTATAGTGAGCGGGTTCGCGAACGGCTTTCGGATAGCGGCGTAGACAAAACTTGTGTGAATAGAATGCAATTATCCTTCTGCAGTGTTCTCGGCAAGCAGCGTTACTCACCTGCATAAGGTATGGCATCTCCTGCCAGATATCGTCGCGTTTCCGGACCTGTTGGTAAGCTGTACCATCTTTCATTAAGACCACCATCTGGGTCGATGTTCTGTAGGATGGTAAACAGTCCTGCGGAGAGTGTGCTCCACTACTGGGTGCTCTTGGAGTTTGTTGCATTCGGGTTCCAACCAGACTTCGTTTCAGTCCGGTCATTGAAGAAGATGTCATCAGTAAGAAGGAATCCGACGGAACCCAGTCGATGTTTTGGCAAGTCGATCATGCCGAAGAGGCATGAACGATTTTAGATTGCAGTCGTCAGACATGAGGAAACTAACAGTGTCCGAATCAGTTGACCTGCCCAGACGAGACCCCCAAGAAGCTCCGTAGTAATGCTGTATGTAAGGAAAACGCCTGATATCCGCCCGTCCAATTCCTCCCATTCCAGCCCTGCAGTTCGACTCTCGCTGTGACACGTCATGGGCATCGCGTTCGCGCAACAGCATCCATTGTGCCTTGTCGGACATTGGTAGATTTCTGACCACTGTTTGTTCCACTTTGACAAAACACACTTCGCCAGACTCCTCGCTGTTCAGTATCATATTAATAAATCCTCCACAAGCCCAAAGCCTCTCGATTCTGGCTGAAGGGGGGCCCCAGTCCATTATTTTCATACACGAATTAGAAGTAAAGCCTGTAAGTCGCCATGGCAGACTTCAGGTCAAGCAGGAAGCAGAGGTATGCGGAAGTGCAGTCGACGTGCCATTGGTTGTTCTGGGTTCTTGTTTCTTGGGCATTGCTGATTTTCTTTTATTGTTGATTGTTTTGCTGAATTGCTGAAATGCTGATAATGAATCATGATGTTTCTGTTTGTTGACGGGAACACCTTCAGAGCAATTTCCATCCTGCCAAGTCACGTTGACACAAGATGGTCCCCCACACAGGAGGGGTTGAAGATTGCCTCAGTGGTCAGTGACCCCGGTTTGAACCCGGCCGGGCATGTTATGGCGCCACGTGCCATAATTTCCCTGCCGATTATCCTGGGGATCCATGGAATCTGGGTGCCAGTCATGACTAAGCGGCAACTGGGACGGCATATGAGCTTGATGTTGTTGGAGACCATAATCCTTGGGTTCGGTGCTCTGGGGTCTTCCCATTCCGTTCACAGGATGATAGTAAATCTGATGCCCGTTTAACTGATGATTGCCTAACTGATGGTTGCCCAGTTGATGGTTGCTTAGTTGGTGATTGCCCATTTGATGATTTCCTAGTTGATGGTTGCCTAGCTGATGATTACCCAACTGAGGCAAGCCGACCTGGTGACCGCCAAAACCAGATTCCTGGTAAGCGGAATTGTCCACGGCAAACGGCGGCGGTAAGGTACCGGCACCAGGCGACGTCCATGCTCCAAGGTGCGGAGAGGCACCTCCGCTGGCTGTGCCGTTGGCTGGAGGCTCCATTGGCTGAGGTGGCCCATATGCTGTCGGATAAGATGTGGTGGACCTCTGTTGTGGCGGTGCACTCGTATAGTTGTGAAGAGGCTGGCTACTCAGCGGGCTTGTCGTCCGGGTTGTATTTGGTTTGTAGTCAGCCCGTAAATGTGCGGGCAGGGGGAGATGCTGAGGAGGATATCCGTAGTCCGAGTTTTGACGTTGCATGCCAGTGACCATGGGTGGAAGACCAGGATGCGGCGAAGCCGGCTCCGCTTTTGTGACCTGAAACGGGTTTCCTGGGGGGCTTTCCGACTGAGACACGTATTGGGGGGAATCCTGAAGCGTATTGGGCGTTAACGCCGCGGTAACCTGCGCCTGCGCTTGCTCTAGGGTCATGCCAACATGATGAGATTGATGTCTCGTCAGAGTTGTTCGTCTTGTGAAAGTTTTTTGGCAATTTGCATACTCGCACTTGTAGGGACGTCTGCCCGAATGGATTCGTCTGTGCCGCGCGAGGGAGCTTGAGTCAGAAAAGGGCTAAATGCTCGTCAGTACCGATGTCGAGACATGCAACAGGTTTTCGGTGCGGACGAGCAGGGGAAAGCGCTTGAGAGCAGTGGCTCCCGGCTCTGGGAGATACAGGGGGGCATATCAAGCAAGAGAGCAAAATCACCTTTGAACAATGACTGCACAGATGTGGCTTCTCTCCCGTATGAACTCTCATATGGACTGTCAGGGCAGATCGCTGGATAAAGGATTTGTTACAGGACTCCCAGTCGCAAGAATGAGGCCGAACGCCAGTGTGGATGCGTTCTGCCGAAGTTAACGAGTGGTCTCCAAACCCGAGGGATGAACTGCGTACCATGTCTAGAGAGATCACTTCGCCTCGCGAAGCTCTTCCTGCAGTCGGCAAAGGTACAGGGGTATTGCTTGGCAGCGGGTTGTTTCTTCGGCTGAGTATGGCCAAAGTTCTCGTCGGCGAACGAGCTCTGGCTGTCATGTCTTGCCATGTAGCTATGAGTATAGAGCGGTGGGCCGTGTTGATGAGCCATCATACTGTACTGCAAGCCATTGTGCTGTTGAATCGGTTGCTGATGGTTGGGGAACGTTGAGCCTTGGCTCATGCCATAGCCCGAGCCGGTGTTCATTTGCAATGTTTGGTGATATCGGCGTAGTTCGTCGTTCCGAGCGGAGCGCTTCTCTGAGTCCAGTACCTCGTTGAGATCCATCTCTGCTCTGACCGGTACAGGTGCAGGCAATGACAGCCCCTGGGCTCGCTGATAGAGAGCCCGGCGCTGAGGTATCGCGAAGCCTGTGAAACCGGAGCCGAGGCTAGTGGTCTGCATGGTTGTGCGTATCAGTGATAGAACGAAGAAGAAACAGGAACGAAGGGTAGGAGTGGAAGCGTTGAAGAACACCTTGGTCCGCAAGGGATCAGTGCCAGGTCAGTGCGCGTCAAGGCGCTGTTGCCACATGAGCCCCGTTACCGTTGGCCCAACCACTATTGTAACGGATGGCCTCGCGCAAAAGCCCATAGCTCAAAACAATTCACAACAATTGGATGTTGGGCTTACCTGAAGCAATGATGGACGTCGAACAAAGGTGCTGAGGAAAGGTTTCGAAGGGGTTGAAGTTGAAAAGTGGTGGAGGACCAACCCGTCACCGGCAGGAATGTAGGATAACAAAGGGGAAATGCAATTCTGAGTCCCCTTGGCAACCACTAATTCTTGACCCGAGACAGTCTTCTCTGGCGCGAATACTGTCCTCGTTGTTTTGGTGCTGCAATACTGTTGGTATCTGGTCTGGAACAAGATATGATAGTCTCAGTCCCAGTAAAACCGCCAGTGGGTGAGGTGGAAGTAAAGGTCGAATGAGCAAAGAGTGATATGTCGCGTTCTGCGACCCTCGCGCCTGGAATGTTGTGTGTCCGGGTATTGTGTGTGTGTCCTTTCCTGTGCCAGTTACGCTTATGAACTCTGTCGGCCTCTCTTTTGTCACTCGATCTCGCTACCTCTCGTTGTGGAGACACCGTCACGGTCAACGCCTTGGAGCGATTCGTTGCAGATCCACGACCCTCAACTGTCTCGCTAATCTTCTGTGCCACCAGCACCCGATTCTTCTAGTCCCTCCCGGTGGTTCCCTCTTATGTTGGCGAAGTTGTGCTGCAGGAATCATTGGCACGTCGATCGTCCGGTCGGGCGGTGATCGAGGCCCGGGCGAGGACTGTTTGCTCAGCGGTCAGTCTTCTAGGTAAGGGCGTGACCGTGGCGCTGGTCGCCTGTGCGGGAGTTGCAGATGAGCACAGGGCGAAATGTGCGTCGAGCGTGGACTTCGTCGAGCAAGACGGGATCAGAAGCATAGACAGTGGACTGGCTGCATACACGCACGGGGCAGGAGTAGATAAAGGAAAGAATGTTGTCGATGATATCAGTCAAGACGATCGATATCGATATAAAGCAGCGCCAGAACCTGCTGGCCTCCTGCGAGAAAAATAGATGGCATTACATGGCATCTCCTCCCACGACAGGCAAGTCGTGGTGGATGGTCAAAAAGTTACTGTTGAGATGCCGGAGGCGAGCCGGAAGCCTTTCCACATTTCATTCGCAACCCAAAACGTCAACGGCCCCTTCACAGGCACCGCCAAGCCGCAGCCCACGGGCCTAAGTTTGGCTTTTTCAAGCATCCCTCACCTGCTCCTCTTCGCCGGTTCAAACAGATAATTACGAGTACTACAGTACGTATTGACGAGAGCTACAGCGCATGTTCCAGGTGCGCCGCGTCGTGCTTTGCCCGCTTGGACCATCCGCCGGTGAGTTGGCGCTGAGGTAGAACTCTTCCACGCACTTCAACGCTTCCGACATTCGCTTCTTATCTGCTACTTCCATGAAACTTATAGTTCAGCCAACAGTCTTTAGAAATCCCGCCGCCACTGAACCCGACCATTTTTGATCTACCGAGATGCTCTTGTGCAGCAGAGCTGATACAGGAGCCCTACTGGTCCGCGGTGAAGTGAGCTTCATCAAAGGATGAAACCCCCCTGTCGCTTCCACGCGTGTCAGAATCCTCCACCTCCGTTCGGGCTGGAGCAGAGCATGATCTCCTATCTATGCTAAGCTGTAAGGCAACAGGAACGGGGCCACGTACCATGTGCATCAAGACCTTCTCGAAAAGGGCCACCTTCTACGAGTGTCGCCACTCGTATTCCACGATTGATGAACGCCTGTGCACGTTGACGTGTGCCGCCGAAATCCACCTCGACGACCACTTCCCCTAGTGCGGAACCCAATTGCGACGTCTAGCGGATCTCCAAGCACAACCATACAGGGTACATCCGATCAACCCAGAAAAGGTTCTACATGGGGGACCGGACGGGTGATACTCAACCCAACCCGGTTGAGCGCATTAAAAACGACAACAAAACATAGATGCTGTCAGCTCCGCATAGCACTATGGTTGAAGATCCAAGGTAGACAGACCTTGAATGCGCGGAATCAAACGAAGCTCACTTTTCGACTGTTGAAACCATACGAAGTCTGAGACCCACGACCCGAAAGTTTCCTTGACCGGGACTAAAATGGAGTCCGGATACTCGTACATATCCATCAACGGCTTCTAAGCTGGCCGTACTGGAACCGATCGCGCAACGTCGCAACTCCGATACCCGCGAACTCTACGAGTAGACTATCAGGTTTTGCCCTCTTCATCGTATGAGCTCGAGTCTTTTCACCAAGTTTTGTTCTGGAATACCCACCTCCTCGCGTCATCTCATCCGAAAGCGAATTATGGTTCACCAGTAGGTTAACTTTTCACTCCCAGTCTTTGACTATTCATCCCGCAGCCAGCAACCGGTATCGCTTTTCCAAGCAGGAAGACATGGCTAAACTTGCCAATTCAAGTGACATGCGGAGCATGTATGGATGTACTGAGTACATACAGTAGGTTTCCACCAACTTTGAGACCGGGATCGACCATAAGATCGCTCTAAGCCGCAGTTTAGAATTTCTGAGCACTTTGACAATTACGAGATACAGTACTCGTAAAGAAGAAACCGGCTTCCGTCCACATATTCTTCTCGCTCCCGGGAAACCCTCAGCCTCCCTCATGCAGATCCGCACATGCTCCTACCTCTTTGGTCGATCAAGGCCACGACGCCGCCACAGGCTGAAGCTCAGACAGCACATGATGGAGAAGATTCTTGCTCCCTTGCCAGGAGTGCCGCCTTGCTTGCGCTCAAGGATATTCGTACGGAGCGATCACTAAGCTTCAACTCCGCCCGGCACCCGTAGGTCATGCAGGATAGTGTTCTTTCTTCACTAGCAGTCAGGCTTTAGGGTACAGTGCCGTATCCACATGGACGTCCCAGCCTGCTAGGGCGGGAAAGGAATCTCATCCATCTTTCACGCATGACCCGTCTCCTATCGCTCCCGTCTCTATGTGCTCTACGCAGTGCCATGCCTGATATACTGGTTGATTGATTGACTGACTGACCGACCGACTGACATGAGAGGTACGTACCAATCAGCAGTAGATAACCGTCCTCGTACCGGGCAACTAGGTAGCCCTGGGAAGGATGGCCGGTACAAGGTACTCACTGCCTAGGTACTGTGCTGCGTACTCGACTAAATACTTACATGTACTCGGTACAGTGCACATGCAAGACTCGAGTAGCCACAGCTTGTTTGAATATGAACCTGTTGTGTGTAACCCCCCTCCCCTACATCCGAGAGGATCCATCCATGTTACATACTGTAGCCAGCGGAACTCCCGTTGCTTCTTCCTCCCATAACATGCATAATACATACGTACACGCATTGGTAGGTACATAGGTACATACATAAACTGCATTGCATCATCATCAGATAGGCAAGACACACACCGAATACATGCGCCGTCTTTTTTCGGTCTCGCTGCTCGATACGAGGCCGTGATATCCCAAAAGGTATGGATGTGGATTGTACTGCGCCCTTCCCTGCCCTGCCCTGCTGCATCACAAAGCAACGCATCGCATGACAAGACACCTAGGAGCGCCGTGGAACTTCTCTTGTCTGAGCTGCAACCGGCGGTCGCCGTTGATACATCCACGCATGTCTGCCTACCTCTTGGTTTTTGTTCATTCATGCAATGCGCAAGCACGTCAGACATCATCGCCTATGTTTGACAGCTCGCTGGTTTGGGCTCACCGCTTGAACAAGGCCTGCACATCGTCCTTTCTCCAGTCCATCTCCAGATTTCCATCGTAGACTCTCTCGATAATGACTTTCATGCGATCCCAGGCGTGGGCATACCTGACAGTACACTCGTCCAACACCCTCTCCACGAGTGCCCTCCTGTTTCCGCCCACCTCCCCGTCATCTGCGGCAAAATGCTTCTCAACCCTCTTCCGGAGCAGCTCCACACCCTTCCTGATTTCCTTCGCGTCGTGATTTCCGAGGATCTTCTTCGCTGTACTCCTCGAGTGGGACGGCATCTTCGCAATGATGGCGACGTTCGAGCCATCGCCCTTGTTCATCAGCGCTTCAGTCGATTCCAAGAAATCCAACCATTTACCCAGCGGCCGTCTTATCACGGCGTCCGTGTACTGCGTCAGGTGAGAAACTTGATCCCGTCCCGCCTTTTCAACCCACTCCTCGAGAACCACATTGCTATGGGTGGACACCGTGTCTGCAAAGAAAGCCATGTTTTCAATAAGCAGGATGTGGTAGTTCAGTGCTTCTTTGTCCTCGGGATCGCCCGAGGACGGAGCATTGGAGTGTGTCTGCCCGACAGAATTTGCCGCAGGATTGTCCTTCGCGATAAAGTTAAGGGATTCCCACATGGCTTTGAGAACCTTGTTGTACGCGTCGTTGACGATGAATCGCACCTCTAGCGATTCCTGGTGCTCGAACTGCTGGGGGATCATCTCTTCCACCGCCGCCACAAAATCGGGGAAGACGCGCATGAAACTGATCAACCCTTTTCGTTTCTTGACCTTGACTTTCGTCTCCTCGATCGCGCGGATTTGCTCTTCGACGAATTTGTGGAAGAGACCGGTGATTCGTTCATGAAGCGTCCGCACCGTCCTCGTGATGAATTCCTGATTGGTTTCTTCGTACTTAGATAGACACTGTTCCAGGGACACGAGGACACCCACGCCTTGCAGCGAATCGAGGCGAAAGACCCATTCCATGAGACCTTGCAAAAGGGAAGGCCAGAAAGAATAGATCCCATCCGTGGTGTTCTGGACGATTTTGGCCATATTGCGATCCGGATCGTACGAGAGCTTGGCTTGTAGGTTGGGAAGTTTGCGCTGCTCGGGAGGCTGAGACCTAATCACTTCAACAAAGTCATCCGTGGCCTGTGAATTCAAGTGGAAGAAATGCACAATGAAGTTCTGCTCCTCGGAGATCGCAAGAGCTTGCTGTTCCAGGACTGTGTCGAAGATAGCCCACGCGTCGGGCTTGCCATCCCTCCTGTCACCACCGAATGATTGTCTCAGTGCGCTGGGCTTGACCGTCTTGCGTCCTTTGACTGTAAGTTTGCGGGCCGCGGTCGAGAGATTGGACTCGTCGGCCTTCTCTTTCTCCTGGTGAGTGAACAGAACCTCTTGCTCCTCACCAGTCGGCTGCCTGACAGTCTTTTTCAGGCTCTCTGCAAAGTCACGGAACTGTTCTTGATAGATGCCGTTGAAGTTGCGCTCGTAGCTGCTGATCAACACCTGCCACTCATACTGATTGACCTCTCGCACGAAAAGCATCATGGCATTGTAGACCCAAAGTTCTTGTCTTGAAGCATTGTAGGCCCGCAGGTTCAGTGTGAAGGAAGAGGTGCCGGAGGAGACACTCGCGCTCGCATTTTCTTCGCTTGTCCTTTGTTCTACGAGCGAGAACATCATCTTCATGTGTTGATTGATGCGGTTGACAAACATCATGCTTCCATCTTTGTACTCGTCCTTCTTTTCGCGGACGGCGCGCATCTTGTCAACCCTTGCTTCGGGATCCTTGCCTAGTCCAAGGCGGTTTGCAGTAGAAGCAGCTCGCTTCAGCTTGTTCTGGCCGAGTTCCGGGTCGATTGTAAGCATTGCGTCGTACAGGAGAGCTAAAGCTCTTTCGATCGCGGTGACACCATCATAGTTGTCCATGGGTGCTGATTGCAATGCTCGTAGGTCTGACGCAGATATGGAAAGTGTCTTCAACAAGGTATTCAACGAAGCCTGCAACAACTTTTGGTTGGCCGTCTGAACTTGCAGACCCTGTCCTTGAGCCTCAATGTACTCAATGTCTTCGTGGAGAGTGTCCAGTTCATGGGCATACAGGGTCAGGAGCCCATCAAGCTCTTCGCACTCTGCGATAGCCTTGTCGAATGCTGTAGCAAGTTCAAGGACCTTGCTCTCTTGGTGCTCGACGTGGCCCAGCCAGCCACTAGCTTGAGCTCGCCCGATCTCCCTGTGGATGTCGGTCTCATACTTATCCACGTACCCGTCGTCTGCAAGCTTCCCTTCCCAGCCAAGCTCTGTCATGAGTTCGTCGAGATCTGCTCCGTCGCCATCGGTAAGGCGCGGATCGATGCGGAGTCCGGTACAGTGCTTTTCGACTTCCGCTTCGAGCCTTTGCCTGCGCTTTTTCTGAGGCGAGGCTGGGCGGACTTTCTCAGGCGATTCTGCCTTTGCCTCTTCATCTTCTCCACCAGCCTCGACAGGAATCGGTGTTCTCGCTGCTGGAGTCCCTGTTTCGGGCACGCTGTCTGAGGTGGCTGTCCGTTCAATCTGCACTCGCGGAACGGCGTCTTTGGGCGGGAGCTTTGGCGTGGGTTGGTCTTTCTCTTTATCAGGGGTGGCCATATCAGGAGTTCCGCTTCGGACGCTGTCGCCGCTCATCCCTCTCTTCATCGGCGCCGGAACCACGCTAGTGACGCCGTCAGGCTCATTGGAGAGCTTGTCCTGCATCGCTTTCAAGCGCGCACCAGCTCCACCTTGACGAGGCTGAAATGCAGCGGCGGCGAGGGCGGCTTTCCTAAACTGAATAGCGATGTCCTTGCCGGATTTCTTCTTTACCATGGGTCCGAGGCCGGGACGAAACTCTTCCTCAGCCTTTGGCGGAGCTGGAGACTTGACCGATTCAGGTGATGCAGGCTCGTTTGTAGACTGAAGCGCTTCAGGTTCTGGCGTGGTCACCTGAGCATAAACTGGCTGCGGTGGTGGTACAGACACGTTTGTTTCAGGTTGCTTCCCTTGAGCCTTTAGCTCCTCGTTTGCAAAATAATCCGGCTTCCGCAGCTGCTCTTCATCTTTGGCGGCACTGGGAGTCCCAAGTGGTGTCACAAAGGTACTGTTGCTCTGACTTGGTGGGCCTGGTTGATCAGGCTTCAAGTCTGCGCGCACTGGTGGCGCCGTTGGCTTCTTCTGCTCCGGGAATAGGTCAAAGTCAAGCGCAGGAAGACTGGGAAGGGCCACCGGTAGGCTAGGAGGAGGGTCCGGAGTTCTGCGATCACTCGTTGCAGTGCTCGGTCTCGAACCGCTATACTGTTCGTTCCGCCCCGTATCCCTCGGTAGATCCTGACCAGGTGCAGGCCCTGCCCTTCTCGGTGAGAAATCCCGATTGCCGGCCTTTGTGACTCCGAGACCATTCGGTCTCAGAGGTTGCGGTTCAAGAGCAGGTTCGGCGCGCTCAAGCGATGCTTGTGATGCCTTCGGACTGACCGAGGGCCGAAGCGGCGCCGGCTGTAGAGTATCCGTCAAAGATGGCTTCCGTGCATCTTCCTGTGTAAGACGAGCGCCATACGGTTGGTTGCGAGATTCATCCGGCGGAGGGACTCTTCGGATCGGTCTGGGTGGGAGGCCCGGGCCCCGTTCTCGTTCGTCGGCTTGAGACGAAGGGGGACGTGCTTGTTCTCTCGTGGGTGGGCGGTAGTCTTGGCGGCTAAATGCCCGATGCTGTTCTTGCGGATCGACTCGAGGGCCATCACGGCTAGGAGGTGCCTGGGCAGCCGTATATGGGGATTGTGGTCGATTGCTACTGAACGTAGGTATTACTGGAGGTGGAGCGAAGGCTTGTTGCGCCAGTGGCGGGGGAGTGGGAGTTGGGACGATGGGCGAGAATGCGATCTTGGATGTCGGAGTGTTCTGAGCCGAGGGCACACCGGCGAGCTGCTGGACTTCCTGGGGAGCGAACCCTATAAGCTCCGGGACCTTTCCACCAGTATATTTCCGATAGATCTTGATGAGACTGGCAATAAAGAAGTCCTTCTCTTTCGGAGTCGCCGCAGCCCAGAAATACGGCTTGCCCAGGGAGACGGTGAAGCCGGTGTTCGACGCCCACTGCTTCTCCATCTGCTGCTGCGGATTCGCTGGCACAAGTGATGAATATGAGATGATGGCGGTCAATTCGTCCAGGTTCCATGTCTTGCCGATGGAGAAGGAGCCGTTCGGATTCTCACGAGCCTTGTGGACTCTAACCTTGCCGGAGCGGCGGACTGCAACGAGAATGACCCGATGTTTCTTGTTCGGGGCAGGCGAGTCTGGCGGAGGAGGAGAGGATGGGTACGAGGCGTCCTCGAGGACTCTGACGTGGGTGATATACGACTCTAATTGCATTCCCTCGGGGTCTCGCTTGCTGAAGCACGCCTCAATAATGCGCTGCTTCTCATCTTCAAACCGCGCCGCACGGGACTGATTGCTCTCTTGCTGCTCCGCCGGCCTGCCATTCTGTCGAGGTTGAGTGCCGTTTGAGAGCGGCGCGGCCTGACGAGGCCCGCCGTACATGGGTTGCTGATTCATCGTGGGGAGCAAGTGAAGACGACAGCATCATCTCCTGGCGGATAACGATAGGGGAGAGGGCGCGCTGAATCACTCATGGCAGGACAGCATGCGGAGACAGGGTTTCGGACTCATGACGATGTGCCGTGGTGCGAGGGTTTGACTGCGACCGAAGTGCAGGTCTTTTGGAGGACCAGATGTGTGGTGCGTGGCCAGTGTCGCGAAGGTGAGCCATGTTGGACTGCGAGCCTAAGGAGCCGGTGGAGCGCTTCGTCGCCGCTCGGGCTCGCATCTTACCGGCTACTGGTGCAGCTAGGCGTCTCCGCTTATGGGCATTAGAGCACCAATCGCAAGGCACCGCCGCCGAAGCTCTTCTCAAGTACAGTACATGTCGGAGTCGAGTATTCAGGCTTCTTCCATTCCTCAATTATCTCCTTTCCAACCATTGTCACTAGATCACCACAGTCTGAAATATGTGGCCTGGAGTTCTCGGAGTCCTGTCCTCGCTGTTCGACTCCCTATCCTCTGCCAACCCTTCTCGAAATGACAGATACAGCGGCGCTTTACAAGGGCCCGCCCCCAATTCGTTCCAATCCCAGACAGACAATCGCAAATCCTAATGATAGTCTGCCGCTAATCTCACAAAATTCACTCCCCCAAAGCGACGCCGGGCTGAAATGGCTTGATACACTCCCAAACAAGTGTCGTTGATCATGAATTGACGGCCAGAAACCCCTCACTTCCGCCGCCATGCAACTCAGCCCAACCCAAAGATCCCTATTCAATGCTCGCAACCTGTCTTCACCTGCCAAATATCCTATCACTGTTCTCGACCAACCACATCACTGCTTCGTTCTTCATCTTGGTGTCGCTGAGCTCGCGATTAACGCTCTCAGGCCGCATGATCGTCGGCGCGAACACCACTGCAATGTTCATGCTCGTCATGAGGTTCTCTTTCTCCTGCAACACCACCCGCGCAAGATGTCCGATCAGATAATCCAAAGTCTCGTAATGTACTCTAGGTAGATCGTCCAAAGCTCGTTGCATGGCATCCACCCTTGATCCTTTGTCCTCGATGGACGTTGTGTCAAGCAACTTATCATACACCTCGTAGGTGATGAGCGGAGTCGGGAGTCGTCGGAAATACTGCTTCAGTCCAGAAGTAACGGCGTGGATGTCCAGGTCCGGGTCGGATAGGTCAAAGTCTTTCGTGGGGTTCTCGAACCAGTCTTTCACTTGTTGTACTTGCGAATTGCCACCGGACTTTCGGTAGATGCCTTCGACATCCATACCTGGGAACCGTTAGCGGTGCCGGGACACGTGGGTGCCTTTCATGGTACTCACCCCTCGACTCAACCTCCTCGACACACCTCTTCACTATCGCAGGAATGGTGGTCTTCTCAAATTCAGCCCGGTGCTCAAGCTCAGAGCCAAACAATTCTGTTCATTCAATTAGCGGAAGCATGACAATTGAAGCGTGCGGATACTTACGTGCACCAGCCTCGGCCAACAAAGACGGTGTACTTGCGTTGGCCTGTTGCGCGTAGAGCCCATTCTGTCTTGGAGCCGTCTTCTGGCTGAAGAAGCCGAAACCACTCTGCTTGAGGGGCTCCGGATTGTTCTTTGGCAAGTTCGAGTACTCTTGACCAAGGGTAGTTGGAGTTCCATAGGCTCCTGTCTCCGCAAACTGCAGGTCTCTACTATAGCTCTGCTGCGTGGAGGAGAAAGCCCCTTTCAGCCCTTTGGTGACCCCTTTGGCGACCTTCTGACCCTTTCTCCAGTCGAACTTTTTGGGCCGGATGTTCACCATTTGAGGCCCTTGTATGACAGTCACCGGCTCAGCTTCACCTTGTAAGGTACTTGCTGAATCAATGTTGGTCAAGTCAGTTGACATGTTGCGCAAGGTATCTCTCGAGTCGAAAGACAGCTGCGACTTCTCCTTGTGATGAGAGTAGATTCCCAGTCCGTTCATGGTGGGCTTCTGCTGTTCCTGAACGCCTGAGTTGGCCTTGTACAAGCCTTGTATCTGGTGGACCAGCTGATTGTTGAGCTCGGCTAACTGGGCGTTCTTCGAAGATAGTTGTTCAAACTCCATGAAGCTTTTGTCTTTCATTTGAGTCAGGTTAGCAATTTCATCCACCAGATCATTTCGCTTCTGGATCGATGCTTCGATCTGAGGCGCAAATGAGGCCCTCAACTTCTCGAGTGCCTCTGCAAAGTCACGAAGTACGGTACTGCTCATCTTTCCCAAATCAAAGGGCTCGCCACTGTGCTTCGCCGCAGCCAGATGTTCGGTCAGCACCTCGAGTTCTCTGATCACGATTTCCTTTTGTGTATCGAGCACCACCATCGTGGACCTCTTCTCCTTGAGCTCGACATTCACCTGTTTAAAATCGGCCGAGTCGAGCTGTATCTCGAGCTCAGCTATCCGCTTTTCTCGCTCAACTGTCTTCTGTCGCTCCCGTCGAAGCTCATTCTTGAACCAAGCAAGTTCATCACGATGCTCGGGAGAGGCACTGCTGGGACTACTGATTTCCTGTGCAATGGAAGATCCTGGTATGGCAGGCGAGCGAGGCCACCGGTCTTTCGAAAGTCTGCCGGTCCTGTCACTGTAGCTGCGGCCATGGCGGACAGAATTCGAAACCCTCCTAAGGAACGACTCGGCAGGGCTTGGTTCTTCACCGGACATTATCCGTGCCATATCCTCGTCCATACTGAAATCTCCGCCGGCGGAGTATCTTGGAAGACCAGGGGATTTCGAGCCTTCCACATATCGTTGGTTTTCGGATTGCGACGTGCTGAAGGATTCATTTCGCGCCCTCGAGTGATCGGCGGGTGGTATAGGTGGCATCCGCGGGTCGATGAAAGACTCATTGGCTTTGGCAACCCCACCGACATCGTGAAGGTCTTGTATCGTCGAGATATCTGCCGTGTCGAATATGCTCCTGGAATTCGGCGAACCAATCGGACCAGAAATGACTTTTCCACCATTTGCCTTTGCTAGATCAACCGGCACTTTTGATGTGGTGGAAGTTCCATTCACAGAGCCTCCGGCTACAGAGACATTGGCCGCGGCGCTCAATTCTTTCCTGGGTATTGTTTGGTTCCGTTTGGCACTGTCCAAGGAGTCACCTCGCTTGGGCAAGTTCTGGAGTATAGATGCCGCAGGGAGAAGCGCGTGTTTAGGGGACACATTGGCGGCACTGTAGGCTGGACTTGACTCGTTCGACAGCCCAGGAGTCGAGTAGCCACGATCTGATGGTGAGCCGATGTCTGGTACAGTCAAGGGCTTGGAGACCGAGGCGGAGGCGACCTGCTCGATCGGGTCCGCCAACTCGTTGGCTCGAGGAGTCGACCCCTCTGAGCGAGTACTTGGCGTCGAGGTAGAGAATTTCTTGGTTTTCGGCGCTGCCTCAAGTCTAAACTTGTCGTTCATTTGCGCCTCGTTGGTGCGCGCAATTTGCGACAGCCGAGGGGAGTCGTCTGACTTCTGGGGTTGGGGCTGGTCAACTGGGATGTAGGGCGAAGCAGCCGCAGAACCAGATCGGCTCAGGTTTCCGCCTCTGCGACTTTGTTCGACAACCTCTCTTGAAGGTAGACGACCCTTCTCTTGATAGGCAATGTGAGGACTCGATGTGTTCGACTTGGAGAGTGGTGCTTGAGCGACTGGTGGTGTGGACTTGCTTGTGAAATAGTCTGTAGGCTTCTCATCGGCGGATTTCTGCGTCACTGGGTTCGAGGTGCCGGGCGTCTGAATGGCAGGCTGCGGTGTAGGGTCGAAGGCGAGCGGTATCAGGAATTCTTCACCACCGCCGCCACCACCCCCCGAAAGATCTGACCGTTGCGACATCATCGAATGTCTGTTGTTGCGGAAGGTCGTGGAGGGTAATGTGAGCATGTCTATAATAGGCCACGTTAGCAACCGAGTGACAGGCATCGGGGGTCGGGTGCTTACCGCTCGAAGCATTCTGATCCGAGGTGGATGGCCTCGAGTCCGGGTCTGCTTGCAATTCGCTGACCGTCTTACCCACAGAAGGTACACCCGATGCAGGGGATTCGGCATAGACTTCAAGAAAAGGGGACGACTGGTTTTCCGGGATGTAGGCGGTACTCCTGGCCTCTGGAGGCGGGATTGCAGGCAATGCTTTATCTTGGACACTGTTGGCCAGTTTAGAGCGAGTGTTCTTAGCAGACCTCTTCCGTCTCCTAGCCATCAAGGCCTCGTGGCAGTCCATGCAGAAAATGCCTTGCGACGTCCGCGCATATCGCAGGTTCTCAATCTTCCTCTTGCAATTGCGGCACTTGAAGCAATTGGCACAGAAGGCCTGATCACCAGTCAATATGGCAAGGTCCTCAATCTTGTTTCCGCAATTACTGCAGCTGTAGGTGCAGTTGTTGCATATAAGCGAGCCGTCGCCCAGGAGAAGGAGGTTTGCGTTAGAGTCGAGGAGGGTGCCGCACGTGTTGCAGCGGAAACAGTTTATGTGCCATCTATTGCCAGCTGTAACCCGTCAATATCGATCTTTAAAAATGGGGGGATGGCGCTGGAGGTCCCTACCTAGCTCAAACGCCTTGCCTTCCTCGAGGATCTTCAACAGGACTTGTCAGCATTGGTCCGGACTCTGTCGTAGAGGAGGCTCACCTGTCCACAGCCTTTACAAGGATAGGCGGATTCATCTGGCTCCATGGGAGAGTCAGGGAAGGCCAGGGGTGATTCCATCGCAGTGGCCATTATGTCCTTCTGGCTCGCGGTGTGTGGGACTATGTCCACATATGGCCGAAGTATGTGCAAACCGAGTCCAGCGCCGTTTGTTGCCACTATTTGTGGTTATTGCATTAATAATCCCGCTCTTGAAGATCAAACACCACAAGCCGTGTACATCGCACAGCTGAAGGGCAATGATTGATCTGATCGTTTGTCGAATGTCGTGTGCTGGCTGGCCTGCAGCTGAAACACTGAATCGGATCAAAACCTAGTTATCGGTTGATCCTGCGCTGGATCCGCGGTGAGGGTTGGTGTAGTTGTGCTTGTTGGACAACGAATGTCGCGAGACGGCCACCGCAGAACAGAGGCGGACGATAGCGTTCAATGGTTGGTCTTTCAACTGTCGTACGGGAGTTGGAGGAGGAAATGAACGTGAACAAGTTTTCGAGTAAGGATCGTGGTTGTCAGCTCGTGCACAAAACGGTCGGACTGGGGTGTGGTTGCGCAGACGCTCGGGCTCGGTCAAACGCTCAACAGGAAGTCATCTGGGAGCCATAGGATGACGCTCCAGTGCACAGCAGGGAATTAAGCCGGTTATGGGGGACAAAGGCGCATGGACGATAGATCGTTGCTGTCAGCTGCTGTCGTGGAAAGAGCGGTGGTTGTCGAGATGTTGGTGTTCGTGTTCAACTCTGAGGGTCGCAGGCTCAGACTCTGAACCCTCGAGATGAGGAAAGGCTCACTTCGCAATCAGGGTCTAGTTAGTCGATGGTGCCCTCGCACGCCTCACCAGGAGAGACTAACAGTGCCTGTTTAGTTAAAGCTCGTCACGCCTGCAAGCCCCGCCGTCG
Organism: Capronia americana; assembly: GCA_016110215.1. Lineage (NCBI taxonomy): Eukaryota > Fungi > Ascomycota > Eurotiomycetes > Chaetothyriales > Herpotrichiellaceae > Capronia > Capronia americana. Next base: position 627,010 of record JADWQD010000011.1, read on the forward strand.
GGCCTAACAGACGAAATCGAGCGAGTGAGGGCTCACATGGCCAAAGTGGGCTGCGTCTCTCCAAGGGGCCTTCACTGCAGCTAAACTGTTGTCATTCTAGTTCCGCCCGATCGACTCGAACCATGGAGAAGCCAGAGAGAGCATTTTCAGCCATTTGCTCCAATGGCGAGCTGGCTAGCGTGAACACAGCCAGAACCCGAATTCTACTCAGGGGCTTGATGCCAGATGCAGTGCGCAATCCTCATCTGATGGTTATCCACCTCGATTCGTGCTCATTAACTCCCGGCAAGATACGAGTACATCTCCCGTCGAAAAAGCATACGTACTTACCTTCTTGACCTACCAGAGGCCGCTGCATAATGGAAGCCGATTATTCACATAGCCCTCTGCATGATATTCTCGTTCCCTCGCCACTCTTAAATGCCAGCTCGCTCCTGTCATCTCCGTATTACGTTTCGGCGGTGGCAGGCCACTTCTAGGAGTCAGCTCGTGACACCAATATCGTAGATTGCGAAAGGCCCCATGCAGAAATCTACTGTTTCACTTGGCATAACCCCTGGCCTCAGCCTGATCCTCGAGGCTCTAACCATACAGGGTAGTTTGCGATTGGGGGAGCCTCGGAGCCTTTCAATCCAACGTGTATGTCAGGAGTCCTTGCAGTGGCAGAGGTTCTCGAAGATCCTGCCGCGAGCACCGGCCCCGAGGTTCTCCCTAAGAACCTCAAGGATTTCAGCTGGCGGGACAGTAGATTGAACCTGAGACTCTGGCGAGCGGATGAAGCTCCAGCTGGGAAACGGCCGAGGATGGTACTACTAAACAACACTCCAAGCGGCGGTCATGGCACAACAAGCAAGACTGAGCGGAATGAGCATGTGGAACTTCAACACCATCTGCGGCCAGCGGCAAGTCGAGCTGGCACAACCCTTGTGCCTTACACGTTATATGCCAACCAGGTTCATATTAAACGCGGGAGTATTGTGAAGAATGCTGTATGAAGTCATGCCAAGCTCCTTTCTGTAAAACGTCGCGAAGTGATGAGAATTCCCAGACTCGGGCCTGGGGTAGCTGTAGAATACAGGCTTGTAAGCGTGAAAACAGGTGGCATGAAAAGGAAGAAACAAAGGAACATGTTCAAAAGTTTTCTATCCAATGCATTATCATAGCCCGTCTACCCCAAACGCCATTCCTAATGTCATGAACACTGGGGTCTTTCCAATGCCCACCATGGTATCATGACACGTTAAACGACGGCGTCCTTCATAATGCTAATAATACAGTACAACGCCGTGGCTAACGGTACACTCCAAGCAAAAATGAGCCCATTCAGGGCGATCCAGCAATGTCAACATAATAATGAATCAAGTTCTTGTCAGACTCTTTCTTGAAGTAGTTGTAGAATCGTTTTTCCGGCTTGACGACAGCATGAAGACTGATGCAGAAGTTCATGACCCCTCGTTTAATAATAGAATTGTATGTGGCGAGAAGGTAGGTTGCATAACCGGCTAGGCGATCCTCCTGGATTTCGTAGAGCGACTCGCCGCTTTGTTCCAGCTGGTAGAGCAGCTGATTGATGATTTTCAAGCCGAAGTCCATAACAATAGGGAGTCTGTTGGCGAAACGAGGCTTTTCAGGGCCAAATTCAGATGCCAGAGACTGAAGGCTATTGAAAAAAATAGTGTCGGTCGATGTGGGTGTAACAATAGGATCGTTTGACGCAATAGTACGCTCGACTGTCTGAAGAGTGTCGAGGACGGCGTCGAGCGTTGGAAGAATGGTGTTGCAGCGGTTGCAGAGGTATAGTGCTCCCTCGTCAACGGCTGTGAGGACAGACTCATAACTCGAGCTGAAGTTGCATCTGGCAATGAGTAGGGCAGACAAGGTCATCCCAGGCTGTGGCTCGGGCCACTGGGGATATTGGTCTTGGAGATGCATCAAGCAGACGAGCATCGTATGTGTGTGATATGCAGGATGGTTGTAGTTGGTGAGCCGCTTGTCTCTGGACTCTGCAATCATGTCCAAGTTGGCCACATTGGTGATAAGAAGCTCAAACAGCTCATTGAATTGTGCTTGTTTAGTGATCAAGACACCGGGGTTTTCTTCGAGCAGTTTCTTGAGCCTGCGCCAGCCGAGAGCGTCGAGACTTTTGCGGCGGAGAGACTCAATGGCCATTGCCAGAGTCTTCTTCTCAGAGGCAAGGCGGTCGTGTTCTGGCGAGCGCCGTGGCGAACGCTTCTTCTTTGGCCGGATTGCCATCGCGTTCTCTTTGCCCTCGGACTTGAGGCTCTCCCAACTGGAGGCGGGGAGGCTGTCTGGGACCGGCTTGCTAGCTTTGACGGTGTCCCAGCTGGAGCTCGGTAGGGTTTCAGGGCCGGCTTTGGTGCCATTGTCTTTGGCAACAGCAGGAGCTGGTGGTGCAACTCTGCCACGGGACTCAGGGCGTTGGACATTGGTGTTGCTGGAGGAGGCCATGGGTGTGGCAACGATACGTCTCCTGACTGGTGCGGACAGCAGGCTGCTTGGCTTCTTGCTGTCATCGACTTCCATGCTGCCAAAGAGTTTGAAGTCTGCTGACTTGAGCGAACCCAATTCATCGCTGGGGTTGTGAGGTTTTTGGGGTTTTTGAGACTCCTGAGTTTGAGCCAGGCGCTCTTTGTTCTGAGCTTTGATGCTGGCAAGAGCAGATTTTGGTCTGGGCGCAGTAGGAGCTTTGGCAACACTGGCGGTGGTTCTATCTGGGTTGTGTGAGTCGGCTTGCAGAGCCTTTTGAGCATGAGAGTTCAGGCCGCCCATGATCATGCGAGCACCAGAGGGATCGAATTTGTGGTAAGTCCAGAAGACAGCGCGGCTGTTCTCGCGGACTTTGACTTGTCCATCAGTGAGCCCTTGGAAGATGGCAGTGCCAGCGAGAGTGCCATCTCTCTCACGGTCCATTTGTGCGCGGTATGTTTGTAGAAGGATGTTGAGCCACTCTGGAGCATACGTGCGGGGAGGAATGCGGCTGTCTTTGAATGCGGCGCAGACATGGTAGAAGAGGCGTGAATTGTAGCCAACATGTTTGCAGAGACTGACAATCACATCATTGGCGTTCTTCTGGTTCACGGTCTTGGTGGAGCCGCAGAGAGCAATGAGACTTGGAAGGAGAAGGTCAAGGTGGGGCTGGAGATGGCTATCCAGGTTCTTCACAATGTTTGAGAGAGTTCGGCAGGCTTGGGCAGACAGTGTGGTACGCTCAGAGCCCGCGGTCTAGGAAGAGGCAGTTAGACAGTGAAGAGAACTTGTTTTTGGACGGTGGAAGTACTCACAGTCAGAATGTGGGGCAAGACAGCCCTGACCTTCTGGACGAAATCATTTGGAAGGGTGCTGTTCTCCTTTCGTTTCTCGAAGATATCAGAGAGTTCCGAAAGCAAATCTCATTGCTGTCAGCCTCAAGAAGTATCCGCTGTCACGTTTCAGTGACTCACCTTGACGCTTTTTCCAGCTTTCCTCCGTTTCTGGGAGGGTGTACTCGTGTTGCAGGAAGTTGAGCACATCTTGATAGGTTTTGCCGATCATCTTGGCCCTGGCGCCTGCGATGGCGAAGTAGATGGCCTTTCCAGCAACTGGGAGAGCTGCGTCGATTTTCTTGAAAGTGTTCTCGACCGTTCTGGTAGTTGTAATACCGACTGAACGCGCGTTTGTTAGTAAATAGAAAGCAGGAGTGGAATCGAACGGCAGAAGGAAAAAGGCATACAGTTGCGAAAAAACGCCATGTCGGCGAGTCGCTTGTGAGACACCCATAATGTCTTTCCAAGGGATGAAGGGGAAAATGAAGAGATGTAGAGTGCTTGCAGCAGTGAGAAGCGCTGATCAACGAGGCAGAGAGGTGTAGTTGCGCGTGAATGGTGCAGAGTTCAACAGGAGCAGGAACTGTGAGATAGAAGCTGGAGTTGAGTGAAGGAAGAAAGAAAACAAGAGCAAAGGCGGCTTATGAGGGGAGATTTTCGCGTACCTGGTGACTCACGCGTCGGCGCTTTGTCTGTTGTGCTCCACAACCCTTGTGGAAAGACTGGCGCCGGTGTTGTTATTGTTATTGTTGTTGTGTGTGGCAGAAGCGTGCGCTGTTTGGTAGGAAGGAGGGGGCACTGGTGTTGTGTTGTTGAAGGTGGATGTTTTGATGGAGCGCAAGTCGAGCAGGTGTGGTGGAATTGTAGCCAATCAGGACGCGGCCCCACGGTCCAATTGGCTGAGGCTCATGCGCGCCGAACGTTGCTTCAATTGAAACCCACCGAAGCCCACTATCATTAATCAATTGCAATGCAAGGTTCAATCCAAGCTTAACCGTTTCGCAGAGCCTCGTCGACGGCAGGGAGTCTGCAGTCGAATCGAGCTCCCGCTCTTCGCAGCTACCGAAGGCGCCCGAGAATTCCATCCTCCATCGGCCAGCGTGTCCATTGCCCGCGAAACACGTCCGTGTGGCTATTGCGCGACGTTTATCGGCTGCTCGTCAACAAATATGGCTCCCGTCATACCTCCCCAGCTGCGTCACAAGCCGGTTCTGCGGCTTCACATTGACGACATCACTCACCCGGCAGCACAACTAGCCAGCAGTTCTCTTGACGGTGGTCTATATCTCGCTCGCGCCATCGAACATGTAGTCGCCTGGCTGTATCGACCATACGGCCCCGACGACATTCCAAGAGTAAGATCAGTAACCGTAGTTCTACGCTCAATGGGCGGAGTGGCCTACACTACCGGGTTGCCACTGGATGACTTGCACAAAGAAATCCATCTCTCTCTCGACTACGTCCAAGGTGTGCTCTCCAGAGATCCAGCTGGTCTACGACATGAGCTTGATGGAGTTATCACTCATGAGATGGTGCATTGTTTCCAAGGCAACTGCGAAGGGACAGCACCAGGCGGTCTGGTCGAGGGCATAGCGGACTTTGTTCGGTTAAAAGCGGGCCTTTCGCCGCCCCATTGGAATCGTGCGCCCGAGAACAGAGGGCACAAATGGGATGAGGGCTACCAGAAGACAGCGTAAGGATTCCTCACGACCTGTATCGATTCGAACACGTCTGTGTTTCGTCGAATTATTACGGTTCTTGGATGCTAACGCCAAAGCAGCTGGTTCCTTGAGTGGCTCGAAGAAAAGCGTGGGGTTGGGACTGTCAGTTATATGAACGAAATGATGAGAAGGCACAGGTATCATGAGGATAAGTTCTGGCAGGGTATCTTTGGTCTCTCCGTAGACGAGCTTTGGAGACAGTACAAAGAGACCTGGGGCAAGCCGAAGCAAGACGTTGCAAGTACAGTGGAGAAGAGCTCAAGGATCACGGGAGCGGACTCCGATGTTGTGCAGATACAGGAAAAGGAAAAGCCTATGGCGGTACAGGGGGAGAAGAAGTCGAAAGATTTTGTCGCATAAGCCGAGCACGTGGATCATCCTTCACCGCATCTTCAGTTCAACAAGAACCCAGGGATTTGTCTTCATTTAGGAACGCTTAGGGACCGCGAGGCGTGGGATGGTGTGTAACAACACGGAATAAGCGGAGGAGAAGTCGGCTGGATTTGGTTCCTGTGCTTAAGCGCGGTGCCTCCACGGTGGAAGGGCCCAACGAGGTTTCAAGTCTTCCAAGACAGTCTTTATGCGTGGCTTCTGCGGTGGAAGAGAAGGCTGACGTGGCTCTGTGATACAAGTGACTAGATTGAAGTCCTTGAGGACAGTCAGTAGTGGTCTTCACAAGAGGCATAGTAAGGTTCAGCGGAAGAAGGCAGTCAGCAAAAAATTAGAGTGTTGTTGCGTAGTTTTGTTCTTCATTGAACGAAGTACTCGGGGTTAAAAATTGATCATCATACGAGAAATCTTTTGAGGGGGTGAAGGGAAAGATTGAGCTTACAAAGTGATGTCTGAGGGCGCGCACCGCGGGTCACAGTTGGCAGGCGGCATGATCGGTGTGGTAGGCATCTCATGTCATTGCAGCTATGTTGTCTGTCTACCGATCTAGCTGCCGTCGCTCGGAGATCTTGGTCCGCAATCGCACGTTCGACTTCTCGCCAACGAGCATCGCACTTAGTCGAAGAGACCACCGAAGCCTGGGGCATGTCAGCAACCCTCGTATCTTTTGTGTGGTAGCAGTTAGACTTACCCTCGTCCTCGGACTCCTCCTTCTCCTCTTCCTTCTCCTCTTCCTTGGCAGCCGCAGGCGCGGCCGCCTCAGTCGATGTCGCAGCGGCTGCGGGAGCAGCAGCAGCATAGGCATCAGGGTTGGCAATGCGGTCCTTAAGCTCATGGATTTCGTCCCACTCGTAGTCGATCGGAATAGCGGCAGAGATGACTTTCTTGTAGCCATTGATCAAGCTGTGGATGATTGAGGGTAGAGTAGGATAGTTGGCGGCAAGTGAGATGGTGGTGATGGTGGCGATGGCCGAGCTCAGGGCCTTCAGCAATTGGCTCTCCTCAATATCCAACACATCTGGCGAGAAGGAGTTGCCTTCCTCGTACACTTGTTGCACCTTCATGCCGTAGGTGAAAGGAGAGATGTTCAACATGTTGAGCAGGGTGGCTTCTGAAGCACCGACCTTCGCGCCGGCCTCGACCAATTTGAGATCCGTGGTAATTTCGATGGTACCACGGGCGATCTTGGTAGGGACACCGAGGGCCTGGAAGAAGGAAGTCTTGCCGGGTTCCATGCCAGTGTTTCCTGCTGGGACATAGACATCGGCGGGGGCAACAGCACCAGCACGAGCAGGAGCGGCAACCCGGTTTGAAAGAATCTTGTCGCGGATGGTCTTCAGATCACCATTTGTGAAGATGAAGCCAACATTTCCTGCCAATTGTCAGATTATTATGGCCTTCTTTTCCCACAAACAACTAGGCGCACCTTTGACATGAGGCAGGAGACGTTCGTACTCCGGGCTGTCGGCGATGAAACCCTTGAGTGCTCTTCGAACCATGGTATTCTTCCCCATCAGCACGACTGCTTCGCCTCGTAGGTTAGCGCGGATCTCGTGCATCTGTTGCGACGAGACATTGTCGACGCTGACCTGGTGGAATTGTTAATGCGCCGTGTGTACACAACCCTGCGAAGAACGTACGATGAAGATTGACTTGTACTCATCGAGCAAGCCCTTGAGCTTGTCGAAGTAGACAGCTTTGGTGCCGGTTTTGCCCCCCATGACTTCTTAGGGATGAAGTTAGGATATTTAAGGGCAAACTGTATGATTGATGGGTGGGAGTTGTTCGTTGCGTGTAACTCGCAGGTTCAACCTTTCGAGAACCAAATCCGTAAAATGTGCGAGCATCGGCGCTTACCTAAGATGGCTCTTGGCAACAACGGTGGAGCACTTCTACGGGTCATGGCTGCGATGCTTCATGCCTTCAAGCACAATTCATTCTACCTGACTTTGTTTCTTACCGATTTCAAAAGGCCTAGCGGGTTCCAGATGGTGATAAATTCAACAGGGCGGTAAGGAGAGTGCTGGCCGTTCAATTGACGTTAGACTGCCAGGTTTCTGCTCTCTACCGAGACCACCCTGGACGTGCTTGAAATGGTAGCTGCTCCATTTCAAATACTGTGCTGTGTCCAGCCGGTGGGAAACCAACAGCCGCTCCTCCTAGCGGCGTCTGGACACTTGATCTCCACATTCAATCTCAAAGATGGCTCCCTACTCAGTCAGTGGCCGACGGCCGAGGAGGATCAGAACCAGAACGGCAGCAGAGGTAACAGTGATGGCGGCCGGCCAGCGAAAAGACAAAGGCTTGGTGAGGACGCTCCTATGGGACTCCCGCGTGAGGACTCAGAGGAATCGATAGAGATCATTTCGGAGCGGAAAAAGGGTGAGCGGCGGAAACCCAAGGTAGAAAATACTACGCTACCGAACGTCTCTCATATCGCTATCACCAGCAACGGACAGACGGCAATCTGTGTCACGATTGAGGACAAATCTGTCACCGTATTCGACATACAGTCAGGGGGGGTATTGGACCTGAAAAGCCGGAGGTAAGGAGCGTTTCTCCAGTTTTCGAGTTCTCGCGCTGAGAGGACACAGGGCGATGCCAAAACGAATATGTACGGTCGTCCTGACACCAGACGAGAAAAACATTCTGGTTGGAGACAAGTTTGGAGACGTTTACTTGCTGCCACTTCATCCGACAGAAGGCTGGACTCCGCCAGCTCCAAAGGAGGATCAGCAACAAAGACCTTTCACTCCCTCAGCCACCGAGTTGACCGTTCATACCAAGGGTAACCTCGAAGCGCTGAAGCAGCAACGACTACAAAAACCGCCTCAGCCCAAGAAGGATGGCCCCCAGTTCGAACACAAATTGCTGCTGGGTCACGTCTCGTTGTTGACCGACGTTGCTATCACCGAAATCCCGGTCGAGCTCAAGACTCGCCAGTATATCCTGACAGCAGATCGAGACGAACACATTCGAGTCTCCCGAGGAATTACGCAGGCACACATCATCGAAAATTACTGTCTAGGTCATCATGAATTTGTGAGCAAGTTGTGTATCGTGCCCTGGGACTCGGAATTACTTGTGGCAGGCAGCGGTGAGCCTTCTCTCAAAGTGTATCGCTGGCGGACTGGGCAATTGCTCGACGAAGAGCTTTTCAAGGGTGCTGTCAAACAAGACGTCGTCAGCTGCCTTGATCTGGATCGTGGGGAACGTTCACTAGATCACCTGGCTGTGTCCAAGATCTGGCCAATCCACTACACTGTTTCGGGACACGCGCCACGGTCGGCGCGACCCCCACATTTGCTCCTCGTCGCTTTCGAAGGGTAAGTTATACCCCACGCTCGTGAAGTATCCTATCCTTACCATGAGCTACAGTGTTCCGATCGTGTTGAGTTACAGCCTTACGGACGAGGGTCAGTTGAAGCATCACCAGACTCTGACGGTGGGAGGAAATGTTCTTGACATCGGCGTTGGCCCGGCACTCTGGGAAATTGTCATCAGTATTGACACCGTCCACAAACCCGGGTCGATGATATCCCTTCACCCGGACGAGGTACCCAGAACAGATTACTTTGAGACATTCGAGCTGTTCTCAAACCTGCCTGAGGATACAGGCGTCCGAGACATCCCGTCGGCAGTGTCACCGGAAGCAGACTTGAGGTGGGAGCGGTCGAGTCTGGCGATGCTATTAAACAACACAGCGTCAACGGTCAAGAAAGGGGACCTCCCGTCTGAAACACTAGAGAAGGACAAGAGCAAAAGCAAAAGCAACTTCAGCCCCGCCGGGGAGATCTTGTACGGTCTTGAGAATTTGAGGAAGAAGAGGGGCCAGGCAGCAGTCGAAGCTGAGGAGGAGGAAGCAGACGAGGAAGAGATTGTTCCACCAGAAGCAGAAGGCATTCCCTGATTGTGTGCCTTCATGGAGTCTTAAGATAGATCTTCTCTTGAACAACCCCAGCTTCCACCAAGAGGAAATGGAACCGTTTGCGGCACCTAGTATCTTGGATCATGCTTGCTGCATAGCACAGCCTCGTTACCTAGTAGGCAAGAAGGCATGATCGATGCAAGGCTGGTTCACTGGCAAAACTTCGGGCCAATTAGATTGCCCCTCCAAAAGCTGAATTGACGCTCACCATCTCCTTTCGATTTGACGTTTAGCTGTACGGATGACACTGTAGATGACCTTGGTCTCCCCTCTAGAAGCTGTTTTCAAGAGAGATCCAACATGCCAAAACACTTTGCGCCATTAAAGAATGACCGCCTTCTTCGCGCCGCACGAGGTCCGCTAAGCATGCATTTTCGCTGGAAGAATCCAAACTAAAGTATTTACCAGGCGAGACGGTCGATAGACCACCGATATGGGTGATGCGACAAGGTACGCCGTAGCGGTCAGTGCCTCCGCTCCCCTATCAGACTCGCCCGAAACGCAGACTAACACCTCAAAGCCGGCCGTTACCTCCCTGAATACCACAAAGCAAAAGGCACGCGCAACTTCTTCGAATGCTGCCGGTCCCCCGAGATCGCCTCGACGTTAACCCTACAGCCCATCGACCGCTACGATGGCCTCATCGACGCCGCGATAATCTTCTCCGATATCCTCGTGATTCCGCAAGCTATGGGCATGGATGTGCAAATGATTGACGGCGTTGGGCCCAAATTCCCAAATCCCTTGAGGAGCCCACAGGACGCTCAGTATCAGGAACTTGTCAAGAAAAAGGTCGATGTCGGGAAGGAGTTGGACTACGTGTACAAAGCCATTACATTGACGAGGGAGAAGCTCGCGGGAAGAGTACCCTTGTTCGGGTTCTGCGGCGCCCCGTGGACCCTGCTCTGCTACATGGTCGAAGGCGGTGGGACGAAATTGTTCAAGGAAGCGAAGACGTGGGTGTACAAGTATGGCGAGGAGAGTAAAGTACTACTGCAGAAGATGGCGGAGATTTGCGTGGAATACCTTGCCTTACAGGTTGCTGCGGGGGCACAGATCGTACAGGTGTTCGACTCATGGGCTGGGGAATTGTCGCCAGCGAGCTTCAAAGAGTTTTCCCTCCCGTCATTACGATACATCTCGGAGAATCTGCCCAAGCGACTAAGACAGATGGGCAAGGACGTGGTTCCGATGGTGGTTTTTGCCAAAGGGGCATGGTACGCACTGGACGACTTGTGTGACTCCGGCTACGACGTGGTTGGGCTTGACTGGCTGCACGACCCTGCAGAGGCCGTCAGGATAGCAAGAGGCCGTGTAACTCTCCAGGGGAACGCCGACCCTGGTGTCCTCTACGGCACTCATGAGGCTATCACCAAGGTCGTGGAGGACACAACACGGGGTTTCGGAGGCGGGAAGCAACGCTGGATTGTCAATCTCGGACATGGCATTACACCCGGCGTGAATCCGGATGACCTGAAGTTCTTCTTCGAGGAAGTCCACAGATGTACAGCCTGATTGCCCGGAAGCATTGGGGGCCCTCATTCAGCGGAAGGGCCAGGTTCTGAGTACCCGGTATCTTTTCTACTCCTCGCCAATGTCCTCATTCCTGCATTCAAGTTAGCCTTCGCTCTCTCCGAGAGAAAGAACAAAAGTCCTGCTTTCCCACACTGTACTGTGCGGGAACACAATGTGTAGACAGACACAAAAAGAAATCTCATTCATTCACTTACCACACATGCGGCTTCTCCTGAATAAACCTCGCCATCAACTCCATGCACTCTCGACTCTCCAGCACGACAACCTCAACGCCCCGCTCCTGGAGGTACTTCTCCCCTCCCACGAACGTCTTGTTCTCCCCAATCACCACCCTCGCGACTTTGTAAAGGATGCACGCCCCCGTGCACATGTCGCACGGCGAGAGGGTCGTGTACATGGTCGCACCGGCGTAGGCGCTCGCGGGGAGCCGGCCGGAGTTTTCCAGCGCAGAGATTTCGCCCTCGTCTCGAAGTTAGAGTGGTGTTGTGATGGAATTCCACCATTGCCATGATGTGCACATAGACTGGACTTATTATGGCCGGGTAGATCCCTGAGTCCAGAGTCCGCTACAGTAGCTCTGAGCGGCACTGTGCTTTTTTCCCACACATTCTTTTTTTCTGGCCACCGCCCCAGGGGAAGAAGACGGCCACATAGGCCGGTAGGGTAGAGTGCAGTACTCACATGTAAAGTCGCGCTCCCCTTCTGGACGCGCATGTTATGGCCCCGGCCGAGGATTTTGCCGTCTTTCGACACGAGACATGCTCCTACAAGTAATATGAGTGGCCAGGTCAGTATCGTGGTCGAATAAGGGGGGAAGAGAGAGAGAGACGATATGATGACAATGAGACATGACGTGCTCATCAAGGTAACGGGGGAGGGGGAGAAGACCAAAAAAAACACATGAAAAACAAATAACAGCTGCTGTAGGATAATAGAAGTCATAGTTGGGTATTATGTACCTACCGATGGGGACGCCTCCCTCTGCAAAGCCCTGCCTTGCTTCCTCGACGGCGGCGAGGAAGCCGGGGTCTGATTCTGACATTGGAGACGCGCGGAGACGGGGGTTGGATGCTACTGTTGTATGTGTAGCATATGTAGGGAGAGGGGTCCGATCTGTGTATTGCACGGAGTAGGATAAATACCAAGAGAAGGCTTCGAGAAGCTTGAACAAGCTGTCAAGCTGTCCGTCAAGGCGAGACCGTCAGAACTTTTTTGGGCTCTCATGTCCGCGGTGATATCGGCCTCGCTCGCGTTACTCCGACGAGGTACATGTATGTACACACAAAGTGACACGTAAGGTTCCAATATTGTTTCTAATTGATTAATCATATTTGAATCCTGTAATAGGATAACTTGTTATGACTCTCAACTCTCCTCTCTTCGGCTTCTCAGCCCTGCAGGAAATCCCCGGCAGCTTTCCTCCAGCTCATCAGAATCTTCAACTCCTCCCCACCATACCCGCCCTCGATATCATCCTTGATATCAAACGCCCCTTCTGGCATAATGGCAAAGGCGCGACCATGGATCTTCTGGTCGACGACACATGTCCCGACCGCCTCGGCGCAGGTCTCCTTCTTCGCAAACGTGATGCCCTGCCCATCGTGGATGCCCAACCCTTCCATGACTTTGAGAAGCGGCTCCGTCATCGGCGTCTTGACCGCCCATGGCGCTATCAGATTCACGCGCACGCCAGGCGTGAACTCCTTGTCCGTGCGGCGCCGCAGGGCGCGGAACAGGCCTCTCGTGCCGAATTTCGAGGTCGTGTAGGCAATGTTGTGGTCGTCATCGAGGTACCCGGCCAGCGAGGAGACGAAGATCAGCGCCTTTGTCGCTCCAGCGACGAGAGGGGTCTGAGACTCAAGGCGGAAGTAGTGCAATGCGAGTGTCGCTGTATAGTAGGAACCCCTCAAGTTGATGTCGATTGTTCTGAGAGACGGAGGTGCAGGATCCGTGCGCAGTGAAACATCCTTGTCTGCTTTGATCTGGTCGATGAGGTTCTCCAGAGGATCGACGGCGGCGAAGGCTGCGACCGCGTCAAGTGTCTTGTTCGGCGAGAACTCGATCGCCGCCTTGAACGCTGCAACCTGGCTCGCCCAGTCGCTGACGTCGCAATGGACGTACTGGACATGATAGCCTTCATTGCTGAGCTTGTCGAGCGGGGGCTGTACATCTGCAACTGTCACATATGCACCGTGTGAGGCCAGGAGCTGGACGGTTTCGAGTCCAAGCCCAGATGCGCCGCCCGTGACCAGGACGGACTGGTCCCTGAGGCGTGCGAAATCGCCAGGAGGGAGAATGCTAGTCATGGTGGGCCAATCTTTTGTTGGAAATGGGAACTCACTCCGTCATCGAGATTGCTTGAAGGCCTCAGGTTTGACCATGGACAATAGGCCAATCTATATAGGCGTGTGGTCCTCGGGCTGTAGTCGCTCGTTTCCGGGTCGAAAACTCCTGCTGGCTGTATTACCTCGACGGCTCCCCCTCAATTGAGAGAATCGCTCTCCAGTCGACTGGAGCTGATAGTAGGAAATTAGGCCTCCTTAAAGTTTCCTGACTCGCTAGTCTTGTCCGTAGTTGTGTTGATACTTCGCAGATTAGTAGGGTTTCCCTTCCTAGAGGTCTAGATTAGTCGATTGTCGCCTTGTTCTCTACCTTAGTAGATATATCATTACACTAGTGATCTAGGCGCATTGCTGGGAGCATCAATCCGGGACCGAAAACGCTCACTTTTCACGCCTGAAATACGAGTGACCCTGTGAGCTGAGCTGAGGTGGTAGGCGGCTGGTGGGGCGATACCGATGACTAAGCCATCCCTCTGAGGCAGTCGGTACCTGCACTAAGCGAGGACGAACAAAGCAACAACCTGCGACCGCTACCAACATTCTGAGACTATTTCTCAGCATGCTTCTACAAGTACTGAATATCGGGTGCCTGAGTACGTCCGCTGGTCCTCTTCCCTTGTGTGAAGGACTCGGGCCTTCACTGCCCTGCCCGTCCCGCGCACGCACTAGCTTGCCAGGTTGCTAACCCGGTTATCGCTGGTACTACAACATTTCTTCCACTGTGGTGAAATGACTACCGAATGGAAACTAAGGTGGTTAGATTAAAAAGTTGGCTCTCCCAATCTGTATATATACAGGTTTATTTTTGGGGGAAATCTCTATTAATATCTGTATTACAGTACCTACAACTCATGCACCGCGTGTTGGTGCATTTCACAATGTGCATGTACATTGATTGTACCTACAGTACCGTTGACTATGTCGAGTACGTCAAGCACTTACCTAGCTTCCCGATAAATGGATGATTGGGCTTCGATTGCGATTGCGATTGAAATCGAGATGGCATATCTTAATCATTCCACTCTAGGCCACCAAGGTCATCGGACTCGTCGTCCCCGGAACGGCTGAACAGTGAGACATGGTTCTCAGACCAGGATCCCGTGCTGTTGGCGTCGGAATTGACACTCTCACCGTCATCTTCGCTGTCGCTCTCACTATCAACGGGCCAGTCGTAGTTCTCGGGGTCGAAATCGTAGGAGTACGGGTTTCCTGGTGCGTAGACTGGTGATGAGGCTGACGAGACAGAAGTTGAGGGAGACGCCGAGGTAGAAGAGGTAGGGGTCGAGATAGAGGTGGAATCTGAGTCTCTCTGGGATGGGGTGGTGGTTGTCACACTGCGATTCAATGGCGATGTGGCAGCCTCGGCCTGCGGATAAAGCATTGAGGATATGACACCCTCCACGCGAGTTGTAGTAGCGATAGTAGTGGTCGTGGTGACGGTTATTGTCGAGGCGGTACTCGCACTGGTCCTGGTGATAGCTGAGATGACACTGGTACTAGTCCTAACAGTTGAGGTGGACACATTGAGCCGCACTACCTCTGGAGACGACAATGCTGCAGGTGTCGAGGCACTGGTAATCAATCGTGGAACCATCCACGCTACATCATCTGAATATCGGTGTGTGGGAGAATGGGGAGGAGGGGAGGTATCATCGCTCGAAGAATCAGACGAGTCCAACAGGAAACGAACGCGTGATGCGTCGGGCGAAGAGACCAAGAACCGAACACGACGTGGAGATGGGTCGGAGTCAGGCGAGGCTGAGGTGGAGGTTGTAACAGAATGAGTCGGTGAGCTTCGAAAGCTCTGAGTATGAGGATCGACAGTGGCAGAATCTCCGCTCTCATCGCCCATGTCGCGATACTGACCGGCACCGGGACACAGATCACATGTGCAGTTGCTCGCGCTGGATAGGAACCGGTAGCAAGGTGAGCGAAGGAGGGGCCATCCGCGTGCTTGTCGATAATGGGGTTGGGTATCCATGACGGTGGACCAAGCGCTGAGGGTCGGAACGACGATATTGCCGGTCTCGGGATCGCACTTCCACGTTGAACTGAATCGGAAGTTGTAGAAGACCCAGCGGTCGCCACGCTTCCGATAATCGTAGCTGAAGGCGGGGAGAAGTCGAGCAGCGTTCTCATCTGTCTCCATCACGTACGGAATCGCAGGTAAGTGCCAGTTCGATCGAGTTTCCTGGGTCCGGCCGGTCGTGCTGTGCCAGATCATTGTTCGCTGGGGCTTATCATAGGACTGAACACTCAGCTGCAACAGCCAGTCAGTCAACGCCGCGGAGAAAGCTTGCCCACGAGCAGACTCCCAAGGTCGGAGATTTCGGGGGCAGTCACTGTTGGCCATGGTCGGTGTCGAGCTGCTGGAGCTTGATGAGAGACAAGACTCGAAATTGAAATCAGCGAACCGGACACGAGCCATGGATTGACGGGAATTATCCGTCAGTCGGAGTGCCAATGATAGATTCGAAGGTGGACTTGAGCAGTTCTGTCGATGACGGGGAAACGAAGGACTGAAAGCAGGGAAGCCAAGGATATACATACTTGCTAGATGCCTCAGGGACATGGCCAGTTGTCAAAGACAAAGGCAGTTCTTTGGAGGGATTTGCTGAAAAGAAGAGCTTGAGTCTTTGACTGCCTCGCACAATGAGAATTCCGGCGCAGAAAGGACTTTGTGGAGGACACACTAGAAGATAAGGACGACAATGCGCTGTTATATCGACAAAGAATGAACTAGTCAGAAGAACAAAAGCCAGTATCAACAATAAAGAAAGGGAGTAACAGCAAAGAGCCACGGCACGCCGCAAGCCAATGGTAGGGACGGATGGTGAAGCATGCTTTGCCAATCTGAAGCAGGACGAGTGCTGTAGCACCGGCTGGCGTCCATAATCACAACTTCGATCGAGACTTCGACTTTTCTGTTCCCGTGTTAGCGTGTTCTCAAGAATAGGATAGGTTCACCAAGCCACTCACCAAGCAACAACCTGTTCTTGTCGATAAACCTCTGCTTGGGCGCATCCTCGACAAATCTCTCGGCCAGGGCTTCAGCAGCATCATACACGGCAAGCATCCTGTCTCTCCTCAATGGTAGGTTTTGCAGCCTCTTCATCTCCATCATTGACTTTCCATCATTCACGCTCAATTGCTCCTCCAAGAACTCCACCACTTTGCTGTGGAATCCTTGAGTTGGAAAGATCCGATTGATCAGTCCCCATTGCTCGAGCTCCTGGACGGTCAACTTGCGGCCGAACATGAGGAAGTCATTGGTGCGGTGTGCACCGAGGGAGTGGTAGAAGTTGGTGGCCGAGCCGAACTCGGGGACAAGGCCCAAGGCGCTGAACGGCACTTGAAGGTAGCCGGTGTCTGCAGCGAGAACGATGTCCGCAACACCGGGAAACCAGGCTGCGCCGCCGCCGACAGCTGGGCCGTTGAGTGCCAGGACAAGGACTTTCTTGTGGTCGATCATAGACCGGAGGAGCTCCACGGCTTGCAGCAGCAGTCAGCCGGGACTCGAGGTGGTGGCGGCGAGAATGGATGGACTCACCAGTACTAATGCTCGCCATGAAGTCAACCTTCTTGGAGGCTGGACTGAAATGTTCGACCTCCTTTTTGCCCGCCGTGGCTGTAAGTTGCAGATCGTTCAGTATCAGGTCTACTCATCAGAACGGGGGATGGTTAGAACGAAACTGACAGAACGACAGGCCGCCCATGACTTGTCCTAAGAATATCTCTCAGATACAAGAGCCACACGCA
This sequence comes from Capronia americana, assembly GCA_016110215.1. Classification (NCBI taxonomy): domain Eukaryota; kingdom Fungi; phylum Ascomycota; class Eurotiomycetes; order Chaetothyriales; family Herpotrichiellaceae; genus Capronia; species Capronia americana. Next base: position 644,009 of record JADWQD010000011.1, read on the forward strand.
TATACCGGCACTGCCGCCCCATAACCCGAAGAAAGGGAAATTCCAACTCGACTTACCCTTGACGTCTGCGCCTGAGGAGAAGAACCTGCCCTCGCCGGTGATCACGGTGAAAACGGTGTCGGGATGTTCATTGAGTTCTCGGAGGGCTGTCACCAGTTCGATGAGCAGGTTTCCGCCGAATGAATTGAGAGACTTGGGTCGGTTGAGCTAATCGCGAAGTCAGAGACATGACCTTCTCACTAGTAGCAGTGTTGCAGTGGTGGCATGCCTTGATAACTCCAATCTTTCCTTTGACCTCGAAAATGAGGTCCCCGTAATTGTACTTGCTCGGGCTCGCCATGTTGAGGTCGATTGAAGCTGTCGTGTCGGTCGTCGGTCGAGAGTAAGACTTACTTTCTCAGCTGACCTTCCAAGTCAACGTCGTTCAAGGCGCACAACGCAACAGTTGCCAGAGATGCTGCAAGAATAAACGATACGCAAAGAATGTACATCCAATAGACACTAACACAAGCTGACCGGGAGGAACGGTATGTTATGTAGGTACGCTGGTCATCCTGGGGTATACCTCTTTCGGCCGGCTGTACATACAACCCCACACGAAGGAGGCTGACGGATGCCTCGGTCCAAGGTTCCACGACTGGGAGTATCATCGCACGCCTGAGAGTTGCGTGCTTACTATTCCGCCCTTCTGGTCTCGGCGACCTGCCTCTCAGATCTGGTGGGTCGACAGCATAAGCTTGCTGCAAGTGATATAAGCGGCAGCATTGGTGGGCAGGCCACGCCTACAGGCTCTGGGAGAGAGGCAAGGCGGGCCAATCCTTGTGCGTGACCGTAGCAGTACTGCGAAGTATTTTGCGCTACACGAAGTGTACGTCACTGTTCTGTGTCTGAATTCGGGGGACGCTGCGCGCGACATTTTTCCCAGCCCAGCACATCCTCCGTACGCTCTACGTTCTACGCTCGACAGTCGATACATATCTATCTCCGGGGCTTCGAAAATACCACGCCTTCTGCCAGCGTAGCGCCGCCTCTCTCGATATGTCTGAACCTATCCCCGAAGCAATACCCACGTCCGCGGACCCGCGCTCGCGGCGGCCCATCAAACGCGCCCGTGTCCCAGGCTCCAACAACCCCAAGGCCCAAGCCGCGTCCGCGCAGGCAGACGAGATCGAGCACCTCTTCCTGGACCCCGCGCGCGAGATCAAACTCCCGGCTCCATCTTCTGAGATCAAGAAATCGATCCCAGCACCGCCCGAGATTGTCGCAAACGTCCAAGGGAGTTCCGCTGGCGCGGGGTCCGGGGAGTTCCACGTCTACAAGGCGAGTCGGCGACGGGAGTACGAGCGGCTAAGGCTCATGGACGAGGAGGCGAAGAAGGAGGAAGAGGACAAAGAATGGGCGGAAAAGGAACGGGAGAGGAAGGCGAAGGACGAGGAGAAGACCCGGAAGAATCGGGAGAAGAGGAATAAGCGGAAGGGCAAGGACAAGAGTAAAAGTCCAGCCGCAGCAGAGAATGTGCACGGGACGAGTGAGGGCCCGAAGGATAAGAAACCGCGTGGGAACTTGGCTGTCCCTACAAAGGCTGAGGATGAATCGCTGCCGGGGACGACCGACTTTGGCGTCGCGGCGGTGGTGCAAGAGAGTGGCATCACGATTCATGATGACGATTAGGAAACCACCATGAATCGTCTGCTGAGCAAGATGGACTTGGACAGTCTACAGAAAGATCAACCGGCACAGACACCCGGAGGAGCAGAACCTGATGCCGGTCAATTTCGACGACGGAGACCTGGTGTAAATTGCACGGAGATCGAGTGTCCGAAAGAGAAACCCCAAGAGCAGCAAAGCTGAACTGGCGCGAGACAACGTGAACAAGATGGACCTGGATCTCACACGACGGCCACAAACGAGCTTCACTGGCCCGCGAGTCGAAGCCAGTAAACGGGCGGCTCAAGACACCGGCAGATCCGACTCGAATATTGGCGGTGGTGAACGAGCAGCATCGGCAAATCCGAGTCATCCTCTACACTCTGTGCGCGTCTCCGGTATATCCCACGTATCGTACACAGTACAGTACATATACACCGAACTTTACTACGTTCTAGCACCACGACCCCCCGAGTCCGTCAGGTCAAGCCTTCTTCTCCCTCGCCACAATGGCTCGATCAATCCCACTCCACCATCTCACCCCCCACTGCACAACCCCCGGCATAACCCCGAGCACGGGTACACACTTGGCGTAGAACGGCATCCGAATCACCCCGCCATCGCCTCTCTCCACCCAGCGTAAAATCTCCTTGGCCACGTCTTTGGCCTCCAGCACGGGCCCGAAGAAGTTCGCGTACCATGGCACCCGCGTGATGTCGGAGAACAATTGCGTGGAGAGGATGCCCGGCTCGACCAGCAGGGTTTTGACGCGGGAGAAGACGCCCGAGTCCGGATGCGTCAGCAGTTCATGGTAGAGCGTATTGTGGAGGGAAGAGATGGCGGCCTTTGAGCACGAGTAGTCGGCCAGGCGGGAGGGCGAGAGATGAGCCAGGATGGACGAGATGGTGATCACATGTGCCCCCTGGGGCGAGGAGATCAGGTACGGCAGAATTACCGAGAGGGTCGTGAAGTGGGAGAGCGTATTTGTCGTGACGGTCTTGGTAGCCTGTCGGGACGAGAGAGTCGCGACATTGTCGGCGGTCGGAACCAGAGGGAGGCCGGTAACTGAACCCGCAGCATTGTTGATAAGGATCGTAGGCGGACCGAGCTGTTGGTTGGGTATTCGTTAGTGATGTACATAATGCCCAGTTGCATTACCACCACAACTACCACCACCACCACAGACCAAGATCAAGGGAGAAATCCATGTAGAAATCGACTTTGAAAAAGTTGGCAAAAAAAAGGGGACATTTCCTTACCTCCTGCACAACCCTCTCCACCGCTCCCCTGACTTGCACCTCATCGGCAACATCGACGCGCTCCCACAGGAAATCCCACCTCTCCATCTCCTCCCTGGCGCCCTCATCCACCTCGCGCACATCCAGCACCGCGACCTTGCCGCCCTTCCTCAAGACCATCTCGGCCAACGTGCGGCCTAACCCCTGCGCCCCGCCCGTGATCACCACGACCTCGTCCTCCCAGTTGACGGCGCGGTGCTTGCCGTACGTGACCCGGTGGTTCAGCCAGAGGGACAGCTCCACGACGGCCAGCCCTGCCGTGTAATACAGCGTGTAGAACGCCAGCGGGGTCTTGTGCTTGTGGATCGACGCCAGACACAGGTAGAAGACCAGCGTGATCCACGGGTGGAAGATCGAGTTGGCCAGGATCAGCAGCAGCAGGTCGAGCGTCACGTGTTTGTACCATGGCTTCGGCGTCAGGTGGGCGGTCGAAGTCGCCGACGGGAGTTTCGACGTCGAGGGTTTGAGGACCATTGCTCCCTGTGGGTTGGAGGTGGGGTGGGGGAATCAATACGGAGTATGAGGTATCCGGGGAAGATATCTTCTTAAAATCAACTCTAGCGATGTGCCGGCGGAGCTGGCTCTCTTGCAATCGTTACCTTTGAGCTGAGAGATGTCAATGTGAAATGCCAGCAAGGTTTATCGGTCGGAGTGGAGTGGGGTGGATTGGATTGCAGTGGAATGGATGACGCGGATGGACAATATAGCTACGAGGACTGGGACCGGCCAGACTCGAAGAAGGGGATATACTCGGTATCTACGGAGTACAGTCTAGATGATGTACTGGTGAAAAACCAAACTTCAGAAGGCCAAGGGATGCGGGAGGTGGCAGCAGCTGGTACCTACAACACCAGGGGGCGTCTGCGCAGCCAATCAGCAGCCTCGAATCTGTGACGGAGATGAAACACCAAGCGAGAACCAGTCAGTGACAGAGGACCGCGGCAGGGGAAACATTGTAGTACCGACACTTGGAGTGAATCCACGATGGTCATAACCATGTCTGCATGTTCAAGGATGATGAGCTTCCTATCTCTATGATGGATGATGTGTGTGCTCTGGACTGTCTATCCATCCGCCGCTCTTTTGTCGTCGTGCGGAAAGTAAAAGTTGTGCTAAAGACGCCTGATAAATAAGAGTACACTTGAAGGAAGGAAAAAAAGTCTTCCTTCCCTGCCTTGCGGCACACGTCTCTGAAAGACCTCGCGCTGACGTCGAATTTTCCTTCATTGATGCCCAATAAACGTGGTAACATGCTCGAAAGTCGTGTAATTCGTGCCGTCATGGCAGGATGCGCGGTTGATAATACAGTTGCAGAATCGTTGACCTCCTTCAATTTTGAGACTTCTAAGCCGATGGCACAGTTGAGTCGCTTTGGCTGTCTGCGAGCCATCAGCAGTTTGTAGTCATACTTCCGCCCCAGAGCCTCGGAAGCTCGTCGAGCAAACCCTCTTCATCCCCCATGCCGGCCTCGTGTGGGGTGTGACCACAACTGGCGGTGGCAATCTGTGGACCAGTACTTGTCTTGTACCCCATCATGCCTCCTCCACCCCATTCGTACTCGTCCTCTTCGACGTTGAATTCGGCACCCTCTCTTGCGCAACCGTTCCCACCCTTCGAGATAGTAGCCAGGTCCTGCAGTTGTCGCGGATCAAATTGGAAGCCGAGCTTTCGGGGAATTGGCATAATGTTAGGGTCCTCATCCCTTGGACGTATGTCGTCGTCAACATCGGGGTACAGTGTGCTAGGTACGCGAATGATGGTATTGTCCTTGATCGGACTGTCACTGAATTCCACCCAAAGCTCGGAGAAATCAGTTCCAGGCGGATGAGAAGGCTGATTCATATCTTCACCAACTTCGGCGTCTGCCTTGCGAGGGCTTGGTTTGGACAGGGTCATCTCATGAGGCGGTAGTGTTTCGACAGGATTCTGAGGCATAATCAGTGCCTGAATCTCTTCGTGGGCCGGTGCTGCCGAACCGCTCGCATGTGCTCGCGAGTAGAAAAAGTTGTTGGTGTCGGCGTCGCTGCTGGATGGGCTCATGTGCTTCTTGAAGAACACCAAACGCTGCACACGAAGAAAGTCAATATCTGGGACACGGTCATTGGCTGGCGGCGTAGTGGGATCTCTGTCGGATACAGTATCTTGAGACGGATGGCTATCGGACAAAGGAACAGCCTTGGGCGACTGTCCTGTTTGAGTGGAGCTTGAACGGGCCAAAGAGGGACTGCGTTGAAGTGGAAGACAATTCTTTGCAGCGGTCGCGGCTTGATTTGATGACTCGTGGGATACTGTCGTGTTCGCATGCTGGACCGATCTGGAACATGAAGCTGGCTCTTCCAATGGATCTGCTAGGAGCTGTGCGGCAGCATGCTTGGACGAGCTGTGCGGTCGCTCAGCGGCAGTTAGAGTGTACCGGTAATAGCGCCGCAGGAGTCCATTCAGCATCTCTAGCTCTGCCCATGTCATCTCTGGTCTGTAAGGAAACTCTGCATCGAGTTTTCTTGACGCGCGCTTTACGTCCTCGGGCTTGAAGGTCGCGTCGAGGATGCGCCTATCCCGCCGAAGAAGCCACTTCCCACCTCTGGTGGTGTGGTCCCAGGGAATTATTGCGCCCACCGTACGTGCACCAATTTGAGAGTCTGGAAGCTTCTCTTGTGCGCTTGCTATCGTAGTCTTGCTTCGCTCATCATTGTTGACACCGCACGGTGCGGCAGCTGCGGTCACTTCCTCTATCTTGGACAGATACGGGGTCTTGGCTTGAGAACAAATCGTGTTTGCGGATGACACGACCACATTGCTTTCGCTTGGATTGGGTAGGCTGGTGTCATTTGTCATGCTGTTGCCTTTCTTAGCGTTGTTTGCTGGCCAAGGGGGTCTTTCAAGTGCTATTGGCCGATATCGGTGGCGGTATGATTTCCCAATGTAAGGGCTGGGTCGCCTGCTGTCGTAGGGACACTGCTCGTCCAGCTCGCGATAAGAATCGGTGCTAAATCGGATTGTGGCGCCATTTCTTCTCTTCATGTCTCTCCAGTGTAGCCAACGTCCGTCTTGTGTCTCAATGTCCCATGGGATAGGGTTTCCGTCGCGGTCAAAACCATTGGCTCCAAGGACTTCTGCTCTGGAGGTGAGTCCCTCATTCCGCCTCTTCGGTTCGTCTTTGGTTTCTGCTCTGAGAGTCGCAGCACTCTCTTTGTTCGTTTCGCTTGTTTGACTGATTCGGTTGTCATCGTCGTCTTCGTCACTGTCAGCCGAGACTTGCCTCCGTCGCCAATTTCTGGACGTCTGCAACTGCTTCCTGTCCTGCACCGGTGGTGTCGCGGTCAGCTTGGACTCCGGCAATTCGCCTCGGCTCTTGCAAGGGGAATAGTTTTGAGCTTTGCCCTGCTCGAATTTTCCCCACGTACCATCAGTTGCGCGCAGTTCGGCGTCCTCAGTATTCCCCTGCTTGAGCATTGCTGCCTCCTTGGCTTCCGCTTCCTGCCTCATTTGCATTTGCCGTCGTCTGTGATGGTCCAAGTCCTTCCTCAGGGTATCGACGTGATCTGTGACGGGGCTGAGGAATTCTTCAGCTGGAATCTCCTCGTCTGTGCCAATCTTCTCGATGATGCTCCACGCACGACGAAACTCATCACGAATGGCGACAACACCGTGGTGACCGACAGTGCGGGCGATGTTGTGGTCAACCTCGAAAGGATCCTCGATTGCAAGCAGATACCGGTTGCGGACTGACGTGTTCTGACGCTGTTGCCATTTGGCCTCGGTCCAGCCTTTCGCTTGCTTGGAAACAATTCCACCCTTAGTTCTGATAGAGATGACATCCCGAGTCCAATGAAATCCCTGGTTAGTGCCATAGTATTGGAAGAAGCCTCTCAGCAACTGGCCGGCAGACTCTCGGTTCCTGTTGGCCGCCATTTCTCGCTGGATATCTTGGAGGCCCTGATGATCTTGGACGAAACGGACGTCGAACCCCTCAAACAACTCGATTTGTCTGCTTGGGTCCCAGGAGTCCTCAATCTTCGCCAGATGCTGTAGATTGGGGATGACCGGTGGACTGGCAACATTCATCAAATAGTGCAGCACCATCAGGACCCAGCCGTAGCTAGACAACGTGCCACGGTATGGAGTGTTGATATCTCTGAGCTTGGCCCAAATCTTGACAAAAACTCCGATCTCCTTGACACGAGGATCGAAGCTGTGGTAAACCCGCAGCAGGGCCGAGTTATGGAGGGCAACGAAGTTGGAGAAGTTGATGTCACACTGGATGCCACAGTCGTGGGTGAACTCCAGACCTGCATTGCCACGATTGCCTCGCTTTGCTGGTGCTGTCTTAGTGCTCAAGGAGAGGTCTGTCACAGCTTGGTCAATCACGTCAAGTTCTGCAGGAAGGACTTGGGGTTCTTGAACAGCCTCTTGAGTTGCACCAATATGGTCAATGGTCTTTTCCCACTCGGCACGTTCTTTGCGCAGGTTTTCGAGGAGTTCTTGTGTCGGACTCTGGCAAATGCGTAGGATCGGTACACGAGTTTGAGTGAGGAGCCGGGCGCCATACTCGTGATCCAGAAAGGCTTTCTCCAGGATGCGTTGAACCTCAGCCTTGAAACCATGTTGTCCTTCCACATGGTCGGATGCGGGTGCGTGATCGCCATCAGGTCGAACAGTCGGTTCCGTTCCCTTGCCTTCCGGTACATCGTAATCAGGCAAAGAGAGCAGAAGATCCATGTCGCAATTCTTCAGTGCAAAGCCATTGGCAAGACTACCGTAACACTTCAACTTGACTTGCTCGAGCTGCAGACCCGGGTACTTGGCACCAACTGCATTCCTGGCAACCTCCTCCAGGCCGAGTCGGAAACTCTCTTTGACGTCTTTCTCCTCCTGGGTGAACCGGAACTCGTCATAAGCCTTTTTGCCGATGCCAGTGAGATAGTCAGCTTGCTTCATGATGAGGTGTCGGCTGGCTCGTGGCTGCTGGGCGGTCCCGTGATGCATGCCACCATTGTGGTTATAGAGCTGACCATACCGTTGGGGCGGTCGCACATTGGTGTTGAACTGTGCTGAATTGGGAGGTTGGGACGACTGCTGTGGATTCTGCTGCGGCCGGTGCTGCTGAGCACTGAAGTAGCGGCCACCTCGACGATTGCCTCTTGCGCGTTCTTGATACTCTCGAGGAGTGCCATGGCGCGCATTATCGAAGGTTGGGGGCTGAGAATCTTGTAGATGTCGAGGTTCTGTCTGATAAGGAACACCAACTCCGGGCGCGGGTTGCGGGTGAGATCCAAGAGGAGGAAATGACTCGGAAGCCATACTGAAAGAGGCCGCGCCTGGTTGTGTTTGAGGGTAATGTGACTGTTGTGACTGAGACCAGGCAGATCTGTATCTGCCTTGATCGCGGCCTCTAGCACGGTTGCCTCTCCCTCGACCTGCACCTTGGTGAGAGATGTCGTTCAGTGAACCCAGTGGGTGACTGGGCAAGCCAGACCAGTTGCTAGCAGAGTCCATGGCATCTAAGACAAAGTGCGGAGAGAGTTGGGAGGTTGTGAAAACGGAGTGTCAGTTCCGTGAAAGATAATATGAACGGCAGGAAAAGGGCTCTTGCGCGCTTATTGGTGAAGGGACAAGTAGGAACGTCATTAGAGTGACAGTGACAGTAAGAAGAATTGAAATGGACTTCAATAGCTGAATAACGAGTGAAGCGCGGCTGTTCAGCAGAAAGGATCTGGTCAGTGAAGAACAAGTGAAGTTGAATTATTGCGGGGCATGGCAAGAATGACGGCAGTGCCGGCGCCTACTGTGTATTTACTCATAGGCGTGCCTGGAGCCTGGGTGTCTCTCCCGTGACTCCTCAGTCAATAGCCGCCCTGCTTGGCAACCACGCAGTTCCCTGGCCGATCTTGAGGAAGACGCCAGCTCACGCCCGGCTTGCTCTACTGCGACTTTATTTCATGTCGTCGTCGATGATGCCAGCGGGTTGAAGCCGCCTAGACGCCTTCGGAATCGCAACCACGCAACATTACATTGTTTCATTGTCTTCCTATTCATACGTCCGCACGCCACTTTCCTCTCCAGAGTCCTACATATCCATCAAATGCCCTTACGGGATAGCCTTAGCCGACGATGAATCCAGGTTCCGCCCCGAATGGCGGACCTGCCAACAAGCCAGTGGTCAAACGGAAGAAACCAGCAGCTGATCCGTTCTTCAAGGGCCCGAAAGTAAAAGCTGCTGCCACCAAATATCCACCGGCCGGGCGCGAGAATGGCCACCCTGCTCCACCAACGGTCAATGGCCAGCCGAAACCTCAGATTCCTGCCATCCTAGCTCGTCCACGACCACCCTCTCCATCGAGACCACCTGTCCCCGAGCGCGAGCGCGTCAGTGGCTTCACCGACCCCCGGGTGACCGCTGAAGGAATCCCCTACCGAGACTACAGACTGGTGACAACAAAGAAAGATCTGCTCAATGGCCTGAGATACCACATTCTTCAGCTGGCCGGCGAAAAGCCAATAGATATCCGCAATGAGGCCGAGTTTGCGAAACCGGCTAGACTCCACAGACGCGACCCTCGCGCACCTCTACACGGCCATCATGAGAAGAAGGAGGAGGACGATCAACTGGACTCCAGGGATGGGCTGGACGCAGCAGAGCGAGAAGAACTCAATCGACGCAAAGAAGCGCGGCAGAAAGAACGCGAGGCCAACCTGGCCCAGATAGCTCCGTCACAGAACGCTGGAAAGCGGACCAACTTCAAAAAGAAGACCCAGCAGGTGTTTAAGTCCGAGTTCTCTGCCGAGCAGAAGCGCCGGATACAGACAAACTACGAAGAGAAGCTGCCCTGGCATTTGGAAGATTTTGACAACAAGCATTGCCTCATTGGCCACCATCAACCAGGCTCTAGGGACTCCAATGCGGCTTTCGTGTACGAGCCCACAGTTGATGCTTCTACGGGTAAATTTCGTCTAATTCCCATCGAAAAGATCTACCAGTTCAAGCCAAAACGCGACGATTTGCAAAAGATGACAATCGAAGAAGTCGAAGCCGCGATGAAGAAGGGTGGGTCTGACCCAGAGTGGTTGGTGCGTTCTCGAGAGGCCCGCATACAGGAACAGTTGAAGGAGCGCGCTGCAAAGGAGAGTAGAGGTCTCTTCGTAGGTGCTTCTAAGACCACTGCGTTCGCTGGGAGGACTGGCGAAGAAGCCGATCTCGACTTTGAAGAAGATTTCGCCGATGATGAGGAAGGAGACCTATTTATAGACAAGGATGAGGATCAAAAACTCGCCGACGCCCGCATCAAAGAAGACCAACTGCAAGCCAATTTTCTCGACTTCAAGGATGTTACCGAATATGACGAAGCGGAGGCTCGGGAAAAGCGAGAGGCCGAAGCTAAGAAGAAAAACTTCAGAGAACTGAGGAAGGCCCTTGAGAGACGGGAGCGGAACTACAACCATGGGAGCGAGTCGGAATACGAATCAACGGTAAGGTTGCAATCCTCCTCCCGCCACTTCTTGTATGCTGACAGGTTACACGTAGACCGACACAGATGAGGAAGAGGAAAGCCTTCAGCGTGAGCGCCTGGCCAACAAGCAGAAGGAAGAAGACGAAGCCAAAAAGTCCAATTTACCGTCCTCGGGCACGAACACGCCCTCAGGTCGAAAGGAGAAACGGGATACCGACCGTGAAGATGGTGGCATGAAGAAGTCAAGCTCGTCTCGTAGCCTGAAACGTCCTGCATCTCCGAATGCATCTGACGCGTCCGGCACCGACGCCTCGGTCAGAAAGAAGAAGCTCAAATCGAGACACCTTTCTTCTGCGCAGCCTACACCCGGTCATTCCAGACCAGGCTCTCCTGTCAACGTGCCAAGCTCGTCTGCGCCGGCAGGAACCCTCGACTCATTGGCGGCGAAGATACGCAGACGTGCAGGTGCGGGAAGCCCTGCAGGATCAGACACAGAAACAGACGGGGCAGCCATGTCCGATGCTTCTCGAGCACGGCGCATCAAGCTCAATGTTGGCGGCTCTCCGCCAGCACCGTCTTCACGTGCGGGCTCGCCGGCCCCAACTCTTGCCACAGCTCCTCGGCCGATTGCCTTCCCCTCAGAGCAGGATATTAGGAATGCGATTCCCCCTGAAGGCATCTCGGTCAGGGACCTCATTCGCAAGATTCCGCACCCGCCAGAGAGGAAGACAGAGTTCGTCAACTTGGTTAAAGCGATCACCCGTCTGGACAAGGACCGGGGTCTCTTGTTGCCGAAGTAGTGCTCGGCGACAGGCTCACCCACGTAGAGCGGTGTGACCTGGGAGTCCCGTCCGGGAGGTTGGGATATCGGGCGCACTGCGCCACTGCGGACGCGGAAGCTGTGCCTCGTAAGAGAAAAAATCACAGAGGAAGAAGAAAAGGAAGACGAAGGTTGTTGCCAGACCTTGCGGCTGCTGCATCTGCCATGGTTGCCACAGATTCACCTGCAGGGCATGCAACACTGGCAGCGCAGAGAGACATTTCTCTCCACCAGTCGACAAGCCAGCGGAATCCTTTGAACCAGATGCTTTGGCTGTCATTCGAGTGGAAGACGCTGGCGAGATTGCGCTTCAAGTGTACATAAAGTCTGCGGCTGGATCCTCACTGGACTTCCTGGACAACTGCGCACCAGAGGCATGACTCGGCGCAGACAATGCAACAGTTGTATACAGAGCATCATGCCGCAGCGTTAGATTACCATGGCGGAACCATTGGAGCCCGACTTTGCCCTGGCCCAGCGCACGAGCATGTCAAGCTCGCAGGGTTCTTACACACACACCACGATGATGCATACTGTCGACCGCATGACGCAGCTTTTGTGGCCAAGACCGGGAATGGGTGAGGGAAGAGGCGAGGATGGTCCGGTAGATGGATGGTGCTGGCCCGAGCAGGCATCGCGCTGCAAACAACAACTGACTGGCACTAGCCTCGACGAGTCGGGCGAGAGAGTTCAGCTGGTCGTGCCGATACTTTTACTCTGCTTTGTGCGCTATGTGCTGGGGTGATGTGGTGTGGTGTGGTGTACTGTATCGTATGGCGCGTGGACAAAAGGGTGTATACCGCAGCCGCAGACGCATCAGCAATAAGCATTGAAGCAATTTCACCGCTATATCGAACAATCTGAAGAACTCTTCTCTTCTCTGCTTTTCGCTAGGTCATTATGTCGCTAAGGCCAGGTCAGAAGCTCGCTCGCTATATCCAATCTTACAATCTTTTTGTGCACAATGAAGGCAGTAACAGCGAAATGCAAGGTCCGCTCCGTCGCCCTTCCGCCATCCAGCCACCTCTCCGCCTTATCAATCCAGCCGAATGAATTCCCCAGCACTCTCTCACCGAAGATCGAAGTGTCCAAATGCATGGAAGGTCTCAGCTAGCGGTATACCGCCCACTCACCAACTTCGCCCTCCCGGGAACGACCTCCCAGGCTTTCTTTCCAGCACCATCGTCGTCCCCGCCGTCCGCAAACGGATCATCCTCCCGCGCAACCTCCGCCAGCCGCTCAACGGCTATTCCACTGGCCGTGCGCCCAGCAATTTCAAACCTAAAGTCGACGGCTCCTTTCCTAGCCACTCCGTGGGTAATGAAGCGCACCAACAGGCGTTCCTGTTCAGGCTTGATGACAAATTCAGGCAATCGCCACACCACGCTGGATGTTTTGCGCCGGAAGGACGCGCCAGCCGTCGGAGCCATCATTGCAGATTGGGCGCGGGGGACCGTTGGATCGGAGATGTCGAGGCCGAGGTTAATGGTGACGTTTTTCAAGGTGAGTGGTTCGGATCCGAAGACTGGGTTGAGAGAGTATAGGACGATGACGCTGACCTGGCCGTCGATGATCTGCCACGCTGGTGTCACAAGGATGGGCGAGTATTGAGCGAGGGTTGCCTCTTCCATGTGGAGTTGATATTTGAGGCAGATCATTGGTGTTGGACGACGGAGCTGTGTGGTCGTTACTATGTAGCTGCCCGCTTGCTCTTCCGTCTGCCGGTCAGTAGGCTTGGTTTGTTGGAGAAAGATGGGATTCGCGGCGACTTTGTCGAGGAGTTCGAAACGCTGGATGCGGATGGTCTCAGTGTTGCTATTTTGTGAAGCTGTCGGATTGAAGGCTAGTGCGATTTCTCCCAGCACGAAGGACTTCGATATGCCGGACTCCGTGAATGTGCTGTGGACGGTTTCTATGACACTGGCGGAGAGACCTGGGTCGTGGAGGTCGGGGTGTTGAGTCGGGCCGGCGAGGCTTCGGGAGGAGGTCATCGATGCCGTATCGGAGCCGACGTGGTCGTCCTGCAGCGCCGCAATTGGCGGAGGTCGCTGAAGGGGAGACGCGAGCGTTTTTTCCGCTGAAGTCACGTTCTCTGGGATAGTGACCGGTGGAGGAGATCGTGTTATTTGTGGCAAGGCGTCTGTGCTACTAGGCACGTACATTGTATTTCGCACGTCTCGGCGTCCTCGAACACTACCTTGGACACGATTAATGCCGGCGTTTTGTGCCTGTGAGCGGAGTTGGTTGGCCATGTTGGTCATTGCTTGCTCTGCTTCCGTTTGGTCTTCTTCGATGGGTTTGTCCCGAATCATGAAGTTTCGGGCTGATTCCTCGGCAGGGGGAGAAGCGAAGGCTGATGCTTCCGAGAAAGCCTGCTGTGCCTGGGTGATCGAATCATTCGTGTCGGCTACGGCGGCTTGATTCAAGGCCATCTGCTGGTATGGGTTGTTGCTGGCTTGAGCAGATGGCGGGCTGATTGTGTCCGCTAGCCCAGGTTGATACGAAGTGCCGGTCGGATGTGCCTCCAGGGGATTTGGAGCCTGGCTAATGCCATTTGTCTGCGGGACAGGGAGTGGAGGCTCGGGTAAATCTCGAACAGGTTGCTCATATCGTCGATTCTGCGAAATCGAGGTCACTGGTCGCTCTTGAGTTGCTGTTGGAGTGAGATCCTGTCCCGACTCGTCCAAATCCTGAAAACTGCGGGACGAGTCGCCTCTTCTAAACGGCACAAATCTCGTCCGTCGTTTCTCTTCGGTTGAAGAAGGGACAGGAGGGGCAGTGCTCTTGCGTCTGTTCATTACGGTGCCGAGTCGCTTGAGACCGCCGAGCTTGCTCTTCTCCTTTTGTGGCGGCACGTCGGGCACTATAACATGTCAGAGATCCCGGTGCGACTCACGAGGGTGACTTACAAGGAGCTAGCCTGCCCTGTCCAGCGAAAGAGTTCGAACGTAGACTGTTGCTGTCAGTTGTACCTCGTGGTGGAGGAGGTGTCGGCGGGGCACGCAGTGAACTGGTCGGTCGGCCACCAGTGCCGGCGGTAGCTGAACTCAGCCTTCGCAACAGGCCGCCTCCTCCGCCAGTAGTTGCTCTTGCAGCGAATGTTTTGATCTCGTCGGCGGTCTCCACGTTGAGGAGTGCGCCTAGGCATGACTCAGCGCTGACTTTGTTCTTCTCGATCGAGTCCACCTCGTGGGTCTGGAACTGTGTGAGAACGTCCCGGAGGTGATTGACCCGCGACTCATCGACAACCTGCAGTTGTTCAAAGACGTACGGCGCCTGTGATTCCCATTGTCGTGAGGCATCTTCCACAGTCGAACTTGCAGTATCCGCACGTCGGCCACCTTTTGCAGCTTTCTTTTGTGCACCAGATAACTCTTTCGCGATGTGGCCCAGGCTCACCTGTGCTGTGCTTAGATCCTTGAAGCCTCTGTTCCGAGATGCCCAGGTCCGCAAAGGTGTCTCGACATCAGTCTCAATTTTCATTGCCAGCGTCTCGTGGGAGGCTGCTAAATTCTCGGTGCCGGAGATGATCCTCTGCCAGGGCATTTGGAAGATGCTGCGCTCGCTTTAGCAACGCCAAATCGCAAGAAAAAGACAATTCCTACCCTAGAGCGGCAGCCCCATCTTGTTGGGGACGTCGCGCAAGCTTCCGCAAGCTGGCAACATATACTTCCTCAATCTTCCGACGCTCCTGGTCGACTGTCAACTTCTTGTTTAATGTGTTACACGGACGTGTCTGACCTGAAGCCAATCGGCGATGTCGCTATTGATCTTGGTTATGAGGGTGACGCGATCATGGAGGATGTGGATTGCTTGCTCTGGTTGCAATGAAGCCTGGCGCAAACATCAGTCAGTCTTCAATCGGAGGTTCGCGGCTTCTGCGCAGCAGGTCTTACAAGGAGATTTAAATACTCGGTCCGCTGGAGGTCATTGTTTGCCATGGTGAAGATGTTATCCAAGCATTAGGCAAGAATCGTGAAGCGAATTAACAAAGACTATCTGACGGACAATTGGCGTTGGCTCCACTGCGAGGAATTGAAGATGATCTCGAGACGAAGGTCAGTACGAGTAGAGAGAATGGTTCTGGAAGGTCTTGGGCTTCGGTGGTCGGCGGGCCGGGATTACGTAGCGCCAGTGAGCTGCAAATTCATTGTTGTGATTGTCCAATCCCGACACGGCAACAATGTGACTATTACTATCCTCTCCACTGGGGTCAGCTTGAAAGCTTGTGCAGTTTTAAAGGTGGCATGCTGGCTTGATCTTGGAGACAAGGCACTGCAGGGCATGTTGACTGCACCCTCTCGCTCTGCTAATGACGATGCCCTGACACCGTCAATGTCTGTCTCTGCCTGCAGGATGGTGGATGCTGACATCAAGAACAAATTGCTATCTTCACGCTCTGGTCATTGACGTGGGATCCAATTACCACAGAAGTGCGACAGTCGTTGGCGGTTCACTTCAATTCCCGTCAACATGCCTGTCGATGTCAGTTTCTCTGAGAGGCTGAGCCGCATCTTCCAGCTGTAAGAGTCCTGGTCGTCGGCGTTGACTTCGTATTGCTGAGTCATGCTAGGACAAATGCTTTCGTGTCAGCTGGCAACAACACAGATGTTGCGCGAAACAACGCAAAGGAATTAGAGGAAGAGATTCTGGGCTCGGCTACTTCCATAGTGAGCAGGCCTCGGATACTGTCTATCATCCGCTGCTGACCTGATTAGGAAGAATATCAGCTAAAGCTGGACGACGCTGTAACTGCAATTCTCTCAGTAGAAACGCCGCCCGCGCAGGCGGAAGAAACCACAGACGTAGATGAGCTGTTCAACACTGAGGGTCCCACCTTTGGAGCATATTGCTATGCAACATTTCATGCCGACGGCCTCATGTCGACGGTCTTTAAGGCGAAACCAATGAATGAAGCCGCTCCTGTCCGTGTTGTTGCGCTCAAAGTCACTCACCCGGCGATGATGGGGCCGCCACATAATTCCATTAGGGAGGCCCGACTCCTGGTCAAAGCTCGCCACGAACACGTCGTTCCCCTCTTAGACACCATTCACCAGCCCGGAGATTGCTTCATACTCGTCTTCCCCTTTCTGAGGCAGGATCTGGAGAACCTGCTGAGATCGGGCAGATTGGACAAGCGGCAGGCCGGCATGGTCTTCGATGCGCTCTTCAGTGCTTTAGAGCACATACACTCGCTGGGCATGATTCATAGAGACATCAAGCCGTCCAACATTTTACTGGAGACGATGAATGGGCCTGTCTACTTGATCGATTTCGGTATTACTTGGTCTGCTGACGACAAGGACTCTGAACCAGCGACCTCCAAGATCACCGACGTTGGCACAACTTGCTATCGCCCTCCAGAGATCCTGTTCGGCAACAAGAGCTATGACACATCGCTAGATATGTGGGCTGCTGGTTGTGTCGTGGCGGAAATGGCGAGAGTTGGCCACCGACCAATCTTCGATGCTGGCGAGGTAGGAAGTGAATTGGCCTTGATCAAATCAATCTTTACCACCCTCGGAACTCCCAACGAGGAGACGTGGCCGTCTTCACGGGCATGTCCTGACTGGGGCAAGATGCGCTTTCAGCAGTTTCCCCCGAAACCGTGGAAGGATTTCCTCCCTGGAGCGTCGGAAGCAGCAATCGATTTTGTCTCGCAAACCGTGTGCTATGAGATGACAAGGAGGCTGACTGCCAGCGAGGCTCTCAAGCACGAACTGAGGACGGTGATTCGGGCAGCTTGAGCATCAGATATGATGTATCCGGAGGATTGCATATTGATGCGCTCAGTGATCACACTGGCTGCAGTAGTCCACGTTGTTCTGACAGCTGTCATCCAAGAATAGTCTCTTTCCCCATCACCTGCGGAAGGCTTACAACATGGTCGCACACCATGACTGTTGATTCCCTGGGACTTGCCGAGTCACCGTGCACAGTGCAGTATCCTGTGCTGCAGCGTGGACCAATAGAGCAAAATGTTTCCTCCGAGCATCAAGAGTAGTGCCGCACAACTCATCAACAGCGTCTGGTCCTCGGCATCAGATGAAGATACTCAGGATGACGTGAGGATATATATCTTTATCGCGCAATGGGTGAGGTGAGGTTATTTGCTCGCCAAGTACTTGTCAAGGAAGACTATCTTCAAAGTCAAGGTGCAAAGCCTGAAGGGCAAATTCGCTTTGCGTACGAGTAGGATTGCCCCGCCTACCCGAGTCAATCCACCACCACACGGGACATTCTTGGGCACAACTCAGGTTACGAGACGCAGAAAATTGTGGTCGCACCGCTGACATGCTCTTCCCATACCTCAGATTGCTGATGCCGTTTCGTAGCGTAGCCGTCCTAGACCTGCTGCATGCACATGTGCAACTCTTCAGGCTTGCCGCTGCACACATCCGCGCGTCAGATGTCAATGAGGTGGAAGAAAGGAGCAATCTCTCTTATCCGCCGCTAAGCTGCAGGTACAGGTGGCACCTAAGCCGCATCGAGGGGTGGGCGTCAGGTGGCTTCCATCTAAATCCAGGCACGCCAATGGAATTCGGCAGAGGCCCCTGCGCGTAAACGCCACAATGAGCCTGATCTTTCCGCCCTTGCTTGAGGATGGTGCAGAGGGCAGCTGTTTCGCGCTTCTCGTTCGTCCTTGCAATCGCGACCGCATCCACAGCTTTGGCCTGATCCTCAGTCTCACATCCTAGCAGCCACTTTCCCTCTCATCTTACCAGGAAGTGAGCATCGCGTCACTACCACCCTCACAATACTCGTACTCCTTCTCTTTCTTCCTTTCTTGCGCACCTTCTGCTCGAAGCTCATCGACTGTGCGGCCACTGGTTTTCTTCCCTTCTTCACCCTCCCATTCAGCCTATTGTTCACCGAGTGTGAATTGTCGCCCTTCTTTTATCGACAATTCATCACTAGCCACTCCTTTTACACCACCACCCCCTCACAATCAATTCGAGATCGCTTCGAGATCAATTTCTTCGTGAAACGATCCAGCAGCGCTGTGATACACTCTCGCGGTTCTCAAATACCACCTTCAGCTACAGGATTGCAGCCTTTCTTCTACCGACTGCAAAAAGAGCTCGATACCAACTGCTCGATTGCAGCGATACACCCTCCGATCTGACGCCATCCGACATGGACCTTACGCATATGAACTTCCATGACAAGATGGTGGAATTGGCTAGACGCCAAGATGAGGTCGCTCTCACCACCGTAGATGGCACTGTCTACTCGATCGCATACGTGACGGCAACACCGACCTTTACCGGCGTAATTGGAGGTTATACTACCCTGACTGGCGACGACTCTTCTCCCACAGAAGCCCCTGCTCAAGTCACCACTACCGACTCGGCCACAGCAGTCGCTACCGTTTCTTCCTCGCCCACTGTAGAATCCTCCGCCGAGACTACACCGACTTCTGCATCCTTGATCGCGCCCACCACCCTGGTTTCCACTACTTCTGCTGGCATCATTGGGAGCACCAACACAGGCTCTGTGGCTGCTGCTTCTGCTTCGGCCAGTTCCTCGGCAGATTCCACAAGTTCGTCGAGCAGTGGTCTCTCAACGGGTGCAAAGGCTGGCCTTGCCATTGGTATCATAGCGATCGTCGGTCTTTTCGCCGTCTTCCTTTTATGGTTACTCGGAAAGAAGAAGCGCCAGATCGAGGCAAACACCGGATCAGACAACGAGAAATATGATCCTCCTGCAGGCGTGAACAGCACCGAGATGGCCACAAGAAGCCCACCCATCAGCGCAACAGCCCCACGTATAAGCCTGCGACCCGTATCTCGAATGTTGCCAGAGTTCGTGGGAGCGTCATCTAAGAGCAGACTCAGCGCAGGGAACATGCTCACCACCATTGGAGAATCGGATTCTACTTCAACTCGCAAGACACCATCTCCTCAACCGCGTGGTCCAAGCCCAACCCCAGCTCGAGGTCTTGGTCTGGCTGCAGCAACTCAAAGCTCCCAGGACAACAATCCGAACAATCCTTTTGCCGACCCTCAGAATCCCTTTGCTGACCCCGAGAAACTGTCAATTCAAGCGCCTGCGCCGCTCGCTCTCGCGCCCTCTGCAGCTAGATCACCCCCTGTTGCTCCTGTCGCTTCCGGGGCTATTGGCGACGCGGGTGCTCTCAACGCTCCTGCTGCTACCACCAAGCCGACGCCGACGCCTGCTCCGATGCCGGCTCCTGCTCAAGCAGCTGTGCCAGTTCCAGCTCCAGTCCAAGCTCCAGCTCCTGTCATGATGCCAGCGGCAGTCCCAGCGCCGGTCCCTGCTCCTCAGCTCGCACAACAAGTCACCGCATCTCCGGCCTCTTCCGCGCCTGCGTCGCCAGCTCTTGTCGCTGCGGCTGGCCAAGGCTCCGAAGCTCCTCGTCCCGACGCTTCTCAGGGTAACGTCTACCGTGTTCTCATGGATTTTGCACCTTCGATGGAAGACGAATTGGAGTTGAAGAGTGGTCAACTTGTCCGTATGCTTCATGAATACGATGATGGTTGGGTAAGTAGCCGGCCGACGTGCTTTGGCGTCACATGACTGATCATTTTCCAGGCACTGTGCATCCGACTTGACCGATCTCAGCAAGGTGTCGTCCCCAGAACATGCCTGGCCGCGAAACCCTCGAAGCCTAAGCCCTCTCACCTGAACCAGTATGCTCGACCTACGCCCGGCGGTCCAGGATCTCGTCCGATGTCCCCAGCTGGCGGCCCACAGCGCCCAATGAGCCCTGCAGGACGATCCATGAGCCCTATGGGTAGGCCGATGAGCCCTGCGGGCAGACCAATGAGTCCTGCTGGAATGCGAAGACCAATGAGCCCAGGCTTCAACCAAGCACCAAGAGGAATGTCCCCTGGACCAAGAGCCGGACCCTCAGGTAGAAGTATGTCGCCAGGACCAAGAGCAGGACCGAGAGCCGGACCACCAGGTAGAAGCATGTCGCCAGGACCCTACGGCGGTCGAAATGGGCCCCCACCGATGGCTGCTGTCGGTCGACCACGAAGCAACTCTGCCAGCAACGTCAGGGATAAGCGAAACTCTCCTGTTGGACCTTCCAAGCTTCGTCCTGGCATGGCTATGTGAAGAGGGCCTTGCGTGGAAAGCTCGAACTGTTCCTCGTCCACGCTCTACAACGAAACGACGGCAGATGCCTTTCCTATTCTCTCAAACCATGTACTTTACGATGAAGATTCATTATCTCGACAAGTGTGACTTCTTGTGCTTGGGTTTGTTCTTCTTGTGCTTGAGCTTTTCAGAACCATATCCTCTCCATTGGTGAGCAGGTGGTGGGAGAATTTGAGGATACTGGAGTACTTCTGCTGTTTAGCGAAGGAGAAGACGAAAGCTGAGATAGGCGTCTAGGCGAGCAAGACATCAAATGTCTTTGACGCCAGGATACATAGATAATACCCACGTGAATTCAAAATCCAACAGGCGGCTGAGTGAGAGGTGACCGAGGTATCAGTGAGTGGCATCCCACGAGACGAAGTACGTTGCTAGCGTTAGCAGTCATTGGTCGGGTGGTCACCTCGCGTTTCATTTCTCGTCATCAGCCCTTCAACCCAACTCGCGTCGATATATGCGTGAGTGTGACACCAGGCGGTCTGCGATCGGACGACAGATCCCTCCTCGAATATGTTTAGCTGCGCTCCTCCGATATCGCAATCTTGATCGCAGGGTAAACTGCCAACATTTCAGTACCTCGCATCATCGTCCTGGCGAGCCGGGATAGGCCACTAGCTATGCCGACTTGTGAACATGGTCTCGCGCTGCGATGCGAGTAGCTGATGGGAGCAGCCCTTAAAGATGTGGCTTGGGAGGAGACCGCACAGGAGCCGATTGCTATTGGGAACATTAATGACCGAGCAAAGGCCCGTTTTCATGGCCCTCGTCGAATGCCTCCCCTTCTGGGAAACGCAAAGTGCTTGGCATCCTCGCCTTTTCAAACACTGAACCCGTCGATATCTCACCCACTCTCCGTCTGCGCTGCCTTATGTCACTAGCATTCATCTATAACCCTGATCAGGCTCGTGGTTCAGCTTAATTCACTGACAAATCCACGCAAGCTTCGCCTTGCGGCCTTTTGACTATTATCACCTCCACCTCGGGGCTCTAGACATACAGCACCTACCGAGCAGGTTGATTTCAAGCGACCACTCACTAGCTAGAGGAGGACAGACTGCCGAGCCTTGGCTTCACCGGGGCCGCCTTCTGCACTGGCCGGCAATGATGAGGTCTGCGACGATAATGCAACAAACAAGCCGTTGTATTTCGCTAGAGGAGTTGCGCCTCCGTCGGCAACGCATATGATGGAAGCGGAAGCCTGGAATGATGAGCAAGCCCTAAGACCGTTCCGGTAGGTCCCATCAAGACGTCCCCCGGTGTCGGGGCCAAAAGTTTCCAAATTCAATTTCCTAGTCATGTTTCCTCCAGCCTGCCCGGGCCTGTAAAGGACACAACCCGCGAGATTGCAATGGGCCAGCGCGAAAAGGCACCCCGTCTGTAACTCATTCAGCAGGCGAAACCAAATTCTGTCGGCGTTGCTACTATCTGCATGGTGTTTTCGAAGTCCTTGTCGGCACAGGGTATATAATGGCAAAGGACCCAGGCAGAACAACGATGTCTCCCTCATCCACCAAGCAGCTTCTCGGTCCGTGTCGAGACGACCTCTTTGACGGCTTGTTTATTCTTTTGTGCTTGTGGTATCTCACATCGACAGTTCTTTAATCAGACGCATACTACGGAGTCCTTGGGCGGTCCGCAAAGATGCATGTCGGAAGGTCCTTCTCGCTGGGCGCCATGATTGCCTGTGGCTTCGAAGCAGCTCCAGGCTCATGCATCTGCCCAACAGCGAACGCATCAGCACTTCAACAGTCATACTACCCTCCCGCTGCCAATTGCGCAGAGTTCACCATTCCTGTGACCTTCGAGGCGGAGAACACAATCTTTGCGTTCCCCAAATGGGACGACGAGTACGCGTTGGAGGACTTCCTCGCGCTAGCAACGACCAGAGCCAGCGCGAACTTCCCCAGCATTGCCGCGGGCACGAAGACAGAAAAGGTCACACGACAGATCGCAGCTTCGTTCTGCACTCCGAAGCACCCCAACGGCAAAGAGAAGACAGTCATCCTAGCCACGCATGGTATTGGACAAGCCAGGTCTCACTGGAACTCGCCTTACCGCCCCGCCGATTACAACTTCGTCCAGTTCGCCATTTCCAAGGGGTACTCTGTCTTCTTCTATGATCGTTTGGGCACAGGGTTTTCTGAGAAGTATGCGCCCACGTTCTCCGCGGGCGGGCATCGCTAACCCCTGATTTTAGGGTCTCTGGCTATGAGAATCAGCTGTCCACCCAGGTGGCCCTGCTACAGTCCCTTACCGACATCGTCAAGTCTGGCGATTACACTCCCGGTGTCGGGAAACCCGCGAAACTGGTCATCCAAGGTTTCTCCTTCGGCAGCTACGTCACACACGCGGCCATTGGCAGCAAACCGGGCATCGCGGACGCCGTTATCTTGACCGCCATCGGCCTGAACACCACGGGCGTAAACGCGAATGGCTTGGTCCGCTCGTTCGTCCCGAGAATTGCGGCTCAGCAGAACGGTCTGCGCTTCGGCGACCTCGACAATGGCTATCTTACCTGGGTGGACAAATATGCTCAGATCAACACGTGAGCGCCGCTCCGTCACATCTCCCTCGTCATGAAGAAAGGTCGCCTCGTTGGTGTGACTGACCTTGTGTGACAATTAGGTACTTCAAGAGACCGTTCTATGACGCGCCGACGGCAGATTTCGCCGAGGCCAACAAGGAAGCCTTTTCGATCGCCGAGTTCCTGACCATTCTGGCAGGCAACAACGGATCTCTGGATGCCAGCGGATTCACCGGACCGGTCTTGGTACGTTTCGCTTGACTGATCTGTCAATTGTGTCCTCGAACGGGCGATACTGACCTTCTTCAGGCCATTGCCGGCATCCAAGACTACATCGTCTGTGACGGATACTGCGAGGGGATCTACGACGAACCCGCGAGCACGTTCTACCGCAACGCGAAGCCGTTTGTGCCCTACTTGCACCCGAATGCGTCGCATAACTTCAACTTCCATCATAATGCCACCGGTGCGTACGGAGTGATTACGGATTTCTTGGACAAGAATTTGAAATAAGCGAGGACTTGCGATGCGTGAATGGAGGAGCGCAGGAGAGGGGACGTACAATTGCATATTGCGCGCATATAATGGTTTCAATGAGATTTGCATTTGATCTTGCTTTTGGTTCTTAGAATAGTTCCTGGCGGTAGTAGTTTCTTGTCCATCTGCAAGTCCCCGTCGTGAGGAGGTTTGGAGAGTCTATGCCGAGGTCCATCAAGTCGGTCCAGGGTCCTGAACTCGTACTCATCGATCGTCAGCTTATTGCAGCAGCGATACAAGTCACAATACTGCCCTCGACCTACTGTAGCACAGGCAGGTTCCGCGACTGTTGCTCATGTTCTGGTGAAACCGCTTCCCACGACGGCTACGCGTACCGCGTCCTATACCAGATCGGAGTTCACCCAACGGTCGGCCGAATCAGAGCGGAGTCCCGTACGGAGCCGCAATGGCAAACACTAGCGATCACAAAGGGCCAACCACCTCGCCAACGAGGCTGCGGCAGATAGCATTGGTTGCCAAAGATCTTGACCGCGCGCGATATCTGCTGGTAGGTGGGATTTTCCGACGTCGTAAAGTTCACCTCCACTCATGTCGATGTGCGTCCATTAGACAACCGTGCTCGGTACAGAAGTCGTCTTCGTGGACCCGCAGGTCGCACAATGGGGCTTGAAGAACTTCCTAGGTGAGTCAATGCCCGTGACTTCGGATCACTCAGCCAGGGATTTCTTTCTGACAACGATTGTACATTTTCTCCCCGACCCAGTGGCCATCGGAGGCGATATCATCGAAGTCGTCTCTCCTTTCAAGGCTGGCACCACGGCCGGGAGACTGCTCGAGAAGAAAGGCGAGGGCGGGTACATGATCATCATGCAGACGTTGGACGCCGCGGCGAGGCGGGCCTACATCGAGTCGCAGGCGCTGGCCAAGGTGATCTTCAGCCACTCGCACGACGACGTCGCGTGCGTCCAGTATCATCCAAAGGGAATTGCCGGTGAGGTCTTCTTCAACCAGATTTGAATCCCCCCACGACTGATTGACTGACCGACCGTGGCGTGCAGGCGGGATGATGCCAGAATTGGACTCGCATGCACCGTCGCCGACGAACCCGACTCCTCTCGACAGCGCATTTAGTCCCTGGCACGCCTGTGGGCCCGAATATGAGAAGTATTCGAGTGGGATGAGACGCTGCTCGCACTTGAGGCTGCTGAGCGCTACGCTGCGTCTGGCGCCCGGCCAAACAGACGTGCAAGCCGCGGCGCAGCAGTGGCAGGACTATTTCGGGGTCAGGCGGGAGGGGAGTCAGTTGGCGTTCACCAATGCGAGCTTGAGATTCATTCCAGGGGTCGATGGGCAGCCGGAGGGACTGGAGAGCATCACGATCGAGGTCAAGGGGAAGAACAGGTTCGAAAACATGTTGGAAATCGTGAGCAAAGAGGGCCTTTGTGGTGATGGTTGGACTGACCTGCTGGGCGTGAAGTGGTACTTTGTGCTCAGCGAGGATGCAGGCGGGGCTGATGGGAATCAGAGGGCGAGTAAGTTGTGAGTTCTTGCACAGATCTATCTCTCTCCGTCCATGATATGCACGAGGAAGAGGGCACGTGTGAAGACATACGAGGTACGTACCTCGTACCAGCAGCCTTGTAGCCCATTACCGCTGGAGGCCCAACGCGAAGCCTAAGCGTAAGCCTCAAGTACAAGGCCTCGGGGCTCGGGGCGATGTCGTTAGCCTAAAATGCCCTCGCGCGTCCCCCTGAATCTTCCGACGTCACGCCGCTGGTGTTTTGGTCTAGCCCCATCCGGCGACGCGTGTCATTTTAACTTCCCCTTCCATTCATTCGCGGTGGAAAAGATTGAAGACTCGACCACGCCTTTGCCATGTTCGGATCATGAGGCTTGACAGCCTATTTCCACAAGCCGTCGTCCATGTAAGCTTTGTGAAGCTTCGCTAGGATTTCTCTTACCCGCCCGTGGAGCTATCGAAGCCAAAAGTCCCCTGGGAACTGCTCTGTCTGAAGCCCCGTGGTCCAACCATCCCATTACAGGCGACAAGATGACAGGAGCAGGTCTGATGTACGTGATTGTGATTTCTAGCGAGCGAACGTATCTTTTTCAAATCAACCGAAAGCGGACGAGGACGTAAACTTCACCGATACCCGCTGCAGGCGACACGAGCCCCTATCGGCGACGTCGCACACCGTACAGTACGCCTGGACAGGTCGATTCTCGAACCGCCAGCTGAGGCGGTATCATGAGTCTTTCCCCTTGGTCGGACTCTCCAACAGCCGTTGCTCTGCGCTTGTGGCACTTTGCATACGCGAAGCATACGCCACGAGGCTTCCGCATGTCTTGTTGCCTGGAAGCTGACTGGCTCGAGGTCTACAGCCTCGTCGTCCGCTCACCATGGTGACCCGCAGTGACTTCCACACCAGAGTCTCGTACACGACAGGCCGCCGAGAACGAAGATGGCGCGAAGCCTGATCGGCTGAACAGGACGAGCACATATGTCAAGCGTGATCTTCTTTCGAATCTGTTACTTTCTCACTTCTGACCTTCTTCGTCCCTCCTTGGTGTCACTCGCTTTCGTTGACGCTGTTTGGCGTCGTCCACTCGTTCTATCTTGACGCAACTTTGCGTCGTCCCTTCATTTGGTACGCGGACTGTCCGTTCGTCTGATCGAAGATGGCACAGTATATGAAGATTCTTTGGGCTTGTTTTCTGTTGGCAATATGCTTTCGTTCATTCCCTGGGGTTTCGGCGACGCCTGCCATGAAGCCGGGCAACCCTCCGGCATTTGTACTCGTTCCTCCTGCCAAAGTCCCTCCAGCACCCCCTAAGCCTGAGATACCCACTCCCACTGAGAAGCTCAGGCCGCCAATACCACCACCGCCGCCGCCCCCAGTTGCTCCTGTTCATCCAGTTCCAGTCGCTCCGCCAGTCCTGCCGCCACATCTAACCACGACAACACACCCAGCGTCGACCTCAAGCTCAAAGGTATGACTCTCTCCACATCATAGTGAATGTTGTGCTGATATCACTTCCACAGTCGTCTCACAGCTCCGTCTCGTCATGGACCTCGAAGGCATGCCACTCCACCTCTCAACATAGCATGTGCTAACAGTATCTTTCTAGACATCTCAAAGCTCTGTCTCGACCACGAGTAAGGCTAGCTCTACGATCTCGTCCTCGACTCAGGCTAGCACGACAACTTCAAGAGCGTCAAGACCTACTTTGCCGGCTCACATCTCGTACTCCGGCGCCAGAATAGTTGGCACATCTCAGCTCCCGGCATCTTTGTCGACAGTCGTTTTCCCCCAAAATCCTCAAAGCACCGGCATTCCGAAGCATAGCGGCTCTCTTGGGGTCAATGGGCTTCCTCAGGACCAGACAAACGGCAACTCCCCTCTCGGGACTCTTCAGGCGCCAAGATATTACAGGTATAACGGAGATGCGGCTGGTCAGTCCAATACCACAACGCCGCCGTCTGGAGGCTTTCCTTGGGGCGATCGGACCGCGAGCGGCACCAATCCCTACACGTCAGCGCCTGTTACTGGCGTTGTCCGGTCCTATAATTTTGTCATCTCGCGAGGCTATCTTGCTCCCGACGGCGTGGAACTTGAACTCTTGCTCATCAACGGACAATACCCTGGCCCTACCATTGAGGCAGATTGGGGAGACACTATTCAGGTGACGGTCACCAACAGCATTGCCGGGCCTGAGGAGGGCACAGCGTTGCATTGGCACGGTCTGTTACAGCAGGGTACTCCATACGAAGACGGTATCCCAGGAATCACTCAATGTCCTATTGTCCCAGGACAGACGTTCACCTACTCTTTCTCTGCTGGTCTTTACGGGACATCGTGGTATCATTCGCATTACAGCGGGCAGTACGCCGGAGGTGTTCTAGGTGCAATTGTTGTTCACGGACCCCAAAATGCTCTTTATGATGAGGATCTCGGACCCGTCATGCTGTCCGACTACTTCCACACCGACTACAACACCCTGATCGAGGATGTCATGAGCACCGATTTCGCCAAGATCACACCATTGTCGGACAACAACCTCATCAATGGCAAAGGCTTCTACGACTGCTCCCTGGTGAAGGACGGTTCACCCTGCACTCCTAACGCGGGTCTTTCGAAGTTCCAGTTCAACAGTGGTGAATCGTACCGCCTACGTCTGATCAATTCTGGCGCGGAAGCGACCCAATTGTTCAGCATCGACAACCACACCATGACGGTGATAGCCTATGATTTCGTCCCCATCACGCCGTACACCACCAACGTCGTCAGCTTGGGCGTTGGCCAGCGCGCCGATGTTGTCGTGAAAGCCACAGGTGCCCCAAACTCGGTGGTCTGGATGCGCTCCACCATGGCCTCCATGTGCTCGCACACTCATCAACCGAACGGCCTCGCTATCGTCTACTACCAGAACGCCAACACCACAGCGGAACCGACGTCGCAAGGCTGGCCCCTCGATGGCACGCAATGCGCCAACGATCCCCTTAGCAAGACAATCCCCTACACGCCCATCACTCCGCCCCAATCACAGACCACGGTCAACATCGACCTGAACTTTGAAATCAACGCGACCGGCCATTTCCTCTTCACCATGGACGGCTCCACGTTCCGCACCGACTACAACGACCCGATCCTCCCCCTCGCGGTCGCCGGAAACGATACCTTCCCCGAAGAATGGAACGTCTACAACCTCGGCAGCAACACGAGCTTCACCATCGTGGTCAACAACGAGACCCCCCTGGTTCACCCGATGCACATCCACGGCCATAACATGTATGTCTTGAACCAAGGGCCTGGCCACTGGGACGGCACCGTCGTGAACCCGTCCAACCCCATGAGGAGGGATACCGTCCAGTTGATGCCCGGCGCGTACATGGCCTTTCAGATCGACGGGGACAATCCCGGCGTGTGGCCCTTCCACTGCCATATCGCGTGGCATGTGAGCGGGGGGCTGTACGTCAACATTTTGGTAAGTCGTGATGCGAAACCCCTTCCACACTTTAGTGCTCCTTTCTGTTTTCTCCCGTCACCTTCTCTTTCTGGGAGAGTATCCCAGAATGAAACTTACACCGCGATCGATCACTAACTGGACTCAATAGGAACGCACCGACCTCCTCCCCTCAATGCAGATCCCCTCCAGCGTCAGTGATCTATGCACTGCGTGGAGTGCATTCACTGCACAAGGCCCCATCGACCAGATCGACTCAGGCTTGAGGAAGCGGGAGCGGGAGGCGCACGGCCATGACCGCCACAATCACCTCGGACGGCACAAGCATGCGAATATCGTGAGGAGGAGCTTGTAGGTGTCACGTAGGTGTAAAGGTTGCAGTTGCAGCTTGTAAGGAAGGGGGGAGGGGGAAGATGTAGTGACGTACGTAGACCCGGTGGTAGACTCTATGGGGAGGGATAGGGCGGTATGTACACGGGATCTTATCTGTAATACTACAACGCATACAACAAAACATTCCGCTTCCTGAATCTCTTGCAACCTAGGACAGCCTCACCAACGAGGCTGCCCCTTCTCGCTCGCTTATACTACCTCTTCCCTGGTCATTCGTATACAGGATCGATTCGTAACAAATCTACCTCGTATACCTGTATAAAATACACTTAGAGGCTGGCCTGTACGTGACCTCAAACTACCTGCTTCTTCCTCCACACTTGAACCTCTGGGATTGTATTGTATCCGGGACTCGGGATCAGCTTCGGCCCTAGAATCTCCTTCTGTACCTTTTCCGGTCGGTCTCCCTTTGGAAGCTCGCCTTGTATTCGTATAACGCGAAGGGATCGTTGGCAGCTTATAACCAGCCAACTTCAATCTGGTGTCTTAGTGTAAGGCTGCGCTTCTTTCCTTTTATATGCTTCGTGCGTATTGCATATAGCACCAACTGTTATGTATGCTTTACTACAGAATGAATTATTATCATCACATACACTGCTCTCAAGATGTAGTATCGATTATGACAGAGGCACTCCTGGCGTTCGTATGAAGCACGTCCTCTGGCAATGAAGCCTCGCCCCAGTTCAGCATTATGCGAAGATCTTGGAGAAATAAACACCGGAAGGATTATCGAGAGTGTAACGAGGAGAACTTGGCGCCAGGTTCGAGATATTATGATGTTAAGAGGTTCTCGTGGGAAGCACGTAGCACAAGTCTTTGCCGGCCCTCGCGATTATCGGTCCTCTTTCCCAGACGTTATTAATCTTGTCCCGGCTTCTGAAAGCGAGAAAGCAGTAGTATTTTCGGTCAAGTCCCATCATCTCCCTCGGGGTTAATCAGTCTGTGTTATGTGGGCGCGAATAAACGCCACCATTTCGATCGTCCTCACCGCTCTTCTTCTCCTTGGCGATGTTCAACTGGGCAGGCAGTCGAAGAGACTTGGAACGCGTCATACTTGAGAACTTGGAACCCGTGGATAGCTTCCATCGGACAGGATAGTAGGATATTGACAGAGGCCATTCTGCGTGGCTGTCGACACGCCCCCTACCGCTACATCAGGCTTATTGGCCCAACATATTGATATCAAAAATCGAGTGTTGGCCGAAGAGCTCGCGGATAACAAAGTCATCGCCAAAACCGTCCAAATCTGTGACATGATCCATGACTGGGTAGCGTAGTGTCTCTTCAAGACCGTCCCACAATTCAATTCGACCGCGTTCTGCGAGATCTGCAGGCTAGGCGGATGTTAGCCTCTCGATTGACGGTTAAACATCGCCCTGCGAGGGCGAGGCGAAGGGGCAAAGGCAGTATACCTGAGTGACGACAGATGCTGGGATCGCCGTGCTATTACGAGGTCGTTCATGACCCAAGACTTCGGGGGAAGCTGCATTCCGTTCATGGCGGGACACCGGTGCCCCGGTGCCCTGAGCCGCTCGACTGCCTTGAGCGTCCTGACGGCCTTCGCCACGGCCGGCCCTTTGCGCCACAAAGTCGCGAGCGATGACTCCGAGTTCCGCGAAAGAAGAGGTGGGCATTGGGCTACTGGAATTGAGACCGATACGGCGCAGGAACCCAGTCACGATGTCGAGGTACATCAGATTGAGTTTGGTCTCGGAATGCTCGGGGTTGTAGACGACAAGGTCAAAGAGGATGAAGTTGGCCACGATAGGTGCCAGACCAATAATGCTACTCTCGTCAGGATTCCACGGAGACGAACGAAAACGGAAGGACGTCAGCTCGAACGACTTACTTCATGGGTAGCGAAGCCTCTGGAGGAACGAATTGAAGAGTTTCAATGATAGCTCGCGCAGACGACATCAAGGTCAATTTGCTCTCAGCCACGGGGGCGCAACGGCGATCGGCGTAAATGTGGACAAGGAGCCTCGATAACGCAATCTGGAGAGAGTAGTAGAGGAAGTGTACCTGGAGGAGGGCGTAGTTGTGATGCGGTTTGGTAAAGTTCCTCGATCGAATCACGGTCCCTGGTCGAAACCTTTCCGGCACAGAAGCCATCCAGTGTTGCAGTCGGCGTCGGATCTGGTCAATCTCGGTGGAATAGTACTCTTCGCCACGCGAAAGCATGCCGCATGCGAATAGTTGGGTGTACGAGTAGGACAGGATTTTGCAGAAGCTAACCTGAATGTGCTGCCAGTCCACACCGTCTGTGCTATCCAGAATGGGTTCGGGCACGGGACAGCTAATGTCAGCATCATTAAAAACCTAAGAAAGCCATAGTCAGCGATTTCGGGGGGCAAACGGGACCAGCTTTGAGCAAGGAAAGCTACCGAGGACTGCGTCGAGTGGAAGGAGTATTCCTTTTCGAGACAGTAAATGACCCAGAATGTCCGTTCCCGCTCGGGCGGATTCTGAGGATGATGTGAAAGCTTGTTCAGCTGGAGGGCGATGGCCATGCGGGCAGCCTCGGTGATCAAGAGCTCTTCGACGGGCCAACTCGAGTGATTTAACGCGAACAATGCCTTTGAGTTTGTTTTAGAATGAGTACGCAACAATCCCGAGGCAGATTTCATACCATTGCGGTGATGGCCTGCTCAATTTCAGCCATGATTGGTCCCACTGCGCAACATGTGCGAACTTACCTGAGCAACCAGAAGAGACTTTTTGGAAAAGAGGATGGTTGGGAATAATCTCAGGGCAAACCCAAAGATTTTCCAGGCCGGTCCACCCATAGGTTCGAACGAGGATCCCTCATGCAAAAGACTTCCTAGGCTGAGGACAGAGTAATACAGCGCTGCCCACGCGTGGTTTGTTTGGAGAATCTCCTCCAGCTGCGCACCGAAGGCTATGGATTCAAATGTTGATTGGTCGAGAAAAGGATAGACCGGATGTAGGTCACTGAAGAAAGCTGGTCAGGGAGGGTTAGAGCGTGTCTGCAAAGAGGTGGCCGACGGCGGTCTCCCTCACATCCAATATAAGTCGCCCTGCATTGGGGCGAATATGAGTTGAGAATACGAGTGTAGTCAGACCGGGTGTGGGTGAAGATGTTCAACGGAGCACCCTGGCGAGCTCTGGACCTCTCCTGCATTTCGACGACAATCTCTCTCGTTCGATCATGTCCCAGTCGATCGGCCAAGGCCACGAGGCTGTTGTCGGAAAAGAAAGCAAGTCCGCAGCTTGTGACTGTCCCTGCGTCAGTCTCCTATGTTCTGGAGGTCACAAATTCCATCCTACTGTATGCATTGCTCCGCTATGCCAACTGTCATTATCAGAGCCACGATACTATACTTGCAGTGTACCAACCTGGAATGACACGCCTTGTGCTGCATCAGTCGGAGCGCTCTCCGTATCCGCACAAACTTGCTGCGACAGGTCTCGTCGAGGATCGCCCGCCGACACTTCGGGAGCACATTGCGCAAGCTGCTCCGTATGATCCGGCAGGCTCACCACATCTGTACTAGGGATTGAGGGATACACATTTGTGTCGTCCAGATCCGGTCGCGTGGTGACCGACGGACTGGTGATCGGGTTCGAGCGGGTTTTGCGCCTTTTGACGGGCGAGAAGCGACACTCGTCTCCACGCTCCTGGTAGAGACAGTGTGAGTACATGCTGTGTGGAGAATCAGAGGAAAGGGACGCCTAACCGTGCAATTTGCGCAAATCCTGTCCTCTGCAAGTTTCTCTACAACACGATCAGTGGACATAGGATAAGATCCGAGCAAATGGGAGCACTCACTAACGCAGCGAACTTTGCGACGTCGGCAGGAGTCACAGGTACTCAGTGGCTTTTCGTAGGCCATAGAGCTCACTTAGATGCACATCCGAGGAAAAGAAGTCACCATCCCACGGACCAGGATGGATCATATGGAGGGTGAGGGGCCGCGCGGCGCTTTGACGAGAGAGCTTTAGGATAACTTGACCTCACGATCACGTGGACCAAACTTACTCGACACAAGAGGAAAGACACGCAGGATTGACAAGGTGAGCATTAGACACTCAAGGTCCTGACATAGTGGGATCCTAGGAGCGACGCATGGTCGGTGAAAGGCTACTCTCATCCCACGGGCACTTGGGAAGATAACCACACAGGGTTGTGCCCTGTACGGTTTACAGCACAAGTCTCAACGCCGTTGTTCGGCCAAACATGGTCCCACCCGAGGCTCACTGTCACACGGACGAGATTCGCTGCTGCTGTATGGATTTGCACATCTTCTGCTCGGGGTCCAGGCGTTCCATCGATTGGAATGACATGCTGTTTCGGAAACTCCGAGATTGGGCATCTCGGACCTATCGCACCTCAGCGATCATCAGACCGGTGGTGGTCGGAAAGGTTGATACGCGCGGATCTAGATTTTCAAGTTACTATGTTGACTTCAAAAACGAAGGCTGGGTCGGTCCTTGAGATGAGCATCAACGTTGAATTCTGTTCCAGGCCCAGCACGTCTCTCCGAAGACTCTCCCAGCTGCTTGAGTTGTTCCACACCGAAAAGAGACGAACACATTCTTTCCAAGAAATCGAAACCATGGGCAGCATTGGTATCGCAAAGGAAGCGGATGGTCTATCGGCCGAGCGAGACTCGTACCAGATCGAGGAACATCCCCTTGGTGAGGCGAGGCCACTCAAAGTGATTTGCATTGGAGCCGGTGCCACGGGCTTGAATCTCGTCTACCGAGCTCGAAGGCATCTTCAGAACATTGATCTCACGGTGTACGAAAAGAATCCTTCGGTTGGGGGCACGTGGTTCGAGAATGTCTATCCGGGTTGTGCCTGCGACATTCCTTCCCATATTTATCAATTCTTGTGGGCACTGAACCCAGACTGGAGCTCATTCTACGTCACCGGACCAGAGATTCTGAAGTACTTTACCGACGTGGCCAAGCGGTTCCAGCTCGACCAAGCCATCAAGACGCAGCATCTCGTCACGCGAGCCGAGTGGTGCGAAGAGGACGGTATCTGGAAAGTGACTGTCGTCGACCAGACCACGGGACAAGAAATCCAAGATTCATGTCATTTCCTGGTCAATGGAGCTGGATTTTTGAACCACTGGCAATGGCCTGACATTCCAGGCCTTCAGTCGTTCAAAGGAACCCTTCTCCATTCGGCACATTGGGATCAAAGTGTCCCGTTGTCGGGAAAACGAATTGCAGTCGTGGGAAATGGCTCTTCAGGCATCCAGCTTACGACCGCCCTGCAGCCGAGTGAGTTTTGGCAGTTCTGCTGGGCTTTCCAAGAGCAAACACACTGATGTTACCTGCTAGTTGCCGAGCATCTGACCAATTTCATACGCAACCCGACGTGGATCTCCACGTCTTATGCTCAAGCCTTTGCTGGTCCCAATGGATCCAACTTCTCTTGTCCGAGTGTTTGATGGTCTCCTGGTTGACAGTCCAGAGGGCTAACGGTCGACAGATTCCGAGGAGCAAAAGGAAGAGTTCCGCAAAGACCCTTCAAAGTTCTTGCAGTATCGCAAAGCCATCGAGTCAGACATGAACAGTAATTTTGCCTTTGTATGTGATGCCACGCACAATCTTGTTTGGGGTTCTGAATTGACTGGAAGACGAATAGTCTCTCAAAGACTCCCCCGAACAAGCTCTAGCCATGGAGGGGATCACGAAAATGATGAAAGCTCGACTGGGTTCTCGCAGCGAAGATCTCGCCGACAAACTTATCCCTACTGAATTCGGCTTTGGTTGCAGGTGAGGAATGCCTTCTGGAGTTGTGCCCTTGTGTGAATCTCTAACGATAATCCAGGCGACCAACCCCAGGAACGGGCTATTTGGAAGCGCTCACGGCCCCGAACGTCACGGTTGAGTACGACTCGATAGGGCAGGTGGTGGAAAACGGCATCAAGTTAAAGAATGGCACGGTTTTGGAGTTCGACGCAATCTTGTGTGCGACGGGATTCGAGACGTCGTGGCGCCCACGCTTTCCGATCATCGGGCGCGACGGCATCGATCTGCGCAAGCAGTGGAACGACCGCCCGAAGAGCTATCTGTCATGCACGGTGGCAAATTTCCCCAACTACTTTGGTAAGTTCTCTTCGCCGGGAGCCAAATTAGCTCCTCTGTTGTTGTTTGTGCGATCCGTGTTGACGAATCCGTTCAGTCTTCCTGGGACCCAACTCTCCGCTTAGCCATGGCTCAGCATTGCCCAGCATAGAGCACTTGACCAAGTATCTTTTCCAGCTGATCTACAAGGTTCAGACCCAGAATTACAAGGCAGTCGAGCCCCTGGAAGAGGCAGTCGACGACTTTATCGAACACGCCGACAAGTTCATGGAGCGGAGTGTGTGGGGAGGCAAATGTCGTTCGTGGATGAAGGGAGGCAAGAAAGACAGTCCTCCACTCACCCACCCCGGCAGTCGACTACACTGGTTCCAAATGCTTCAAGAGCCGCGCTGGGAGGACTACAAGTGGACTCGGCGCTCGCGCAACCGATTTGCATATTTGGGCAACGGGTGGTGTACGATGGATGAGGAAGGCAAAGACAAGGCTTGGTATATGAATGACCCAGACCAAGGTTTCGAGCGTCTCATCTACTAGACGCCGACTGATTGGGGGGGGGGGGGGGGGGGTTGAGACTGACGTTACCGTCATGGTATTGAAAAAGTGCCATCCACGTACATTCTTGTCAACGACCGGGTTTAGAGAGAAGCCAAATTGTTGATCATTGTGTGGGTACAGCGACTCGATGAATATGTGGTGAAGCTAGATGAGATAATAGTAGAAGTTCAAGATATCTGATTGTTTAATAGACTGCGTGATTTGTGTTGTTACTTCACACTCGACATGCATGCTCTCGTTGATCAATTTCGTGTCTATTATATCGTTGATCTAATCTGCTCTTGATTGTTCATCCACTCCAATTCAAGCTTTGAGAATGGAAAACTCCTTGTGCTTATTTACTTTCTCAAGTCAAATCATTTCTGATTTCTGACCGTTAGCCAAGTCATGCCAACGCAGTTGGTCTTTGTGCAGTTGGACAAACTCGCGGATAGCATCTACATATCTCTCAACATCTTTGGGAGTGACTTGCAAATGCAAAGGCGTATAGCCACGGTTGGCAATGTAGATATTCTTGGAAAGCATATGGTGATAGTAAAGCGCTTGCCAGATGGCGGTGTCTGGCCCCGAAAACCGCACGTTCAGCATGCTTCCACGCCCTGTGATGAACATCAACGGTAGGCCGTTGGAAGCTGGTGTTGCATCGCCGTCCATTTGGATCATTGGTTCGTGGTCGAGGCTGTCGATCTCGATAATGTCGGCCGATGCTTTCGAGATCATGGGCGGATACACCTTCTCATCAATCAGGATTTGCTGGATCCCGACCTTGGTATCTTGACCGAGCTGATTGAGTCGAGCGACTTCGGCGGCGTTGTAGATATCAAGCCCTACTATACCGGCTGACATAGTAAACACATTGTTGTTGTAGGTTCCTGGATGGAACAGATCGTTTTTCGATGGGTCGAATCGTTCCATGATGTCCTTCCGACCTCCAAACGCACCGAATGTCATGCCGCCACCAACGTACTTGCCCAAGGTCACGACATCACCTTGGATCCCCAGGCCAGCACTGTATCCTGACACGCCGAGGCGAGAAGACATGACCTCATCAAGAACCAGGAATGCGCCAGTGACGTCGCACAGTTGACGCAGGTATTGCATAAAGCGATCCGTAGCAGGCCGGCAGCCTCCGGATCCTTGGACAGGTTCGACCAAGACGGCAGCCAGGTTATTGCCGCCGACTTTATCGACAATCGCCTGTGTCTCGGAGATATTGTTATAGGGTGCGAACACGAACTCGTGCGGTAGGTTCATCGGTGCCGGGGTCGAACCTTTCATCAAAGTCATCGGAAATACCAAAGTGCTGCCATGGTATCCGCCGCTGAAGACCAGGATCTTTCGTCTCGCGGTGATGGCGACCGCGGCGTTCAGAGCGGTGGTGTTGGCTTCAGTGCCGGAATTCGTGAATCGGACCATCTCGATTCCTGCTGGGCCAAATCGTTGGCATACTTTGGCAGCGAACTTCTTCTCCAGGAGCGTGTTTCCACCCAAATTCCACCCGCCCAACAAGGCTGCTTGAACCGCTTCAGCAATGCGCGGCTCCGAATGACCAAAGATTCCTGCGCTGAACTCTCCCAGTAGATCCGTATACACGTCCCCGTCAATGGATGTCAGTGTACTCTTGCTTCCTTGAACCCAGGTGATGGGAAATGGCGCGGCGTGTAGGACCGTTCTGGTGTTGCCTCCAGGAAGACTTTGGTGAGCATCACGATGGGCTTTCAGAGACTGTGG
Organism: Capronia americana; assembly: GCA_016110215.1. Classification (NCBI taxonomy): domain Eukaryota; kingdom Fungi; phylum Ascomycota; class Eurotiomycetes; order Chaetothyriales; family Herpotrichiellaceae; genus Capronia; species Capronia americana. The sequence continues at coordinate 681,077 of JADWQD010000011.1, forward strand.
ATTCCGAGCCGTGAACTGCTCGTGAGCCTTCTCCAAAGCATCGGCTGCATATGAAGATTGACCCATGATCACCAAGCAACTCTTTCACTTTGTTCGAGTCAAGAGTTTGAACATGGGATGCAATCAAGTCCACAGTAACGAAGGGTTGGACCCGTGTCTGCGTTCTCAACAAAGGATCCTTGGTGGTGATATTATGTCTCCCTGCTGTTGATATTAGCGACACATGTCTTCGGTGATCTGTAACGTCTGACAAGGGAACCAGAGTATCCGTTCACGGAGTTCCCGGTGTCGTGAGTCCGAAACTATTCGTTCTCGAGCATCACGCCTGGCCTCGGCTTTGTAAATGTCCCCATCACGGGGAATCAAACGCCCCGTCCGCTTTCCAGGCGTTTCATCGAACCGGGGGGATCCGCCCATCGGGCTTTGAGACCGGAATCTCCGACAAACTTATCTCCAAACTCTCTGTGCCCTCGGGTCTTCAAAGCTGAATTACGCGGTTCGCACTTGGTCGAGGCCAGGGACCTACAACGCGAAAGATCGTGGAGAAATGTGTCGGCACCCACGCGTCCGGAGGTTACGGAGCCCACGATGTAATGTTTATTGCGGACTGAATTAGCGACCGCCGCTCCATGCTCTTACCCAGCTTTAACCTTGCCATCACCACGACCTACGTCCATCAGGCCCAGGTAGCGACCGATATCATCGGCATTGCGGGACCAGAG